>CM074120.1:37327464-38577464 GCA_037177725.1 Cyamopsis tetragonoloba | reverse complement strand
CTCTATTGTTTTCTATAAATAAAATAAAATAATTTTTTTGTATGTTTTTTTTTTTACAAAATTCATCTACTGAATTTTCTCAAAAATTATTTTTTTATAAAACAAAAAAAATTATTTTCATAAAATAAAAAAATTATTTTCATAAAATAAAAAAATTATTTTCATAAAATAAAAAAATTATTTGTGAATCAAAAAATATTTTTGTAAATTAAAAAATACTGTCATCATTTATAAATTATTTATTTTTAATTTGTAAAAATTAATTTTTTATTCACAAATAATTTTTATTTTATGGAAAAATAATTTTTTTATTTTATGAAAAAAATATTTTATGAAAAAAATATTTTATGAAGATAATTTTTTTATTTTATGATTTTTTTGAGAGAATTCAGTACATAAATTTTGTATAAAAAAAGCATACAGAAAAATTGGTTTTTTTATTTATAGTAAAAAATAAAGAGAGATTTAACTATGATTAGTGTCTAATTGAGAAAATGGTGTGAATGGCTAATTTTTTTAAAATTTGGTGGTTTGTGCTATTTTCTAAAACCTCAAGGGTACTTTATACAATTTACCCTATATATTTTATTAAAAATTTAATGTGTAAGAACTTTCAAGTAGCTCAAGTGGCATAGTGTATTTTGTCCTAGTTTCACTGTTTTGTGTTTTATTTTAAAATACTTAATGAATTAAATATTTAGCATGATTAAATATTATTAAATTTATTTACATATTAAATTCAAATCTTTTTTCCTTAAAAATATTATTTCTTTGAGAAAATTTTTAATTTGTAAACTTAATAGTAGAAAGGTTAAGTTTATTAATTTATAAAATTTATAATTTATAAATTTTAATAATAAAAATAAACATTATTAAATTTAAAAATTTATAAAATCAAAAATTTTAATATTAGATTTATAGTTTTTTTTAATTTTAATATTTCATGAAAGCAATAATATTTTTAATATAATAAAATTTTAATTTAATATATAAATTTATTAAAAGTTATTTTTTAAAAAATTTAAAGAAATTTCATTGACTAATATTTTAATTTAATATATAAATATAAATAATTTTAATAATATTTAACTATATAAAATATTTAATTCATTAAGTGTTTTAAAAATAATAGACAAATAAGTGAAAAAAAACGCTCGTGTGAAATCCTTAGATTGAGATAAAATACACTCTACCACTTCAGTTAGTTGAAATCTCTTTGACAATGCATTTTCAATTAAATATATAAATATATATATTGCGCCCACTGGGAGGCACCAAATCACCCATGCCTGCCACGCGGCGCACTTTTATTGGGTCTCTTATTTTTAGCGTTTTTACTTTTTCTTTTAAAGAAAGGAGGATGAATAATAAAAAGATTCATTTTGATAAATAATTTTTTTAAATTCAATTAGTAATTAATTTTTTAAAAAATATTAATTTAGTAAATGTGCCCATGGGGTGTGTTTCTCAATATGCATCCAGAGCAAGTACAAAAGCAAAAAAAGAGAAAAAAAACATGTTTAATTAAAGGAACTAATTAAAGAAAAGGAAGTCACTTAACATTTGTTTAATTAATAATGCAAAGAGCACCATTGTTTTTTTTTTTTTTTTGCTTCTCTCTCTTTCTTTTCTTTTTCTAATGAAAGGTAAGGTAATCATACCGTACAATGGCAAAACACATAGTTTTGAAGAAAGGCATAACTTTAATCATCTGTTTTGTGTAAAGGGTATTAATAATTTTGGGGTTGGGCTAAATAGAGGGTAACATTGTCTTTTTGCGTAGTGGAGAGTCTAAATACAAACAAAAGGAAAAAAAAAAGAGGTTAAAGAAAAGTGATAAAGCAATAAAGCAATAAAGCAATAGCCTTGGACGTGTGCAACTGTACGTGTCCTCCACACAAAGCAAAATGGGCAGTGAATCAGAGTATCTTTAAATTTGTTAAACTAATTAAATTGACTTAGTAAGAAGAGAATGTCACACCACATTCTATGTTCCTTTTTTTTCTTGATATTTTTAGCCCTGTATTTTATTTTATCAAGATAGACTCTCATATCATATTAATTTGTAGGTTTGATACTTACTTCCAAAACTTGTTTGTAAGAGTAAGATTATGAGATCATGACACTACATATATATTTTATAATAGTCACATATCTAATTGATGTGAGAGTAATATACTATTTTAGTCTTTTACTTTATAGCTAAAGGCATTTTAATCTCTGATTTTGTAAATGTCTGAATTAATTCTTAATTTTGTACTCTATATATCACTTTAGTTCATATATTAATTAACACTATTAGAGTGTTTATGTGGTATGCTATTTGACACATAAAAGTCCACGTAAGAGGCCAAATGACATTTTGTGGCTTAAAATTGAGTTTTGCTGTAAGTAATTTGAGGGACTAAAATGACTAGTGACTTGTAATGAAACCTAATTTTAGACTAAAAACGTTGTGTTTGGTCACTTACGTAGATTTTTCTATGTGTCAAATAATGTATTGCATAGACGTTTCGTCAGTGTCACTTAACGCTAGGGACTAAAATGATCCACTACAAGAATCTTGCAAATTAGCGACGGAATTTACCGAGCAAAAATTCCATCACTAATTCGTCATAGATTAGCGAGAAAGCAATCACGGATTAGCGACGAAACTATTTGTCATAAATTTGCAAATTTTTTATAGTGATTTATGGAGTGCAAAATCAAGAACTAATTTAGGGTGTGTTTGGGTTTCAGTTCACCCAAACCCAGTTTGGACTGAATAGAGAAGGAACTCAGTTTTCCTTCTAGGTTTTGTGCCTTGTAAAGAGTGATTTGAGGTTACAAAGTGGACAAACAAAGCTGAACGGAGTTTGGACTGAAATCCAAACACACACTTAGTCATTTTATAAAGTAAAGGACTGAAACACCACGTAACTACAAAGTGAGAAGAGCAATGATTGGTGCACACCTATAAGACGTACAACCAATTAACAACTAATGTTGTAATTGTTAATTATGGTTTTGTTGTTCTTTCTTTTTTATTTTTTTTATTCTTAAAAAATAGTTTAATCAAGTTGTAAATGAGTTTGAAAGGGAATAGTGGTATGCAATGATAATTTTTCAACTAAAAAACAATACATTAGACTGTGTTTGGTTTGTAGTTGGAAAACAGAGAAAAAGTTTCAACGGAGGAGTCTCGTTCTACTTCTTCGTTTTTTCCTCAAAACTCGCGTAACGAGATGGCAATGGAGTTCAAACAGGAAACTAAATACACACTTACTCATTTGAGTTATTATATAAAATTTACATAGTTGTCTAAAAAAATCTTTAATCCCCAATTTTAAATATAAGTCACTTTTAACTGAATTATCAAAACTAAAAATGATAATTAATTTATTAAATTTGTTTAAAAAAGGAATTTTTTTTTTAACTAAAGCTTCAATATAAATATGCTAATAAATGTTTAAGTTAATTGATATATATCTTTTTCTCTCTTAATTCACTCTCTTTCTCATTCCATCATTAATTGAAACTTTAAAAATGATTAAAAGATAAAAAAAAAATATACATTAATAAATTAGTTAATAACTTATATTAAAAATTAAAGATTTTTTTTAAAAGGTGACCTTTATTTAATTCCGGAGGGAGTATACATCTCTTTTATTTCATTTTACATCACAATTTGAGCAATAGTACATTGTGATTTTGAGGATAGTATGCTAATGACTCACCTCGTCCTTGGCGTCCACTCCGTCGGTGGGATTATTGGATTGGAAAAGCATAACTTTCAACCTTTTTTTCTTTTCCTTTTTGTTTTTATTCAAATAGTAAGCAATAAGGCCCGACATTCAACTGGAGAAACAAAAATTATTCTCATTTAATTATTATTTACACATATAGTCTACAGTTTCATTCAATTAAAAATAGTATATTTTTTTTGTTAGAATATAATATTGTAGATTGTTTGAGTGAATAATAATTTTAAGTATTAAAAAAGTATTATATTAATTTTTAATATCATTTTCAGTCTCTTTCGTATTTGTTATATCTCTTATTTTTTTCTACTCTTTCAACTTTTTATACATCTTTTATAAACTAACATTAATATTATTAACAATACATAAAGAAAATTTTCAAAATTAACGGTAGTTCAAGGAGTAGTTAAACTTTTTCTTGCAAATTAGCGATATGAAAGACATCTCCATGAGGATTTAGTGCGGAAGCATCAGAGGGAGAATGAGATGCCATAGTCGATCAATGTTAAGAGAATCAATGGAGTTTTAATTCCAAGATTTCCTGCTCTATACCATATTAGTAGTTCAAAGAAAATGAACGAAAACTCTACATTGAATTCTCCATTAATCAACATCAAAAATCAGAAGTGATCATTGAATGAGCATTTATACATAAACAAAAATGTAACTACTGTAAGTCAAAAAGTAGTTATGAAATAGAAATTATAACTACTCAATATTATTATCTTTATCTCTAATAATATCCCTTTTTAAGCCTTTTTTTATCTAGCATTTCATCCTTTCACACAAAACACAAAACATTATCTTTAAGGCATTATTCAAGCATTTAATTAAATTTGATGTTAAAGTTATGTATAATATGCATGCTATAAAACTCCCCTACACTTAGGCAATGCTTGTCCTCAATCAGAAACTTAAAGCTTTCAAAACAAGTCAAATCAACACATTTTAAAATTTGGCAAGTGCACCATATCGTTCAAGTAACAAAATTCGGTGAGTACCGGAATATCGTCCACATGCAGTAGATTGAATTGTACAGAATATTGAATATATAAATAAATAGAGTATTTCTATACAAAAGAAATGAAGTGATTTGTTCATACAAAAATAAATAAAATAAAAGCTATAAAAGTGATTTGTGATTCAGATATGAGAGCCGTTGGGATTGAACTTCGTTACTCAACACCTTAGTACTTGATTAATTTGCATATATATAGATGTTTTGAGATATGATTCTTGATGCACACTATAAAACATTTATAACGATTCCTCAGTTACAAAATCTAAGATAATCCTCTTGAGCACCGATAAACTTTCAAAATGCTCAACAGACTTATCCAGCATTGGGACCATTTTGTACAAGTGTTACTGCAATTGTCACCCTGTTATCCTTTCCTGGATTAACAACATAACGAGTAACACTAGTCAGATCAGAACTTAAGTTCACCTTTCCAGTATACACTTAGTTTCTAGGATCATGATTCCAATGGCCAGTTGGTTTCAAGGATTATTAACATTACCAAGATCATAAAATAAACTGGTGCATATATATATATATATGAAATAACCAAGTACAAGAGTTGAAAAATTATATTCAATCCCTAGCTTTGAGAGATTAGTTGCTCATGGCAATCTTACAACGTTACAAACCCTTGAGAATAAGCTCTGAAGATGATTCCTTACTCTTCTTCACCCTCTTCTATTTCTCACTCTTATGTACTCTCAAACTAAATCAAGACATCTAAACTACACGCCCTAGGTCCCCTTTTATAGAGTTCTAAGGCAGAGTATTTTTCGCGGTAGCGAAAATAGTAGTCGCGCTGCAGCGAAACCTTACTTCCTCATGAAGAAAGCTCATTTGATTCCAGTGAAATTTGGCAGCAAAGCTTGAAATCCACTTAGGGGAAGTTTTGCTACAATAAAATTCCTTCGCTGTAGCGAATTGAAGACAATTTCCCTTTTTCCTTTAAGTGTCTCGCTACAGCGAATTAGCGAAACAGTCCTTACTTCACCCTTAAGTAAGGGTCATTTTTGCTGTAGCGAAAGGATTTTCACTGCAGCGAAAATGCCATATTCCAGATTCCTCTTTGGATTTGTAGAGTTGCTTTTGGACTCCTTTACTTCATTTCTTCTTTCTTTTGACCTTCAAAATCACAATAAAAAGGATTAAAGTACATGTAATTTATAACTAATATATATTCACAAAATAAGCTAAGATTCATAATTTAGAGAATTTTCTATGGTTTTTCAATACAAATCACACAAAAGTGCCCTAATTTGGACCATGAAATTTACTGATTTTGGCACTTATCAACATTCATATCAATACACCATTATTCCACAATGAAAACTGAAAAACTCAAGAGAGCAACCTTATACAATCTTTCATTATCATGTTAAAAAA
Organism: Cyamopsis tetragonoloba; assembly: GCA_037177725.1. NCBI lineage: Eukaryota > Viridiplantae > Streptophyta > Magnoliopsida > Fabales > Fabaceae > Cyamopsis > Cyamopsis tetragonoloba. Next base: position 38,571,320 of record CM074120.1, on the reverse strand, counting down.
CAATTCAAGGAAAAATAACCAAAATAATAGATATGACTTGTATTATGACTAATATTTAAGAAAAGAAGGTCAAGGCTTAACGAAGATTTCTTTGGGAATTAAGTTAGGTAGGCCAATATGGTCAAACTGGGTGAACCTAAGTGTCCTCATCATTTTAATGCATCAAATTCAGTATATAAAAAAGCAAGTTTTAGAAAAGACAATCCATGCATAGCCACACAATCAAAGAAATTAGAGCATAGATTTATGAATGCCCAAAGGCTCAAAATCTAACAATTTAGGCATACATGCATCCAATTCCATGTCATTTTCATCCAAACCAATTATTGAGAAAACCACTCCATGTGTAGAAAATGAGAATTGAACCACTCATGCTAATGATTACCCAATTTAAAACAAAATCTAATAAATATAACAATTAATATAATCAAAGCTCTCCCCCCACACTTATCATAAACATTTCCCTTAATGTTTCAACCACAAGTTAAAAGGAGAAATAAGAGTGAAAAGAAAAGAAACTTTCCTGAAGAGAGTTTGCACCGCGATCAATGCTTAGGCATCTAGAGAGGGAAGTGAGGAGACATCCAAGCGCTGGTAGTAATTTCTCATGGTATGGTCATACTTATGACATGCAAGTATGGTGTGAGCATACCTCACCAGAAGGCTCAAAAGCATAAAATGCAAGCAAAACATGAGCATGAAAGTAATTTTTTTATGCGAAAGAGAGAAAAAATAGAAACGAAAAAGAAAAGGGGAAAAATATAAATGTTGGGTTGCCTCCGAACAAGCGCCCTTGTTTAACATCTTTGGCTAGACGAAGCAATCTCTTCACACTACATGCTTTGGGCAGTCTCTCTATCCAAAATAATTTGTCAGGATCTTGTGGTCTCATTCTCATCCATCCAATAGCTTCCGTGAACTCATTTAATGAACTGACCAACCTTTCATTTTCAAGATTCCAGAGTATGCTAAAACTATCACGAGAAGAGTCCCTACTTTTCCTCAAAACAAGTACTTCAAATAAATAAGCAAAGTCTGCAATTCTAACTTTGGTGTCTCTAAAATAGTATCTTGGAGGTCGAGAATGATGATGAAATCTTTATTCAGCCTCTTGATAAGTGCTAATTTTAAGTGAAAATTGGATATGAATTTAGGCACTTATTGTACTTGAAAATATGAATTTAAGAGTTCAAATCCCCTTAATTTAGAGTAATTGAATATACATGTTTATTTGTGCGTTTTGAATAAAAATGAAATGAACTTTGATCCCTAAATGCTTATTTTGAAGGTAGATTCAAGTAAAGAGAGGAGCCAAAGTTGAATGAATTGAAGAAACAAGCAAAAAAGTGAAGATTGGAAGAATTAGGCATTCTGTCCTCTTTTAGCGGGAGCGAAAAGCAAGCAGAATCACATGTTTTTTAAACCGCCTTATTTTCGCTACAACAAAAATAGGTTTTTTCAAACTGAAGTACTCTTTTTGCTAAAGCAAAATATTTTAGCTCCAACAAAAGTCCACTTACACATAATCCTCTTTAAGGTTGTTTGAGCCATTTTGGAGGGATCTATTGCCATTTTTACACTTTTTAGAGAGAGAAACAAGAGAGAGAAAAGGAAGGGCTGAGCCTCATAAATTCTTTGGAGCCTAAGTTGGTTCTCTAAGGAGCTTGGAGGAGAAAGATGTGATGATGGTAATTTTACATAAACGACAAGTATTCTGTATTGTATGCAAGTAACAAAATCAGTAAATACCGAAATATTGTTCTCAGGAAGCAATTTAGATTGTATCAATTTAGAAAATACAAATAAGTTGAGTATATACAAATAGATTGATTGATTTTGTTCTAGAGAAGTTTATAAAAACAATTAATTTTTATAGGAAAGCATTTAAAATGATCTTTAATCAAATTAAACGGTATTGGGATTGATTTCATCATTTACCTTCTTTACACTCTTTTGATTCAGTGATATATAAGAAAACATAATTAGAGATCTTGATACAACACGACTAACTTCGTTTATGACGATTCCTCACTTATAAAGTCCTAAGACAAGTTATTAACTACCGATTTTTCAATTAAATCAATAACTCATCCTGTATTAAGTTTAGACGTTCAAAGCACTGAACATATTGTTATCTATTCCTAGATCAACAAAACATCAAGTAAAATTGATCAGATCTGATTCTAAGTTCCACTTTCTAGTTAAAACTCGGATTCATAAATCATGAAACTAAGAACCGATCAGATTCAAGCATTAAGCATAGATAGAAATTACCAATATCAATAATACTGCAAATATATATATATATATATATATATATATATATATATATATATATGGAGTTTGTTAATGTACACCTATTTGCTTTTTAGAAGGTATGTGTTAGCAAGTTATAACTTGAAATTTTAAAATACACCTAACGCACTCCTTCTATAAAACAAGTGGATGTACGTTAGCAAGCCCTACAAGGCTTGCTAACGTACACCTACTTGTTTTATAGAAGGAGTGCGTTATCAGGTTATAACTAGATTTTTTAAAATACACCCAAAAGGTGTAGCTTGCTAACGCATTCCTTCTATAAAACAGGTAGGTGTACATTAACAAACCCTTATATATATATAAATCAAAAGAATACAAAAGAGTTCGAAGATTACATTCATGACAACCGTTACAACGAATTCACAATGCAAAGCAAGGAAATCCAGCTTCAAAGAAGCTCCCACAACCCTGTTCACTTTCTTTCACTTGTTTCTCACTCTAAAATGTAAAAAATGGCCAAAAGATCCCAAGTTTTGGGCTAAGAAACCTTTAAATAGGGTCCAAGATAAGTGACTTTTTGCTACAACTAACACCTCCCGTTGTAGCGAATTGGAAAACTTCAAGTTAAAGAAACAGTCTAAATATAAATAATTTACTGTTTATTTAAAAGTTCAAGCTACCGCCTTAATTGATAGTAGGATCCAAAGTGAAAAAAATACAAGATATTTTATTGTTGCTTAAAAATAAATGATTTTGAAATTAGATAAAGAAATAATTATTTTATAAATATTTATGATAAAAGTTAGAAGTTATTGAAGTTTGGTTAATTTTCTTTTTTTTTTCTGTATTGTTAATTGTATTTTCTAAGCATATTAATGTTTTGTTGTTAGAATACGTAGTGCTTATTTTATATTCTTCTTTTTATTATAGATGATTATTTGAGAAAAAAATCAGTTATATTTTTAAATGAGAATATTTTTTATTATTTTCCTGATTATTTCTGAACACACAAATAAACATTTAAAATTTCTTAAAACTACTTTTCTTAATAAAAATATATTTCAACACACACATTGGTAGACTGGTAGTCATGCTTGTGCGGTTGTGTCAGGTTGTAATTAGGGATATAGCGTCAAAACTAAACTAAATGATGAGATCATCAACGAATAATGCCAATAAAATAATTACATTAATGTGCCACTAAATTACATACATACGTATAATAATTTGTTTTTGTTAGTAAAAAAAGTAGTAGAATTGAAAATTGGGGATCAGACTCCTTGTACACATTAACATTTTAAGAAAGATAAAATAAAAAACCAATCTTGTCGATCTCCTCATCACTCTGTCCTAGTTAGGTAGAATGAGGTTTGTCACACCCTTATAAACTTAACAATGACCATATTACTAGCCGATGTGGGACTTCTAACACGCCCCCTCACGTCCAGCACTACACAACTGGAGCGTGGACAAATACGGGTGGCCCAACAATACGGGACTAACAAACACCCAATAACACACTCAAACTCAAACTATAAGATGATATGAGAGCCTATCATACATCCGTTTGTTGGGCCCATGTTGTTGGGTATGTTATTGGGTGTTTGTAGTCCCGTATTGTTGGGTCACCCGTTTGTTTGTCCACTCGTGTTTGTCCACGCTCCAGTTGTGTAGTGCTGGGCGTGTTAGAAGTCCCACATCGACTAGTGATATGGCCATTGTTGAGTTTATAAGGGTGTGACAAACCTCATTCTACAAGCTAGTTTTCGGGAGTGAGTTAGGTCAAAACTCAATTTCTAATATGGTATTAAGTGTCAGGTTAGTCGTGGGCACCACCAGTAAATGTCCAGTTCTGCAAACTTCAAGCACCAGATGTCCCGTGTAGACCCAAATCCAATTTCTAATATGTTTAATAGTATTTCTTGAGAATTTAATGATATTTTTAATATGGTGTTATTCTACTTTTTGATTGTGGTTAAAATTAAAAGCTAATAATTTCGCCAGCTCGCGGTATGACTGGCGCTTGCATTCCAATGTGTATTTGTTTAATGTAAATTCTATCACAGCAGATTTGTAATTGTAAGGGTTAGGCGTTGGCTTTATTTTCACCTTCATCATTGTTTCATTGTCTTTTCATCATATGCTCCTTTGAGTACTTTTAATACTCTTTCATTGATATATTTTAGCCCCATTTAATATTAAAAAAAAATAATTATGTATTATATAATGTCTTATTTATCCTTTAATTTTTTTTCTCTTTAATTATGTACATTTTCATAAGAGAATATTTGTGAACACTTATGGATCTAATAGAGATGAAATTATTTAATATAAGAAAAATAACTAAAATTATTATTATGTGACAATGTTGTAGTGAACAAAAATTGTTTATACTAAAATTATTCAATACAAAATAAAATTAATTTTTTTTCTAAGGATGCTTATGGGTTTATTGCCCTCTTCCTCCTATGATTGTATAATTGTTTTTTTAGACCACTGTACCCCGTTGAATTTAAAAAGAATGTGTTGCAGTGAATTAATACATTATATTTGTTATTTATATTTTTTTTTATTTAGGGATAATTATACTAACCTCCCCTAAAATTTCTATTTTTATTATATAAACCCCTCTAATGTTAATTTTTTAAATGGTGTTACTATGCATATTTTGCATTTTTTTAAAAAAAATTATTTTACTATCATTTATTACTTTTATTTGATTTTACTATTTTTGTAATGAATGTAGAAATTTCAGGGGGTAAGTGTAATTTTAAAAACTGGAGAGGAATAAGTGTAATATACACAAACCTCAGGAGAGGTTGGTATAATTATCCATTTTATTTATATAATACTATTTGATTATTATAGTAATTAAAAAAATTTATGTAAAGGTTATGTAAATTAGATTCCTTAATTATTTGATAATTATGCATTTAAATCCAACAATTATAGAGATACACTAAATCTTATTTAAGAATAGCTAGTTGTTACATAAAAAATTGCAATAAGCTTGTATGCACATTAAAAGGCTATACTCCAAAATATCTTTGATGAAAAATATACAAATAACATTATTTATGAGAATTACAAATTTATATTAATTTTTCAAATAAAAATCATTTTATTTCATAATCAACTTTAATCGAAATTAAGTATAATGGATTAGTTTTATTCCAAATCAATTTTATCATAGTATAATCAAACACCTATGATATGATTTGTTTATTCTTGTTATTAAAGATATCTAGTTAATGGATATTTTATCTTTTTTTTTTTATGCATATAAATACTAATTATGCTCTTATTATAATTACTTTACATATTATATCAATAATAAATTTTTCTTATTTTTTCATTTAATTAATTTCTCCTATCTTTAAATCATTAAACCTGATACTCGTTAATTTGTTCATTTATTTAGGTGAAAATACCACCCTCTTGAAACTATAGATGCCAAGCACTAAACATGAAGCCCACTTGTTTTAACTCTCACAATAAAAAAAAAAATGATTTTGAAAAAATAAAAGTTTTTAGCTTTTATTATATTTTTATTGAGTTTAATTTATAAAAAATTGCTAAATAATGCTTTTAAGACACTTGTTAAGAATACAAAAATAAAAATATTTTATAAAAATTAAAAAAATTATTTTTTAAAAAATTATAAATTAATTTAATGTATATTTATTATAGAAAATCAAAATATTAAATAAAGTGTATTTATTATACCTTAACAAGTGTCTTTCAGTTTATCAGTAACCTTTATAAAATAGGTTTTGCAAACTATCGTCATAAGGATAATAAATATATTTAAGAAACTCATAAATAAATATTTCTTATTAAAATATACAACATTCAATGCTATAAATACATTTTCGTTAATTATAACTTTTATTAAAAAAATTATTTATGAATAATTTATCAATTGTTCAAAAAGTAATAATTAACAAAATTCTTATAAAATTATTGCAATAAAAAATGATTTTAACGATTAAAAATCAAAGGTAAGAGGCAGTGACACATCAGCGGAATTGGGTACACGCTGGATAAAACGACATCCTAGATCGAATTTGTGCCTTGCCCTCGTTTCTTAAGAAACAAAAGATAAAGAACATGAAACGTACTCAATTTTTTATTCTGACCACTACATTACCATCATCTTTTCTTTATATTTATTTATATTTATATATTTATATTATATACTCCTATAAGCTGGAAGCTCCCCAACGTTTGTTGAATACTGCCACGTTTTATCCCACTGATATTAGTGTACTCTCTCTATTTTCAATTATTATTATATTTAAATATTAATATATACTGCATTTAAGACATTAATTAAACTTATTAAAAATAAAAAAATAATTACAAGTACACAATTTTTTGAAAATATAAAAATTAAATATTTTAATATTTTTTATTATATTTGATTATTTAAATATAGTGCTATTCGTACACTAAATATCATTTGTTTTATTATTTTTATATTTCTATAATTTAGAAGCTCCCCAAGAGCATTTGCTATTGAGGGAGTAATAACTATTTTTTTTTTTCCAAAGTGAGTTAAGCGATTGCTAAATGATTACAAAATATCGATATATTTTTATTAACAGAAAATTAAGAAAAGTAATTATTTTGAACTTATAAAAAATACTTGTGTTTATTTATTTTTATCTTTTATTTCTTTTCATTTTGAATTAAGAAGAATCATTGAAAATAAAAAAAATCAAATTAAGAATATTTTTGTATGTAATAAAAAATATGATACCGTCAAAAATAAACTTGTTTATAATAAAGTGAGAGAGTATCTGTGTAGATCGCGTTCATTTATCACGCCTTAAATTAAAATTTACAATAAAGAAAATTGCATTTGACGAAAGCATAAATAAAGAAAAGAGAAATGAGAAAATAAAACTGCGGCTTGTGCTGACGTGAACTGTTGGAGCATCCAGATCTCTTACAGCCGAAAGAAGTTTCCTTTCCTTCCTCTCTTCTCTCTCTTTCTTTCTCTCTCTCTCTTTCTCAAAGCTTCGGAATTTGCGGGAAAGAAACGAGAAACCCAGACATGAATTGGGCGAAACAAAATCCACAATAATTCACCATGAAAGCTCCTCACTTGAGCTTCTTCTTCACCATCTTCATCTCACTCTCTCTATCCACCATAGTCAACACTTCAAAAGTGGTCAACGCAACAATTCAATTCCACACTACTGCAAATGAATCTACCACCAGAAGAATCCTCCACCAACCATTATTCCCGGCGAGTTCTTCTCCGCCGCCGGCAGCCACCGACTCACCACCGCAGACTCCGCCGTCTCCACCTTCTCCGGGAGGCGACATTCCATTCTTCCACGAGTATCCAGAAGGTCCACCGCCAGATCAGAATCAATCACCACCGTCAATGTCAAACAGCACAATCGCGAATCCAACGGCTACGCAGCCAGGTAAAGGAACAAAAAGGGTCGCAATTTTGATCTCCGTTGGAATTGTGACGCTTGGGATGCTATCGGCACTCGCGTTTTTCTTGTATAAACACAGAGCAAAGCAACACGTGGAGACCCAGAAGCTCGTCGGTGGGAATCAACGGTTAGGATTGAATGCCGAGGATCCAACGGCGGCGCCACCGTCGAGCTTCCTCTACATTGGGACCGTTGAACCTACGCGAACGTCACAAACGTTAAACGAGTCAAGAGAAGTCAAAGCAAATAGGTCGCCTTATCGGAAACTCAACTCCGTTAAGCGATCCGATCGGTACCGTCCAAGTCCTGAATTGCAGCCGTTGCCGCCGTTAACTAAGCCTCCCGACGGGAATTACCCGCCGGCGGTGTCCTCGTCGGAGGATGAGGACGAGGAAAGCCACGACACGGTGTTTCATTCGCCGCAGAACTCGTCGGTGAGTCATGAAGATGGGTATTACACGCCGATTTCAAGACAGAGCTCTTTGGTTAACGGTAGCCCCGCCGGAGGAGCTTGCCGGAGAGATACTCAGTCCACACCCTCCGTTCCGTTGTCGAAGAGAACTTCACCGAAATCTCGCTTTACAGCTCCGTCGCCGGAATTAAGACACGTTATAATCCCATCTATAAAACAGACTCCGCCACCGCAGCCGGCGGCGGCAACACCCCATGAGCCTCCGAGTGAAAAGGTAACCTCCGAAACTTCCAGAAAGCCAAAATTCTCAGCGCCTCCCCCAGCTCCGAATTTGACGCATCTTCAGTCACCACCACCTAAGACTTCACTCAATCCTCCTCCTCCTCCTCCCCCACCACCGCCACCTCCACCGCCGCGAAAAGCACTACGACAAAATGGGTCTCCGGCGATTCCTGTTTCTTCTACTTTGGCAACAATAAAGCAGCAAACTTTGTCTCCAAGTGCTTCTGGGGGTAGTGTAACAAAATCCACAGAGCAATTTGAAAAAAGTGTGAGTTCTTCCGAGAGGCTAGAGGCCAATGATACGGAAGGAGCGAAACCGAAATTAAAAGCTTTACATTGGGATAAAGTCCGTGCAACCTCAGATCGCGCTACGGTGTGGGACCAATTAAAATCAAGCTCGTTTCAGTAAGAAAAATTAATTGATTCACTCCTACAATTTTGGGCTAGTAGTAGTGAATTTAACTAATAATGTTCATTTCTTTTTCTGTTGAAATTCTTGTTTCATAGATTAAATGAGGATATGATGGAGTCCTTGTTTGGCTGCAAAACTGCAAATTCTGCCCCAAAGGAGCCACCAAAAAAATCGGTTCTACCCTCTGTTGATCAGGAGAATAGGGTGTTAGACCCAAAGAAGTCACAAAACATAGCTATTTTGCTAAGAGCACTAAATGTGACAAGAGATGAGGTGTCTGAAGCTCTTTTGGATGGTAAGTTGGTTCATTCATTCTTTCCCTTTTTTTACTTAGACGACAAAGCAGAAAAGTTTAAGTCAGGGTTTCAAATTTGGGTAAGAATACAAAATGGGTGATTCATGTTTGTGTTGTATATTTCTGGTGCACACACCCAGCAAAAACTTGCAGAATTCCCATGGTTAAATCAACCAAAAAAAATAATATGTTCATTTATTTAATATCTGTGTGAATCTAAGATACCCAAAAAATGGTTAAAAAAACTTGGAGTGAGGTGCATAAATTTTACCTGTAGCAGGTTATGCCAACAGTGTAAAGAGAATGAATCATATGAGAAACAGGCTTCATAGCTCAAGAACTTAAAAAAGAAGTCATCATCATTGCATCTGAAATCAAGTATGAAAAATTAAAATGTCTAAGCAGCATCATGCCATGTGCATTATTTTGTTATTTTAAGGGAGGTACACAATTAGGTATTCAGGAACTGTGAAAGTTCAAAATATGGTAGAGGGTAGAGACCTAATTCCAGCTCATGAATTATAGTGCCAAGGTTATAATTCATAAAACATTCTTAAGTATATATATAACAACCGAAGCTCAGAAAGATATTTAATTCACTATCTATTTTTCTCTTTTTTTTTTCTGAGGAATTATAAATATTAATCTGTAGCAATTCCTTAACTACCTAGATTTGCAGTTTTGGGGCTCTAACTGTCGTGCTTCCTTTTTAAGCAATAACATCTCTGTTTTCTGAGAGCTCTGAGTTTCAAAAATGAAAGAAATGATACAGCCAGATCATCACACTATGCTTGCTCCAGTGCTATTAATTTAAAAGATACAGTATCTTATCTTCTCTGAATGTGTCATATATATTTTTAAGAGTAATGCTATACTGAATACTTCTTGTTATTTATCTTTCTTCTTATTCTCCTACTATTTTATTATTTATTTTTTGGTATAATTCTGCTACTATTTTAGAAATTAGAAATACATACTAGATGTTGGGGTTGCGGAAGATGGGGGGCGGGGGGTACTTCATATGTTGAAAATACAAAAAATAATCAATATATTTTTTGTTACGTTGAAAGATTTGTAAGAAGATTTAGTATTACACATTTTTTTTTTCTCTTTTGAATCTTTCTCCTTTTCTTCTGTTAGAGGCATGAACTCTCCATTCTAGCTTTTCTTACAGTCCACTGGTTGTTGGCCATAACTCCAAAAAACACTTTAAACTGTGTTATGTCAACGATGTATCATGTATGTTATATGTCTATTCAATTATATTCTTAAAAAAAGCCCATTACTTTTGTCCTTCTACCTAAATGAGAAGTAATGTCTTAAATGTTACTAAAATCTGTTATATGTGAAATCTCTACATTCTGTGTTTTCGCTTTGCATTTTGAAAAACATCTCAGTTGCTATTATTTTTTGATGAAACAGGGAATCCTGAAGGTTTGGGTGCTGAGCTATTGGAAACACTAGTAAAGATGGCTCCGACTAAAGAGGAAGAGATAAAACTTAAAAACTATGATGGTGACCTCTCAAAACTTGGATCAGCAGAAAGATTTCTTAAACAAGTGCTTGATATCCCTTTTGCCTTCAAAAGGGTTGAGGCTATGCTATACAGAGCCAACTTTGATTCAGAAATTAATTACCTTAGGAAGTCTTTCCAAACATTGGAGGTTTGGCTAACTTATTTCAGTCCCTTGTTATCTTTGTTAGCTTGATCTCGTCCGAGAAACTAACCATTGGTTATTGATATCTGTCAGGCAGCAAGTGAGGAATTAAGGAATAGCAGATTATTCCTCAAACTCCTTGAAGCTGTTCTCAGGACAGGAAACAGAATGAACGTTGGCACTAACCGAGGGGACGCTAAAGCTTTCAAATTGGACACACTCCTAAAACTTGTAGATATAAAGGGAACAGATGGAAAGACCACATTGCTCCACTTTGTGGTCCAAGAGATCATTAGATCGGAAGGTGCCGGAGCTGAATCTGCGAATGAGAATGTTCAGAATCAAGTAGATTCCAAATTTAATGAGGAAGAGTTCAAGAAGCAAGGGCTACAGGTTGTGGCTGGGCTAAGTAGAGACCTCAGTAATGTCAAAAAAGCAGCAGGAATGGACTCAGATGTCTTAAGCAGCTACCTTTCGAAGCTCGAGACAGGGCTTGATAATGTGCGATCTGTTTTGCAATATGAGAAGCCAGAAATGCTAGGTAATTTTTTCAACTCAACAAAGATGTTTCTGAAATATGCTGAAGATGAAATTGTGAGAATTAAGGAAGATGAGAGAAAGGCCTTATTCCTTGTGAAAGAAGTTACGGAATACTTTCATGGAAATGCAGCAAAGGAAGAAGCCCACCCTTTCAGAATTTTCATGATTGTGAGAGACTTTCTAAATATTTTGGATCAAGTATGCAAAGAAGTGGGAAGGATGCATGATAGAATTGTTGGTTCTGCCCGATCCTTCCGAATAGCCGTGAATGCATCGTTACCTGTTCTCAACAGGTACAATGCAAGACAAGATAGAAGCTCAGATGAAGAAAGCTCATCCCCCTAGTATTGTGAATACCAAAGAAAGAGTACTCTACCAGAATAACAATGGAAGTAAAAAAATGTTTTTGCAAATTTAAGTTGATCACCAGCATTCCAAGATTAGAACCTTTAGGGCTTGTTTGGCTTGCTTTTCCATTTTCAGTTTTTGTAAATAATTTCAAAACTATCACCATATTTTCATTTTTTATTTTGTGTTTTCTGGATTTTGTACACGAAACACTCCGGAAAATCAAAAATAAAATGAAAATAATGTGACAGTTTTGTAATTATTTATGAAAACAGAAAATGCAAACTCAAACCGAAATCGGCAAGGGTTTCAACTTTCATCAAATTCCAAAAAGAAACCTTCGTTGAGACTGAACATCAAACACATAAAATGCATTACGAGGGAAAGAAAGTTCACACCCTGTTGAAAGAACTCCCTGGTTCACAGAAATGGGTGAAAGGGTTCACATCATCTTCATTCAACTAAATATGAGAATAAGCGAGTATTCAATGGAAAGTGCGAATAAGCGAGTATTCAATGGAAAGTGCGGGATATGCATTGTTTTGTCTCTTGAACTCCATTACATAAGCTACAATCAGAATAGGTATTATTAGTTCAGAGTTTCACACGTTTTCACTATAGCAGAATGTTTTGATTTCACCTATAAGGGGCTCTTATATGTATTTTTTTTAATCAATTATCGATTATTAATAATAAATAGAAGCAGTTTTGCAGAAATTCCTTTATCTTCGCATAGAATTTAAGATTAACACTAGCAAGTAGCAACTAGATTGCACAACTAAACCTAGAACCCAAGGGAAAGGAATTTCACACTGCAATGAACTAGAAGGGAACGGATCTCAGTGACTGCAGAAATTTCAGAGAAAAAAATTTCCGGATCGCATCCAAATACAGAATGAGATTGAGCAATGAATTGCGGGAATTTTTAAATAAAATGAAATAAATAAATAATACAAATATCAAAGTAATTAAGCGCACTAGTTTTCAAATAGAATGATGAACCAATTAGCGTTTAAAAATAAAATTACCAGTACGAGAGAAGGTGACGCCGCCATTGATGAGTGTTTGAAAAAAGCAGCGATGGTTGTTTTTGTAGAGATAGCTTCAAAACGCGTGGTGAAGTAGTAACGCGCGGAATCCTCTCAAAGTCTCAATTTGTTAGGACATGGACGATAATAGTATTTTATTTTTCAAAAAATGAGATAAAATATTGTCATGTGAGTTCGTCCGAGTTTCTTGGAAAATAGATTAGTCAATGCTTTCGACCATAAATACCATAAAAAAGACTCTAAAAATTAAAAGTTACTCTTTTATTCAATTATATAAATATATAAATTTACATATTCAATAATATAATTATTTTACTTAATTTTATTAAAATGTTTGTTGAACTTCTTATTATATCTTTGTTTGTATACTCTATATATGTATATTTATGTGATTAATGTATTATACTTAAAATTAATAAAAGACTATATTTGAGAAAATGTATTTAGTAATATTTTTAAAAGCGTAAGTTGATAGATAAATGAGAATATTCTTTCTTGTTTTTTTAAAAGTTAACAAATAATAAAAATGAACTGAGGGATCAAAAGTTTAAAAAAATGAGGTTTCTTTTAGAAAAAAATATGTGTGATTTGTCTTTTAGAGATTTTTTTCTAGTTCGTTGTGGTGTCAAGACTCTTGGCCCGTGATTAGGTATTCTTGTGTTTGGACGATTTAGATTGACTGCAACGATGTCATTTTCAAGCAATCATAATGAGATTCTTAACTTAATTTTGATATGATATTGTTGCGCTCATGATTGTGGATCAAAGCAAATGTTTAAGCTTTTGCTCATTCTTTTTTGGATTGGTAGAGATGTTTTATGTTCTAATATTCTAATAAAATCTCTTGTTTATTCAAAAATTAGAACTCAAAATTTACTTAGGTAACGTGAACTTTTAGCATTCATTTTTATCATTTGAATTACAACATATTAATATGTGTTACTGAGAATAGATTCTAGCTGCGCCCTAATAAATGAACAACATTGCCATCAACCATATTTATAGAAGTTTAGCTAACTTTTGTCCATAAAATTATTCATCGAAGAGTAATTTTAAATTTTTCTGCTTTATGTTCTTATAAATTTTTTTATTTACTTATTAAAAAATATTTTTAATGCTTTTTATGATTTTAAAATTAAAAATAGATTTAATTTCATACTTTATATAATAATAATAAAAAAAATAGAAGAATTTTTAGGAAGCTATAACATTACTCTTCATCGAAACAATTTCTATAAAATGCTGGTAACACTACAAAAAATGTAAGTGAATCTCGATCTGATTATTTCAATGATCTTCACAATCATCATATAGATTCCTCAGTCATACTATGTGTTCCATATGCGTCATATAATATTGGACCAATTTTTATGTTAATAATAATTATTGGGCATTTTGTTAGCCGAAATTATTGGGGTAGTTTTAATTCGTAGCAAATCTTCCTAAAAACATTACTAGTACTATCATACATGGCCCATGTTAATAAATAGCTGAAGCAAAATCAGAGTTGTCCCAACAAAATCAATGAACAAGTACATGTGCACCAGGTTTTCGACAAGAAAAAACAAATAGTAACAACCTAATAACAATAAATGAGCTTACACACTCATTCTTTAGCTACAGTAAAATTTATTATTATAGAGATGGAATGATACAATTGGAGGCCAATTTAGGAACAACAAGGTTGAGTAGTAAGGCCCTGTTAGTATAGGCCCAAATTACATTGTAATATCTGTTTAGTAAAAACATCAAGTTTATAAAAAGTTGTTAAGATACAATTGTAATCATAGAAGAAAGTTTAGAAGAATAGACTGAGGGAGAAGTGGGCAAGGTCTTTTCTTTACGTTAATATTGTGTTTCAAAAATAAAGAATTCCAAGAATTGTATCAGAAATAGAAGGTTGCGTTTAAGGTTTAAGGTAAGTAAGAAAATACTTGATGTATTATACATCAGTAAATTTTATCTATCCGATTTATTAATTTTTTATTCAATGCTTGAGATTTATTAAGGCAAATCTTTTATTCTAGGTAAGTGAAAGTGAATCCTTTAATTTTGACTCATAATAGCATGTTATAAAATATTTTTAAAAAATTGTAGTAAATTACTTAATAAATTTTAAATCATATTTAAGTATTACTAATCAATTAAAAGAAAATCTAAAACGACGAAATAAAGTTTTAAACTGAAAAGAATTACATAGTTTAGGAGAAGATGAAGTGAGGGGAGGGGTCATCACCTTGAAAAACACAGGCTCTTGAGTACATGCTCTGTTCATCTGTTACTTCAATTGGATTTTATTTAAAAAAAAATCTAAATGAAAATTTCTTCATTGTTCATCCTCAAAATCTCTTCAACCATTCATCCCTTTCATCTTAATCAGAGCAACAAATTTGATTTTTTTTTAAAAAAAAATAAGAAATACAGGTCTAGATAAAAACTAACAAGAATCAACAAGATTATAGATCCGGATAAAAATCGACGAGAATCAACCAAATAAATCATAAATTATGGATCTGGATAAAATCTAACAATAATCAAACAAAATGGTATAGATCTGAGTAAAAACAAGCAATAATTTTTTTAAAAATAACATAGATCCAAAATTACATAGCCACATCGCCGCTCCTACGACTTGCCTCTCGACGCTCAACCAGTCCAACAACATCGTTTCCTTCCTTCCGCTTGTGGTCGTTGTCGCCTTGTCATCACCCTAAACAACATACCCCAAGGGAGAAGATGAGTTGTACGACACAATTGATCGGAGAAGACGGAGTGACGGGTACGGCGGTGAAGTCATGTGGTTGAGAGGCCACTGTAAACGAAGACGAAGAAGAATAGAGAGTGATTTCACTGATTTGAGTTTTTTTGTTGGTGAGAAGATTTTAGAGTTTTTTATTTAATGATAGAACATGAGGTTTGATTGAGGGACGAAGAAAATGAAAAACGGAACCAAGAGAGCAGATTTTTTTTTTCATAAAAGAAAGATGTTGATTTTGAATGTTTATGGGCACTAAATAGAAAATCTATTAAGTGCTTTATTGTTATGAGTTTTACAAGTTGCAAGTATAAATGTTGACCGTCGGATGATTAATTCAGTGATTTTATGGCCCAAAAAAACAGAACACTAATAGTCCTAAAGATTCCAGAAGCATCTCAGAGAACCAATGAATTGATGTATGATACATCACATATCTTCCTTACTTACCGTAAAGGACACTGAAATAGAAAAACAAGTTTTTGAAATGGTATGATGAAGCCGAGCCAAAGTCCGTTTTTGTCACCAAATCTGCTAGTTAAGAAGCACAACAGATCATGGCACTTTTTTGTAGATTTTCGGGCACTAAAAAAGATTACTGTGAAAGATAAATTTCCGCTGCCTACAATTGATTAATTGATGGACTAGTTGTATGGTTCTACAATCTATTCTAAATTGGAATTGAGGGTGGGGTATCATCAAATAAGAATGCAGGAGCCGGTATCTACAACGCAACTTTTCGAACACATGATGGCATTTATGAGTTTCTCATTATGCCATTTGGCCAGACAAACGTGCCAGCCACATTCTAAGCCACAATGAATTCTCTATTTCATCCTTTTTTACAGAAATTTGTGGATGTGATCTTTAACGTCATTTTGGTTTATAGTTCTTCATTTGAGCAACTTACAGAACATTTAAAGATGGTTTTCCAATTACTAGAATAACACTAGTTTTATGCTCGCAGGAGTAAATGTCTTTTTGGTTTGCCTAGGATGGAATACATGGGCCATGTATTGACTAATGAAGGGGTAGAGGCAGATTCATCCAAGGTTTCAATTATGGTAAATTGGCCTAGACAACAGAATTTGCGTCAACTGAGGGGATTCTTAGGAATCACTGGGTATTAACGTCGTTTCATAAAAGGTTACACTCAGATTGCAGCACCTCTAACAGACCTATTACTAAAGAATTCCGTTGGGTGGTCAGACACAGCTCAAAAAGCATTTGATACCTTGAATCTGGTCCTTTCGCTGCCTAATTTTGATAAAACTTTTGTAGTAGTGATAAGTGCAATTTATACGTATATTTGTAGTTCAAAAGTATGCAGTCATTGCTCATTTCAACTTAGTTTTTGATGAATAATTATTCCAAATCTAATCTTTTGAGTTCTTGAGTAAATTTTAGAGTTAAAGTAGATTTTGATCTTAAATTGGTGCTAATTAAGTGAATTTTGACTTAGGTCGAAGACTTGGTCGAGTTGGAGGCTTGGAAAGTAGCTAGGAGGAACTAAAATGAGGAAGTGGATTTTTAGGCTAAATTAGCCGCGGCGAATTACTTTTGCTGCGACCATTCAACGCGGAATGGACAAATTTTGGGCAGGAGTTCAGGTCAAATTCGCCACAGTGAATTTTCACTTATTAACTGTGTTTAAATAAATGTTTGCTCGATTTCCAAGTCACTTTTCGACCTAGTTTCAAATGTCAGAGAGTGAATTTGCGCTTGAGACTCATCTTTCCTCAATTTTGGCTTGTGAATTAGCTATGATAAGTATCTAATCACCCTTTTTGGGTTAGGATTTAATGTAATTCGACTCTCTACTCTTTTATTTATCTTAAAAGTATGACCGTTTCTCTTTTTTAATTGGATTTTATTTCTCTTATCCTTAATGCTTGTTAATTATCTGGTCAATAATTGCATGATTATTGTTTTGCTTTTAATTTGAGAAAATAGGTGTGAAATCGGAAAGAGAACTTAATCTCATTGTTGTAACCCATAGGGATATGTGTTAGGTGATGATCGCGTAAATTGCCTACTCTTAATGCTTTATAATAACTGATTAATCTAAAGAATTGTATTTTTAAGTTATTAGTCTAGGTTTTGTCACCAAAGAATTGGGACGAGATATCTTTATGCATGCGTCAATTATTTTAAATCAACTTTGCTTTTAACTAATAAATTTGGTAGGAATTTGAAGAACATTAAATCTCGAATCAGTTCCTCTTTATTGTTTTAAGATCAACTCTTTACCTTTATTAAATTTATGCAATTTTAGCACCCTCTTACAACAATCTTTGTTTTTATATAAAAATTCTTCCTTGATAAATTTATTAGAGATTAAACATCACGAGCTCCCTGAGGACGATAATTACCCGGTTTCACCACTCTATTACGAGTTGCCTTTTTAGCTTTTGCTAAAAAGTTAACAGGTAGAAACAAATGTGTCAAATACAGGTATTGGAGCAATCCTGTTGTAGAAGGAATGACCAGTGTCATATTTTAGTAAGAAGTTGGGTCAAGAATTAGCTAAAGCGTAAGCTTATGTGAGAGTTATATGCAATTAGTCAAGCCGTGGCCAAGTGGAGACATTACCTATTGGGTCGTTATTTTGTTATTCGTACGGATCATCGCAGTCTGAAAGAGTTGATGGAGCAGGTTGTTTGAACACCAGAGCAGCACCATTAATTGAGTAACCTACAAGCATGGGAAGCACAACTTTGTCACGAATGCATTAATCTAAACAGGGGCATCAAGGTAGAGTGCAGTTTGGAGGGACACTTGAAGGAACACATCGCCGTAGATCCTAAAGCACAACAAATCATATAGACATTAAATCAAGGAGTACACTCTACTTATACTATGAAACATGACATTCTATGTTATGGTAATAGACTTTTTATACCTACTACAGGTGATTTGCGTGATCTGCTTTTGAAAGAATTTCATTGTACACCTCTAGGTGGACATGCAAGAGTGCAGAAAACCTTAGTCAGGACTAGTCATCGCGAGTCGCCAGACTAGTTAACCCGAGTCAGCAGACTAGTCACCAGAGTTCCAGAGAACTTCTATTGGCCAAGCATGCGGCGTGACATTGCAGAATTCATGGTGGCATGCTCGATTTGTCAGCAGATTAAGAACCTGGAGTAAAAGCCCTTGGGTCTGCTTCATCTGTTGCCTTGTCCATCAGATCCTTGGCAAGAATTATCCATGGACTTTATTACTGCATTGCTAGTTTCAGAATCCTTTGATAGTATCCTCATAGTGGTAGATAGATTCTCCAAGATGTGTCACTTTGGACCATTACAGTTTGGCTACACAGCGGAGACAGTAGCAAAACTTTTTGCAGAGATTGTGGTGAAACATCATGGATTTCCAAGGTCTATTGTCTTTGACAGGGATCCTCTATTTATCAGTAACTTTTGGAAGCAACTTCTGCGATCGTGTGGAACACAATTATGTTTCAGCACCGCATATCACCCCAATCGGATGGGAAAATGGAGGTGATCAACTACTGCCTCGAGTGTTCCTGTTCCACAGACCTGACAAATGGCACAAATTATTAAAATGGGCAGAATTTTGGTACAATACTATTGAGAATACTTCATCAATGTTTAGTCCTTATCAAGTGGTTTATGGTGTAGCTCCACTGCCATGGCCAGAGTTCCCGGCACTGGAGTTGATAGTCAAGGCTGTTGAAGATATCTCTCAAGAGCGCGAGAAAGTGAAGTGCATGCTAGCCATGAGAAGCGGATGATAGAGGCAGCGAGCAAACGTCGAGTAGAAGTCCTTGTCGAGTGGGAAGGCGCCACAAGAGAAGATGCGACATGGGAGGACCTTGGACAAGGTTGTTTGTGAAGGGCTGGCAATCGATACAATTGGAGGCCAATTTAGGAACATCTAGGCTGAGTAGTAAGGCTTGTTAGTATAGGCCCAAATTAAATTGTACTCCTTCCGTCTCATAATATAAGGTTTAATTGATATTTCACACAGTTTAAGAAAAATGGTTAAATTATTGGATTTAGAAGTATTAATTAGACTATTGAGATGTTACACCAATTAAATTTAAAATCAATTATTTTCTATTGGTTGAATGACTTTGAAAGTTAAAAAATCATAATACATGCTACTAATTTTGTGTGTAGGAGAGGGAGTAATATCTGAATAGTAAAAACATCTAAGCCTATAAATAGTTGCTAAGTATAGTTGTAATCATAGAAGAAAGTTTAGAAAAACAGAGTGAGGGAGAAGTGGACAAGGTTCTTCTCTGTACGTGAATCTTGTGTTTTAGAAATAAAGAATTCCAAGAATTGTATCATGGAACGGTATTTTAGTCTCGAAAAATTTTGAGTTTAAAAAATACCTACAATCATAAAATACTTATATTCATCTAATTTTAAAGGAATAAATAGTGATTCAAATCTTATATCCTGTCAAAAATCCTATTCTATTCTACTTGACTAACTCTACTTTACTAATTTTTTGAAAAGCCAAAGAATAATATATTAAGATAGAGTACTATAAGCACTCAAATAATTACAAGAAAAGAGAAAGAAGAGGGAGCTAGTCACACTTACTTCGAATAAAGATTAAAAAGAATCCAAAGAAAAGACTCCCCCTCTACTCATAAAAAACAACAAACAATCACCCCATTACAATTTCAAAACTACACTTACAACTGCTGCACTCGCATAAAGAATGAACAAGACAGCAAGAAAAATTAAGGGACCAAGCTGCATAAGATAATCCAAATGAGACCCCATCACCTGTAATCCAAAACCATGACCGGATGCAAATTAAATCGACCACGCCGTCAACATCTATCACCAAATTGCTGAAGATGCATTTGTTGCGGGCTAACCAAATCGAGCAAAGAGTAAAACACCAAATTGCTTTCCATTTCCTCACATATGCACTTGATAGAGAAATCAGCCCCATAAACTGAAAATAGTGTTCCTCACAAGTATGATGCAAAGCTGTTGCAATTCCACATCTAGCTAGTAATCGAGCCCAAATACTTGCAAATACCGGACAATCAAAAAATAAATGTGACAGATTCCAGAGATTCCTTGCACGCAACTCACATGGAATCCTTGACACTAATAATTCCACGCCTTAGCAAATTAATCCTTGTCTGGATTCTATCTTTGGATAGTTGCCAAATTTTAGGGTAGGATAGTGTGTAGTCTACCTAAAAGGGGGAGGGGGGGTGAATTAGGTAGAGATAGGATTTTAAAAACAACCTGTGGAAGCTATTTTAAATTTTTTAATTTGTTTTGATGATATGATGTGAAAAAATGCTTAGAGATTACAAATGAGGGTTATAGTTTGGTATTGCGATCACCCTAATATAGTGTGCTAGTTTTAAGTTTCCTTAGCATTTATTAGGTTCAATTCACAATATGCAAGAAAGCCAAAATATGTGTGATAAGCGTGTGTTATGTAAGTAAACTAGAAAGCGTAAAGAGACAAAAAAACAAGAAATTTATACTGGTTTGATGTTCTAACACACCTACATCAAATCCTAAACCTAGTCAACCACTAGTTTGGATTTTTCATTATCACACAATTTCAATTACGATTATTTTAAGGTACAAGATTCACCGAAATCCCTAGGTAACCCCTACCCAAACAATCAATACACCAAGAGAACCCATGCTCTGTGGATTTTCCAAACACCTAAAGCACCTTTAGGATTTTCAACAAGCCACCTAAGCCACCCTTAGGATTTACACCACCACAAAAAAATATCTCTTTTGATTTCACCACCAAGAGACTCACTCTCTTAGATTTTCACTAGCCACCTAAGCCACACTTAGGAATTACGCCAAACCACCAAAGAAACCTTTCTTTGAATTTACACCTAAAGGTCCCACTTTAGGATTTTTTTTATCAATCCACCAAGAAGACTCACTCTTAGTTCAAACAAACAATACCTAAGCCACCACCTAGGACTTTCACACAAGCCACTCAAGGTCTCCCCTTAAGATTTATGCCAACAAACACATAAGACATCTCTTAGGATTTCACACAAACACCATATGTGCACTACACAAGACAAACCCTTTTAGGCAAGCCTATTGCCCCTCAATCTCCTTAGATTAACTAAGGAAAGCTAGAATTAAGGATTAGAGGTGCCAAGCACATAACCCACTTGTATTCTCACCAAACCCAATCAAAGATAATCAAAGAAGCAAAATTATAATGAATCAAAACCACAAACAAAACACAAATTACAAGCAAGGAAGGAATACACCTAATTGATCGTCAATTGCTCTCCAATGATGCCTTCTTGATCAACTAAACTTATTAGAATTGATAGCCTTGAACAATTGAATTATACCCCAATAGAAATCTTGTTGATTGATACAATAAAGAATATGAATCTTAAAGAATTTCTCAATTAGTCTTTCATTGATGAACTCTCATGAGAACTATGAAATTGAAACCCTAAGAGAGGTTTTTGAAAGTATTTGATCTCACAATTTTCATGTAAAATGAAAATGATTCATTCTCTATTCTTTTCAAAATCCAAAACCTCTTTATATATTTCTGCACAATAAATCGGTGTGCAGAGTCTTAACATCGATGTACATAGTATATTTTTCTCCCCTAAGTGTAGAGCTACCAAAATAGAGAAAATTTGGCCTGTGTAAATTGATGTACACATGCATTACATTGATGTACATAGTGCAATTTTTTCCTCCTGCACTCAGTTTTTCAGCGAGCATTGGTTGTGCCGTGGAAGAGTCCAAAAGGAAACAAGTAAAGTCATCAAGAAGATCAATGTGTTCCTAAGAAAGTTTAGCAACCTTAAGGAGTCCAAATGTTATTAAATAGAGAGTTAGAAAAATGAATACGATCACACGAGAAAATAAATTTTCCCTTATTTAAAAATACTAACATGTAACTTAGCTTTTTTCAAATATTTACTATGCGTAGCCAAGTTAAAGTGATGGAGAGATAAAAAAGGCAATAAGTTTTTCTCTCTCTTCGTTTTTGAGGCAAAGTAAGACAAAAAGAAGTAGAGAAAGAAAAGACAATGAATGGTATATTGGAGCCAAGTTTTGGTGTCTGCTTTTGGGCAGTTGACGACAACTTTAATGTTGGCATAAGTTGTTTCAATATTGAAAATCGATACTAAACCTAACCAATCATAAGAATTCTGTTTGAAGGCTCACCTTGCAATGAAAGAAAAGGGAAAAACTAAAAAATGTTATACGGTTTCCTATAATATTTTTAGGAGGCAATTGGAACATTGTTAGGAAAAAATGTAAATATTAGATAATAATTTTAATATTTTTTTAGGAAAATATATTTTTGAGACATATTTGTTGTTTATTCAGGGTTAGAAAATTACTTATATATTTAAAGTATATGTTTATATATTCAAGATCTATCAATTTTTAAGGTATATCTTAGGAAAAGGAAAAAAAAAACTATTATTAAAATTTACTTTCTTTTTAAATCAATAATGTATATATTAATGTTTAATCATTTTAGGAAAAATATTTTGGGGTTCACTTTATTTTTCACCAAAGAAAAGAAAGATATTATTGAGGTTTCTTTCTTTATTTTTTTTCACTTTAATATGTAAATAGATAAGATTAAGAAATATTTCTCACGTTAATGGAACTTTAATTTTTCATTGACTTTTAAAAGATATATTTATTATGGAATACGATCCTCTACATTTCTAATACAAAATGGACACAATTATAGCCATTGAATTTTAAAAGTGGGAGTAGGTGATAGTGAAAAGGGATAATGTGGAGAAAGGATAAGCCATTGGATAAAGAAATGGAAGAAATGAAGAGAAGAAGAAATGGAAAGGATCTGGACCCATTTATTATTAAATTATGTTAATTAGATATTTTTAATTTTAAAAGTGAGAGTTGGTGATAGTAAAAATGAATGATGTGGAGAAAGGATAAGCCATTGAATAAAGAAGAGAAAGAAATGGAGAGGAGAAGAAATGCAAAGGATCTGGACACATTTATTATTAAATTATGTCTATTAGATATTTTTACTTTTAAAAGTAGGAGTTGGTAATGGTGAAAAGGGATGATGTGGAGAAAGGATAGGCATTAACGCGGTCAAATTTTTACCCCGCACCACCCGTTACTCGCTCTCCCTTTACTCGTTCTCCCTCTATATATCACAATTTGTAATGGAACTCTCTCCTAGTCTTTCTTTTCCATTGTCTCATATTTCTCTTTCTTATGTTACCCTGCTCAGAAAATCAAAAGAGGAGAAAAAGTTTTCGACCTTCGTGTGCTCTTCATCATATTAACCCGACTACTCTCCAAAGAATCAAAGGTTTGATAGAAACTGTGTTACACAAAGCATCGTCTTATGTATTTGTCTTCCTATTTTTTTTTTCTCTTCATTTTCTTATCTTTTTGTTTGGGATTCTGCAATTTGGAATATTCACAAACATGTTATTAACTTTTCACATCTCTTTACATCTATCTAATTTTCACATTTCTTTACATTTATCTAATACAAATTTCACTTCTTATTTACTTTTGCATCTTCAATTCAAATATTTGCATTCTTAACCATGTGAATCATATTTGAATTGCTCTCATGTTGAGATATATGGCTTTTAACTTTTACTTGTTCATTTAGTCATTATTCTAATTATGATATTTGTGATGATGTGTTAAATAATTTGTAGAATTGAGGTTGGAACGACTCACATGATGAATCCAAGTGCTCAAAAACCTACTTATCATGATGCCTTAATGAACATCAAACCAGTGATAAATAGATTTCAGGATAAGAGGAACAAATATGATGACTTTTTAGAGATCAACACAGATTTTAAGGCTGAAAGGTTTGATAACATATTGTATTACATTTTGCTTAACTTTTAAATTTTGTATTTGTGTTAAAAGAGGAGAGGACATCTTGGTATTGTTTGTGGTGGACTGATTTGTATCTCCATTTGGAGCATTGTAGAATTGATACGACAGGTGTCAAAGGAACAATAATAGAATCGTTTGAAGCACATACAGATCTAAATGAAATCACACTTTCACATGAGGATGAACACACTCCCTCGAAGAAGCCCATTGAATTTGAAGAATCTATAAGTTATATTAACAAGATAAAGGTAAGTGTGTTGTTCGGTCCTATGCATTATTTTCATGCACTTTTGTATTTGTTTTTCATCACAATATAGACTATTTTTCTTTTAAGGTTTGATGAGTTCTTTTCATGTAGACTCGGCTTCGAGATGATTATCATGCTTATAATTCATTTTTAGACATATTAAAAATGAACATAAAGATAAACAAGGATGGCATTGGGTTCGACCAAGAGGTATGTTTTTCGTTTGCAGATGTTATTACCTTATAATCAGGTAATTTTGTATTTTCGGGTAATACAAGTATTTCTTTTAAATTTAGTATTAATCATATTTGCACTTCATCAGGTTGTTTCACTTCTCCAGCAACGTCATGATATTCTTGATGACTTTACTCATTATCTTCTAGACACTTCTGCATTAGAACAAATGCCGCCAGAAATGGTTCGCCTCTATTTTTTGTTCAAAACATGCACATTAACCGTGAAAAATAAAAAATGCAAATCATTTAACTTGTTAACGTGAGTGTTAAATAGGGTAACATCTTTATAATGTTAAAAATTAATAACTTGTTAGTTTTTAGGGCTCTACTCTACTAGGCTTTTGTAAATTGAACATATTAATTAATCATTAATATTTTATTAAAAATATAATTGTTGTAGTTGTATGCCTTTGATGTCTCACATGCTCCACCTTTTTACCTTTGACTACCTTGAAGCATTTGTCATTGCCCCATAGTTTTATAGTTGATCAACAAGCTAACAAATCTATTGATTTCCTGCCAGAGAGAAAAGATCACGGTTTCACTTGTTGATGATGGCATCAATGTTGATTGTCCTATCCCAAATCTTGAGAGGGTTATTGAAGGCAGCCAATGAGTCAACTAGATGTCTACAGAGGAAAAAGGATACTAGACACTGGTATATCCAAAGGGAGGGGAGCAAGGGCCGAGGGTGCCCCTCTTCCACTGCTAGTGTTGCACTATACATCTATAATATCAACATTAATATTATGTAACAAAAATTAAAATGAAAATATTTAGTTACTAATCATTGAGTTCTAAGTTTCTAATGCAATACATTTTTATACTCACTTGTATTATGAAATAATATGGTAGTAAAGTGACTTGCCTTGAATTTAGTTCTAGATCTAAATAGATTTTAAAAAATTATTCAATGTAAAGAAAAATTAAAAATTATTAACAAAGTTTTATCTTGATGATTTCATAAAGGAAAAGTAAATAAAAAAGTAAAAACCTTAAAATTTAAGCTCATCACTATAAACTTGATCTTCCTTTTAATTTTAAATTATGAAATCCTCGACAATAAGAAAATTAAATTTCTTTTTTTTTTATTATTCTTTGATTCACTTTGGGTGGACTTTTTTTATTTCAATTTCTACTACTAGAAAATCTTTTCAATTTTGAAGGTTATAAAAAGAGTAATTAGCACGAGTTGAATAAAACATATATTGTATTTAACTTTTTTTTTAGGAAAATTTTCACACACCTTAAACCTCTAATATCCGAAACCTTAAAGACTTAGTACATGATCAAATGGGTTAATGCAGTAATGCCCAAGGTTAAAGGCTCCTTCCTCGCATTTCAAGATTTGTACATAACTATAGAGAGGATAGACAAAGGAGATTAGAAAAATGGGGTGACAGAGGCTGTGAGCAAAATGGGGGTTGTGATTCTTGCAAAAGATATGAAATGACTCTAGAGACCGAACAATTACATTAAGAAGATGAAAATATTGGTAATACCTAATGTGACGAAAGATCTTGAAATAATTTAAATGGGGCGGACAAAAAACAAATTTCATAATAAATTTTAAAAAATAGTTAAATACTACATACCTTTCATTTAAGTTATGTCCACCGTCTCTTCTTGTTACAAAATTGACCATTTCAAATGATTTTTTAGGTTACATTGTTTTTTCATTAACACATCATTACAAATGGTTATTGTAATATTTTAATGTATGTGAAAACTGTTCTTTGGTTGAAACTTCTTTAAGAAATATGTACAACTTAAAGGGTATGTGTTAGACAATAAAAACACATAGTTTTTATTTGATTTGTTTAGGCCCATTAGGGTTTTATTCCTTTTCTGTTCTTTTGGGCTTTGTATTTTGGGTCCATTTTTGTGCTGCTGTTTTCCTGTGGTGGAAGGGATTAGCACCATCCCAATTGGGAGTGACACCATCCTTTTTAGTATATAAATTTATAATTCTTATATATAAAAGGATGGTGGAATTTCCAAAATTGGATGGTCTTAATCCCTCTCACCCTTTCCTGTATATATTTCTCTTTTCCCTCTTTTGTTTTGCAATTTGAACCATTTTATTCAATACACATGAGGTATTATTCAGAGCATAATCCCTCTCTCTGTTCAACTTAGGGTTTTTTTCCTCTTCAACAAAACTTAGCGTCGTCGCGCTCACCACCATTCTCTTCCGCACATCCCCATCGTTATGATGGCTACACCTGAACCAAACAACGACAAACCCTCTATGAGGACATCAACAATCCTTCCAACCCTTTCTACCTTCATCCTGCTAATAACCCAAACACTGTGGTCATCACACCGGTTGTGGAAGGAGCTTCCAACTATCATATTTGGTCGCGGCACATGGCCGGTGGATTAATCTAGAAAGACAAATATGGATTTGTCGATGGAACAATCTTGCAACCCAAGATCAAAGATCCTCTCTATGGTCCATGGCGCAATTGCAACACCATGGTTATCCAATGAATTACTAAGTCTGTCTCTTCACAGATTGGACAGAGCATCGCCTATTTCGAAAACGCTGTTGACGTTTGGCACGATCTTTGCACTCACTACTCCAAGGGCGATTACTTTCGTTATTCTGACCTTCTTCAGTCTGTCCATTCGCTAAAACAGGGAGATCTTGACCTTTCCTCTTATTTTACGCAACTTCAAATTCTTTGGCAAGAACTTGAAATTCTTCGCCATGTTTACACTTGCACTTATCATGTTAAATGTTCTTGTCTTCTATCTTCTAGTGGCAAGTAAAATAGAGAGAATGAGTACACTATTTGCTTTCTGAAAGGCTTAAACGAAAGCTACAATACTGTTTGCCGCCAAATTTTGTGTATGGAGCCCTTGCCACCGGTGGCCTAAGCCTTTGCCATGGCACAACAGCAAGAATGTCAGCCTCCATCTGTTGATTCGAAGGTTCTTGATGTCACTCACAATAATCCTCATGGAGGAGGATCCTGGAAGTATGGTAACTATTCTAAAGGCAAAGACAAATCAGGTAATGGCCAGAACCCTAACCCTAGTGGAGGTAATACTGTTAACAATGGTAAAATCTGTAGTTTCTGTGGTAAGCCAAATCACACTATTGACACCTGCTATTTTAAGCATGGATTTCCATCTAATTTCAAATTCAAGAGCAAACAACCATCACACTGTTAATTCTTGTGTTTCATCGGACAATACTGGCACTTCTGGTAATGCTTCTGTGAACGCTTTGAATTTGTCTACTGCTGATTATTCTGTGCTTCTTGATATGCTGCGTAAGGCTAAACAACCCTCCAATGAACACTTTTTTAATCAGCTTTCACACACTGCACACAAAACTGACAATAAACCAGGTGATCTACCTTCAAACAGTCTTTGGATCATACACAATATTATTCAAAATTAAAATTTAAAAACCATTACATTAAAGATAGTTCAAAAGAAAATTTTAAAAATAACAAAAAGAAATCAAAAGAAATCCAAACAAACAAGAAAATGAACAGAAACTCCCCTATCCATGTAATAGATCATCCTTACCCAAATAATCATTGATATCAATATCCCCATCACCACCGCTTCCATCATCCTCTCCACCACCACCATATCCTTCACCCCCAGCTCTAGTTCCAACTGCCTCTCCCGGTGAAATTGGTCGTTCCCCAGGCCAATCAATATGAGCCGTGAAGGCTTCCGGGTTCTAGAAAACTATTTGACCAGGCATGTAATGCTGGCCCATTGCATACTGAGACTGGTGAAGGTGAGTGAGACCGCAATGCATGGAACTGAACTGCTTGTCATGATGATCAAGCCTCAAATTCAGACCTTTGAACTCATGGGCCATGCGACCCCATAAATCTTAAATGGTTCTCGGCAGTGCTCTTGGTGGTGGTTCAATAGGTGCATTTGGGTCTCAATCCGCACAATTGTTGCGGAAATACTTCTTGTCAATTGGCTCCCGAATCTTCTGGCTACGAATAACGGGAACTCCCGCCTCTTCACATAAGTTAGTGATGAGAAACGGAAATTCCAAACTTTCATGCCTCCTTTGCTTGCATTCGCCTAAATCATATCAGAGATGATTCAGGATGGATCAATAGCAATGTTGGGGGTCTTGATGCAGCCTAAGAAGTGACATCATTCCAATGTCAAGTCATAGGGATGCGATTTAGGGCGCAAGTTGGCGAGAATGAAAGTCATCCAAAGCTTGGAAACCACATTCATGTTTCCACGGAGAACCTTATGAGGAACTCCATTCCTTGTGGTTTCCGCAACTCAGCGATCCTCATAACAGATTCTCTCCAATGTGGTTTGAAGATCAAACTCCCCCTGATTCCTCATATGTGTATAATCATCAATCACCCCTTCACTTCTCTCAAAAGATGAGACAGGTGAAATGACTATCCCGTCGATTTTTTCATTGATCCAATCTGCGTTGTAGGGCAACTTGACTCCCCTAACAAATAAGACTTTCTCTTGAACCTTGCCAGTGAACTCCTGAGAGTGAAATGCCAGTGAACTCCTAGCATTCTCCATCTGGTAATTCTACTCTTTGCTCAACAATTAAGTTCCAATCGTCAATAAACCGGAAGCATTTAGCCCTCTCCCGGTCTATGAACTGTTGTGGATGGTTAGAGCCACCACCCTGAGATGAAGAACCACGCCTTCTTTGGAGTGCTTCCTTCCTTAAGCACGTTCAAGATCGTGACATGGGCCTTTCCTCTGTTTTTTTACAAACTATTGAGAATATCCAAAATTAGCAAGGGAACATCAAATTCATCATAATCATCATGTTCAATCATTCAGTATTAGTTTGGGTTCTAATCATGGAGACATTTTTTTTCCAGTGAAATTCTTAAAAAGAGTCTCCTTAGTATCAAACAAGAATCTCCCAAAAAATTTTCAATACCTAAGGTTCAGAGTTGCTACATTACCACTGCAATCACATTTACAACTTCAAAATTTTAGAACTTACTAGGCATTGTTTTCATGAAGATCAATGAAAACAGTCCAAATTATTACAATGCATCCAAAATAAAAACCCAGACCAATAATGGAGAACATTAAACATATAGGGTTGAAGAACATGAAAAATGAGAAAAGAAAGAGATACATTACCTGAACATGATGAATTTGATGAAGATAATCTCACAAAAGATATGGTTTGATGGTTTGATGAGAGTTTTTGTGCAGAGTTTAGTGAGAAACACGCAACAATAATGGAGAGGAGATGAAGAGTTTTTTTGAAGAAAATCTTGATCCTCGCCGTTTTTAAAACAACAGTCATACTAGCGCTCAAGCGCCAGCACCTAGCGCTGAAACGCTGTTGCACTGATTACATAGCCATACGTTACGCTTTTCCTAGCGCTTGAGCGCTTAGCCAGCGCTCTAGCACGAGGCCAAAATCGTTGGCAGTAAAGAATAGTTTTTTTAAGCTTCTCTAGCGCTCAAGCACCGTTCCTGGAGCTTGAGCGCCAACTTCTGACTTAAACGTTTTTTGAAAATTTTGCCAATTAATATACCCTAGCGCTTGAGCGCTCTTCTAGTGCTTGAACGCTAGTGTTGAAGTTTGGAAAATTAAAAAGCCTTCTTAAAAAAATAAACTTCATTGCTTATACCCAAGTGTTATGCTTCTTTCACAAAAACTTCTCAAAAACCATCAAAGTTATTTATTAACAAATATTTTGAAAAAGAACAAAAATTGGGTTGCCTCCCAATCAACGCTTGTTTAACGTCATTAGCTTGACGCCTGTAGCATTGTCATGCTTCCCTTAAGTTCGTCATGGTGATTAGCCGCTCCATGTCACCACCTAAATATAACTTCAATCTCTGACCATTTACTTCATAGCTTTTATTTTTAACTGGGTCTTCAATCTTAACTGCCACATAGGGTTTTACTTCCTTGACCCGAAAGGGTCCTAACCACTTGGATTTTAATTTTCTCGGGAATAACCTTAATCGTGAATTAAAGAGCAAAACATATTGCCTAGGTCTGAACTCCTTTTTGACCAACTTCTCATCATGATAAAGCTTCATTTTTTCCTTGTACAATCTAGAAGACTCATAAGCACGGAGTCTTAATTCTTCTAATTCGTGAAGTTGTATCTTCCTTTTTTCCCAGAAGCTTTATGGTTAAAACTGAAGAACTTTAAAGCCCAGTATGCGTTGTGTTCTGATCAGTGCAAATTAGTGTGTTTATATAATAAAGGATTTGCACTTATCTTCTCTAGAAATTACATGTTTTTATGTAAAAATTCACCTCTAATCTTTACTTTGTGAGTTTAAGAGTAAATAAGTAGTAATAATAAATTTTCTAACTTTAGAAACATATTTTCAGGTGTTTTTGGAAGCAAAATAAGAAAATCAAATTGCTGGAGCATATAAGAGGCCAGCGCTCGAGCGCCATGCCAAGGCTCGAGCGCTGGAAGCTGAGGAACATAGGATCCCTTCTGCCAGATTTATGAGTCTAGTGCTCGAGCGCCACACCAGGGCTCGAGCGGCAGAATACTTTGAGCATTGGATCCTTTCTGCCAGAGTTATGAGTCTGGCGCTCGAGCGCCACACCAGGGCTCGAGCACCAGACGGATTAACCAGACAATTAAGCTCATTAACCAGCACGTGTAAGGCTAGTGCTCAAGGGCCAGGAGGGCGCTCAAGCGCCAGACCCCTGACCAAAATACCTATAAATACAGCCCTTCAGAAGTTAGGAAATATGGTGGATAGTAAAGAAATAAACTACAAAGTATAGTGCTTTAGTCAGAGTTCTAATACTCTTAGGTTTAGTTTTTGAAGTTCATGGCCTTGCTAGGCTAAGCTTTCCGCCGGGATTGAATGTAATTACTTCGTCTTTTATTTCTTTCAATTGTTAGTGTTATATTATATTTGAATTGGAGTTCTTCTTCTGTTCTTCTTTTCTTGGTTTAAGTTTGATCACCTTTTGCCATGTGTTAGTTTATTTGCGCAGTTGGGAAACTGGTTTATAAATGGATTTGGAGAAAAACTCTCATGAAACCTTCTAGTCTAGGGATAGATGGAAGTGCTTATGATTGCCAAAATACTCTGCTTAATGCAAGACTTAGTTCCTAAAGTGCTAAGGGATTGGGCTCTAGAAACTAGTGTCTTAGAATCAAGTGACAAAGGGATTTCCACTTGTGACATTGAGTATGCATCTTTTCTTATAATATTTAACTTTAATTGAAAGAAACAAGGTTAAGTAATGAAACTCAATCCCAGGTGAATAGTTATTTTATTTGTTTATCTTTTTACCAAGCTTTTATTTTATTTTCCATTCACAACTTCATATGTTTTTGGATATTCTGTCAACTTAACTCTTAATCGAATAAATTCAAGTGCTCCCTGTGGACGATACACGTATAGTCACTATACTGAAACGAGTTAATCCTTTCCAGCCATAAAAAGGTTAACATGTTCTAGTTCTACCGGTAAGTGACAAGACTTCCCATAGACTAGCTGAAAATGAGTTAAGCATGTAGGAGCTTTATAAGCTATCTGGTATGCCCACAAAGCGTCATCTAATTTTTAGGACCAATCTTTTCCTGAAACATTCAACATATTTGTGAGCATCTTTAAAGATTATCAGCCAAAAGAACCATGACTGTAACACTTTGCTGCTGTTCTTTCACCATTGAAGTGCCCCCCATAAGGTGAATTGTGGAAATGCTACAATATATTTCTTAATTCTACATGGGAAACACACCTCCTTAACAAACCATCTCCACCAATTTTAAACAAGAGTGGATCATCCCAAACAAAGTAAGAGGCATCCTTTAAGAACTTTTTCTTTTGTTGCTAAGTAAATTCTTCCGGAATGATTCCCACCGCTTTAAAGTTAGCCATGTCTACAAACCATGACCTTTCTTAGAGTAACAAAAGGCATTCATCGGGGAATTCGTCAACAATCTCCTCTTCTGTTTGGGTCACCTCCGTATTATTGAGTCTTGAAAGATGGTCATCCACATAATTCTCACAGCCTTTTTTATCTCCGATGACTAGATCAAATTCCTGCAACAAAAGAATCTGTCCTTGAACAAATGGAGGCCTATTTGATGAATTTGCTGAATTCTTCCAAGTGGTTTGATTTTGTCCTTGAGGATTTTTTTTCAACCCTGCATCCCATTATTAGAAATATTGGATTTAAAGGGTGAAGAAAAAAAATTTTCTCTTGGCTGATTATTGACAAAATTTAACTCTCTTTCCTTTTGGCACGAACCATGTGGACAGTGAGTGTAGAGATGAGCATCACCACACAACTCACATACTCCTACTTGAGATTGCTGAGCTACCACTTGAGCCTGTTGCAGTTTTGGCACCAAATGAGTGATCGTTTTGTTCAAGAGATCAATTTGTTGAGTCGTGAGCTTATTTTGCGCCAAAATTGCTTCAGTAGAATTCAATTCAAGGAGACCTTTTGGCTTAGAGGCTTGGCTTCTCGGCTGATGACTAGCTCTATCACTTATTGTCATAGAAGTGATAATTTCCATTGTTGTCGGTACATCAATAGTCTTCAATGACCTTCCAGCAGTTGTTGTAAAATGGATTGTCCATTCATGGTTCAGTCTTGGGCAAAAAATGTTTAGTTTTACAACATCAGTCAACCCATGATTTTGTCACTTTCTAAGCAACCTTTGGTACCACTCCCAAGCCTCATGGAAAGCCTCATCATGCCCTTGCTTAAAAGCAGATATTTCAGATTGCACTTGTATCATTTTAGACGGAAGGAAGAACCTTATTAAAAAGCTACTTTAACCTCACTCCATGTGTTCAAACTTTGACTAAGAAGAGTCTCGAACCATTTCTTTGCATCTCCAATAAGTACTAAATGAAATAACTTCATGTAAGCATCTTCTGCACTTGTTTCATCCAAGCTCATGGTTGCCACCAAGTCATAAAAGGTCTCCAAGAAATTATGCGGATCCTCATGATCCTTCCCCGCAAATTGATTGGTTAGAATAAGATTATACCAGTATGGCTTCATCTCCATTTGTTGAGTTGTTGGGGATAGGACAATAGCAGAACGATTCCTTGGACCTTGAGGGATCACATAGTCAACAAGAACAACCCTTGGAGATGGAGAATTAGGACCTTCTTCAGCCATGACAAGAATGTTAGAATGTATAGTATTACAAGAAAAATTTGAGGAACTATCTCCCTCTTTTCGTTCTCTGTGCTTGACAGCAGAATTTCTCCTCGCAAATGTCTCGATTTCGTCTAAAACGGTAACTTGTCTTTTTGGCTTTTGCTATGAGTAATCATACAAAAACACTAGAACAGTAGTGAGAGTGTTAGGTACAAATATATAATTAATTACACAAAAGAATCACTATTTACAATTTTCACAAATTACTTAAAATCCAAAATATACTATTGTGCTACTCGGCAACGGCTCCAGAAATTTGTTAATCATTTTCATAAACTCAAATGATTAACTTGTTTCAAGTATAGTGGTTAAAACGCGTATCGTCCACAAGGAGCAGTTGATCGTTTATTTAGATATTAAGTTATAAGTTTTAAGAAAACATGACAGAAATTGTTCGAGTTGATTAACTAACATAAGAACTCAAGAGATGAAATGAAAAAATACTAGAGAATCACTTGGGATTGAATTTCATTACTTTAACTATGCCAGTTCCAAAAGCAGTTAAATATTATATAAAAGTATGTGTACTCAAGTTCACAAATGCAAATATCTTTGTCATTTATTCTAAAACACTAGTTTCCAAAGTTCAATATCTTGTAACTTCAGGAACTAAGTTTCGCCTTAAGCAAGAGTATTAAGCTCATTTATAACAACTTTTATCTATCTCTAGAATAGAAATGTTATGAGAATTTCATTCAAAACATTTGTAAACAAGTTTCTGAACTTTGCAACAAACAAAAGAACATGGAAAAGGTGATCAAACTAACCAAACATGAAGACTAGAAATGAAATTCCATTTTATATATAAGAGATAACCGTACAAATGAAATTGAACAAAAGAGAAAAGTAAACATTCAATTCCCAGTAAAGAGCTTAGCCAAGCATGGCCATGAACTTCAAGAAAAAATGCCTAAGATTACAAGAACTATGAGTGAAATGTTGTTTCTCAGTATTCTTCTCTCCAAAATTCGTTGCCCTTCCTTCACTTAACAAAGTTGTATTTATAGTCATTCTTGGCAGTGAGTATCCTATGTTTTTCCAACTTCTAGCGTTCAAGCCTCAGTACAGCGCTTGAGCACTGGCTTCTTGCATGATCCAATGCATTTTCCATCTTGTCCAACTTCCAAAATACCTAAAAATGCATTCCATGGATTAGAAAATAATTATTTCTCCCTTTTTACTCTCAAACTTGCAAATATAGATTAGGGGTGAAATTTACACAAAAACTTGATATTTTTTGGAATCATAAGTGTGAATTTCTTGTTATATTTACACACTAATTCACACTTGTCAAATTCTTAACCATTACTAGCTCCCATTGATAAGGATTTACTGTACATATCTTCCATATTAAGAAACAAAAAAGATTCTTTCTGTTATTCCTCTATATCTTCTCTCTATGTGTGTGTGCTTCTCATTCCTTCTCTGTGAGTGTGTGTTCATGTTGTTCCCTAACAAAAGGAAGAATGCAAATAGACAAAAGTTTATTATTGTAGACTTGAATTGTTCGTGACTTCGAGGGGCACGTTCTGTCGTCATGTGGGTTTCTTTACCCCATATCTCTTGTGAGTAATAAAGACTTAAAAATTCAATCTTTTTATTGGTTCTACGATGATGTCTTCTATTTTTTAGGTTCAAAAAGATTTTGTGTGTAAGCAGAAGCACCTCTATTGTAGGTGCTTTACTTTAAAAACATTATTATTCATTTTCCAATTTGATGTTTTTTTTTTTTTGTTCAATATGAAAATTGCATATTACAACAGTTTTATGATCCACATATGATAGAAATTTGGGTAACAAAACTTTGATGAACTTTCATGATGATGAAATGAAAAACTCCAAAAGATAAGGAGCATGAGGAAACGAAAAAAATTATTGTCAACTACCACATCAAATAAATCCAAAGCTACAAAAGAGAAGGTTATCTTGAAAAATTTTGTAAAAATAATTACGAACATGGAATGGGTCGGATATAGGAAGTTAAACATTCTTCCTTGCAAGTATACGCAAAGTAGAAGATCTAGTATCAAGTGTTCATATACTCTATAAGGCATCTAGAATTTTAATGCATGTGTTGAATTTACTAACAGTTTAAAACAAAAGTTCTTCAAAAGGAATAGGAAAATACAGAATTTTAATATGCATGTGGTTCCTAAAGCAACAATATCGAGTGGGAAGAGCCATTGTTGGAACACTTAAAACCAAAGAGTCCCAAGCAGGAGTTGATTTAGTTAAACCCCAAAGAAATAAACTCGAAAAAGGGCACACATTATTCATGCCACACGTGTTATCAAAAACAATACACTTTATTTATATTCTAAAATCCTATAATTCATTTCTAACTGATTATAGAATTCGAACAAATGTGTGTGAACATTAGTGTACCTACAATATCGTCTTCTTATAGTAAAGGAAACGGTATAAAAAGAAAGTAAATATTTAAATTCACGAGTGAAGTCCCTAAAATTGTCTGAAAATTCTTATTAGTCTTTAATGTTCAAAATAGATGTATTTATTTCTCAAATTTGGAAATCTCCGTATGACACCTATTTGAGAGACTAAAAACAACTTTTTTATGACAATTCAGGATTAAAATAGTTGCAATTAAAGACTGAAAAAAAAATCATTTTTCCTAAATTCATTTTTCCCAAAAGTGAAATATTATTAAAAAATTATTCAATAAGGATATCATTTGCCAGATAATAAGAAATCAGAAAATTAATTTATTTGAGATATAGAAATTACTCAACAAGATTTATCTAATTTTACAAAGTGTTCATACACACACACAATTTTTAGTTGAATCATTGTCAACATAATAAAGCAACTTAGAAAATTAATTTGGCCATCAAATCATTATTAAACAAACACATTAAATGACTAAACTAATATCTATTTAAAATAATAAAATATCAAATCTATATTAAATTTTTAGAGAATTTAAGTCCTTTAGCTGTTGAAACAATAAATAAATAAAACAACAGCAGCGAAAAAAGAAAATGGAAAATAAATGTTGGAAGAAAGTGTTCCTCTGCTTCATGCTTTTTTAATAAGGTAGAGAGGAGTAACACTTAACCCTTGAGCACAATTTCTTACTAACACAGTACATACATTAAATATACAATTTAAACCTGGGATCAACTGCTGCGATCTATATATAATTCTATCCCCCACCCGAGTCATTGCGGCTGAAAACATGATGCTATACCAATTCCTCTTGTTCTCAAGATCTTCTCAACCAATATTTTCCACCTAATCTCATCTTTCTTGCTTTGATTTGATATTCTCTGCTTAAAGTTCCTGAAATGACAGAAATTGTTACAATTCATCAGGAGGATAATTGAGCTGCATTTGGTAAAATCTCAGTTTGCAACACATAATGTTAAAGAGAAATAAACCATCATTTTATTCCCCACTTTAGTCCATATCTTCTTTTAAGAGTAAACCTTGAAATCAGTTTCCGAGATTGTAGGTATCGGACATTTTATTCATTGAGATTTAAAAAACTCTAAATTAGTCATTGACTTTCGAAAACGACAACCATTTTTGTTCCTTTTCTATTAAAAAAAATTAAAAAATAAAACAGGACAGACTAAAATGACCGCTATTTTACAAAGTCGATGACTAGTTTAAGGTTTTTATAATCCCTAAGACTAAAATGTGTAACATCTACAATCTCAAGAATTAATTTGAGGAATTACCCCTTTTAAAGAGTTCCACTTTAGCCATTGACTTTTGTAAGATCAACTTTTAGTTCTTTCACTTATATAAGTCATTATTGTATTAAAAAAAATAAATCATTTACATTAATCTCATAAAGGAAAGTGAAATGTACTTAAAAAGTAAAGAACTAAATTGTAACTCCATAAAAAAAAAATTAAAATGAAATATCCTTCTGAAATTTATGAGAAAGTGATGGTTTTACTTTAATCTTTATTATTAAATTAAATTACCTGCACAAGGGAACTCTACAGTAATCTGGATCAGCACATAGTCTAGAGTGTAGCTCCAGTAATTGCCACATCCTCTTGCAATGAACACAACCTCCGGGGACTCTCAATTTACATCCAGCAAAATGACGAACAAGCAATTCCAACCCTTTGCAAGCTGTATACTTACACGGTTGGTTTGCTTTGAAGTCTTTATCGTGAGGGCCTATGGTTCGACAACCGTCTCTACATATGTGAACAAGAGCTTCCATGGCCTCGTATAATTGCAGATAGATCCTTCTTTCTTTGATTTTTCTGATCCTCTCCTTTTTACTCTGAATAATATCAGTTCAATCAGAAGCAATTAGACAATGAACTAAAAGAATCAAGTTTCTGTGATGTAAGACAAATATAAAAAGGCTAAAATGTTTCTAGTCCTCAAAATATTACGTTTATTCCAATCTGGTCCGCTGAAGTTTTAAAAGTCCGGTTGTGGTGTAAGATAAATACAAATAGGCAAAAATGTTTTTACTCCACCAAATATTATGTTTATTCCAATCTGGTCCGCTGAAGTTTTAAAGAGCGGTTTTGGTTCTAGTGAAACTTTGTATAGTTACCATTTGGTCCATGAGTTAGTCTGCCCTTAACTTTCTCTATTAAATGATAACGTGAACTACTAATTATCGTTCTAGTTTAATTTAAAATGATCCTATATGGCTTAATGAAATGAAAGAGATGAGTTAGGAGTTTTAGGTTCTTCTAATTAGAAACCCCATTTTGTTTTTTTGCATTATTTCTATTTGAAATTGTAGATTAGTTAGCCATATAGAATCATTTAAAATAAGCTAGAATGCTAAGTAGTAATCGACGTCATCGTTTAAGAGAGAAAGTTAACGGTAACAAAGAGACCAAATGGTAACTAAACAAAGTTTCGCAAGGAGCAAAACCGGAGTTTTTAAACTTGAGGCACCAAATAAAACAAATGTGATATTTTAAGGGACTAAAAGCATAGTTTAGCCATGTAAAAATGAGAAGAAAAAGAGCCTTACATTTTCTTCATCAATCACTGACTCCAGAACCTCCTTCTCTAGAACTGGGTGGCTCCGCTTCATTGTTTTCCATCCTTCTGACTCTGAAACAACTTTGAAGTTTTTGAGTATTTTACGGTGACAAATGAGGCTAAGCCGTGGGGCATCACACAGTAATGCAAGTTGAAATACATCAATTACATTATCTAGGGTGAGTAAACCCAGTTCTAGCTTCTCTTCACATTCACGCTTCAAGTGAGAGACCATGAATGCATGTGACAGCACCAACAAATGCAGGACGAATTCCTGCATTTCTTCTTCCTCATAACTATGAAACAAAGGCACAGAAAAAATAAATTCAGCAACAAGATATCAATATAAATAATGTAAGATTCGGATGAGTCATGACAGTAAAATCTAACGTACAGAGCCTAACTTGAACACAAAACCTTGATCATTATGATGATTCCCTCCCCCTCCCCTTCCCCCTCCCTCTCCAAATTTGTGTGTTTAATCTCACATTTTTTTATGTTTTCAAATTGATCTACCCAAGTTTTGCTGGTATTCACAGAACTCCACTACTAGAGGATATTGCTTAAAATTGTCTATCAAAAGTCAATGGAAGATATTGACAAGATGAATCAAGCAGTTTCATCTAATTTGAGCAAACAAAATTCAAGAGAATATTATCAATCCTTCATCCACAGTATGGACGATGTTAATGATTTCTACACATACGTACTGACAAATTTTGGATTAATAGATAGTGGGATCAACCTACCAAGAAGAGTATAAGAATCGAATAAACACCCGTACTGCATCATGTGGAACTCCAAGGATAGAGATTGATCGCCACCTACGATGACGATTTGCATGCTTCAGCATACCTCTGAATACGGGAGAAGCCATGCCCTGTTCATATGTAAGTATGAAGTGAGTGATATACTGATATCCACAAAAATTGAATTCCAGATAAACTTAAAAAATTCATTCACTTTCCCTTTAAAGTTTGGTGACAGATTATCAGAATACCATGGTGATGCAGATCAAACAACAATAGCATTCCATAGACCCAGAATTCAAATATGTCTACCTCCTATTTTACAGAGCAGGTGCAGGTCTAGTTGGTACAATCATTACCTCTTAAAGCAATGTTACGATCAGCCTAAAAATAACTAGTAGATTATCTAGACCTGCTGAACCTATGAAAATCTTGTGCCTACCACTAGAGTGTGTGTTGATTTCCGTTGAAGCAACCTAACTCACTTTTATCTCCACATAATGACTTGTCTTGATGTTTGGAATACTGATTTAAGTTAGTTAGCTTAAAAAAAAAGCTTTAAGCTAGCATTAAATGGAAGTATCACTTGAATCCGGTTGAAAGAGCGTCAGTTTCACACAAATTCAGTTTTGTCAACGGAAATCCAAAGACACACTAATTCATTCAAAGTACGAACACAGATAACAGTAGATAAGTTTTTGACGATGTAATTTTGATATTGCTCACTAGTCACTACTAATACATGTAAATATCAAATTTGGAAAAAAAATAGTATCCTACAAAATCAATCTGGAATAGAAGAACTTACAAGAATGTTAGAATGAGCATAAACAACACCACCGTTGTCAGTATTAATGCAAACATCTGCTTTATAACCACCATCAAAAAGACGCTCCCACAAATCTCTTGTTGCAGAAGAGACATTGCTGCTACGCCCCTTTGGGGCGGAATTATTCGTCTCCGGACACTCACAAGGACAGCCTTTTGCTGCTAAACGGGGCAAAGGAGGTGGTCCTGGAGTGCATTTCTTAGCATTCTCGAGAGATTTACAACAACCGCCATGCATGTTAGCCATCAGTTTATTCTTTGTTGCTGCATTCACAAATATAACATCATGAGGATAAAAGAATGTGTTAGAGTGATAAGAATCTTAATTTTTCTGTTTTTGACAATGGCTCTATCCAACTCTAACCCCAAACAAAACAGGCAAGCAACGTAATGGTTAGTAATGATAATAGTACGGATAAATGATATAATCAGTTTTAAAGTGTCATTTAATTAGATATTTCCTCATTATCCAATGAATCTGATGTGTTAATGGATAAGGATTCTCTCCCATTGCAAAAATAACTGCAACGGTGACTAGGATCTTATCCACCATTTGATGAGTTTGCCAACTCATGTATGATTCAGTTTATTCAATAATGTGACAATACATTAATAAATGACGGTTTCAAACTTTTTTATAGTAAGACTTGGTTTGCCTTGAATTTTTGCTAGCTTAAAAGTTACTTTTAAATTGAAGGTGTAAATGGGAGCTTTAAAACAAAAATTAAAAGACGTAGGGTAATTTTATTACTTTTTAACTTTTAACTTGTAAGCTACTTTCTTCACTAAAAAAGTAGAAAAAATGGAAGTAGAAGCTAGAAATTCTAGCTTATTTTGAAGCTAACTTTTCTTCACTAAAAAAAACTACTTTTCATTTTGAAAGCTTTTTAAAAAGCTGTTTCGCCAGCTTCTAATAAGAAGAGAAGCTAAGAAAAAGGCCAACCATACACTAAAAGGCAAAAGCATACAATATTGTGACCAAAGAAAGACGTTAATCATTCTATTAAACCTCATATTTAAATTATTTCCTTTTATTACAGAACTAAGTTAAGTTACTCCACGTTGGTATGGATAAAACTTTACACTCTCCGGTGTAATCATAAATAACATAATTATTTTTACGCAAATGATATTTAGTGTCCTACCCAAAAGTAGTAAAAAAAAATGGAATGCGTAATTTTTTATATTCTCCAGAGACAAAATAATATGCTCTTATGATTAGTTTTTTACTTCTAATAACCTTAACTAGTGCCCTTAAAGCACTGTATATCAAGACCCTTATTTTTAATCTATGTCAAGAAACGTTTATCATCAAAAATACTAGAATCGTACAATGTTTTCATCGAAATGGAAAATGCCAGACACTCCAATGAATGTATAACTCTCACTCCAACATATAAGATGTCGGATCAAAAACTTCGCTATTCCTAACTCATATACAACTATCATGACGGAAGCCCTATAAATATCATGATTCACGATGTATAACTTTGACTACTGATTGCATGGTGTTAATTTTTCAGAATCTATTGCAATCTAAATTACTCTACATGTGATGACCTGGTTCATTTTCATTGAAAAAATTGCCATAGCAGAACTCGTCAAATTACGAAAAACTACAACATCATCCATCCGCTCACATTACCAATAATAACTTGCGGTTATCATTAATGATTAAACAGCGTTTTCAACAATCAGGATTTACGATTTGCTATGAACCAAATCAAAATTTCACAAAGGTCAGAGGATCCAACTTATCTGCATACGGCAATAACGGCACCATACTAGTCAAGAAATTAACAAATTTATCTACAACAAATTTGATTCAATTAATTCAATTAATCATCCAATAGTAAAAGGAATTGAAAGTTGCAACCACAATAGCAGATCAAAACTAAAATAAAACCAATAGCGCATTGCAAATCAGGAACAATTCTGGAAAAAAAATTATTCATCGTGATGGAAATAAATTTGCAGGAACAAATTTGATTATA
The DNA here is from genome assembly GCA_037177725.1 of Cyamopsis tetragonoloba. Taxonomy (NCBI): domain Eukaryota; kingdom Viridiplantae; phylum Streptophyta; class Magnoliopsida; order Fabales; family Fabaceae; genus Cyamopsis; species Cyamopsis tetragonoloba. Next base: position 38,528,787 of record CM074120.1, on the reverse strand, counting down.
AGATTCAGATACCGGAAGGAATGAACAGAGAAAGATGGATCAGGTTACCTTATTTAAACTCCGAAGCGTTCCTCTCCGAATTTCTTCTGAATTTGAAAAAATAAGGAACTATTTACCTAAGAGGAGAAGAATCGAGAAACAGACGGTCCTGCGATTCCTGCATAACCTGAAGAAATTGGAAAAGAAGTCGAACTCTCCTTTCTCAATCGCACCACCTCCGACGCCAAACGACGTCGTTTATCGTCCTTCGTCCGAATCAGAAACCGAAAAACGAGGTGATGCAAAGGAGAAAGGAAGAGCGCGACGGCGGAGGGTGAATGAACAGAGTCACCCCCTTCCTTCTTCTCTTCACAGAAAATTCCGCAATTGGAATATAAATAAAGCTAAAAACTCATCGAGTCTATCTGTCACTCACGCTCTCTCATTGCTAAAAATATCAACAACAGAAAACGTGCGCGTTTTATTAAAGGATGTGATAATCAATCCACGTGTAATATTTCTTATTTTATTTGTCCGTTTGTAATTTGTTAATTGATTGTTATGCTTTTCACTATATAAACTTTTCATGTAATGTATCTCACCGCTGGAATTGTCCTTATCGTCACACTGTAATGTACTATAACCACGCAATTATCTCCCACTTGCTCTGCTAATTGCCTATTCTTAATCTATTTATCCAACATAACAACGTCATTGTAGTGATAATTTATATATTGATTAAATATATTTTTAGTCCAAGAATTCGATCTTAGTCATCGAACTGTATTTGGTTAGTTTCTTAGTTGTTTTTTATTTTTGTTCATTTTTTTTTAAAATTCAAATTAATAAAATTGAGAATACTAGATGTATTCGAGTTTCAAAAACCTAATAAAATTAAAATAGGGGTACAAAAACATAACACCCCAATATCAATTCTAAGAAACATCTAAATAAAACATAAAAGCATAATACCATATGCTATGCACTATAACAACAAACGACCGACGATTGGCACCCAACCCAGAAAGGAACAGACCGTCAAACATGTAGCGAAATTAGAAGACCAAGATGCAAATGAGATGTAAGGTGTTTTAGCAGTCACCCACAACCAACTACGAATAGTCACCATGTGAATTAGCTCTTTTTGATTGAAAAAACACAACATTATTACGAGCAAACTACACTGACCAAACAATAGAGAACTAAACCACCTCTCACATTCTTCTTTGCTTTTTACATGACGACACCAAACTTGTGAATTGCTTGCAGTGGTCCACACAATTTTTATGAAGAGCAGTTTAAACATATGCAAAAGATGACCATATAGAAGATAACAAGTTAGGTTAGAAGTCCCATATCGGCTAGTGATATGGCCATCGTTGAGTTTATAAAGATGTGGCAAACCTCATCCTACAAGCTAGCTTTTGGGATTGAGTTAGGCCCAAACCCAAATTGTAAGATGGTATCAAAGCCTATCCTAGATCCGTTTGTTGGGTCCCATGTTGTTGGGTATGTTATTGGGTGTTTGTTAGTCCCGTATTGTTGGGCCACCCGTTTGTTTGTCCACGCTCCAGTTGTGTAGTGTTGGGCGTGAGGGGGCGTGTATGAAGTCCCATATCGGCTAGTGATATGGCCATCGTTGAGTTTATAAGGGTGTGGCAAACCTCATCCTACAAGCTAGCTTTTGGAATTGAGTTAGGCCCAAACCCAAATTGTAAGAAGTTACACTCAAAAAATATATGAGATGTAGATTTCACACCCTATTCACAAACACCACATATAGCTCCTTGTTGCTCTAAAACTCCACGCTTTAATAGGTTCTCTCTTGATTGGATCCGATCTTTCGCTACTTGCCCTACAAACGCTTGTACCTTGGATGGAACATGAGACTTCCAAATCTTTTGGAAGAAAGGATCAACCACCTGTATCTCCACGTTAGAAAGAATTGCGTAAGCTGACCTAACACCCGACGGTTCCGCAAGCCACTTCCATTCGTCTAGGACAGAAACCTGAAAAGTAGAAGCTCGCAGTTCCTGCAACATGGCGTTAAAAGAGTCCTTTTCATAAGAAAATAATTCTCTCCGCCAACCACCCTTCCAAACTAAGTCTACCCCTACATCCTCCACCACATTAGAAATTGATGCATCCTTATCAATAGAAATGGAGAACAACCTGTTATATGTAATACACAGGGTTCCACACCCAACCATCTATCTCTCCAAAAACTAGTATCTCTGCCATTCCCAACTATTTTCTTCATATTAGTCTCCACCCACCCCTTAGAAATTGATGCATCCTTATCAATAGAAATGGAGAACAACCTGTTATATGTAATACACAGGGTTCCACACCCAACCATCTATCTCTCCAAAAACTAGTATCTCTGCCATTCCCAACTATTTTCTTCATATTAGTCTCCACCCACCCCTTACTATCACAGAGGGACAAAAAAAAATCCTCCCACCAATCTATGACCGACAGAACCCTATGCCAAAAGGTATCACGCTCTGTTTTGAAACGCCACACCCACTCCCAAAAGAGCATCATTAAAATTTTTCAAATTCTTAATGCCCAGCCCGCTTGACTCTTTATCTTTACAAACATCCTCCCAGACCACCCAACAAATCTTTCTTTTACCCTCACACCCTCACAAAAGGAACGGCTTGAAAAGAGATTCAATGGTAGAAAGAATACCTGCAGAAGTTTTGAAAAAGAGAGATAGAAGATCGGTAGAGCGGTGAGGACAGACTTGACAAGGACTATGCGGCCTCCGAGGGAAAGATTCTTATTCGCCCAAAGTGATAGTCTTCTCCTAACCTTCTCCACCACTAGTTGCCAAAGAGCCAATCTTTTATGATTGCCCCCAATTGCAAGACAAAGATATACAAACGGTAGACTACCAACACGACAACCCAGGAAAGTAGCAATATTGTGCTCTCGATTCTCCTCCATATTGAAAGTAATCACTTGACTCTCGTGAAAGTTAACCTTCAATCCCGACGCCAACTCAAACAAGCGGAAGATCGCTGACGTATTGTTTGATGGGTGGGAATGGGAGAGTAGTGAAATGAAGTGGTAGGGAGAGATTTTTAGTTATGAGTTGTGTTTGGTTCAATAAAATCAAGAGGGGAAGGGACGTAAGAGATTTTGGGCCATTGTTTTGCTCCACGCAATATTTGAAAAATTTGGAGGAGAGAGATTTTTAACACATAAAAATATCTTCCATTCTCTCTAACCAAATACAAAAACACTATTTTCCTTCTCTTTCCTTTTATTTAAACCAAATACAATACAAATTTTTTTATTTTTTATCCTCTCCCCTTTCCTCTCCTTCTTTAAAATTTCTTCCCTTCCTTTCCTCCGTTGAACCAAACAGACCCTAAAGCTTTGTTTGGATGAAGAGTGAAATTGTGAGAAAAGAACTATGAGAGGAATAAAAGAGAGAAGGGAAGTATGAGAGAAAATATAAAGAAAATTAATGTGTTTGATTTAAAGAAAATACACAAAGAAAATTGAAAGGAAGAAAATGAACAATATTAAATTATTTATTTTATCCTTGTCTAGATAAATGTGACCACCACCAAAAGAAAGGGCATTGGGGAGGAATTTTCCTCCCAAAGTTCAATTTTATTATTATTTAAAAGAAGAAGTATTTAAAAGAACCCATCATAATATTTTCTTTCCTTCATTTTCTTGTGTGAACCAAACAGTGGAATTTTACTTTTCCATCTAAGTTTCTTCCTCGGAAGTTCCCTCTTTCCTTTTTCGGTGGTTTTAAACAATAGGTAAGGCCTCTAGTCTCTCAACTTTAGGAGAAGCTCGTTTTTTGTCCTTCCATCTCCTACTATTAATTTTGAAGCCAACATGACAAATGTCGTCCACGTCGACCATGCACAAGTGTTATTAATTTAATATTTTCTTTCCGTCATTTTCTTGTGTGAACCAAATAGTTTTCCATCTAATCTTGGAAGTTCCCTCCGTCTTTGAGAGAGTTAAAATACTTTTGAGAGAGATAAGGCGCCTACCAATTTTAATATTGTTTGGTTAGGTCTCAAATTAGATAGGAAACACTTTAATTATTGGAAAATTTTAATGTTGACTCACCTCAAAGCTCACAATATTTGGAGCTTCATAGAACCAAGCATACAGGAAGGAGCTGACGAAGATGCTATTCGGAAGGACCAGTTGGCACTCTCACAAATTCATCAAGGAGTGGATTATTTAATTTTTGGCAAAATAGCAAAATTCAAAACTGCAAAAGATGCGTGGAGCATTTTGAAGTTATCATACAAAGGAGTGAAAAAGGCCCAAAAATCCAAGTTGTAGTCCCTGCGAAGAGAATATAAAATATGCGATATGTCCAATTCACAACCGTCGAACAATATTTTTCCCGAGTCACATACCTCATCAATAAGATGAGGGTCTATGGAGAAGACATTAAATTAAAGACAACCAGGTGGTGGATAAAATTCTACAAACGATGCCCATGAAGTTCAATCATGTAGTGACCATAATATTAGAGTCCCACACACAAGTAAAATAGCAGATTTGCAAGGTAACACTAAAAGTTACGTTTCCAGAATCTTGGAGAAGAAAGAAAAACAAATGAGGAAGCCTTGAAGGGTCGGGTGAACCTTAGCGAAGTAGCCGGGCCAAGCACGATAATAAAAGCAAAGGACGTGAAAACTCCAACTATGGAGGTCGAGGCAATTGGAGAGGCAGAGCTCGCAAAAATCGTGAAGGAAGAGGATGTGGCAAGTTTAATCAAGGGAGAGATGATAATTTTCGAACCGTTCAAGGAAGAGGAGGAAACAATTTCGGTTTTACCAACCGAGGACGAGAAAGAAGAAATTACAACCAGGAGAGAACAAATTTTAACTACTTTCATTATAGGAAGTACAAGCACAGATTGCAGATCCAAACAACAGGCAAATATCGTCCAAAATCAAAATATTGGTGAAAATTCAAATAACCCACAAAACTTGTTTTTGGCAACTAACAATTTTGCAGAAGATGAGAATATATAGTACCTGGATACTGGCTGTAGCAACCACATGTGTGGAAGAAAGGAGTTATTTTCGCCACTTGATGAAACGGTTAAATCCATAGTAAATTTTGGCAACAATACCAATATTCCAATTTTGGGGAAAGGCCAGATTACAATCAAGCTGAAGGATAGTTCTCAAAACTTCATCTCTCATGTTTTCTATGCTCCTAGTCTTCATCACACCCTGTTGAGCATGGGACAACTTTCAAAGAAAGGTTACAACATGCAAATTTATGAAGGTTTCTATACATTGATTGATAAAAATAGAAGATTTATAACTAAGGTAAAAATGAGTCCCAACCTCTTGTTCCTTTGAAAATTCAGCATGAAAAATATCCTTGTTTGAGTTCGATAGTTCTAAATGATGATTGGTTGTGGCATATGCGTTTTGGACACTTTCATTTTTCTGGATTACATTATTTGTCAAGAAAAGAATATGTTTCTGGCTTGTCTGTTGTCAATATTCATAATAGAGTTTGTGAAACTTGCTTGATTAGAAAGAAACATAGAGCACCATTTCCAACCGGAGTATTATGAAGAGCAAGAAATCCGCTAGAGTTAGTGCACTCAGATTTGTGCATGGTTAACATACTCACCCCTAGAGGTAACAAGTATTTTATTACTTTTATTGATGATTTTAGTAGAAAAAACGTGGGTTTATTTTTTGTAGGAGAAATCATATGCATGTGATGCTTTCAAGACATTCAAGACATATGTGGAGAAATAAAGTGAATATCTTGCTTGTGCAGATTACCTTAAGTAGCATGGAATTCATCATCAGCTAACAACCAGATATACACATCAGCAAAATGGAGTTGCAGAACGGAAGAACAAAACGATCATAGACATGGTGAGGTGCATGTTGATGGCCTAACAAGTTCCATGAGAATTTTTGACAGAAGCCATCACCAATGCAATTTATATTTTATACAGGTGTTCAACAAGAAGTGTTCATGATAAAAAGCTTTGTATTGCGCTATCTTGCTAAAGGCTCGATGAAATTGTAGTGCTTCAACTTGTAAATTACTCAAGTCTTATAAAGAGATTTCATTTCCTATCTCAATCTTATCTAAACTTTGAGTGAGGGTAAGGTATTCCTCTTGGGATTGGAAGGGTGAGGTTAGAGCTAGCAATACAAGCTACTTGGCTGGGTTCGGGATAGCCCATTTGGCCTCCGTGATTTTGCGGGTCGGTCTCAAAAGCCGAATTTTGTTTTTATGAAAAAAAATGAAGCCCTAGCCCAGTCCTATGCGGGCTCCACACTCTATAGACTAGCCCAAATTTTTTTAAAACAAACTTCTTTTTCATTTTTTAAATAAAACTGCTATAAATAATTTATTAAAAAATTGCTTTAATATTTTCAAAAAAAAAAGTGAAACCTTTAAAGTGAAGTTTTGATTCTGATTTGTGTTATGTATATTTGATTTTGATATGTGATTCTACGTTAGTCTAGATGAGTGAAGCTTTTTTAGTGAAGTGGTGTGAGTGAGTGACTAAGTGTAGATTTTTTTTTCTTGAAATAAGCTTGAGTAGTTTCTTTGTGTTGTGCTATGATGCCTTATGAGTCTATGAGTGTTTTTTTTTTGTTGAAAAAATACAGCTGAGCTGAGTTGGCCCGGGTAGTCTAAACCCAGCTGAGCTGGCCCAGACTGAACCCGGTTTCATAAAGAGCCGGTCTTAGTTGACCCAAAAAGTCCGGATTTTAATTTTTTGGCTATTTTTCAAGCCTAGGTCCTATAAAAATTCGGGCTTCCTAGGTTAGCTTGTACAGGTCGGCCCGTATTGCCAACTCTAGGTGAGGTATCCCTTGGTGTTATTAAGACTCAAACACTTTGGTGAGACATCCAAGAGTGTGAGGAGTGCTCATATACCTTGAGTGAGGGTGAGGCATCCCTCTTGTGAGTGAAAGGGTGAGGTATTCCTTGGTGTAATTGAGGCTCAAAAACTTTAGTGCATGGGGCATCCAAGAGTGCTCTTAGGTTTATAATTATTTGAAGAATTAATATAAAATCTTTTCAAGTGTGTTGAAAAATTGGATGTAGGTCACAAGGTGGTTTAGTGACTGAATCAGTACAAAATCTTTGTGTTTGATTCTCTATTTCCTACTCTTTCAATTTTTCTATTTTTTGCTTTATATTTTTATTGTTCATTTAGCTTCATACTTTAATTCTTCATAATCTCATTATTTTTTTTGTAGCTTGTGCAAATTGAATACTAGCTATACTCATTTTGTTGCCTATAGTATCTTTGGTTGCATGAAATTGTTTAATTTCTTAAGAATGTGTTAAAAGTTGTAATCACTCAATTCTTCCCCTCACTTAAGTAACTTCCTGATGGCTTTCACCAATCCCATCCCATTGAGAGCTCCTCTCTTCTCATTTTTTATAGTTTGTAAAACAGATAAAGAGTCCAGTTGCATATCAATTCTTCTGTCTTCTTGATACCAACACAAATTTAAGCCTTCATATACTCTCCAAAGTTTTGCAATGAAGGCAGAGTGACACCTATTTTTGCAAACCCATGCCTTGGCACTAGAGCTGGCAAAACGGGCCAGCCCGCCCCATTTAGCCCCGCCCCGCCTAGGCCCGCCAAAATGCGGGACGGGTTAACCCGCTTTTCGAATTTGGGTTGAAAACTCTAGCCCGCCCCGTTTTTGAGTGGGCTGGCGGGTCAGCCCGCTTAACCCGCCTAAACGTAAAAAATTAAAATTTTTGTAAAAAAAATAAATAAATATATATGTAAAAGGAAACAATTTTTTTCCTATCAAATAATACATAAATTACTATCTAAAAATATATTCTCATATTTTAACATGATTATTAGTTATATAATTATGTAAATAACATAATTTTTTTCCCTAGAAGATGTGTTTGGGTTCTTTTTTTTAACTTTAAGTGAGTAAGTTTAAAATTAATTATTTTAAAAAAACTAAAATGGGTTAAACGGGCTGACCCGCGGGTTAGCAGATCCAACCCGTTGAGTTGGTGGGTTAAATGGGTCTGACCCGACGGGCCAAATTTAAAAAAATGGGTTCAAAATATGAACCCAACCCACCATAAAAACGGGCTGACCCGACGGGTTCAACCCATTTTGCCAGCTCTTGGCACAGTGTTAGAATAGAAGTGTCATGCAAAAAATCACCTAGATACTTAAGTCGGTGTGTGTGTGTTTTTTAATGAAAATTTAGGGTGAGAAGATGGTGCCCCAATCCAAGTCAGTGGGTATTTTGATAGAATAGAAGTACGCATGGGCGGAGGCAAAAAAAAATTAATTTAATAAATGTTAAAGGACGCATAAATAACAAATTAATCTAATAATGAAAGTTTAAAATAACAAAAAAAAATATTAAAGGACACAAAATGTTAAAGCCGTGAAAGCACAACCATAAGCAAAGAAGAGAGATTAATTTTCACCAATATAAATTAGATATTAATTCTTAGACTATCAATAACTTTTTTATTGAATTAATTTTTATTTTATTTTACAAAATCAACCGTTAAATTGCAAATTCTTATTCTATTTTTTATATATACAAAATTAATTTTACAATTGCTCACCTAAACACATACTTAGTAAAATAGTAGAAGTTACATGAATGGAATGGATACTGCTAAGACTTTATTGGCAGCCACCAATTATCCACGTTAATGATTTATCATCTCCTTTAGATGGTTTATTTTTGGCACAAATATATGCAATATCAGTTCTCATTGCACAACTCACAAGTTACCATCCATCTTCAATTCATTAACCAACTCTGTGCTCTAGAAGAAGAAAAAGGACAATTGAGTAAAATAAAATTTAATCAAAATTAAATTTGTTACATTAAAATTATAAAATTGATTATTAGTGATTAAAGTATTTAAAACAATCTATTTTAAATTTCTTAACAAACGCAATATAATGAATGATTTTTGTTGTTTTTTTTTTTTTTGAAAATAGAATGCTTCCAAGTCTCAAGATTTTTTTTTTGGAGAACAAGTCTCAAGATTGTGATTAGTGGTAATAAAAATTCATTATAGAAAAATGGGCTTGTAGACAGGAAATCTGTAATAGACTCTTGGATTTATTATTGACCAAAAAAGACTCTTGGAGTTCATTGTTTTCTAACAAAATAAAATTGGGCCTTTTTTCTACAGCAGTGAATGATAAAGTTTTTTAACCCACACAGAAACAGGAAAGCCAACTGAAATTTCAAAGTTCCAAAAAAAACCTGGATTCTTAAAGGTGAAAAATATTTTTGACTTTGAGTAAAGGGAGCTGGGATTCAAACATCCTCAATTATTTTGAAACTTTTGTAATCCCAAATTTAGGTTTTTCGGGATGACGGATCCATACTGAACATATGGATATACCTTTCAAAGATTAAAAAAACTTAAACATATCTAGATTCGTGATCTAGAAATTTTTGTCTCTAGCTTTAGGTCAGTGACAATCTCTATAGATTCATGATCGAGAAATCTACATATAGATTGTTAATCCAAAAAATTAAAATTTGAATGGTTTATCAAAAGAATATTGTCATGTTTGAAAACCCTTAGCTCGAAGGGGAATTGATTTTGGAGAGGCAAAATTCAAAATCAGTTGTTTAATTATGAGTTAGAAAAAAGTCAAAATTGATTTTGAGTTATCAAAGTCAATTTTGATTGAAGTAAGATGAGACTTGTTTTCACGTTAGGTTAAAAAATTTATATTCTTTACTATAAACTTAGTTTTTTTAAAAAAAAATCTCCAAACATAAATCACGTTACTTTAAAATCAATTTTACACCAAATTAATTCTATAAATAAGAACAAAACATGACAATACATAAAAAGAGTAAGACATTTGGATTTACTAAAAATAGGTGGAACCGAAGTGAACGGAACGAAATGCTCTACCCATTATTTTTCATGGATGAAATTATCATCAACATTGACGTTGTCCTATTGATGTGTGCTTCACTTCCATCGACATTGTCTTTTTCAGGAATCATGTAACTTTCTCATATTTAACTCCTTCAAGGTTGTCGCCCTATCTCTAGTGCTCGCCAGCAAAATCTCAGTAGTGGAGTCATGCAAGGCAGCAGAAATTGTAAGACACTATATATTAGTTAATACAAACAAAGAGTAGAGAAATGCGCCGTGATAGCCAACTGCCTTGAAAGCAAGATTTCCTGCAGATCTTTGATGCAATTCTGATTCTAACCTTGCTTCCAAAGGTTAACATAACGACGCCAGAAAACACATGCATTCGAGCAACAAAGTGTTGGAGTCTGAGAGAACACCTTGTGCAAAATCATATTTGATATGAAAAAAACTAATTTGTGGATTTGATGGAAGCACAAACCCAATCACGCACCAATCCATGAAAATAATTCAAGTAAAGCATTCTTAAGAAGCCTAGCCCGAGACGCGCATGCGTTTTGGTCAAGCTTTATCCATTTTAAGATATCTAGTTAAAGGTAGCTTTGTATATAAATTTGGAGAAAGTAGAACTAAGTAATGTGAGACTTTTTTGTGCCATTTGTAAGTGGTGCTCAGTCTCAAGATGAGGGGGTTGAATTGAGACCTTTAAAAATTTGTCTTATAAAAACTTCATATTCAAATTGAGTTATGAATCTCAAGTTTAAAACTTGGATGTGAGAGTGAATCTCTAGTTCACTCATAGTTAGTCAGTTCAAATTCAGAATATGCAATGGAGATAATCTAAACACGGTTAATGTTGGATTTGAATCAAGCTTTAGATCTTTTAATCCAAAAATCATGCCAAGTCTGAGTGAAACTTTGATAAAGGAATGAGTTTGAAGAAGTCTTGGATTGTAGAGTTCAGATTCTGTTTAAGAAATCTCTTGTGCAGATTTATAAAAAAAAAAAACCCCTTAATCAAATGAAAAAAAAAAACAAATCAAGACAAAAAATAAAAGAGTCTAAGGAAAGAGAGATGACATAGTGACTAGTTCCCCCTTGCAGAGGTTAGGTTTGTTGTCGCACATTGTGGATTGGGTTTTGTTTTTTGTTTTTTTTTTTCCTAAAATAGAAGATCTGTTTTTTTAAAAAAAATAATTGAAAAAAAAAAGACAAGGCTATATTAATAACTATAGCTATATGATCCTGTCCATTTAATGGACACTAATAAAAACGGTACATAATATATGCTCATGTTCTATTATTCAATAATTTTCAAACACGGTATACTTTTCATTTTGTTTCATTCTATTCTATCATGTTTTATTGGATGTTGTTTTGTTTAATTACTAAATATTACTTTAAAATATGTGAACTAAATAATGTGAGACTTTAACATTTTAAAAAGTTTTATAATATTCAACACACATAAAACTAATTCGTAATGATGGTGATTCTTTTAAAAATGTATTATTAAGATTTAAATAGTATATTTAAAGTAATATTAGATATGATATATTTATAATAATAATATGATATTGTATGTATTTGTGCAAAAGGGTTTTAAAATAAATTTAAATTTCGTGGATTAATACTAGGCATTTTAATTTGATACTAATGATCTAATAAAAGTATTTGCCATCTCATATCAAGAAATGTGAAAATCGGAACTGAACTAGGCAGCATTGAAATCTATCGTAGAGTTTGAAACTTTGGTCTTCATCAATACATGTTAAAACACTTAGTCAATTTTCATGATGCAACGCTCTTATTGGGACGACTTCGCAATAATACCTTTGTTGTGATCGTACCGGAGGGATCACCGGAAGGATGACCTGGGATGATGGCTAGATGCACGTCTTCGACGGCGAAGAATATCTGAGACAGCGGCGTGACTCCTCGACGGCGGCGTTACCACCTGCAGAGACTCCAACACTCAAGTTAGTATATGATTTAGGTTATGTGTGATGAAATTAGGATAGAACGTACCGTGCATGAAAGATGCATGTGGATATTTATATTGAGCGTATTAGGGTTAAGTCTGTACCATTCTGGGCCTGGTCATCGTAATGGAGGCCCACTAAGGAGTCCATATGGTAACGTATATCCCGCCTAGTGTCTTCTTGATTGCTCGACGGGTTATGATTAGTAAAGTTTAGAAGACATCTGTCTAAGCATCGGGTTACGATACAACACTACTGCTTAAACTTTGAATTTCAATAGATGTTAAAACACATGTATGTTTCTACATTCGCCCCTAAACTAACCATTCTTTCCCGCGAAAGTTATGCACATCTTTTGTATTGTTCATGCCCTAGAGCCAAAATGCCTCCCACAAATACATTGGTAATGATCATTTGGGATCATAATGGATTGTATCATATCACAAATCATATTTCTATGACTGTGAATAATACTAGAATAAACTTTTAAATCATAAATTGATTCTAAAAATTATACCTAAGACGGTGAACTAGTATGGTAAAATACATTCATTGTTAGGCAAAAATACATTTCTATCCGTTAACTCTTATGCAAATATTGTTTTGGTTAACTTCTTTTAGCTTCATTTCAGTTCCTTAACTCTTTCTTCTAGTCCAAATCCTTAACTCTTTCTTCTAGTCCAAATTGGTTCCCGTCGTGAGCCAGATCCATCCATTAACATTGTTAACGTGACTGATGGTAGGAACCAAACTGAATCAAAATGAACTTGAAAATAGTTAAGAGACCAAAACAAAACATGCATGTATAAGGGTTAAGAGACTAAAAAAGTAATTTTTCCTTCTTTATTAATAGTAATAATACAAGAGAAATGATATATCCTCCTACTAATTCTTCCTACAAATTCGCTCTTAACCACTTAATTTTAACAATTACTCCCTCCGGTCCTATTTATAAGACTCACAATGTTAGTGGTCCTTTTTATAAGACCCTCCATCAAAATTTACAAACATTCATTATCCTTTTTCATATTTGCCCTTCATAATGAGTCAACTTTTTTTAATTCCAAAATTTGATTACAAGAAGAATTAATATCTTTTACTACTTCCCAATACATTAAATAGGGGTAAACAGGGAAGAGTATATAATTTTCCAAAATCTCAAGACATTAACTAACTTAATTACATGTTTTCTTAATAACCGTAATTGTCATGTTGGGTTCTTATAAAAAGGACCGGAGGCAGTATTATTTATCCTCCACTAAACATACTTTTTTATAATGATAAATGACAATTATATAAGCTCTTAATATAAGCTCTCTTATATAAATAAGTCTCTTACTATACAATTTATCACAACCAAAAAAATATATAAATTATTTTTTATCTTGAGTTTCTAACTGCATTTCACACAAAAAAACATAGTAGTAATTTAGTTTTCTTGCGTGACACCATGATTTTGTACGACACACTGTAAATATATATTTGGTTGTATGATGATATTGGTGTGGGAAAATTAATGAGGTCACAGTAATAGCAAGCAGTCCATCCATCATATGGTCATTGAATTTGGTAATGGAACAGTAGCAAGTAGCAACACACTTCATATAAAAATGGAAATAGGAATAATGGTGGTGGTTGTGAAATGATGAAAAACCCAACACTGAATTTCTTGTTTCTTGATGCAAACAGGAATTAATTAATTAATTAATTAATTGTTGAATGGTATGGTGGCCAAAAATAACATTGAATTTGCTGAAATGCTCTGCCATTTCAATCCATATCCACACTCTTAGTTGTTCTCTCTCTAATTCTCAATCTCACCAATTCCAACCACACTTTCTTTACTTTTCATATACAAACCTCATTCATGCACAGTACATGATCAATAATAATCTCATTGATTCTGATAATCCACGTGAAATCACTTGGTCATGTACTAAATTTTTAAAATTTGAAAAATTAAAGATTTAAGGTTCGAACTTTAGTGTAAAACAATAAAAGATTATAAGACCATGTATAATAGAGTTGCTTAGAGTTATTGTTTATGCTAAGCAACTCCTCATTGCAGCTTGCTGACGTGGCCTAAGTTGCTTAAATAAGCAACCAAGATCAAAGATTGCTTGAAGGAGAAGTGAGGCTAAATAAACAGAATTTTAGTGTAAGAACCTTGCATTGTGTGGTACTTGTGACACTTATTTGAGTTGCTTAATAAGAACCTTGCATTATAGTGTAAGAGTTGCTTAAATTAATAAAGTGATGTGTACTCGCAGAACCTACTAAAATATTAATTAAATATAGACTAAACACAGTTGTTGAGTTGTTTGCACTGTATATATGATCTAATTAAATATTGATTTTAAGCATGCTGATAGAGATTCGAACTATACATCTTAAAAAAATTAATTTTCAACTATCAATTTGAGATACACTTAGTACAAACAAAAAAATTACACATTGATTATAACTAAAGACAAAAAAAATACAATTAAAGAATGATATATGATATAGTAGTATCTCTAGAAAATTTAAGGCATTCATGATATGATATGGTATGAGCACATATAACAAAATGAGAGGCTTGCTTGTTGTCCTTATTGTGTGTGCAGAGCAGGCCATTAAGTGACACATAGTAGTGATGATAGAATAAAGGACAATGATTTTTGTAGAATTATTATTTATTTACACTGATTTTATAACGCATTTTTTTTAATTTTTTTCTTTATTTATTACAATATTTTATTTTTTTATATTTTTTCCTTTTTTTTATTTTTTATTAATCTCTTTTTCTATGCAACTTCACAATTTAAAATTAAGTTATACTCTTTTTATTCTTTTTAACTATACACTTAGAGAAAAAAACTTTGTTATTATTTAACTGTCTATCTATATTTTTAGGATAATGTTAATTATTATTTAATTTTATCATGTATACTCTTATCTTTTATTGAAAAATTAATTAATGCTTCATTATTCAATCAATAAAATAATTAAAGATAAAAAGTAGAGTCTTGATATATAATGCTCTTATGACATTTATTAAGATTTCTAGAATTAAAAAAAGAGTTAATTATCAATTTGGTCCTCCAAAGTTTATCATGTCACCAATTTGGTCCTTCAAAGAATTTTGTCACCAAATTAGTCCTCTAAATATTACCTTGTCACCAATTTGATCCCCCAAAGAACTTTGTTACCAAATTAGTCCTCCAAAGATTTAAAAGTCTACCAAATTAGTCCTCCATCATGGACAAATTTGATATATTTAAATCTTTGAAGGACTAATTTGGTATACTTACAAGTCTTTGGAGGACTAATTTGGTGACAAAATTCTTTGATGGACCAAATTGGTGACAAAGATGATCTTTAGAGGACTAATTTAGTGACAAAATTTTTTGGAGGACTAAATTGGTGACAAGATAATCTTTGGAGGATCA
Organism: Cyamopsis tetragonoloba; assembly: GCA_037177725.1. Classification (NCBI taxonomy): domain Eukaryota; kingdom Viridiplantae; phylum Streptophyta; class Magnoliopsida; order Fabales; family Fabaceae; genus Cyamopsis; species Cyamopsis tetragonoloba. The sequence goes on along the minus strand of CM074120.1, from coordinate 38,513,501 downwards.
AATTGATAGTTAACTCTATTTTAATAATCACAAATGTTTATTATTCTGTCTCTATGAAATTAAAAAACTTATATTTCTCAAATAAATTCTTATTATATTTGACTCCTTAAAAAGTGTCTCATAAACCTTAAATATAATTTGCTTAAAAAAGTATTGTAAAATATTTAAAATTATTTTAATAAAATGATAATTACATTTTTCAATATGTAGTATAATTTACTCATAAATAAATAAATAAATAAGAACAAAGGAAACATTAGTATATATATATATTCCAAACATCATTGTATAATAAAAGGCAGAGGTCTTGGAACCATGATTTTCCCCACAACCCCACCCCATTCTCTGCATCTGTAAGCAAGAGTAGAAGAAATCAGCATATGATATAGTACTTGGTCAAACTTAATTGTTGACCATCTTGGGCTTGCTGATGTTTCAGAGTCAAAGGTTCTAGCCACCTAGTCTTCCCATCACTATTACCTAAGCTTAACACACTCAACCAACCATACAATAAAATAAAATAGGCTTTTGATATATAATGTTCTTATAGCACTAATTAAGATTATTAAAAGTAAAAAATTAATTATAAAAGTATATTATTTTATTTTTTGAGAATAAAAATATTGTACATTCTAATATTTTTTATTATATTTATGTCTTTAAATAGTGTCTTTAGGACACTAAATATCATTTGCCAATAAAATAATCTCACAAAAACTTAGATATACTCCCTCCATTCTGAAATATTAGTCATCTTAGACTAAAGCATAAGTATTAATAAAAGCATGGATTATTCTAAAAGTTAATGTTAATAACACGTTATTACCTCTCTCTTGAAAATTGAAACTATCAATAATATTTTTTTGGGTCTTGATATACAGTGTCCTTAGGGCACTAGTTAAGGTTACTAGAAGTAGAAAAATAATCATAAGAGCACATTTTTCCGTCTTTCGAAAATACAAAAAACTACACATTTCAATATCTTTTTACTACATTTGGATTCTTAAATAGTGCCCTTAAGGCACTAAATATCATTTGCCTATTTTTTTATTAATGACTACAAAGAAATTAAAGAGGGACAAATTTGGAAGAATGGCAATAAATATTATCTTGCTATTGTAAAGTGATAAATATTTTAGAACAAATATTTTTAGTAAAAATGACTAATATTTCAGAATAGCAAGAGTATTAATTTTTGTTATTAAAAGTGGTTGTTGTTTTTTAAGATAAATGTTATTTAGTACACTAAAAATATTTTTTAAAGAGTAAAAAATTATTAAAATATACAATTTTTTATTTTTAATAAATAAAATAATATATATTTATAATTATTTTTTTAATTTTAATAATCTTAAACTGTCCGAGAGTTTAGAGTTTAGATTCTCTCAAGTAAGAGAGAGAAACTCAAGCTCTCTAGTTTTGATTCAGTAGCGTACAACCTCCAATTTCATTTTCCAATTTTGAAGGCATGTGATTGCTTCTAGTCCAAAAGTGGATTATAAAAAATCTTAATTAGTATATTAAGGGCTTTGTTTAACAATACAATTTCTTTAATTAGAGTTGGAATTATGAAGAAAAAAAAATTAGAGTTAGAATTTGATCACCCTAATAATATGCCTTCATGTAATAAACATGCGTGTTGAAGATTATCATAACCATTAAAATGAATGATAAATATATCCTTACTTTTTTATTTTACATATATTCTCATTTTAGAAGAGTCAAATCTCCATACTATCGGCTCACGTCTCAAAATAAACAGTTTGTTGATTAATATGGGTAGAAAATTGTTAATTCGAGGACTAATGTAATATTTCCTCCGTTCCTAAATGTAAGACCCTTTACAAAAGAATACACAAGAATTAAGGAATATGATTAAATTCATTAATTATGCCTAAAATTTTGTATTAACTTTCAAAAATACCCCATTTATTTTATTAAAACTCATAACTCCACTCTCTCCACCTAATTAATAATTCTAACTTTTTTGTAATATTAAATGTTAAGGGTATTTGGGTAAAAAAACCTTCAATTTGGGACAAAATTTGTAAAAGAGTCTTATAAAAAGGGACAAAAAGTTTTTTTTGAAAAGGGTCTTACACTTAAGGACGAAAGGAGTATATTTTTTTGTATTAGTGACTATAGTGAAGACAAAATGTAAATTCAAGAATTAAATTGGGTATTTCTTCTAAATAAATGTAAAAATCGTTGTAACATTTTAATTATCTTAAATAAAGAAATTAGGAATGCAGCTATGCCTACCACACAATCTTTAGGACGCGTCACACGAAAATTAAATTTTAGAGTTCACGCAAACAATCAAAACATGCTATTTTTTCAATGGCTAGATTCTTGAATCCAAGTGATATGTGGTACTCCCAAAATTCACTAAAAAAACAATGTGTTGTGAACTAATCTAGCTGGGTTGAACCACCGAACATAATATATATACACTAAGGATGAAGAAGTTCTTCATGCGCCATTGGTCGAGCTCTAGAACAGTGGGAGTTGTATCTATAGTGATTCTGACGTCCAAGTCAATATGAAATTAGGGTTTGTATGTAAATATAGAATGTTACGTACATGGTGTTCATGCATAAGCTTATATAGTGGCGTCTATAAGGTTTGCAGGTTGTATTATGGGCCTTATTCAGCAGTTCAGCCCAATTTTGATGAAGGTCTCAGTATTGCTACTCATCTCGGTATTTAACGGATATGATACCGTGATAATATTCCTATGTCGTGTCCAACACAACTCATAAGATCGAAATGTCATGCTGATATCGGTCCACAACATAATATTTTAGAGACCGAATGAACAAAACTGTTGGTTGCTAAACATGGCAATGCTAACCCTTTCGATCACTAATTTATTCGCTATCATATTTAGTGACCGGATAATCAAGTTTCGCAACTAATTTTGTTGGACGTTAAATAATTTTTTATTCTGCAATGAAAAGTGTGAGACACAAATAGTAGTATCCAGAATTTATTCTCTATGCATGTAATTTATTTTCATTTTGGTTCATATATTAAAAATACTTTATTTTTATTCTTACACATCAATATTTATGTTTTAGTCCATATAATTTGATTTTGATTCCTATACTTCATGTTTTTCATTTTAATTTCTAAACGTGACATTATTTTTTTGTGTTGGTTTCTAAAAGAAGTCAAATACATGAAGTCAAACATTCATCATTGTTTAGAGACTACAATGACAATCGTTAACCTAAACACATAGGACTAAAACTCAAATACTAATATTTATAAGGATCAAAATGAAAATAATGACATTACAGAAGTATACTAAAATATTAATTTAACATTTTATTTATCTTTTATATATAATTAATTATCTGTGTGTAATTAATAAAATCATTTGCTACGTACTAGGCCACATCTCATGATCTATCTAAGAGTAATAGTTGTATATTCTAATATGAGTGGGTGACAAGTTAGGATAGAAGAGGAGCGTCTTCTTCTTCCTAATGCTTTCTTTCTTTCTTTTTTATAAATAATAATAAAATTAAATAAATAAATAAAAAATAAAATCTTTGATTGATGCTATTGTATGTTTGTTGCCACCCACAGACTGGAAGTGGTCCAGCCTTTCACACGTGAAGACGCTCCTCCCCCTGCTATTTTATTCACGTGTGCTATCATTCTTCCATCAATTTCTTTTCTTACTCTCTATTTTTTCTGGTCCCTCATTAAAAAATTAAAATTAAAATTAAAAAAAACTAAAAAACCCTCATATGTCATTTTATTCCCTGCATAAATATTAGCCGCTAATTAATTAGACCCTTAGGCGCAAAGGGTAATTGTATTAGTATATATTGCAACTCAGAGAAAGTGTATTCTTTAGATCAATCTAGTCAATTTAGTGTTATAAAATTAATTATAGATAAAATTAATTTTAAAATAACATAATTTTGTGTTTGATAATGGTTATTAAAAAACTAAGTTTTGTGGATATGTATATAAAATTCACGCAGAATATTATGTAAAATTGATAGTTTTTCACAAAAAAATGACTTAGATTTATTTCTATGAAACTATGATTTGGACATGATAATCAACTATACTATCGTTCATTTAAACATGTTGAAATTTGTTTACTCAAAGCTTTGCGTATCTCGACTTCGGTGATATTTTCTCGTCTAAACTCTAATAAGAGCTCTGATTTTTATTATGAGCTTGAGAATACAAGTTGGGAAATAGAAACTATTTATACAACTTTCCGTGAAACCCTAGTGTATAAGTGTATTCTAAAAATGGAAGGTATCTAGACTTAAATAATTAGAGATGGTGCGACGTGGACTTAGTGACGTGATGTAGGCACATAGCCACAACGTCCTTGTAATGTTTGAGTTGAGACGGGATAGTACACCACACTAGCTTTGCTAGTCTTGAGACCTAGGTCGAAGATGCTTGAACTAATCTGAAGAGATTTGAGTTGAGACCGGATTGTACACCAGCTCTGCAAGTCTCGAGACTTTGGTCGAAGAGGCTTAAAAACTAATATGAAGTCGTCCGAGTTGAGACCGAAATGTACACTAGCTCTGCAAGTCTCGAGGCTTAAACTAATTTGAAGACGTTCGAATTGAGATCGGATGATACACCAACCCTGTAAATCTAAAGGTCTTGGTCGAAGAGGCTTGAACTAATGTAAAGAAAATTAATCAAAATATAGTTTGCAAAAGCTAAAACCATAGTTTGTATGTACTTGAAGAGTTCCAAACACACACTTTTGCAAGAAATAATTATACTCGAGTTTGATAAGATTATCATAGATAACAAAACACTTTCTCTAAGTATTTGATAAAACTACTTATACAAGATTTGAACAAGAGACAACTTTCAAACCGCAATTATATACTTTATGTTATATGGATAGTTATTCCGGCCCCATGCTTTCATAACATAGCTTGGTTGATGTATATTATTATCTTGGATAATCTTAATCGAGATAGTTAATTAAAAGACAACTTGCTAGAGTAAGATTCACCTATGTAAATGATTAATAGGGACTTCGGCCCAAATTCAATATAGACACAAAACTTTAATTTTAAGGACTTCACTGTAAATAGCTAAAAATTGCTCTAATTAGATAAGTATATCATTCATTCAGTCATCTCTCACCTAGGTTACATACTAACTCAAGCATTAGAATCCCTACAACTACCTCACCCCATCACACTAGCAAAAGAGATTTTGAAGTCATCCTTGAAGAATTTAATCCACCTACCACATGAAAAAGGTTCTCTCTTTATCACTGTTCGCTTATTTTCAGATAGCTCACATCACAATCAATACATTAAGGGTCCTGTTTGTTTAAAATTTTTCTTTGGTCAAAATCACTTTTAATTAAAGTTAAAAAGAATTACTTTTATTGAATAATTTTGATTTTTGTGTATTAATAATCTCAACTATCAATTAAATCTCGATTCGTATGTTTTTTCACTTCTTATTCCACTTTAATCTAAAACAAACACACTAAATTGGTGATATTTTCCCCCCATTTCATTCCCTTGATCAAAGGAAACTAAAAATCACTTCTGCATATGGATAAATTAAAGAGTTAGTTAAGCATAAATTACTGACTAGATTAAAATCCATGTGACTTCAACACAAACAAGGCAATTGATCATGAAGACATGAACATGTTAGTAATCAGATAATGATAATAATTTGCTAATTAATTTTTGTGAGACCAGCGGTGTGATATCTTATCTGGCAGTCAAAGGACTGTAAAAGATGGCAATTCCACCAGTTTTAATGGCATAACAGATTTTGGATCTTGTGTCATTTTATTTAATCTAATAATTCTAATAATTAACATTAATTACTATCTAGTTATTTATTTAACCCTGCTATGTGTGTTAAGAAATTAAATATGAGAGGACCATAACCTCTAGTCTTTCTTTGATATTAAGATTCACTGTGTTATTCTGATCATCCCTATATGGATGCATAATAAATTCCCAAATGGAAAGGGTTTTCTGATTTTTTCAATTAAGATATATAATGCTTTAACTTAATAATGTTTAAAAAAATATCGTGAAGACTTCATGGCAAGTCAAGTCCACGTAGTTTTTCCATTTTCCCCCCTTTCAAAATCAAAGCTATTTTACAAGAAAATGAAGGAAAACCTAAATTAACTTATACGAGATTGTTTTAGTTCAACTAGTGATTTCAAATTCGAATATGGGTAAATTGGTGCGTTAATTAAATAAACTTATGGAGGATACACATGTTTTTTAATATTAAAAAGGCTTAATTCTCAATTAATATGCAATTTTAGACTTTTTTTTTCTCTTTTTTTTACTATTTCCCCAAATTTCAAGGTATCATATTGACATATAATATTTTCTCACTGATATTATATAAAAAAAATGCTACCCTCCACATAATTTGTTAGAAAAAAAATGTTAAAGAAGAGAACAAAACTGAACGTTACAAAAAATAAGACTAAAAACACTTAAAATATTTTGAATACAGAGTCACACATTAAGTAAAACTATCCCGTTAACCTAGCATAGTTGGTGTGTCTGGCAAGGATATAAATAAGCGGTCTAGGGTTTGAATCTCAGAATTTGCATTCCCCCTCCTCTGCGGTAATCCCGTTCTTGTAGAAAAAAAAAAAACACATGAAGTAAATCTGAAGAACCAATATTGCAATTAACCCCTAAAAAAACAGAGGAGCTAAGAACACCACTTGCTCACACTCTTCACTGTTCTTACAGTGATCTAAAGCATTTATTCCATTGATAATAAACGACAAAAAAGCTTAATTAATTACATGAATGGAAGAAACTTACAAAAAGAATATTAATCATCTTCATGCTCAAAATAGCACGCACGATGAGTTAATTAATGCTAACAGAACTAGCTCTTAGATTTATTCTAAAGTTCTTATAATGTAATCCCACTAGTATTAGCAAGATTGAATAAAAACAGAGAAATATCAAGCAATGTTTTTTTTTAAAAAAAATATATGTCACGGATCTAAGAAAATTGATCATAGTTGTTGTGTTATGTACTTATGGGAGCAAAATTATTGTTGTTCATTGTCTTGACAAGAAAAATTATAAGATGTGTGGATCCAATTAATTGCTGATATTTGATATGTTGATTCTTAAAATAGAGACATTTGGGGCTAATTTTGAACACTTGGGTGGATTTTTGAAACCAAAAAAGAGACATTGAAAGCCAACAAGTGAGATCATTGATAATAATGTACGAATTGAACTTGGGTGACAGGTAAGGTCATAGAGCTCATATTTAGGATAAGGTTATCATAAAATGAATGAGGCTATTTTAATTTTTTAGGTTGAATAAGAATTTGTCTATTCTTTATTTAAAATATTTTGTGATTTTACCCTGTATCAAAATTCTATTAGAGATATCCTCTATATTAATGACTTAGATTTTCTCCGATTAATAAACGGTCCAGTAATAATTTTGTCTATTCATTGATGTTACACACCGACTTAAGAGAAAAGTAAACATTTAGAATTTTTCTATTCTTAATTTAGAATATTTTTTTATTTTAGCCTAATAAAATTTTATAATGAATGTCCTTTTTATTAGCCGTTCGAATTATCTCTAATTGACCAGTAACAATCTTCTCCTTTCGTTGGTTGTTGCACACTAATCAAGGAGGAAAGTAAGCATACTCAGTAGTTAAAATTTTGGCCAAAAAGACTATTCATTTTGAGATAGTTGAATTTTTTACTCGGCTAAAGATATTTAAAATTTTAGTTGAAGAGACTATTCGGCAGATAGAAAGAGAGGATCCGAACCATTTAATACACACTTTGAAAATATACTCACCTTAGAAACTATTCTTTATACATTCAACTTTGTGTGTGGATATTCTTCTACCAAATTCTACTTTAGCATGCTTGATGATGGCTAGGAATGTAAGCTTTTCTAGTCACTTCTTTATTGAAGACTAACGTAGACAAAAGATAACTTAGCTAGGTCAGAACTATTATATAATGTATGTTTATGTTTATGTCATTCCTTTTTTCAAGTGCACTACTTAACAAACAATAAAATTAAGGAATGATGGAAAAAGAAAAAGAAACTCTCACATTAGTACTAAAAAATGATTGTAGTGATTTTAGTTTGTTCTCCAATAGGTGTCACAAAATTAGTTAAATAAAATTTTATATTATCATCATATTAATTCTTAGAATCTTTTCAACCAAATTTTTGTATGTTTGGATATTAGTTGAAGCTAATTGAACTCAATAAAACCATAAAGTGTTCATTCATGTTCTTTGCTTTAAAATTTGAGATTTAACTTTTCAAGACACCCCATAATACTTAATTGAGCTAATAACCAAACATACTCTTAATTCTTAAAAGATTTATATTTTATTTGTCACTATATTGATTTCTTAAACTTTTCTTTCACCAGTTAGTCTTTTGTAATAATTAATTAGTAACAATAAAGATGTTTGGGGAATTAATTTAAAAATATTAATCTCTCAAGAACTAAATTAAATATAAGGACTAATAACTTAACTATAATAGTCTGTCAAGAACTAAACTAAAAACACTATAAATTTTTCTAGAATTAATATGAAGATTTTTTAAGAAAGAAAAAACAGGCAAAAAAGAAAAAATGGAGGAAAAATAAACAAGGTGGTGGATGATGAACACATAGACTAAGTGAAACCCTTTATCATCTCACATGGGACAAAAGTGACAATCCAACAGCTGTCCTAAAGTGTAGGTGTAAAACCACAAAATTGGTGTAGCATGTACCATATCATTACTCCCAATATTATACACTCTCTTAATATTGACAACTCTTCAAATCTCCCAACATTTGAAGAGACATGACATTAGAAGCCTAAATCCTAAACCATCAATCAATATTGTATTAAATAAATGGTAAGTAGTTTGATGAGTTTGAATTTTAGGAAGAGCAATTGTTGAAAAGAATGGTAACTATAATCTTTATTTACGAAATTATAAAAGTAATGTCTCACATAGTTATTTTTTATTGATGAAAAAAATTTAAATATATTTGTTGTCCTTATACATTACACAAAATTAAGTTTTAGTCTTTTTTTTTTTTTCTATTCATCAAGACTCTAAGGTCCAAAGAAACTAGCTAACTAGACGTGGGGAAGCAATGTTATTACCTTATCATAACGGTAAGAACTAATTTCTTAACGAAATAAGATTGCGATGACTAAAATCATCACTTTAAACCAATATAAGGACTAAATTTTGGTTTAAAATTTTGAATTTTGTCTTTATGCTTTTATATTCATTTAAGTTTTAGAGTGTGTTTGGGAAACAAGTTTTAGATTTTAATTTTTGGCTATGAAGCTGAATGAAAGCTGTGAGATTACAACGGTGAGATTATAGTTATGTAGTTAAGTTTATTAATTAGAATTGTTTGGCAAAACGAATTGTATGATTGGCTTAACTATGTTAAATGACTAAAAAAAATAAATAATATTATATTAATGAATTAGGATAGTAAGGTGAAAAGTTTGTAATTTATAAAAATAAATGAGGATAATTTAGAAAATAAATTATTGAAAGCTAAAGGCTATTTTATAAAAGTTAGTTATAAAAACTATAATCTCATAGCTAAAAACCTTAATTTTGTAATTACAAAACAATTATATAAGCTTTGTGAAATATATAATCTTTTAAAAAAGTTATAATCTCGTGTTGCCAAACATACCCTAGATGCTATACTTTACTTTCAAATATACTTCTAGGATAAGGATTAATGATAGAGATTAAGGCTATGTTTGAGAATGGGGCTTTGGACCTTTTTAGAAGATTTTGACTTTCAAAAAGCTTGTATCGGCATTTGGTAATTACAAAAATAAGACTTTTGACTTCCAAGGATGAGTTTTCAATATTGTCGTTATTTATTTTTAAAAATTATAAAATACCCATCACTATTTGATATTATTATTATATTAAATATTAATATAATATTATTTGTCTTATTTTGTCATTTAAAATATTTTAGCTTATTACATAACCTATTTTATCAAACAATTATGACCAATAAACTAATCTCACAGTCTTCAATCAACTTTACGGTAAAAAACCAATAAACCTTGAGATTTCAGCCTATTTCCCAAACATACTCTAAAACCTATACTAAATAAAAATATAAGCATTGTAATTAAAATTTTTAAAATGTAAGAACTAAAATCTAAATGAATGAAAAGTATTAAACCAAAAATGTGTTTAAACAAAAAAAAAATCCTAAACCACTACACTCTATTCTCTGATTCTCTCTCATACACACTCACACACAAGTGTGTTATGTGTAATAGTGTATATAAACCCATACACACACGGAGCTCAAAAAACCCTTTAATAACCGCTAATTAACTTCCCTCTATTCCTCTCACCTTCTCAATTTTTTTTGGCGGCACAAAAAAAAAAAAACCGCTTCTTCTTCTTCCCACTCACTCACTCGTATCCACTATTTAGCAGTTAGATTCATCAATTCCTCCACAACTGAAGAAGTTGAACTTCAAGCAATTGATTAATTACTTTCTTAATTAATTGATTAATTTCTATTTTTTTTCCTTCAAAATGGGAAGCTCTGGCTCTTGTTTTTCTCTGTCTAGCCTCATGTGCGAAGAAGGAGGAGCTAGCTTTTTCGACGACGAAGATGAAATCGAATTCGATATCGCGCGTTTCGTTTCGGAAGATGAAGAGGAGGAATACGTTGAGTATTTGTTTAAACAAGAAACTGGATTTTTTGGATCGTCGGAACAGAGTCTTTTCTTTTCTTCTGAATCTTCTGATGATTGTTTGAATCGATGCTGGTTGAGAAGTGCGCGTGTTCATGCTATCGATTGGATTTTCAATGTTAGTTCGTTTTCAATTTTTCATCAGCAGGAGAAATCAATTTTACATTTGATTTTGGTTGTTCTGGTTTTTGAATTTTTTTTTTATTTCATTTAATTTTGATTCAGACTCAAGCGAAGTTTGGATTCCAAGTTCAGACAGCTTATTTATCAGTCTCCTACTTTGATCGGTTTCTCTCAAAGCGATCCATAGATGTAAGCTTTTACACTATGAGACACTTTAATTCATGTTACTTTAGGTGTTGTTCTTCGATCAAAATTATAATTTCATCTCGTTGCGGACTTTTATTAACAATCTATAAATATAGGTTATCGAGATGAAACTCTAATTTCAATTAAAGAAAAGCATTGAAATGACAGTTTCAACTCCTTAACTTGTGCTTTCGACACCTTTAATATCAATTTTTGTAACACAGGTTATCCGGGAGAAACTCTAATTTTAAAACAAAAACTATAGTTTCAACTCAATAACTTGCACTGCAGGCTTTTAATACCAATCTTTGTCACAAGTTACCAAGGTTAAACTTTAATTTTGATTGGAGAAAAGTACTAAAAATCACTTTTTCTACTTGGTAATTTGCACTGCCTACCTTAAATACTGATCTTTATAACATAATTTACTGAGGTAAAATTTCAATTTTGACTAGAGAGCCGTACCAAAAATACCTAAATGACTGCAACAAATCCTTAATTTCTGATTTTTGATGATTTTGGCTTTCCTTTTATGTTTGGAATGATGATGATACAGGAATCCAAACCATGGGCTATTCAGTTGTTATCAGTGGCATGTTTATCTCTAGCAGCAAAGATGGAAGAGCAAAATGTTCCACCTTTATCAGAATATCCAATTGAAGTATACAGATTTGAGAGCAAAGTAATCAAGAACATGGAGCTTCTAATTTTGGGAACCTTGGAATGGAAAATGGGATCAGCATCATCAACCCCTTTTGCTTATTTGCCATATTTTGTTTGCAAGTTCTGTCCTGGATCCAAATCTGAATCAATTATCACAAAAGCTACTGAATTTATTTTGGCCATGGTCAAAGGTGATTTTTTAATTAATTATTAAATTATCATCAATGCAATATTGCAATTCCCTCATTGGATAGTGCTATTTTGGAATTTAGATCTTTTCGTGTTAATTTTAAAAGTAGCACTGTCATGGTTTTTTTTTTTTTTTTATCCAACTCTTCATCAATAGACAGGATCTTATTTAAATTTATATTTGCTAATGAAGAGAGTGATAGACATACAAAATTGCACATGACAATGTAAACCTATTATGAGAGAATTCAAATTCGTATGATTAAGATTATATTGAAGGAGAGTTTCTTTATGCAGATGTCAATTTGATGGATCAAAGACCATCTATAATTGCTTCAGCAGCTATATTGGCAGCTTTTGATGCTACATTAACAAGAAAGGCCATGGATCTTCATATAAGTGTAATCTCATCTTGGGGAAATCTAGAAAGTGTGAGTTTTGTTACTATATTGTTCTTCAAACCTTCTTATTAGGCTTTCAATTTACAGTTGTATTTGCGTTGTGATCACAATTGCATTAATTTAAAATTTAAAATATGACTAAATGTGGCAAAATGCAACTATTATAGATTGCAATCAATGTCTAATGCAGTTGCTGCTGCCAATTTGCAATGTGATGTGGTCCACTTTGAGACATTATATTACAAAATCATAATTTTGACGGTGATCAAAACTGTGTACAGTTTATAATTTGCAATCTGCTGCTGCCTATTGTACAGTTTATAATAGCCACATTTATGATTTAACTATATATCTAGTGCAATAAAATCTGTGTTTACAATACGATCATAATCACAATTTAAAATATTGATTCTTATTTAGATAGAGAAGAATAGGACATAATTTGATGATGTTTTTCTTTTTTATATGCAACAGGGTCATGTATTTTCCTGTTACAGTCTAATACAGGAAAAGAGGAGAATCAAAGTTAAAACCCCTTGCTCAAATTTATTGTCAAATGAGTCAAATTCCACTTGTGTTGTTGAGAATGAGAATCCATCTGAGAATTCTTCTGGAGCTAAGAGAAAACTTAATTTTGAAGACAGTGAAAATTTTCAAGGACAACAAAAGCAACATCGACATTAATCTGCTTCTTGCAGAGTTTGTGATCTAATACAGGAAGAGAAAATTGATTGGTGTTTAGTGATTTTGATTATAGGATGTTTTTCTACTCAAAAAATTATTCTTGTTAGTTTATAGCTAGGTCTAATGAGTGTCATCCACCATTTTTTTGGAATGATTTGGTATTGATGATTGAGGGTTTTATTTCCCACAACCCAACAAAAAGTTTTCAAAGAGTGACAACTAAGAGGATAGAGAAAAAGGAAGAGTAAATATAAAAAACAAATAAATAAATAAATAAATAAGTGGTTAGCTTTACCCTTCAGTAACTATGAATATGAGGGTGTTGATTTAGTGTTAGAAGTTAATTACAGTATTATTGGAAAAATTATTCTTAGAGTCTCGAAGATAACATAATATGGAAAATCAAGTTTAGATACGTTCGAAGACAAGTCTTAAGAGATAAGTCTGATTATATCCGAAGAATTATCTTTTGTTCTAATAATTGAGTGAAAGAATATCGGAGAGAAAAAAGATGTGAAATGACAAAGTGAAAGCCACAATGGTATATGGAAGATTGTTTGTCCACTCGTGGATTTTGATGGCATGGTTAGGTTTCTTGAAGTGCTGCAACAACATTTTTTTTCTACTTTTTCAATTGCATTTCTCTCCTTGCATTTCTTTCTTGTCCAATATTTTTAAGGGATGTATGCAATAATGGGAATAGCAAACCTACCCTATGATTGAAAGGAAGCTTGGGATGCTTTCTATGTCTTGGGAAAGGCTGGAGAAAGCAATGGAGAATAGGGGAATTGGGCATTGTTTGATTTGATGTATCTGTGTAGCATTTGGGTTTGGGGCTATTGATAAAGCTTGTAAAAGTGTAATGTGATTATGGCTTTGCTTGGAACGTGGGAGCCTCTTTTTTTTTTGGCGAGTATTTGTTCTTCTTTTTGAATTAGGGATCATCGCAGTCTCTTCTATTCTGTTTCATTCAATAATTTAAATTATATAATGATGTCGAATTAACATTCACTAAGTGCATATTTGATTAAAATTCTTTTGTCTGAGAATCAATTTTACTAATAATAATGTCGAATCCTAAATGTAGATCTAATAGAATTGAAAAAAAATTGTTTTCACCAAAATCTATCCTATTCCTACTTATCTAATGTTGCATTCACCCCCCTTTTCAAGAGGAATGGGAAATGAGAAACTTTCCTTTAACAGCTAGCTAGTTGTATTATTGTGATGTTAGTGATATTATTAGAGTCCTCTAAATGGGAATAGTATTGGGGTATGGGACTAATGCGTGCAATGTCAGTGCCAGTATACTTCCTAAAATAATAATTGAATTCATGAAATTTAAGGTTAATTGAAAAAATGAATTATTTTTAACTAAAGGTCTAAAGGAGAATCTAGCAGAGCATATGTTGCATAACCTTTGATTGCCACCCATTCCAGGGAAAAAGAATATCTCTGGTGGTATTTTTTGAGAAATGTTTCTCATGCACTACTTTTTATGTTATTTTTTACTCCATTTTCTTTTAATTTTTTAAAATATATTAAAATATTTGTTTTTTTTTATTTTAGTCTTAATTACAATTTTAGTCCTTGTTTATTTTTTTTCTTGATTTTGGTTTTTCTAGTTTTAATTGCTTGATTTTAGTTAAAATAATTAAATTTGAAAAAAAGTATTAAAATAATTTTTTAAATAATAAGAAAATAAATTTTTTAATCAATTTTATTATATATTATTTTAAAATAAAAAAGTATAAAAAAATATTTTTTTTCTAGATGCCACATCATCATTCTAGAAGGAGAGATTTATTGAGAAAAAAAAATTAGGACAAAAATCGAACACTTTAAAGTATGTATGACTAAAATCAAACTATTAAAGCTAGATGAACTAACATGGAGCAATAAATAGTCTAAAAGAACTAAAATTGTAATTAAATCTTTATTTTATTTTACTACTTAGAATTAGTAATGTAAAATAATATGATAATGGTATAACAAATATGTATTCATTAGGAATATATAAGGTTTAATTTGTAAATTTTTTTTACTCCACTAGTTAATTTTGAAACTAAGTTAGGCTTAAGCCATTTTTATGTGTTATTACTCTCTATTCAATTTTTAAATTGAGCCCACCAGCCTAGTCTCTCAAATTCCATTAACCTAGTTCAACAAAGTTTACTTTCAACATATCTAGTTTTAGACATGAAAAGAGTGTGTTACAGTCTTATATTTGATTAGAAATACGATTAAAATTAAATATGTGTTAAACAAATCTCTCGTGATTTAACTTTTGAGATTTGAGTTATATTCTTTTCGGAGTTCTAATAAGAATATAATTGCTCATCTTATTATATCTACCTCCCTATTATCCTAATTCCTATGGTCTCATTCTATGTTTGCCATATGAAAAGTCCATGTATATTTCATTAGATCAAACAATTACTAGCTAATTTTCTTTGAGTAGAGTATTGTAGAATATTATATTGCATTATATAGATTAGCCTCAAGAAACTCATGTTTGAAATAGACTAAAAAACAAAGACCAACATAAGCCAAGCAACTACATTGGATCCGTTTGTTTGGTTGAAATAAATACCTGATAGCTTCGAAATAAAAATCAATCCAAATGTGGACAAATCAAGAAATTAAACATTGTTCTAGTATCCATTTGGTGACAAATTTTAGTGAGCTAGATTGCTAAAAGTTCCCTCCTTCACGATGTTTTAAATTGTTGTCTATTTTGTGACGCGACAACGGCACACTATTATTTTTATAGGTGAAATACGTCCACTTAAGTTTGAACCGAAAGTAATACTTCCCGGCCGCTAAATCAACGAGTTGGATGCCACAACGTCACACTATTAATATTATAGTTTTGACAATCACTAATCGGAACTACATCAAACCATGATTGTAGTCAATAATTATCACATTTGATACGACGCAAACTTTTTTTTATAGGCTAAAGTGCATTATCCATAAGATTTGAACCGAGGAGTTATTACATAAAGTTTCACTCCTTAACCAATAGGCTAACTTGTTGGATGCAACACAAACTTGATCCCAACATAACTGCAACCACTACTTGAACGACTCAATTTCTGTATTGAACTCATGGTCAACAAATCAAAATTTGATTGGAGCATTTATTGCAATTTTTTTCATCAGGGATATTTTCACCTGATAACATAAGATTAATCTCTTTGAGACTTAAAAATTACTAAAGCAGTTTTTGTCTCTCTCAATAACATCTTTTTTATTTTCACGATAAAGATTCAAACCTCAACCAGCATGCTTAAATGGCCTAACTACTCACAAACTGTACCAACTTTGTTGGTTAGCACTAATTGCAATTCAATCTCAACCATATATATATCTCAAATCAATTCATTCTCATGTTAAGCGATCTCAACCATTTATCCTTGGTTTAGTAGGGTGGATGACAGGTCAAACTCGACGGTGAAGCTGAATTACTAATTTTTTTATAGCAAAATTACTACTTCTTTTCTTTTTTAGCAAAATCATTTTTTTTCAAAGCAAAATTGCTACCTGAAACCTTGCTCCTTGTATATAGTGTAATAGGGCCCATTTTATCACAATTCTTAAAAATAAGAGATCCTAGTGTTCTGTTTAGTTTAGGGCAGAGGAAGAAGAGACATGGAAGATAAGATTCAAATTAAAGTGAAATTTGGTGTCAGAATCTCTCAAACCCTTTTTCTTCACAAGCTCTTGTTGTGAGTTGCATATTCCATCCATCCAGTCTGGCATGAAATACCTTGGTTGGTATTTTGCTTGCTGTAACAAATAAGTACCTTATTGTTCTAATATGGTTCACATGGAGACTCAACTAGTGATGGAGATTCTTTTAGGTTAGCCCCTACATATTTTGTTGCTTAATTATATTTTTGCTGGTAAAAAATCTCAGATGTTGTCTGATTGACCTATAGTTCTGACACATGAGATTTCTGAGATAACAGAATTATTCCACATGATCAATGATAACTTAATAATTTACAAGCTCAAAGAAGAGAAAATTGGGTATGTTGTATGCATTATTTGGTTGTGTTTATTTAGAAGAAATAATTAGGGTTTTTAATTTCCTTTTATAGTTATTAGATAATTGTAACTTTTAAATCACGACTTCTAAGATATATTATTTTAATTTACAATTTTTTCACCTTAATGATGGAAAAATCATTTTAATTTAAAATGACAAATTTACTTTAAAGTTTTTAGTTTAGTGACGATTTATACTTGGTTATTAACTTTTTTGAAATTACGCGTTACTTTGGTATAGAGTTGCACTACATTGATACAAAAGTCAATAATCAATTATTTTGGTCAATATTTTAGTATGATTAACTTTTTAAAAATAAACGATTATTCAAAATATCAATTCATTAATTGATAAAAACCCTTGCATTACATTAGCTTTAAAACATACCCTTGACAAACAAGTATTACTTCATAGAGTTGCTACAATATTTTAAACTTTATTGTTTACATTGCACTCACAATTATGTCACACTGAAAGCTAGATTAAACATAGTCATATGTGATTATTGTGAACTTTAGTTTTGATGCAATTTTAATAATTTTGAAAACTACTAGAGCTTCTATTAGGCACATAACATTAATGAATACAAACACAATCAAATTTAAATTCAAAGCAGTAAGTAAAAATTTACAGTGTAATATATAAAATTAATTTAAAAGTTGTTTCAATAAGCTCCAAACAAGATAATATGGTGAGATCGGGAGATCATTTTCAATTATATTGACACACTAATTCAACAAATGTCAATGATAAAGACCCTCATATCTGATGTCACACGGTTTAATTTAATTAAAGTCCAAATGCTTCCATATTACAAAACTGTCACGGAATGGGTTGCAGACATAAATGTTAGTTTGGACCACACTAAACATTTCCCATCATACGGCTAAAGTAATTTTTGCTTTTATGTGTCAAAAGAAAAATTTCTCTTCATCAATAAAACGCGATACAGTTCAAGGTTTCAATCATAGTTGTGTGTATAAAAAATACATTGTTAAAAGGATAAAACTCATCTTAATGATGTTATAAACCGGTATCCTAGTTTTCTCTCCTATGTCGGGTTCCATCGGGCGTGCTGGAACCAGGGGCATCACGCCCATCCCAGTGTAAGGTACTTATACCTGACATAGGCTAGTTGGGACACTAATTCGATCCAATTACTTTATTAGGCCCAATCGCATGTACAGAACCTTGGGAATAACTCTACAAATACATCTTTAGTGTATGTTTGGTTAAGTAGAAATAGAGAAGAGATAAATAAGATGGAACGAAGTTATGGAAGGATAGAATTAAGTAGGAAAGAAGGAAGTTTTTTAATTTTTTTTCTCTAGAAGTCATCTTTTTCCTTTCAATTTCTCTCAAACCAAACAAATGAAATTACATCGTTATCCGTATTCTTCTTTCTTCTCAATTTATTTTCTCCAAACCAAACATAGGATTAATGTGTCATGCACATGACCGTATTTTAGATAAAAACTACAAAACCTTAGCATGTAACTGACTTGCACGTCATAGTCTTTGCAGAGACACCTCCACCACTGTGGGTCAGCTTTGGAGCCAGAAACTTGCTGTTTGCGATGCTCATCCACTTCCTATTCATTAAGTATGCAACAAATGATATTTATGCTCTTAAGAAATTAAATTTTGACCGTCAACCAGAGGATATCTTTAGTTAAAAAATAAAAGGTTAGTTTTTTGTTTGTATTTTTATTTTTTATTTTATTTGGTTTTTTATTTTCTGAAGTTTTAAAGAAAAAAATATGAAAATGCTTAAAACTGAATTTCTAAATTTTTCTTTGTAAAATTTTAAAAATCAGAAAACATAAAATGAAAACAATAAATAAAAATACAAATCATACATAACCTAAACATCCTTGTCATCCTAATGCAATTTCCTTCTTTTCATTGGACAGAAAATATTTGTCTTGTTTGAGTGATAAATGAGTATTGGACAAAATTAGGTTTAACGACATATGGTAGGGACAAAAAAAGTGAAGAGGGAAGATTTAAACCTCAAATGGTTATATATATATTACGTGGAAATACGTTCTCTGTCTTGTTGAGTGTCGAATTTGGTATCTCCATTCTTCAATTTCCTTTTGTATGGGAAGAGTTTGAAATGGACATAATAGGTAAACTATACTCACTTGAATGACATAAGGAAAATTTATGGTTATGATGAGAGATCATAGAAATTGAGAAAGTAAGACATACTCTCAAGTAAAAAATAATCGTGAGTTATCTTTTATACGAGACAGTTTTGTTTAAGCAAAATAAAATTATTATTATTAGTACTATTAAAGCTTTTATTCTGAATATTTAACGTAATTGTATATTTAAAATTTAAATTTAAGATTATTAATTAAGTTAGAACAATTTCATGTCAGTTGATCTACGTGTTCGGTGATTGTGTAATACCTTTTCAATGTTAACAAATGTTTTATATTTTAAAAAAGTTCACCTAATTTCACTTAATTGACCATCATGCATTTTAGGTTCACCATGTAACATAAATACCCAAAATTTGTTCACTATGTTTATGAAATTCCTACTATTGCTAACATACACTATATGTGTATATGGTGATGGTGATCATTTAGGTTTGTTTTTTCTTTTTTTTTTTGACGGAATAAGTTTTAAAGTTTTATGAATCATGGTTCTTTTCATAATAATATAAAATTTAGAAAGTATTTTGGTTATTTTTTAAAGTAGACAATAAATTCAAAAATTAATATAATATTTATATCTATTTACTATGGTTAAAGTGAGATATATTTAGCTTATCTCTTAAGCAAGTTTTCGGATTTCACAAACATTAAAAAAATTATCTTTTATTAATGTTTTTTTATTGATTTCAATTAAATTAGCCCACATTAATATATTAGTCAATATTAATATAGATTTTATCTAACAAAATTTTTCGTTACTATAATCATTAAAGATATTTACTAATAATATGTAAATTGATACTATTATACATCAAATATTTTTATTAACAAATTTATTTATTAATAATTTTATATTTATCCATTAGTATGGATATTATATGTCTATACTAACGTATTATTAATCTAACATCAAATTAAAAATGTTAGTAAATAATAATTTTTTTTAACTAAAACAAGGTTGCTTCTTATGAATAGAAAATGAAAGAAACAAAGAGATATAAAATATATACTTTTGGAAAATAGATATACCATTTCACTAATTTGATGCGTATATCTATCAATATCCTATCTCACTAAGTGAGCAACATACTATGTGAACAAATTAATTAATAAAAGAAAAGCTCCCGGAAAGTAAGAGTGTTTGGTTTTAAAGGAAAAGAATTTTAATAGCGAAAAGGGGATCGGAGAAAAAATAAAAATCTTCTTAAGTTTGTTTGGTTTAAATGAAAAAGAGGAAAGAGTAGGGAAAGTAGATATTATTTTTTTTATGAAGGAAAGGGGGAGATTTTTAATAATTTGCTATTTTTTTAAAAACTTTATATACAAACCCATTTTAAAAGGTTAATTATAATAGAATCCGAAAAAGAGCTTCAACTCGACCCAATTATAGCATAGCCCAAAAAGGAGCTTGAACTCAAAAATAACCATCTTCCCTCTACAATCTTCTTTAGCCCACTGATAGAAAAAAGGGATAGTTAAAGTAGAGCGAGATATACAAGAAGCAAGTGGGAGAGGAGAGACAATTTTTTCATACTCAAACTCGACCTTGTACTCTTTCACGTACACTTTCCCTCCCTTCCCCTCAAAATACTTATGTTTGGAGGTCACATAAAATCTCTCCCTTTCAAATTTCTCCGACCAAACACTATGCAATAGAAAAGCTGGACACTTTTTTTGGTCAACCAGTCAATTAGTGACTAGTTTGATACATGGGTGTGACTAGTGTCTTTTTTGGTCAAGAGTTGAGTGACTAGTTTGATGCATGGGTATTTCCAAAAAGGCCCAAAGAAATACCATTGACATAATACTTGGTCCAAAAAAGAATCTTTGTTTAAGGCCCTACCACTACCCGAACCATATACCCATATCCATATCCATATTCAGTTGAGGAAAGAGAATTTGAAAATTGAAACTTTCCCTCTCGCGAAGCTGTGATGGATTGGAAAGTTAGAAATGTATGCTGTGAATCAATGAAGTTTAGCTGAGAAACTACAATGGAGAAGAGACTTCGTTCATCTCTACAATCCTCAGCACAAGAATTCATCTCTGTAGCAACAAACCTAACCCTAAAATCTTCA
The DNA here is from genome assembly GCA_037177725.1 of Cyamopsis tetragonoloba. Classification (NCBI taxonomy): domain Eukaryota; kingdom Viridiplantae; phylum Streptophyta; class Magnoliopsida; order Fabales; family Fabaceae; genus Cyamopsis; species Cyamopsis tetragonoloba. Next base: position 38,492,201 of record CM074120.1, on the reverse strand, counting down.
AAATCCTCTTTCAAAACCCTAATTCATTCCATCAAGCCATCTTCTCCTCTCTCCTCTTCTCTCCCTCATTCTCTCTGCCATTCTATCTCCGCCTCCGTCAATTCCTTCCGGAACTTTCGCCAATCTAATTCCGCCACCCTCAGTCCCCCTTCCACGCCTCCCTCCAAGCGCCTCCGCCGCTCTTCCCGCCATTCCAAAATCCCCTCCGAACCCCAAAATGACGAGAGGAAACTCATCGACCGACTCGAAATCCTCGCTCAAATTGCTCTCTTGTGCATTACGCACCCGAAGAAGGTGTTCTCTCCCTCCGATTTGCTTCCCGGCGTTCAGGTGTTGCACGATAACTTGATCGTTTTCGAGTCAGATACGGTTCTCTCGTCGGAGATTGAGTGTTTGTGTGAAGAATGGTGGAAGGAGAATTTTCCGGGAAGGGAATTGTTGATTTCACAGACACTTCCCTTTCTGCTCTCGAGATCGTTGACTCTGAAGAAGAAAGTGGACGTGCATAGGGTTTATGTGCTTCGTGAGGCCTTTGCGCTCTTTGATTTTGAGGACGAGAGCATTGAGGATTTGAAGCTTTTGTTGGCCCGCTGTGTGATTTCGCCGTTATATTTGAAAACAGAGGATGGGAGGAAGTTCCTTTCGTTTATTTTTGGGTTAAGCGACCAGCTTGGGAAGGAATGGTTGGCAATGATTCGTTCCCAGATACCGTTTGGGAGGAAGTCGATGCTAGAGGCGTATGGGGATATCTTGTTTCGTGCATGGAAAGCTGCACAAGAGGATTCAAAGAGTGAAATTGAAAATGGGTTCTTGCAGGATTTGGTTGAAGCTGCTATACATGCTAGTTCTGGAGCTTTTGCTTCATATATTAGAAGGGTTTTGGGAGCTTTTATAAACCAGAGAACAACTGACGGGGTTGAGAAACTGCTTTATCGACTTGCTGAGCCTGTCATATTTAGGTCTCTGCAGGTAAATTATGAGAAGTAATGCTCAGATTTTTAGTCCTCTTTTAGTGCTAAGATTTCAGTACTAAATATTTTCAAATTTCAATACATAGCCTATAATTTTTACAACTATTATAACTTTGCCATGATTTTGGAGTTGTGATATGGCTGGGACTCGCAGTTAAACAGGACATTAGTGGGCGTAGTACATTGTATAGGAGATTAGAAGTAATAAAAATTTATTCTATTTCAGAATTGTTATTTGCCTTCATTTCAATAGGTTGCAAATTCAAATGTTCGTCAAAATGCTTTGCATCTACTTCTGGATATGTTCCCCCTTGAAGATCCTGATGCCACAAAAGAGGAGAAAGATACCTTGCTTGACAAGCAGTTCTTTTTGTTAGAAAGGTTACTTGTGGATGATTGTCCGGGAGTAAGAACCATTGCTGTTGAGGGTTCTTGTCGAGTCCTTCATCTATTTTGGGAGATCATTCCTTCACCAATTATAACAAAGACATTGACAAAAATATTTGATGACATGTCTCATGATGCAAGTAATGAGGTTAGGCTTTCTACCTTGAATGGAATCATTTATTTGATTGGGAATCCCCACTCTCATGAAATCCTCAAGGTGCTCTTGCCAAGACTTCGGCATCTGATGCTGGATAATGTCCTTACTGTACGAGTTGCCTCAGCAGATCTCTTACTGCATCTAAAGGATGTCAGCAACTTCCAGTTCAACAAGGTACGTATATTATTCAAGTTTGTGTGAGAAATTCCTGTTTCCAATGTATTTAGTGATATTATTAGTTCTTGTTGGTTAGCTGGCTGTTCTTCTGTATGTTATATAGGTGGTGGAGCTAGATTTACTATTGTCCCTCCTTGCTAGTGATCAACCTCCTGTAGCTCAGAAGATTACCAAATTGCTTATACCTTCGTACTTTCCCTCAAAAGTACCCATTGAGGAGGCTTGTAACCGCTGCATTACACTCGTAAAAAGGGCTCCAGTGGCTGGTGCAACATTTTGCAAGTTTTCTATCATGGAAGGTGCCTCTAAAACACATCTTATGGAGCTGCTTAAGGTATTCCTGAGTTTGGTTTTGTCGCCAGATAAGCTGGATACTAATCAGGTTGAGGGCTTTCTGGTTGCTGCTAGTTACCTTTGTGATAGCTTAGCCACTGAACCATGCTATATGAATTCTCTTAAAGACTTGCTCACTGGAGAGAAAGTGAAAGGTTTACTAGCCATGGCATCTTCGGGCCAAGCTCAATCTTCTGTATTCAACATTGTCTCCACTGTCTGTCCAGATGATGTTACTGGACTTGTTGAAGAATGTATGGGTATTGTCACAAACTGCAGTGGTTTGCCTGAAGATGTTGATCGCCAATCTGAAATGAGGTCTGCACATAAGTTGTTGCTTTCACTTGGTGGTTTTGATGACATGTTTGAAGCCTTTAAAACCCTCTTGCATAAGGCTGCCTATCGTTGTCACATTAAATTTGGTGCTGACATGCCATCTCAAAGTGTGTCATTTTCTACTCGAAAGAAATCTAAATCATCTGGAAAATTTTCAATTAAATCAAAGATAATTAACAGAAAGCAATCTTTTGAGGATGACTATTTAGTAGCTATTGGGGTAGCATGGCAAGTTAGAGACTTGCTTCTTCATGAGGATACGAAGAAAGCTATCGTGAAGTCTCAACCATTGGAAATGTTATTTCTTTCTCTTAAGGTGATCTCTGAGATCAGCATTGTGCACTGTGGGCACTATGAATACATGGACATATCTCCTGTTTTGGCATATATGACCCTTGCCCTGCAAATAAGTTGTAATAATTTTGGCGCAAACAGTACACAAAATGGTGATGTGAAGAGGAAGAAAAATAAGACTGATTCTTCTACAATACTTTCAGAGGCAAGTAAAAATTCTTCAACCTGTCTTTCTTGCGTCTATGATATTTCTCAGTTTTCTTTGTTGTCTTTTATATGATTTATCTTTTGTTGCCTCTTTTATAAATGCCAATGATGTTTTGTTGCTTATTTATCATATAAACTTGTATCTTTTTTACTTAAAATGTTTGCCTCTCCCATTTCTTTTGTTTCTCTCTAATTTATGATAAATTAATAATTTTATATTATGAACTCTGAATCAGATGAAGATTGTAGAATATATATGGAGCACTCTAAAGTAATATAATAAGGAAGTCCAGAGATACATTAATTTTGAGTGCACCACTAAAATTTGACCTTTCTGTCCACCTTATTTCGTGTCAATTTAGTGATTAATATGATAATATGATTTTTCCTTTTGATTTTTTTATCTGTCTTCTTTTGTCCAGTTTTATTTGTTGATTTTCATTATCTGATAAAATGACCCCCCCCTGCAGGCAGTCTTGGAGCTGACAATAGAGCATGTGCTCAACTGTTTAGAAAAGCTATTTGGAGCAGAAGACATCAAAAAAAGCTACAGAGCACCTTCATGTAACGCGCAGTCTACAAATAGAACAAATAAAAATTCCACACAAAGGCGTAGGTCAAATGCATGCGGCTCAAGTAGTAGCGGTGAGTAAATAAATGTGTAAATATATAGGTCTGATAGCGGACTGGGTTAGTTTTAACAATTACCAAATTTCCAAATATAAGTAAATCAAGCACCCTGTGCAGAGGGGAAAAAATTGAAGCTCAAGCACAATGAGAAGTGCTTCAATTTATTGCAGCTATAAGTCTGTCTTTAATTAATTAAGCTTTAAGAAGTTATATTTGAACTATGTAGTATTGTACATTGTCTTTAACTGTCTTTGTATATTTCTCCTGTCTGTGTGACTAATTATCTGAAAACATATGCATAGGATCGGCAAACAGTGAACCCCAACAAGTATTTTGTATGGTGAAGATGCTTACTGCTGTGCTGAAGTTCATGGCTGACATCACTGCTATGTCTTTTACTCCTCAAAGCCATGGGTTATTCTTAAGTTACACATCAAAATCGGTGCAGCATATCAGATCTTCAATGGACCAGCTATATCATAATCAAATTCAATTTAAGGAAGAGGATAAAAGAAATATTATTTCTTGCCTGAAAAGCTCTTTCACCTATGAAGCCAAGATACTCAATGTGATTCTCACAGATTCTACTGAATCCTCCATAACTCCACCAGAAGCTTTTGCTCTTGCTAATAATTTGCTTGACTTAATAATTTCTGTTGAATCATACATGGGCTCTGGATATGCATCGCGTCTTGTTGCAGCTGTAAAGCCTTGGCTACCTGATGTGGTTTTGGCATTGGGATCTTCAAGCATTCTAAAACAAACTGAGGGTAGTAGTGAACATTCAACTGTATCTGAACAAATGAAGTTGCATTTTCCAAAATGGCCCTCAATTGTAGCCAAGACTGAGCTCTCCGGTGAAAACGAAGCTGAAGATGATGAACAATCTCAACCAGAGAAATTCTCAGTATTCAATAAACTTTTGGCAATGCTGATTATATTACTCAAGAAGAACCCCAGTATATTGGATGCCGTTGGGGTTATTTTCCTGGTTTCTTCACTTGTTGGTTTGGAACGAAAAGACTTTGGAATGGCATTAGGACTCTTGCAGTTTATATGTTTGAAATTGTTCAAACCTGATGACAGGGATTGGGGTGAACTGATGCTATCTTCTCTGCAGGAAATCTATCCTAAGATAGAAACAGAAATTGCAGAAGAAAGGGATGAAGATGAACTAGGGAAATTAACCCGTGCAAAGGAGTTGATTGAACCACTTTGGATGTATCATCTGTATGAAACTGGAAAGGTCATCATGACTGATGACTAGTTTTTTCTTGTTTTACTTTTTGAACCCCTTCATAGGAATTTGAAATATAATTAATGAGGGCCTTTATATGCTGATGTACATACATTTTTCTTTTACAATGCAACTGAAGGGGTAACAGATAAAATGATTCAGGTTGCCAATGCATTTATTCTGAATTTTAGAGGAATTAGCTTCTATCAATTTTTTCTGTTTCCATAATTTACTGTGAACATTCCTCAGTGAAGAACTGCTTGTCTCCCCGTAAATTGGGCTTAAAAAAAGGCTGGTTCCTCTATTTTCTCTTCATCTCGTCTCCCACTCCATTGATACTCTTCCCCTTGTTTTCAATAATATGACTAAAAAGTCTCCTCTATTTTCCCCTCTTATTCCGGGTGTTCATCTTTGGGGTCAACTAGCTGCGACTAAGTAACTGGATCTAAAAGATTAAGGCAAATTCAGAAGGAATAAAGCCCTTAGAGTGAGAAAGGTTGAAGCTTGAAGGCAACAATGGTGACTTTGACTTGGAAAGACACACTGTTGAAACACCAACATCACGGTTTGATGGGGATCTGAAGTGAACCATCTTACGAAACTCCATTACCCAGATCTGGTTTAAAGCGAAATCTCGTTATTTCTATTTTCTAGATCACATTTCGTTGTTGGTGTTCCACAAAAATCTGGGTTCGGATGAATCTGTTTGAAACCCATTATACCAAGATCTCGTTTGATTATATAATATATGATTCCATTTGCACAAAAATTTGTCCGAAAAACTATTAACAAAGTATACAGAATTTCCGGTCTTAAAAAAAAAAAAAAAGGACAATAATATTACTTTTCAAGATGATTCAAGTGGAAATTTCAAGTAATCTAAATTGAATTTGTTGGATGGTTGTGATGACAAGGTAGATCCTCTAGAAGGGATTGATTTACATTCTAGATTTGGGTAATGGTATTTTAACATTCTAAAATTGATAATTGATAAGGGAAAACAAATTAAACTTGAGAATGGATTGGGGTATTTTAACATTCTAAAAATGATAAAGGACTAATTTACAAATTATGTAACAATGTACTATAATAGGTTAAAATTAGGAAATTTTAGAGAAACTTACAACAATTCCCATTAATTAGGTAAGGTTAATAATTTACTCATTGATTCTCGAGACGTTTTAGGCAACCAGAGTTAACATTATCAACAGCAGCAAATCCAGGTTAACATTATGTATCACCCTGCTAGATTTTAAAATAGACCATGTATTAAATAAAATGGTTAAACAGTGACTCGTTAGTCACAACTAAATAACTGCAAGAGGAATAAGGTTCATCCAAGCACTGGAATAACTAACAATACCAAATCTTTATTTGAGGAAGAGTTATTCGTCCATGTGCTTCACTCAGACAGGGATCTTCTATAAGCAAGCAGCGATAGGCATACTAAAAAGTCCGACGAATATGCAGAAGCATTATATCAGAGTGAGAGCTGTTGTATTTGCAAAGGTTCCCAAGTACTCGACTATTAGAAGAAGGGGAACACACTACAGCATGTAAACAAGAGGACATACTTTCTCTATATTTTTTTAACTCACGCATATGGACACAAAGTGGAGAGAGAAGAATTTAACTCACAAAACTCAATCTCTTAATTAATTATTAAATTCTAATATAAGGATGTATTTGTAGACTTAGGAATATTACTCCTAATTAAACTTGTCTGTTTTCTAATTAAACTTGACAACCACAAATACAATATATTTAGATTCTAGAATGACTAGAATTTTCTTTGAAGATCTTGTTTTCGTCTTCTAGCTTGTAGAAATTCAATTTAATTTTCTCTTCTACACTTTCGTGCAACTTCAAAATTATTCTTTAAACTTCAAGTTTTTGGCTTCATAATTCAATTTGAAATTCTTCTTTGACTATTCAAACATACTTCAAAAACCTTCAATCTTCTAAATACTTCTACTAGTCAAAGAAACTTGACTTGATTTAATATTCTAACAGTGTCTCCCTTAAATCAAGTCGGAATCATTCCGAGCAACTTCTTCAACTCGTAAAATAACTCAATCTTCAATGGCTTTGTAAAAATATCTGTTATTTGCTATTTTGTTTGACAATAATCAATTTCCACTTCATTCTCAGCTAGTAGTTCTCGGATTTTATGAAACCGAATATCGATATGCTTCAATCGCCCGTGAAAAACTGGATTTTTGCATAATGCAATTGCAGACTTATTATCACCAAATATATTTGTGGGTCTTTCTTTCTTGTGTTGTATTACTTCAAGTATTTTTCTCAGTCAGACTGCTTGAGTTGCACAATATATTCTGTTTCAGCTGTTGAGAGTGCAATAATTGGTTGCTTCTTAGATGACCACGATATTGCACCATTACCAAGATGAAATATGCGTATCCCGAAGTGCTTTTTCTTGTTTCAAGATCTCCATCCCAATCACTATTGGTGTAGCCAACTAGATCCCCATCAACATTTTTATCATAGAAAATTCCTTATGCTAGAGTACCTTTGATATATCTGAGGATTCTCTCTCTCTTTGCTTTATTGTAGATAACAGTCACGAGGCTCCTCCATGAATCTACTTGGCAGTCCAACTCCATAAACAATATTTGACTTGGTTGTAGTTAAATATGTCAAACTTCCAATCAAACTTTTGTAATAAGTTGGATTAACTTTCTTGCCTCCATTTTCTTTTCTTAGTTTTAACTTTTCTTCTACTGACGTGAAAATTGGTTTTGAATTATCCATTTTAATTTTTTCAAAATGTCACCTGCATATTTCTTTTGAAAAATAAAATTCCATAATCACGATGAATGACCTCAATGCCTAGAAAATAGGACATTAGGTCCAAATCTATCATTTCAATGTGGTGCGTCATAGCCTTCCTAAATTCTACAATCATCATTGAATTATTATCAGTGAAGATTAAATCGTCAACATAGAGGCACACAATAAAAATATTACCAGGTTCAACAAATTTAATATATAGTGTGTGCTCATATGGACATCTTTGAAAACCATGCGACACAAGATAGTAGTCTATCTTCTTGTACCATGCTGTGGGTGCCTACTTTAAGCCACATAAAGCTTTCTTCAATTTATAGACTTTATTTTCTTTTCCCTTGATCACATGACCTAAAGGTTACTCAACATACACTTCTTTTAAAGTGCCATTCAGAAAAGCAGACTTCACATCCATCTGATAAATTGTCCAATTATTTTGTGTTCACAAAGAAATAATCATATGGATTGTATCCAATCTCGCAATAAAGGAAAAAACTTCAAAACAATCTATACCTGCCTTTTGCTTATATCCTTTTGCAACTAACCTTGCTTTAAAACGATCAATCTCACCATTGGGTTTATACTTAGTTTTGTACACCCACTTCACTCTAATTATCTTCTTATTTGCCAGTAAATCATTCAATTCTCATGTTTTATTCTTCTCAATGGCTCGTATCTCCTCGATCATGGCTTTTATACAATTCTGACCGTTGGCTGCCTCTTCCAAGGTCATTGGCTCAGAATTTGCGAATAAAAAAAATTCATAATTTCTTCAGATGGGTCATTGTCATTGCCCATAACATAGTTTTCAAATCTGGTTGATAATTTATGTTGCCTCTGTGGTCTGCCTGATGATTCTTGTTTTTCTTCTGTTTCTTGATAACTTTCTGGAATCATCAATGACGTCTTTTGGAATTTTGAGGATCAGTTCCAAACTCCTCCTTCATGGAATGTAATGTTACTGTTGATAATCACTTTCTTTGTTTTTTGGATTGTAAAGCCTATACGCTCTTGAGTTAGAATCATAGCCAATAAAATTACTTTTTTCTCCTTTATCATCGAGTTTCTTTAAAAGCTAACCTAGAACATGAGTATAAGCAATACACCCAAAAACTCAGATGTCTAATCAAGGGCTTCTTTCCACTCCAGGCTTCTTCAGGAGTTTTACCACGGACACTCTTTGTCGGACACCTGTTCAAAATATAAACAGAAGTGGTAACTACTTCTGCCCAAAATTGTCTAGGCACTTGTTTGGCCTTTAGCATGAATCTCACCACGTCCATAATCGTTCTATTCTTCCATTCTGCTACTCCATTCTGCTGGGGGAGTGTATTTGGTTGTCATTTGATGGTGAATTCTATGTTGTCTAAGATAATCTGCATAGGCAATATATTTTCCATCTCTATCTATTCTCAGTGCTTTAATTTTTTAGCCACTTTGTTTCTCCACATATGCTTTAAATGTCTTGAAGACATTACATACTTTTGATTTTTCTTTTAAAAAATACACCCACGTTTTTCATGCTAAAATCATCAATGAAGGTAATAAAATATTTGTTAACACCCGGAGTGAGTATATTAACCGTGCACAAATTTGAATGCACTATCTCCAACTTGGGAATGGCTCTTTATGTTTCTTCTCAATCATTCACGTTTCACAAATACTATTTGGAATATTGACAACAGGCAATCCATAACATATTTTCTTCTTGAAAAATAACTTAGTTGAAAAAAATGAAAATGTCCAAAACGCATATGCCACAACCAATCATTGTTTAGAGTTATAGAATTCAAACAATGATATCTTTCGTGCTGGATTTTCAAAGGGAATAGGTGATTGAGAGTCATTTTTACCTTGGCAATAAATCTCCTATTCTTATCGATCAAAGTAATTGAAATTATCATCTCTCCCTTGATTGAAGTTATCACGTCCTCTTCCTCCACGATTTCCACGACATCTACCTCCCCAATTTCCTCGACCTCGATAATATGAACTATCACGACCTCTGTTTTCTACATCATGGCTAGATTCTACCAAGTTGGTGAGGTTCACCTGACTTTTCAAGGCTTCCTCATTTGATTTTTTTGTTTTCTCCAAAGTTTTGTTGACAAGACTTTCAATACTACCCTGCAGCTCTGCTACTGTCATGGTGTCAATATCACGGGACTCTATTATGGTAGTCACCACTTGATCAAACTTCACCGGCATGGTGCGTAGGATTTTCTCTACCACTTCGTTGTCTTGATTTCTTCTCCATATACCCTCGTATTGTTCCACGGTTTTCAAACTGGACATCTCACATCTTTCATATTCTCTTCGCAAGGATTGTAATTTTGAATTTTGGGACTTTTCTAGTCCTTTGTATAACCGCTTCAAAAAGCTCCACGCGTCTTTAGCAGTTTTGGCATTCGCTATTTTATCAAAAATTGAGTAATCTACTCCTTGATGAATTTGTGAGAGTGTTAACTGGTCCTTCCTCTCAGCATCTTTATCGGCTTTTTCATCTATATCTGGCTCAACAAAACTCCATATATTATGAGCTTTGAGATGAGTTGACATTAAAATTTTCCAATAATTAGAGTCAAGTTTCCCATCTAGTTTGGGATCTGACCAAACAATATTGAAATTGGTTGCTGCCATACCTCTATTTTTTTTAATAAACTGAAAAAAACTCTCTTCTTCCTCACACACTTAAATTTTTTTTACACTCTCATAATACCATGTTCTAAAGCTTTAATACCAATTTGTAAACAAAAGTACATAATATTTCTCTAATATTTTTTTAAGTCACACATAGTGAAGAGAAAGAGTAATTTAACTCACAAAACTCTAAATTAAGGTGGTTTTTCTGGTGTTCCTTCAAAATAAGGAACAAATTTGTTTCTCCACGTGGCTCCATTTAAGTAGTGACACTTATTATTACTTATCCATGTCATCTAATTTAATATAACTTTATAATATTGCAAACGCATCCTCTCTTTTAATAACATTTTTCCTAGTTTAAGCATAACATTTCTTAAAATTTCTTTATTTATTTGTTTTAACAAATTTAAATACATCATTCACGACTAAATTAAAATTAAACGCAAGTGATCATAAAAAAATAATTGAAGAAGGGTGAATAACAAGTATTAAAACATACTAATAGTGTATGACTACTTTTGATGTATTTATCCACAACACAATAATATTATCCATCATAAAAGACAAGTATTCATTAAGAATATATTATACACAATTTTAGTGCAAGTTTCGATAGTTTTTTGGGTTTAGTATGTGATTTGTGATTTTTTATGTTGTTTCGATGTTATTATATTTAAATTCTTCATGTCAATTTGATGTAAAATATATGTTAGTGTCCAAGTTTTGCTATAATGTTCATAGCTGTCATCTCTATGAAGATGGCAACATGATCTCTTATCCAATCAAATCAAAAATTTGATATGAGATAATAAGAAATGCAATAAAGTTATATTCTCTATTAAATCATTTAGATTTGGTAGATACTTGATTTTATTTTTTAATCTAATATTTAGTTTTTATTTATGTCTCAATTTTTTTAATCAAAATATCAAATACTTAGATTTTGGTTACATTATTAAAGGTGTATTTGAGCTTTAATTAATTAAAAAAATGAGTCTTTATTAGTTGAAGAATAAATAAATTAATGGAGAATATTATAATAAATAAATAAGGTAAAAGTAGTATTTTGGTCCTTAAACTTTACATTAAATTTTAGTTTGGATCTCTTTTATTTTTTGTTCATATAGACTTCTTTACTTATTTTTTTTGTGTGTTATTTCATTAAATAATTAATAAAAAAATCTAAAATAGTCGCAACATGTGAGAAAGAAGAAGACAATGATAAAAAGTATTATCATGGGCTTTTTTGTTAATTATTTATCTACAAAAATTAATAGAAAATAATTATATTATATTGAAAATATAAATTAAGATTACGAAGAAAAAATAAAAGAATCAAATTAAAATTTGAGATAAATTTATGGGCCTAAAATATAAATTCAGCCATAAAAAATATGATGCTATTATTCTATAAATTTTCTCTAGTGAAAATTCATAAAACAAAGAAAAAATCATTCTCATATAAATTTTAATTTATAAATCTGACACGAATAAAGCACATTTAAATAATATAATATATTTAAATAATATTATTTTTATATAAATAACCCTACACGCCTAATTACGTTATCATCACTATGCTCAAGTATCATTTACTTGTATTAGGTTCTTCTAAGTCTCATAATTTATTTCAGACCCAATTATGAATTATTTACGTTATATTATTTTTGAAATACAATTTGCTTCAAGTTAAAGTTTTCATTAATTATGTATTTTTCTTCTAGGTCGCTTCAGACTGGAATAAAAGTTATCTATACTATTCGGCCTTAAGACTCAATTATTAGTTACTTATATTATAGTTATAAAATTCATACTAGCCATCGACTAGGTCAAGGTCCTGGATCATCGATCGAACCGCTAACTCGCTGGTTGAACCGATTTAACCCCATGTATGATAATATTTTATAGTTTATACTAATATTTAAAAATGTAATATATATTTTACCATAAAATTTAATATACTAAAGAATTTTTGGGTACTAATCATACATTAGTACTAATGTTAATTTTTATACAAAATTAAAATATATAAATATTGATTTTATCATAACTTTATCTCAAATTTTAATTTGGTCCTTTTATTTTTTCTTCATAATCTTAATTTATATTTTCAATATAATATAATTATTTTCTATTAATTTTTGTTGATAAATAATTAACAAAAATTCCCATGACAATATTTTTTATCATTGTCTTCTTCTTTCTCACATCTTGCGACTATTTTAGATTTTTTTATTAATTATTTAATGAAATAACACGAAAAAAATAAGTAAAGAAGTCAATATGAACAAAAAAAAAAGCGATCCAAACTAAAATTTAATGTAAAGTTTAGGGACCAAAATACTACTTTTACCTTATTTTATTTATTATAATATTCTCCATTAATTTATTTATTCTTCAACTAATAAAAACTCATTTTTTTAATTAAATAAAACTCAAATATACCTTTAATAATGTAACCAAAATCTAAGTATTTGATATTTTGATTAAAAAAATTGAGACATAAATAAAAACTAAATATTAGATTAAAAAATAAAATCAAGTTAGTATCTACCAAATCTAAATGATTTAATAGAGAATAAAACTTTATTGCATTTCTTATTGTCTCATATCAAATTTTTGATTTGATTGGATAAGAGATCATGTTGTCATCTTCGTAGAGATGACACCATAGACACCATAGAAATATCTATCAAGAAATAGCAAGAACAAGAATAGCTATGAACATTATAGCAAAACTTGAACACCTAACACATATTTTATATCAAATTGACATGAAGAATTTAAATATAATAACATCGAAACAACATAAAAAATCACAAATCACATACTAAACCCAAAAAACTATCGAAACTTGCACTAAAATTGTGTATAATGTATTGTTAATGAATACTTATCTTTTATGATGGATAGTATTATTGTGTTGTGGATGAATACATTAAAAGTAGTCATACACTATTAGTATGTTTTAATACTTGTTATTCACCATTCTTCAATTATTTTTTTATGATCACTTGCGTTTAATTTTAATTTAGTCGTGAATGTTGTATTTAAATTTGTTAAAAGAAAAAAGATAAATAAATTTTAAGAAATATTGTGCTTAAACTAGGGTAAATGTTATTAAAAGAGAGGATGTGTTTGCAATATTATGAAGTTATATTAAATTAGATGACATGGATAAATAATAACAAGTGTCACTACTTAAATGGAGCCACGTGGAGGAACAAATTTGTTCCTTATTTTGAAGGAATACCGAAAAAATCACCCTAAATTAATTACAAAATATACTACTTCTAATTAAACTTGACTACTTGGTATTAGAGTTCTAATTGAACTTGACAACTACAAATACAATGTATTTAGACTCTAGAATGACTAGAATTTTCTTTGACGATCTTGGTCTTCATCTTCTAGCTTGAAGAAATTCAATTTGATTTTCTCTTCTACGCTTTCTTACAACTTTAAATTCATTGTTCAAACGTCAAACTTTTAGCCTCATAATTCAATTTGGTATCACTAATAATCAATACAATTACAAAACATAAAGAAATAAAACTTTTAGACAAATTGCAATAGATTGAATCATGCTAATAATTTACTCATTGATGCTCAAATATTTTCAGGCAAGAAGAGTTAACATTATCTACAGAAGGAAGTCCAGCTTTAAATCTATTACTCTGTTGTCCTTTAAAATAAACAATAAAAAATATATTAAATAAAATGCTTAAAAGACGATTTGTCAGTCACTACTAAATAACTGCTACAAGACTCTAGAATTCTAATTCTCTACTACATTTCAAATTCTTACAAGACGTATAAGCGTCATCTAAGCACTGGAACAACTAACAATAACAAATATGTGTTGCTTTTTGAAGAAGAGATATTCATCTACGTGATTTACTAAATATTAATTCACGTGTTGTGTGGTTTTACCTGTATATTATAATTTATTTTTTAATAATTTAATTAATAAATAATTGATGAACAACACAATTGACATTATATATAATATTATTTTCTATATATTTATTTTTATTATTTCATATTTAATTTCTCTTATGTATTCATAAACTATGTGAGTATACATTTATAGCTTATTTTTATAAAAAAAAATAAGAAATTAAATAAGCTTTCTTAAATATATAAATATGCATAATGTTCTTCCTAATTTAATGCTAATGTTAAATTGTTAGATTAATTGTAAATTAAATATATAAAAAAATTTCATAGGAAATAAATGTTACTTAATATTTCATTTGAGAAGTGAAATATTAATAAGTTTAAATAGGAAAATAACATACTTTTTGTGTGAGACGAGAGTACCGCATTTTTGTGTGAGTAGTTTAGTATGTGAGTTTTTCATACACTTTATTTTTGTGTGTCCTCTAATTAAAATATGACACATAATTAAAATGTGACATCATCTCTAGTTATATTTTTTTTAGTGATCTACAATTTCTTTTATTTACCGGAAGTAAAAAAATGAGACACAATCGCGAGACATTATTTTGAGTAAGATAACAGTGTGAGATGGGTGGTTTTAATCCAGTAATAAAATAATGAAATATCATAATACAAATATTAATATTATATTACAGACTTATAATTTATCATTGTCTCCTCCAATAAATAGCTTTGGGTTTCAAATGTATCATGTAATTTCATTGTAAATATATTTTAGTAATGGAAACAATCTCTCATTAATAATTAAATGTGTAAACTTTCAAATTTTTTATATTTAATATAGAAAATGATTTTAAAAAAAAAATGTTAGAAATAAATTCTTAATTTTCATAATAAAATATTATAAATGTTTAAATCAATAGAAATGTTCCGGTGGTGAGTACCCTCAGAAAAGACAAAAAAAATAACCAATAGAAATGACATGCTAGCACTTTTTAAATTAGTTGTGTATAAGAAATCTTATCGCCTTTTAAGAAAAAAAATCTTATACATTTCTTAGCAAATCTCAAAATTAAATTTTCTTTTCTACATTTCTTTTTTGTCTTTCAAATTAACTTCTAATACCTTATATCTATTAAAATGTTGTGTCATATTTTCCTTAAATCATTTTTTAATCTTAATAAAAGTAAACTTAAACAACAAATCATGAATAGTGTTTTAAGGATAATAATTATAAATTATTCATAATGATACTAACATGTAACCCGATCAAGTTTTGAAAGTTAAAAGGTCAAATAAAAAATATTGAGAATGTGAGTTAGACTTATTATGTGACTTAATGTGAAATGTTGGAGAAGCTGGCATTGATATTCACTTTATAAATGTTTAAAGTCCACAATGCAACTTAACTATTAAGCTGTGAACTTCACCACACAAATTTTAATTCATATTATGTATGAATATTTATTTTCCAAAACAGAAAAGTTATATATAAATATTCAACCAAAATAATTGAATAAAAAAATGGAGTATCAACAAAGAAAAACGATGTCGCATGACGGAGAAGGACAGAGAAAGTAGGGCAGAGGAACTTGTTGCCATTTCCGTTGTCCTTGAAATATGAACTACAATAACGTCAATATAATAGTTTACTATAAAATAGAAAAATGATTAGAAAATTAAAATCACGAAATCTAAATAGAAGAAAAGAATTGTGTGAGATATATTAAATTTTGAAGTAAAAATCACAATTGAAATATTTTCAACAACGGAAAAATTATTTTGAACAATTGAAATATGATTGGTTGCCTCTCTACAAAGTAAAAGTATCTCAACTTAATCACAGCCTATTGAACAATTGAAATATTTTTATTTTATTGACATTAAAAGCTTGAGTTGCATCGTGTAGGTTCTAAGGAAAAAAAAAATAGCAAATCTTGTAAATTCTACATTGATGAGTAATGCGATATCCAATTTCCACCGGGTAAGTTGCAAACGTCGGTTCATGGGGCGCATATATCTGTGTTTATCAGTAACTACCAGAAATAAAGATTCCTAGTTTTGAGTCCTACCTTGAGGTTCCACCACGTTTCCTACCTAAATTCCACCATTTGGAATTGCCATCTTCAATTCATTTAAAAGGCATTAGTTCAATGCATAACTTAATTTGAAACACAATACAAAAATAAATGCCTTTGAAATCAAATTGAGGGAATCCTAATTAAAAATAGTATTGTGTAATGGGAATCAAAATATTGTAAGGAGGAAGCATAAGTTGTGTATTTTGAGAAGTTAGTTGCAAGCAAAGTAGGAGAGTAAGAGTTTCTGGAAACTAATAGAGCTTTTATAGTATAAAAGATGAGAGGGGTGAACTCTGGCTCATCTCTTTCGCCTTCTCTACCGAAGTTCTGTTTGAGATTGGTGAGGTGCAGATCTAGATTTATGTGTATATAGGAAAAGAATGGTAGATGGAGTTAATTTTTGTTTTTGTTTGTTTTGTGTGTATAATAAATGGAGGAGAAGACAAAAGAAACCTCTCATAGTATTTTGAGAGTGAGCCAAATAAGGTAAAAAGATCATGTGACACATTGATATTCAACCATATAACTTATGTGTCGAATTTCTAGTTATCAAGTCTACTTTAATTTAATACTAGACAATTGTCTGCGTGATGCGCGGATGGAAAAATGAAAATATTATATAAATTATATTGTTTTTAAGTTATGAAGGTAAAATTAATTTATAAAATATTTCAATAATTTATGAAGCTAAATAATATATAAGACAAAATTGTTGCATAACAATTCGAAATGAAATTTTAAAAGTGAAATTGTGGCTTTTTTTGCTATAACTATTTTTAAATTCATCATTATTCTTATGAACTATTATATTTATAATATATTTTTATAATTATCTTTGATTTATTTTCTTTGTGGGATGACTTTGTATAAAAACATGTTGTATTTCATATATTTCTTTATTTATTCTTTGTATTAAGATTGTGTGTTCATTCGAGGATTATGTGTTATTTGCTCGTATTTTGTTTCTTCTTAAATTGCTTTTGGAGAATCGATCTACTATGTTAGTGATTTTGAAAGGAAAGTTTAATAGAATATGATCAAATTAAAGTTTTATTTGGTCGTGCCCTATCACCTGTGAAGTTAGAAAAAATGTGTAAAAGAAAAAAGATACAAGACGAATGCATATGTATGGTTAGATATAGGCTTGGCAAAACGGGCCGGCACGGTCCGCCAAAAGCTTGCTCAAAACGGGGCGGGCTAGCCTGCCATGGGAAAACAGGCCAAAAGAATCAGCCCAGTCCGCGTATTGACGGGCTAGGCCGGCTGCGAGCTGGCCCGCTCAACCTACAAAAATAAAACAAAAAAAGCTCAGAATCTGTTTTTTTCTTGGTATGTGTTTTTTTTCTTCTGAAATCTGTTTTTCTAAGCCTAGAACCTGTTTTTTTTGTCCAGGATCTATTTTTTCTTTTTGAAATCTATTTTTTTTTGTCTAGAGTTTATTTTTGTCCAAAATTTGGTTTTTTTCTGAACCTATGTTAGGTATGACAACGAAAAAAGTAGTGGCATGCATGCTAGCCCACCCCGCCCCGCATTGTTGACAGGCTCAACAGGACGGGCCTAATGGGCTGACAGGCTTATTTTTCCACCCTAGCTCGCCTCTTTATGGCGGGCCGTACCTATTTTGCCAACCCTAGTTAGATATAAAAAAAATACATATTATTAACATAAGATATATTTTAAATATAAAAAAATATATACAAAACAAGTTTCAACAAACATAAATATGATAATTAGACTTTCAAAATTAAAAGAATATCTTGTTATCGAGTTAAATCATTTTTAAAGAAATAGACTTTTGATTTTATTTTTGAGTAAAATCATTTTTCAGGTGAACAATTTAAGTTTTATGAACCAATAATCTCATTATGCAGTGAGGTTTTGAAAGTCATACTATTCTATGTTATTTGTTTGATTGATATTTTCACATAAAAAATATATAATGCAGAAACATATACTTTTTTTATGTAAGCTTTGTTGAAGTATACATTTATTTATATTTATTATGGATTATTTGTGCAATATTTGTCATAAAATTTTAGTTTTATTATTATTATTAAAAATAAGTGTAAATAATTATTCAATTAGTGTTTAAAATTATTTGATTCATATTAGCTAATTTGTATATAATTATTCGTGTTATAATTGTAAGTATTCTTATTTCTTTTATGGCTTCATTTAGGGTGGTGATGGAAAAAAATGAGCATCCTATAGTGACTTATTATAAGCCGTTAGATCTAATTGAATTTTAATCAATGAATCTTATTAAAATGGGCTACTTAAAGCACCTTCAAAAAATAAAAATAATATAAAATTTTTCTTTAACGCCTTGCACAAAAAAGTTCACCAATTCTTCCCCCACCCTATGTTTATCATTTGCTATAATTCATACAGATTTATGCTTGAAAGGGCCAAATGAAAAAACTTTTTTTTTATTAGCAAAGAAAATTATCATTAAAAAGCACAATAAGTGCCAAAACTATACAAAAACAATAAATATTTTTAGCCAACTTTTTTTGGCCAACTATTGGCCAATCCAAATATTTTAATATTATTTTAAATCAACATCCTTTACAATCCTTTTCCAATTATTTTGACAAAAATGTTTTTTGGCCAACTATTTTTTAGCCAACTATTAGCCAACCAATTAAAATATTAACTTTTTTCCCATTTATATTTTTCTTTTTTAATATAAAAACTCAAAATATTATTATTTTATCCAAGTGGGTTGGCTAAAAATCACAACCCTTATTTTTATTCAAAACATTAAATAATATTAAAATATTGAAATTGACCATTAGTCGACCAAAAAAGATTGGCTAAAAATCTTTAGGTAAAATAATACTTTTGATTCGTATTCATGTATTTAAACACCTTGACTTCATACTTGCAGAAATACCAGAAAAAGGAGAAGAGCAAACACAGAACATAAGGACTAAACCAGATGAACAGCACTACAGCAGCTCTTAAGGCACTATATTCATGTAGTTAAACACCTTGACACCTCAAATAACAGCTTTACGAATCCAATCAGCATGCTTCAGACTAACTAACAAGCCAAAAAGCCCCACATGAGATAAGAGCCCAAAAAACCAAAAAGGGCAAAAGAAACACCAAGAGGGCTGCAATTTTAGCAATTGGCTGCGTAATTTGAATATTAGCCTCTTGAGCAAAGAAACTTCGATGAATGTAGTATCTCCTCGCAGTAAGCAGAAGGGGGAATCCATGTTCGAATAAATAAGCACTCCAAGATAAAAAACTAAATAACATGAAACTCAAGATCTGAAGTCTAAGATCTCAAATAGTAAATCTGAGCAGGAAAATAAAAGTACTACCTAGATGAAATACGATATAAGAATATATTCACAGAAAAAAATGAAATACAAGATCTGGGAAAAAATACAAGATAAAATAAGAATTCTGGAAATTCAAATATGAAAAGAAAGTAGCACCAACAAGATAAAATACAAATCTGATAAAAACTGAAAATTACAAAAAAAAATAAAATAAATCAAGATCCAAAATTTATAGATTTGGATCCAACTAAAGACCACAAATGCGACCTTCAACAGCGACATCGACCTTCAAGCTCAGATCTGGATCCCACCGCAGCTGAACGTCATCGAACCTTCAACACCAGCGTGATCCGTATGAACCTCAATACAGAAATAAAAGAAGCAAGATTTGAGGTTCATACAGATTCTTTCCCCACAGGTGACTCGAACAGCAATAGCTGACAGTACGGTCGGTGCATTCCCAGCGGTGCTGACATCCATGGGAACAATCGATGCTTTCGACGCGATGGTCGAGTGGTTCCACCAGATCTCTAGCTACCCTTCTTTTGTCGTAAACAGCCATGTCTCTTGTAGCTTACTAGATTTAATCGAACATCAAAGCACCACCACTCTTACATCTGAGACAATTTCATGATTTCATCTTTCTCCGACGACGACAAATCTTGCTTTTTTTTCTTTCTGTGGGAACCTCAGTATTTAGACATCTTAGCAAGCAAAAATGATTTAATGTGATGTGGTGAAAAATCATATTTTCAAAAATTTTGAGGACAATTGTAAATAATTTTGAAAAATATCCCTTACTTGTTTTACCTGCTATAGAAGGTCAAATTTAGTCACCATCTAATGCTCCAAAAGATGCCGTCACCATCATAAAATGAACCTTCTTTTATATGTAAAACCACACAAATTCAATTTTCTATTTAATTATAAGCAACTTTAAACGTTTTTCATGCCTTAATCCACTAGCCATTTTTTCAGTTACCTAATAATTAATAAGCAATATTAATTTCAATAATTCAAATTTTATTGTAAATAAACACATTAAATTTTAGTTTTGTTGTGTATAGTACATGTATATTCATGTCTATATATAAGGTATAGAGCTGCATAATATTACATTGAAAATTGTATTTTATTAGTACTAAATTTATTTTGAGGAAGTAATGTAATCATAAATTATATCAATAATACATGTTAAGAAATAATAATAAATAATTTTAATAATATAATATAATATATAAGTAATCAATGAAATTCTTTGTTTTATTTTTTAATATTAGATTTTATTCAATAAATAACTTATCCTAACATTTTTCCGTGAAAATATTTTTTTAAAATAAATCTTATAAATCAATTATAATTATATTATATAAAAGATAACCCGTGCAACGCACGGGTATAGTAGCTAGTTATAAACTAAACTGAAAAAAGAATGATCTATGTGTTATTCTATTTTATTGAATTATGTTACAACTCATTTAATAAAAATAAAATTTAAAATAATATAATTATACATGAATATAATTAAACATAAAATAAATGAATTACTTATTATCATATTTTAAATTTTAATATTCGATGTTAAAAAAAACCTTGATTAATGGTTATTCATAGCAATGTCAAACAGACACAGTAAATAATAAAAGTCTTATTATGATTTAGTTAAAAAAATCAAAATAATTTAAGTTATTTTTTATGATAAAATAATTTAATTTATTTATAACTTATTTTGTAAGAATGATTTAATTTTTTGGTTGATTATTATTGTCAATGTATTTTAAATTTTAATATATTATAATTAAAAAATAAAATAAAAAATGTCAAGAAAAAAATAATGCGCAGAACACAAAGCACAGTTAATATTACAAATTTGAATAATTATTTCATAAAATAGTACAAAAATTAAAGACAAAATTCTCGTTCTCATTCTCAATTAGTCAGGTAAATTTTTATGGTCTTTTTCAAAAATATATTGATTAGTTATAGATATTAAGTTTAAATATTTTTCTTATAACATTATAATTTGATCATTTTTTTCTGATTTTTTTGGTGAGTGTTTGAATTTTTCCTCAAGTTTATACCACATAATATTTCAATAAAAGTTTTAATAGAAAATGCTAAGAAACCTGATCAAATTGTAACACCAATTAATTTTATTTTATAAATTTAAAATTTAAGCACTAATTAAAAAATATATAATCAATTGTTTACTAATTTGAGCAAAGGGAAAAAGAACAAATAGAAATAAAAAAAAATGAAAGGAAGTGAAGAAAAAATGAAAGAACGTGAAGAAGCTAGGAATAGACGGTGAAAGAGAGTGAGAGAAAATTATGAATGGAGAGAGAAGGATTTTAGGTTTCTAATTTCAAAATTTAAAAAAAAATTGTGTAGAAATAATGGTTAAAAACAAAAGAACAATAAACATGCTTCAAATGCTTGAATAAAAAAAAAAAGAAGTAATGCACATCGAAAAAAAAAATATCATCCAAAAAGTGGAGAAAAAGTGGAAGCATGTGAGCATGAAATGTGTCCTAAAGGTTGTATGTGGGTTCTAAAAGTTTCCAATTTCAAAATTAAAAAAAAAGTAAGTAACAATAATGGATAAAGGCAAAAGAACAATAAACATACTTCAAATACTTGAAATATAAAAAAAAAATAAAAAATAATGCACATCCAAACAAAAAAATATCATCCAAAAAGTGGAGGAAAAGTGAAAGCATGTGAGCATGACATGTGTCCTAAAAGTTGCGTATTGGTCAAGAAAGGGTTTCATTTCTTATATTAGATGACTGGTTAGAGTATCACTTTAAAAAATACACAACTATTTAGATTTGGACTAAATTAATAATTATGTAAATATAATATAGATGTGAAAAATACACAACTATTTAGAAATATGAGAATTTTGATGAACGATTAATTCATTTGACATCAAAGTGTAATTAAACTTTAAATTTGGTATAAATTTTTCTTTTTATTTTTATTATTGAAAATAAATATAAATAATTATTCATGTTAAAAATCATTTGATTTGTATTATAGCCAATTTAAAAATAATTGTTTGTGTTATATTGTAAGTATTATTATTTTTTCAGTATGTAAACGTGTTCGAATACTTCTTCCATTCCCTTTAATTTAATTTGCTCATAAATTTAAATAATTAATTATTGCGTTTTTCATTTTTTTTAATTAGGAGTTATAGGAATATCAATGAACCTATCTTTTTATGAAGCAACTTAATTATATTTATTTGATAAATTTTTGTTTTTTTTTAAAAAAAAATTGGCATAAGTAACTACTATGCAAATAAAATATAGTTGTGAAAAATGCACAACTTTTTAGAAAAATAGGTATTCAAATAATTGAATGTGTATATATTCTATAATATCATCAATTGTTTAAATTTTGACTTCTTTGATAAATTTGATTCATTTTAATATGTTTGATATTAATGTGCAATTAATGTATATTGTAATAGTGTCATTGTAGGTTATTGTGTTTTGTTGGGTGTCTAAGTGTTAGTACGTGCAAGTAGGAAAAAATAATAATGTGGCACAATAAAAAAAGTTAGATTTATGATGTGCCATAATTCTAGTCTTTGCTTCTTTTCTAATATATACTAGACATGAGCTCGTGTGTTGCGTGGATGAACATTAACGTAAATTTTAATATTATTTGAATAAATTATTAAATTTATAAATATTTAATAAAACATAAAATAATTAAGTGAATATATTTTGAATTAAATAAAGTGAATTTATATGTAAAACGGAATGACATTTATTTTTAACCGATATGAGCTAGTATAACAGGGGTAATAATTACAAAATAAAAAACGTTCCTATAAGAAAAAATACAATCCATATACATACTTTTGAGTATATCTTTATTGATTGGTTTGAATTTTTGTTACAGTAGATTAATGCCCGAGTTATATTGCTTTTGAATTTTTTTCATTTTTCAACCTTCATTCCTGCTCAATCTTTTTTTTTTTTAAGTTTACCAATTTGTTTTTTTGTTTCTGAATTTAAATTTATTTAAGAAATAACTCCTTTTTGTCTTTCTTAATTTTTTGAATTTTAGTTTATCAATTTCGATTTTTTGTTAAATTTAAGTTTATCTAAGAAAGTGAATTTAATTTTTAGTTTTTAATTTAATGTAAAAAACTCCTCAAATAAAGAAAAATTAATTTTTATCATCATTCACATTATTCGAAATAGGATGCATGACATATAATCCATTCCTTTTATTAGCTGAACCAATCATCTTTAAAGGATGAATCTGAAGAAGAAAACAAAAGGTGTTAGTAAAGAGCAAGACTATTTGTGTCCCTAGTGAGTTTTGAAACAGAAAGCAAATGCACTTTAACATTTGGAACAAACAAAACATCTTGAAGAGTTAATTGTCCAATCTGTATAACACCACAGTATTCAGAAATAACATAATTAGCATTTGGTAATTTCACATAAATAGGAGACATCTTTCTCATAGACAGAAAAAGATTCTTAGTTGGGCAAATGTGATCAGTTGCCCCAGTATCAATAATCCAACTAGGAGAAGAGATACCTTGAGTTGATGATTTCTTAGAAGAAATTTGTATGTTGTTAGTTGAATGAGAATGCCCATTAGCAGATTGCTGTAAAAGGGACATGAGAGACTCATACTGTTGTTTTGTCAAATAAAAGAGTCTGAAGTATTTTCTTTAGAATCTGAAACATCTACAGCCAAGCCCTCCTCATCATCATCACTTTGAGTTTGAACATGACTAGCAGCAACCTTATTTGAAAAATTTTGCTTCCCTTTGAAGCCTTGTAGAAACCCATGTAGAAGAAAACAATTGTTTATTGTGTGATTTGTTCTTTTGTAGTGAGTGCAGAACCGGTTTGATTTACCTTGTTTACCCATCTTTGAAGAATTACCTCTGCCTTGACCATGTTGAAATTGACCCCGGTAAGATTGCTTGGTAGAGTCCCTATCTGTATGAACCATAGCCACAGATTCTTGATGTTCTTCTTGCAAAATTGGCCCCCCAAATTCACACTCTTGTTGAATGACCATAGAAAACACTCTATCAATACTTGTTGTTTCAAGCAACATTATCTGATATCTAACCTGGGAATACTCCTCGTTAAGATCCCTTAAGAACTTTATGACACAAGAATCCTCTTTACGTTTTTGAATCAACGATAAAACCCCACAAGAACACGGAGTCAAACACGCACATATTGGGGTGGGATAGAAAAGTTCAAGTTGTTCCCAAAGAGAAGTCAACTTAGTAAAATACTCTGAAACAGATGAATCACCTTGCTTACAGTTCGCGATTTGTTATTGGATATCCGCAATACGAAATTTATCTCCTTTGGAAAAACGGTCCTTGATGTTCTTCCAAATTTCAGAAGCCTTTGATTTGAACATCACAGAAGACGCAATCAGCACAATCATTGAGCGAATCAACCAAGAAACAACCATATTGTTGCAACGCAACCATACCTCGCACAACGAATCAGTGGATGCAGGTTGGGGTAAGGTGCCATCGATGAATTTGTGTTTATTCTTTGAAAACAGGGCAACGTACATCGTGTGCGCCCAAGAATGGTAATTCATTTCATTAAGGAGCGGAGTAACAAGAACTAGGGCTAGGTTTTCATTGGGGTGAAGATAATAAGGGTTGTGGGGATTAAGAAGATGATCAGAAGAAGCAGAATCCTTCGGATCCGCCATGGAAACACAAACAAAGGAAGAACGAGAAGAAAAGGAAAACGATTAGCGGAAGCAGCGAAAAAGATCGATGACTGCTCTTGATACCATAACAGGTTTACGCATAATGCATTCTTGGAGAAGAAAAGAAAAAGAAAAAATTCATTAATGAGAAAAACTGATATCAGATTACAAAAATTAGAAAGCTACAGTAACATGTATGTATATATACAAAACAAAAAAAAACTAAAACTATCTTTATCTAAAGCTGATGAGTTTGGGCCTAAAAGCCTATACACTACAAATCAAACTAACAAAAGAAAAGGCCCAAAATTGATATACCAAAAATCTAAACAGCTCAAAATACATCACACAGTGTTGTTATCTGAATTATACTTATTATTCTGAATCTTCATCACACAGTGTTGTTATCTGCCATGATTTGTCTGTTTGTGATGCTTGCCATAGAGCTAAACAAAGAAGACTTCCTTTTCCTATTAGTAAATCTAATTCTAGTAGGTGTTTTGATCTTATTCACGTTGATATTTGAGGGCCTTTGAGTATTCCTACCTTTGAAGGTTATAGGTATTTTTTTGACTATCGTAGATGATTATACTAGATTTACTTGGATTCGTCTTATGAAATATAAAACTGATGTTAAGGTTTTGCTTCCTTCTTTTATCAATACTTTTGAAAAACAGTTTGGTGTTCATTTGAAAAGATTACGAAGTGATAATGGAAAATAATTTTTGCTGCATGATTTTTACAAAGAAAAGGGTATTTTTCATGAAACTGCTTGTGTTTACACCCCTCAGCAAAATGGAATTACTGAAAGGAAACATCAGCATATCCTAAATGTTGGGAGGGCTCTTTTATTCAATTCTAATCTTCCTATAAATTTTGGGGGTTTGCTATTAAATATGTTGTTCACATAATAAATAGGCTTCCTACCCCTATTTTATCTCAGATATCTCCTTTTGAAAAATTGTATAAATACAAACCTGATTTGCATGAATTACGGGTCTTTGGTTGTCTAGTTTATGCCTCTAATCTCTGCACAAGGAAAACAAAACTTGACAGTAAATCTTGCAAGTGTATTTTTGTTGGTTTAAAAGAGGGTGTTAAGGGATATATGTTTTATAATATTGATAACAACTCCTTTATTGTTTCTAGAGATGTTCACTTTTATGAGGAACATTTCCCATATTCTGCAAAAACAGAACAATCTTTTTCTGATGCAGGGCATCCAACTATGTGGTTGGGTAACTTAATTGATGACAATCACGTGAGACAAGATTTAAGGCGCCACATTGCTCCTGATACATGTGGCTCAACGTGTCCTACTGATATTTCATCATCAAATGATGTGATTCAACTCGCTGAAAATGACATTACAGACGCGGTTGTTACTGCCCAAGATCAATTGGTCCCACCTGAAAATGACATCCCTAGGACTTCTTCTAGGATTAGAAGACCTCCAGGAAGATACAATGATTTTATATGCGAATTCCCTACTTCAAACAACTTGGCTGAATGTTCAACAGGGAGTTCTTAATACCCTATGTCTTCTTATTTATCATATGCTAATTGTTCACCACAATACTCCTCTCTTTGTGCAGCTATTAATTCCATTCATGAACCAAAGAATTACAAAGAGGCTTCTCCTTCTGAAGACTGGACAAAGGCCATGAATGAAGAAATATCTGCGCTACAAAAGAATAATACATGGAAGATTGTCCCACTCCCTCATGGAAAGAAACCTATCACCTGTAAATGGGTATACAAAGTGAAAATGAAAGTTGATGGGACAATTGAACGGTTGAAAGCGAGGCTGGTAGCTAGAGGGTTCACCCAAACAGAAGGGGTGGACTTCTTTGAGACATACTCCCCCGTGGCCAAAATGACCACAATACAGTTTGTTTTAGCTATAGATGCATGCAAGAATTGGCATTTACATCAAATAGATGTTAACAATGCATCCTTGCATGGAGACTTAGAGGAGGAAGTCTACATGACCCTTCCTCCAGGTTTTTATAATTCTTTGAACAAAAATATGGTTTGTCGGTTGAATAAGTCTATTTATGGTTTGAAGCAAGCAAGTAGGCAATGGAATTCAAAGCTAACAAAAGCTTTGAAATCCATTGGGTATGTACAAAGCTTGTCTGACTACTCTTTGTTTGTGAAAAATACCAATAGGTCTTTCACTGCTTTGTTAATTTATGTAGATGATATGGTCATAATTGGAAATGATATATCTGAAATTCAACAAGTGAAACAATTTCTGCATAAAATTTTCACGATTAAAGATCTAGGAATTTTGAGATATTTCTTAGGTTTAGAGATAGCTAGGACAAAATCTGGCATCTTGATTAATCAAAGGAAATATTGTTTGGATCTTATCACTGAATCTGGATTATCTGGTTGTAAACCATCTTCTACTCCTTTTGACACTGCATGTAAATTATCTTCTAATGAGGTTGAACTTCTTGCAGATCCAACCACCTATAGGAGGCTAATTGGTAGACTTCTCTACCTGACAAATACAAGAGCGGACATTGCATATGTAGTGGGCCAATTGTGTCAATATGTAGCATCTCCAAGAGCACCACATTTGCAAGCTGCATTGAAAGTGATAAGATACCTGAAGAACTCCCCTGACATGGGTCTTTTCTATGCTGCAGATAACATTTTAAAGATTTCTGGATTCTCAGTGATTGGGCGACTTGCAAAGAATCCAGAAAGTCTGTCACAGGGTTTTGTGTATTTCTTGGATCTTCTCTCATATCCTGGAAATCCAAAAAGCAACCTACTCCATCTAGATCTTCATCTGAATCAGAGTATAGAGCTCTTGCCTCGCTGACTTGTGAGCTTCAGTGGTTAAAATATATCTGCAACAATCTGCATTTGTCTATTCCTTCCCCTTTTCAAGTCTATTGTGACAGTGAACCTGCTATATATATAGCAAAGAATCCCATGTTTCATGAGCGCACTAAACATATAGAGGTTGACTGTCACATAGTTAGGGCAAAACTCCTCTCGGGTTTAATTCACCTTATGCACGTTCCATCAAATTCTCAATTGGCAGACATGTTTACAAAAGCTCTTCTTCCGGGAAAGTTTCAGGATAACTTTGTCAAGTTGGGTCTTCTTAATATCTACGCCCCAACTTGCGGGGGGATGACAAAAATTATACCTATGTGTGATGAAGATTCCGCTCAGAATAATAAGTATAATTCAGATAACAACACTGTGTGTGATGTATTTTGAGCTGTTTAGATTTTTGGTATATCAGTTTTGGGCATTTTCTTTTGTTAGTTTGATTTGTAATGTATAGGCTTTTAGACCCAAACTCATAATGTAGCTTTCTAATTTTTGTAATATGATATCAGTTTTTCTCATTAATGAATTTTTTCTTTTTCTTTTCTTCTCCAAGAATGCATTATGCGTAAACCTATTATAATTTATTGAGAAATTTTAATTTCCTATTTTATTTTTTTGAATAATAACTTAATGCATAACTCTCATTTTGAGAGAGAATTGCATAACTGAATGGTTTTATGTGAAATTTTTAAAATCAATTTGATTTAGAATCAAGAGTATAATTGAATCTTTTGTTTTTCAATTTTCTTTTGAAAAAACTAATTTGGAATCGAGAGTGTAATTGGGTAACGAAACAATTTTATTTAAATTTTAAATTTAATCTAATTTAAATTCGAGAGTATAGCGGAAAAATTTGATCCTGCAATTTTATAATTGATTTAAAATTGACAGAATAATTGTATAATATCTATTAAAAAATTGTGTAACTAAATGACACTACTAAATATTTTTTCTGTATATTGTACAAGTACAAATCTAATATTTATATATAGTGGAGAGTATATACGTTAACAAATAAAACTATTAATTATTATGATTGATGATTTTCTGAAAATAGAATATGCATAATACTATACATTTGATATTCATATTGCAATGTAAGGTTATGTCCATGTATATATAGTGGATAGTGGTTATATATGCTAACATATACAAATTTTACATTTTAAAAAAAAAAATTGAGTAAAAGCACCAAACTAATAGTTTATTTTTCACCATATGCTCTTTTTTGAACAAAGTATTAATGTTAATACAAATTATGTAATTGAATTTTGATCAATACATTAATTTGTATCCATATGTCGGTTACGTCAATGTAATTGACAGTTCATAAGTAGCAAATTAAAAATAAACAAAATAATATGAAAATAAATTGAACAAATAATATGTGTGAAATTACAACTTTAGTTATCTATCCAAAAAAATTACAAATTTAGATTTTTTATCTACGAATGAAAATAATAATTTTGTATTTAAATTTTAGATATAATATTATTAGTATTTGATAAGAAAATATTTAGTAATTATAATTAGGCAATAAAAACAAATAATAAATGTGCATTTATATTTATATTTACAGTTACACGTCTCTTTTGCTAATATATTTACAATTAAAATTTAATTACAACAATGAATTGTTAAATTTCGGTTATGATATCATAATAATTGATATTAATTGAAAATTTAATAGAGTAAAGTGATGACAATGACTGAAAACTCAAGCAAATCTAATATAATAAAAAAAACCAAAGAGATCATCTACTCGCCAGGAGTTAATAAAATTTTTGAAATACTGTTCTCCCTTAAAATTCTTGGGTAATGATTCCAGCCATAGCCACTAAAGAATCGTTGAGACTCAACTTTCTTGCTACTACAATTGGAAAGCACAACAAGCAATCTATATAATAATTATTTAATGACAAAAATAATACACTTATTTCTCTATCAAATAAGAAAACTTTAAATCAAATGAGTTGGTCAGGTATAGCAAAATAGGTCTCACATCTGATCCTATGGGTGAAGTAAAAGTATATACTTCACTCTGTTTGAGCCGAAGACTTTTCCTATCTTTAATTGTAAAGGGCAAAGGAACTGGTCGCCGTATTCGTTGTCCTTGAAATATAGATTTACAACAACGTTAATATAGTGGTTCACTGTAACATTGAAATATGATTAGAAATTTAGAATCATAAAATCAAAATAGAAGAAAAAAATTGTGTGGGATATATTGGAATGTGAATGATACCCATGGTCAAATATCCAAGAAATGGAGTCCATTGAGAGTGGGAGAAGAATGAAATCTTAAGTGTGATGGAGAATGGTCACCTGAGAGAAAGAAGTGGGTGTGATGTGAAAAGTTTAGAAGCAATCTCACGTAGAAAGAAAATGACGGTGTTATTAGAAATTTAGAATCATAAAATCAAAATAGAAGAAAAGATTTGTATGAGATATATTGGGATGTGAATGATACCCATGGTCAAATATCCAAGAATTGGAGTCCATTGAGAGTGGGAGAAGGATGAAATATTAAAATGTGAAAAGTTTAGAAGCAATCTCACATAAAAAGAAAGTAAGGATATGGTGAAATATTGGAGGTTTATATCTTCTATTAGATAAAGAATGAAAAGTGTAATGCTCAATGTTGGTGCAAGTAAAAATTACCACATAAATTTATAATATGACGTCACAAATTGTGCTACAAGCATAGAGCTGAGGTGTAAAAAAAACTGACTTTGGCTTCTGTATTTTAATATTATATATAGATATAGATATATAGATTCTCACTCATACAGGGATCTTCTTTAATCTAGCAGCAATGGGCATACTCAGAAATCCAACGAATAAGCAGAAGAACCATTGTATCGGAGTAAGAGGTGTTGTATTTGCAAAGGTTCCCAAGTACTCAACTATTATGATTTGAAAGAAAACAGTGGCACTGATAACACCCACAAAAACATAGTTATCCAAAATCCCTTTGAAAACATTTACTTTCTCCATCTCACGCGAGTTTATCTCATTGAAAACCTGCACAACCAAATCAACATCTGTTAACACACTGTTGTAAATTGAAATATCTTAATACAGTAAACTAAGTTTCGTTTAGAATAGTTACCTGACAGAATACAAATGAGTTGAAGATAAGTGTGTTCAAGACCAGATCGGAATTGGGGCCGTCAAGTGAAAAGATAGATTTTCCTCTTGACTGAAGAAACCAGATCACCATGAACTGATACAAGGATTGTCCTAAGATGTTCCTCCACATGACATTGCTGATGAAATTTCCCTTCCTTCCAAAAGGTGCACGCTTCATTAAATCATCATTTGGAGGTTCAGTCGCGAGCGCAAGTCCTCCCAGTGTGTCCATTATCATGTTCACCCACAGAAGTTGAACCGCTGTGAGGGGTGCAGTTCCTGGATAGAAAGAAAACAAGTTAAATCATTATATAAAGAAGAAAAAAGAATTTTTTTTGTAAGATGTCAAGCATGCTAAAATGAAGTTCATAATCAAAGTAGGAAAATTATGTTAAATTTCTAACCTGTCAAGCAGGCTGATGTAAAGTTCACCATTAAAGCAACCACATTAACCGTCAGCTGGAACTGTACAAATTTCTGAATATTTATGTAAACTGAACGTCCCCATTTGGCCACTGTTACAATTGTGGAGAAGTTATCATCCAGAATTATGACATCGGCACTTTCTTTTGCAACCTGCACATATATTATCACATCAACCAAATTCCGGCATAACAGGATTCTTCTTGCGATATACAATTAAGAGATGAATGGCCAAAATGTAGCACAGACATTTTATTTTTTTGAGTACATTCTCACTTTAATCCTGTAGATTGTGTGAGTCAATCGTTCTAGTCTTTATGGAAACTCCACTTTAGACTTTAATTTTCACAAATGTTATTCAAATTATTCATCTTAGACTAATGTCGACAGTTTTCGTATAGAGTCAAGAACAAACAAATGATTTTTTTTATATAGTCTAGACTAAATTGAATAATTACTAAAGTAGAGTTTTAGGACTAAATTAACTAACACACACAATATGAAGAATCAATGGAGGATTACTCTTTTACTTTTCTTTTGATTTCGGATGGGGTAGAACAGAATGAAAGGTTCACTAAGGGAAACATTGTATTTACACTCACCTCAGTTCCAGCAATGCCCATTGCAAGTCCAATGTCAGCTTCATGAAGAGCTGGTGCATCATTTGTTCCATCACCAGTTACAGCTACAACTTCCCCAAACTTTGTTCGCAAGTGTTTCACCAATGTATGTTTGTCCAGAGGTGACGATCGAGCCATAACCTTAAAGGAATCAAACATTATGTTAGTGAAGGATTCACAATAAATCATTTGTATGATTAATCAGTAATTAAGTAATGAAGCAATGAAGGTGAAGTGCCTATAGAAGGTTATATTTATGAAGTACCTGAATTTTGGGAATCAGTTCAAGCAACTCTTCCTGACTCTTCTCCCTAAACTCTGGACCTTCAATGGCTATACCATCATCTGTTAAAATCCCACATTCTCTGGCTATAGCCTTTGCAGTATTGATATTGTCACCTGTAACCATTCTCACTGTTATTCCAGCCGAACGGCATACTGCTACCGACTCCTTAACACCGGGACGGACCGGATCTTTGATACCAACAACTCCTATACAAGTATACCCAGATACAGGAATAGGATCTTCAGCAGAAAATCCATTTTCCAATTCCACATAAGCAAGGCATAGAGTTCTAAGTGCCTCACTGGCAAACTTGTTTATTGTATCCTTAAGATGGTTAGTTTTTTCCTCATCAAGAGGGACAACCTCGCCGTCCGAGTTGAGAACTTTGTCACAAGCAGCAAGAATGATTTCAGAAGCACCTTTACAGTGTGCTCTTAAACCTCCATTAGGAAGCTCCACCACCACACTCATTTTCTTCTTCGAAGAGTTGAATGGCTCAACTTTGACAAGCTTACATGCTTCCCTCTCTTCTTGAAAACTACCACCTAATGACAAGCCAAACTCCAATATTGCAGCCTCGGTCGGCGTCCCTAGAATCTCGCGGTTTCCATGCTTGTTCACTACAACCTCTCCTCCTGTGTTATTGAATATTGACTCTAGCAGCATTTTCACAGCAGATTCTGGGAGTTCTGAACACAAAGTAGAATTAGACTTATTGCTCACTTCCTTGCTGTTCATACAAAAGGAGGTTTTCACAACAGTCATGTGATTGGTTGTTAGTGTCCCGGTCTTGTCACTACATATAGTTGTGGCTGATCCCATCGTCTCACAAGCGGCCAAATGTCGAACAAGTGCTTTGTCATTCATCATTTTCTTCATGGCAAATGCGAGGCTCAATGTCACCGCCAACGGCATCCCTTCTGAAACAGCAACAACAACAATTGTAACAGCAATTGCAAAAAACTCCAGTATCTCCAAAGCATCATCCCCTGTCCAGTTCCAGAAGGTTCCTCGCTCAAGTTTATGGCTCACGAGTCCTTGCACTAGAACTGCGAAAGTAACCACAGCAAAGAATAGGCCTATCTCCCCAATAATGGTTGCTACACCATTGAGTTTAACTTGTAATGGAGTTTCATCATCTCCTTCTTCACTTAGAGTAGCCATCAACTTTCCCCATTGAGTCCTCATCCCAACACTAGTAACCAACATCTTGCATGATCCACCTTGGACTTTGGTTCCAGAAAGAAGAAACGGATTCTCCCAATTCACCACCACCGGCTCGCTCTCTCCAGTTAAACTCGACTCGTCGATCAGCACAGAAAAGCCAAAAACGAATAGTCCATCAGCAGGGACTTGATCCCCAATTGCAAGATGCACAATGTCACCAGGAAGTAAATCATATATTGACATTTTCTGCCTATATCCATTTCTTGTGACTTGAATGGAAATTTTCTTCTTCTCCTTGTCTAGATCTCTGAATTGCAACGATTGGTGATAATCACTCGTTGCTGTGACGAAAACAACAAGCAAGATACTTGCAACAATGCCAAGTCCATCATGAGCTCCCTTAGGCCATCCTTCTGTTGCAATGCCTACTATCAGAGACACAAAAGCACACACTCCAAGTATCATTAGTGTCATGTCTTGAAGGGTTTCCCAGACGAAAAACCAGAAGCTCTGAGCTTTGCTTTCTGTGAATTTGTTGATTCCATATATCTTTTGTCTCCTAGTTAGTAAATCAGTTTCACTGCCAAGTCCCCCAGTGGTTGATGTAGAAAGCTTCTCTGCTATGGCATTTACTCCGCCGTGAAGTCTGAACTTCTTTATGTCATGGCCTTCAACAATAGATCCTAGTTCATCACCACAGATTTGAAAACCAGCAGCTTTAACATTCTCCGGCACCTTGTAATCGCTTGGTTGCGTGCCTGTTGATATGAATCATATGATCATAAGTAAACAAATTGAGTCTTGAAATTATAAGCTATGAGAATAATGATGAATAAACCTACTTTGGATAAACTGAAATGCTGCTTTGGAAACCAATACTGCAGTCCTCAACTTCTCCTGCAATAAGGAGAGAATGAGGGTCCCTTTGTTTAAACTTAACAATAAGAGACCGGAGAAATAAATAAGGAAGAAGTTACTTTCTATGTGACAAAAGAGGAATTATAATGCTTATAAGTATTTTCAACTCACAAGTCCACACCCCATCTATAATATCAAATATATAACTCCAGAGTGGCTTATTATTGCATTTGCTATTCATCTTGTCCTTTTTATAAGGAATGTATCAACAGTGAAGTAGCTCCTCAAGATCAATAACATTCAAACTCTTAGTGAGTTCATGCTTTTATTTTTAACATATTCTGAAGCAGACTTAGTGAGAATGAGATATTATCAGCAATTTCGAACTTAACTTTAAAACCATGAGATATTATGAGAAAGGAACCTGGTTGGTACGACGCATAGCAGCAACTTCGGACCGTTTGGAGAGATTGGCAGTGAAACGGAATCGTCGTTTGGGGTTTTTGACAACCCCACACAGTTTCCTCCATCGTTGAATTGCTTCTTCAGAGTTTCTATTTTTGACAACCCCACACAGTTTCCTCCATCGTTGAAGTGCTTCTTCAGAAGAGTTCTTCGATTTCACTCTTCCAAAATTCTCATTCAAATAACTCTCCATCAAATAATACCCCTTTTTCCTTTCCTTTTCTCTGTTTTTCTTTCTATCAACTCACTGTTATATTTTTTATTTTATCACTTTTATAAAATTTCCGTCGAAAAAATCAAAATCGGACTCTCGGAGTTTCTCAAACAACGGTCTTTCATATAATAAGTGTTTGCTCAGTAATAATTCATCAAAAACGCATAAAAGGACTTTGCAAAGATAGAAAAAAGAATGCTAAATTAGTAAATTGGTCCAGTAATTTTTTTTTGTTTTATTTTTTTATGTAACTTTAAAAAAATTTAATTAAGTTCGATAAATTTATTATGGTGAACAAGTTGATCTTATTTTTATTTTTCGTCAAAACAATGCTGATGTGACCTTCACTGGACACGTGAACACTGAGTTATTGAAGTATACGTGGCCCAATGTTAACTATTGATAAAAAAAAGTTGATAGTGATATTTGATCTTTTTAATATTACAGCAAGGATAAACTACACTCACATCTTGAGGTATTTAAAAATTGCAATAAACCCCAAACTATAGAAAATTAACACTTCTCTTCATTTAACTCATGTTGATCATACCAAATCGACTAGGCAAAGTTAAAATTGGGCCAAATTAGTAAATTGGTCTTGTAACTTTTTTTTGTTTCATTTTGGTCCTGTAACTTTAAAAAATTGCAATTAAATCCTGTAACTTTGGTTCGGCGAATAAATTAGTCCTATTTTTATTTTCCGTCTAAACAGTGCTGAGGTGGCCTTCACCGGACACGTGGATGCCTATGTGGACGCTGACATGTTTTTAATGAGTTTCAAATTGGTCCTGTAATAGTTTAAATAAGTTTCAAATTGGTCCTGTAGTTGTTTAAATGAGTTTTAATTTGGTCCTATAATTATTTTAATGAGTTTTAATATGGTCCTTTTCAGCAAAGGTAGGAAAAGAAAGTTTGGGGTCAGGCATATAAGCTTTATAGGGGACAGGTTTGTAGTGGACTTAAGTCTACTACTACCGGTTGAAGACGAATGTGATGCCATGAAAGGACACGAGACAAAACCGTTAATGATCCACATTAATCACAGCCAACAATGAAATCAAAATTGAGCTGGAGAAGAAGAAATTTATTTTTGAAATTTCTCAACTGAAAAACCTTAATTTTATGCTGATTCAACTATTTTTCGTTTTTTTTAATGCTTTCACTTATCCACGTCAACATGCTGACTGGATTCATGTCAGCGTCCACCTAGGCATCCACATGTCCGGTGAAGGCCACTTCAACACTGTTTAGACGAAAAATAAAAATAGGACCAATTTGTTCGTCAGAGCAAAGTTACAGGACTTAATTA
The DNA here is from genome assembly GCA_037177725.1 of Cyamopsis tetragonoloba. Classification (NCBI taxonomy): domain Eukaryota; kingdom Viridiplantae; phylum Streptophyta; class Magnoliopsida; order Fabales; family Fabaceae; genus Cyamopsis; species Cyamopsis tetragonoloba. Next base: position 38,455,693 of record CM074120.1, on the reverse strand, counting down.
AAACTTTTTAAAGTTACAGAACCAACTATTGATAAAAAAAAGTTGATAGTGATATTTGATCTTTTTAATATTACAGCAAGGATAAACTACACTCACATCTTGAGGTATTTAAAAATTGCAATAAACCCCAAACTATAGAAAATTAACACTTCTCTTCATTTAACTCATGTTGATCATACCAAATCGACTAGGCAAAGTTAAAATTGGGCCAAATTAGTAAATTGGTCTTGTAACTTTTTTTTGTTTCATTTTGGTCCTGTAACTTTAAAAAATTGCAATTAAATCCTGTAACTTTGGTTCGGCGAATAAATTAGTCCTATTTTTATTTTCCGTCTAAACAGTGCTGAGGTGGCCTTCACCGGACACGTGGATGCCTATGTGGACGCTGACATGTTTTTAATGAGTTTCAAATTGGTCCTGTAATAGTTTAAATAAGTTTCAAATTGGTCATGTAGTTGTTTAAATGAGTTTTAATTTGGTCCTATAATTATTTTAATGAGTTTTAATATGGTCCTTTTCAGCAAAGGTAGGAAAAGAAAGTTTGGGGTCAGGCATATAAGCTTTATAGGGGACAGGTTTGTAGTGGACTTAAGTCTACTACTACCGGTTGAAGACGAATGTGATGCCATGAAAGGACACGAGACAAAACCGTTAATGATCCACATTAATCACAGCCAACAATGAAATCAAAATTGAGCTGGAGAAGAAGAAATTTATTTTTGAAATTTCTCAACTGAAAAACCTTAATTTTATGCTGATTCAACTATTTTTCGTTTTTTTTAATGCTTTCATTTATCCACGTCAACATGCTGACTGGATTCATGTCAGCGTCCACCTAGGCATCCACATGTCCGGTGAAGGCCACTTCAACACTGTTTAGACGAAAAATAAAAATAGGACCAATTTGTTCGTCAGAGCAAAGTTACAGGACTTAATTAAAACTTTTTAAAGTTACAGAACCAAAATGAAACAAAAAAATTATATTTAACAAAAAAAAAAAGATGTATTAATCTAAAAGCCTTCATTCCGAAAAAAATAATGAACAATTTATCTCTTTTAAAAATTATTTTATCAAAAAAAGGTTATTTAAATTGATAAGCTTTTATTGTGATTAAGAACCAATTTATATATGTTTTTTATATTTTCGTTAATCTTATTTTAATATTATATTTTTTTTAATAATATAAAAAAACCACTTTTCATGTTTACCTAAAATTATCATTTTCATTTAATTCTTGAAAAATAATTATAGTTAATTTTGTTTTTTAATGCAGAAAGAAATTATTCTTTAAATTATAATAAATAATGTTTCTTTTTTATATTCATGAGATTTTTACTACAATTTTTATTTTAAATTGTTATGTAACAATTTTAAAAATCACTTGATATCTTAATATATATATATATATATATATATATATATATATATATATATCCAAAACACCTTAATTAATCACAAATGCATGTAATTTGTACATAATTACACATTTCAAAAGTTGAAAGAGATGAAAAATCAACTACATATGCATATATATTCTCATGAAATTTAATTATTAACTTGCATATTATGTTTTACTTTAATTTCTTATTAGATGGTTATCCTTTAGATAACGCATAAATACAAGAAGAATCATATAATAGATAAATTATTTGTTTATATATTATTAAAATAAAAATAAATTTATAAAATATATGAATTATTTATGTAAATAAATTTGGAATTCTTGTAGAATAGAATTGATAAATAACACTTAAAAATAAAAGTTATAGTAAAAATCTCATGATCGTTTACTGTTATTCAAATAATAATTTCCTTTTGCATAATGCTAGTTTTAAGAATGAGTGATTGTCCTTCTCCAACTTTTACTGTCCAACCTGAGAGCGGATAGCTAATGTGTTCCGCTTTTTGAACAGGGTTCTATGGTCGGTCCGCCACCCATGGATGCATAAGGCGTCCCTGGGGTGATCTCCTAGTTCCTACGCGGGGTGGAGAGGATGGGGTCGTTCCATGGATTTTCTTTCTTTTTGCCGCTTTTCGCTCAAAGGGTTGAAGGGGGATAGTGCATGAAGCTGTTCGGCAAACAAAACAACTACAATTAATTTTCATGAATTAAATGGAACAAAAAATAATTTTAGGTAAATATAAAAATTATTATTTTTAGATATTATTTAAAAGAAATTATAATATTAAAAAAGGGTGAATGAGTCTCAGTCATGTAGCTCAGTTGGTGAGTGCATGGGGACATGCGTGTGTGGGTACGGAATTCAATCCCTTGTTATATTACTTTCTTATGAACCAGAAAATAAGGTGAATGAAAATATGAAAAACTTATATGAATGGGTCCTTTATCATAGTAAAAGTTAAAATAAAATTAAAATTTTTTTCTGGTTAATTCTTTTTTTTTATAAAATGTTAAAATAATTTATAGAGATAGATGGTTGATTATTTTCCAGAATGAAGGTTTTTAGTTATATATTAACATATATATTTTATTTTTATTATTTAATATAAAGTTAACCATGTTTGATTAATTGGTGGATGTGATTTAGTTACATGAACCAAATGGAGGGGAGTGCTAATTTTCCTATAGTTTGGTATTTGTTGCAATTTTGGAATACCTCAAGAGGTGTGAGTGTATTTTACCCAAAATCAATGATTAAAAATTAACATGTGCATCCATACGCAAATTTTTGTGTATGGTAAGTGCAAACCTTCAACACGCCTCCGATCATATTTTGGACTCTTTTTCTTGTTTTTTAATTTTTTTGGTAAGAGGGAAATAAAACATAGTTTGATTGCGTGGCTCAATTAAACTCTCTTTCTCTCTTACAATATTATGTGGTCACTTAAGGGGATTCAAGTCCAATAAAACAACTTGTTAAGAAAAGCACAAGAAAGAAACTTTAGAAAACATTCTTCATCTGATTAGCTATAAGCAAGGGCGGTCTTAGATGTAGTTGATTTGGCCACGCTTCCATCAAGAGTTCAAGTTGTTGTGCTGTCAAGATGAGAGCATGGCCATGCGTCTGCCATATCATGAAAAATGCTTGTTATCCCTCATGGAGCTAGTGTATGCTCCCCAAGCACAGTCGTGTCGTGACTTTTGCTCACTTTTGATGTTGTTTCTACATCAAATGAGGAGAGCACGAACGTGCTCTTCTTTGGCACGGTAGTAGTAAGTCTATTTGCAGCCCATTGTCTATTTAAAATCTCTCTTGCACATATTTACAAAAATTTCTCTTGTTTTCACTCTGTTTTGGTGCCAACGGTTGAGTTATTCCATCATTTGGTGCTCTCTTGAAAGAAATTGCAGAACCATCTCTCATCGACAATCAAGGATTGACAAGCCGACGTCTCTTCTAAAGATTTGATTCTTTCTTCTTCTCCTTCTACTATGTAAAACTATCCCATGTATCTCACGAGTAATCACTACTAGATCAGAGTTATTCATGGTTTCAAAGAAAGGACATTTCAGTCATATAATCATGTGTAATGTTAAATCCTCTTACTAAATCCTTCTACCTATTTAATTTTTACAAGTGTCATCTATCTTCTAAAAGGTAAATGCTTACTGGAAGATAAAAGACACTTGTTAAAATTAAGTGGGTAAAAGGATTTATAAGAAGATTTTGTAAGAGAATTTAATATTTTTCTATAATCATAAATGATAGGATTGGGTGAATTATTATTATCTTCTCCGTAGAAAATTTATCCTAAGGTAGAAACAGTAATTGCAGAAGAAACCAATAAAGATGATCCAGAGAAATCAATCCATGAAAAGGAGTTGATTGAACCACTTTGAATGTATCATCTTTATGAGACTGAAAGGGTCATCATGATTCATGACCAATGACAAGTAATTTTTTCTTGTTTTTCTTTTTGTCTCCCTTTATGGGAATTTGAGAGTAAAATTTATGAAGGTTAGCATGATATACATACATATTTTTTCTCTTTTACAAGGTAATTGAAGAGTTCAAAATATAACAATTTGATTTGTCAATGCATTATCATGTTGGTGCTATGTTATCTCAATTCTTTTTATTAAAAGCTTAACTTGATAAAGTCGGTATGGTTATCTCAAACACTTATTTGAGATAACCATCCAAAAACAACTGACTTGAGTGAGATCCACTTATGTCATAGAAGAAAACCTAGTGATCTTAGGTAAAAATCCATTTTGACATGAAACCCTAAATATAATAACTTCATTACAAAAAATAAAACCTTAAATATCTCTCTCAATCTCTCCTTCGAATCTTTTCTGTCTTTGTCAAGTTGTTCTTCCATCTAGTATTACTTCCATTAAAATCCTTCTCGACCTTTTGCGTCTTGAGTTGGTTTTGTATGATTTGCGATTTTTAGATTTTGATTTGGGAATTTGGGGATTTAGGAATTTAGGGTTCTTCTTCTTCTTCTCTTCATCGATTTTTGCTTCCATTAGTACCCTTCTCTTCTACTTCTTGAGTTGGGATTGTATGATTTATGCATTTGGATTTTTGATTTGTGGATTTGGATTTTCGATTTGGAATTTAGGTTTTTGATTTGCTCTTCTTCTGCCTAGATTTTTTATTTGCTTTCTCCCATTTGAAATGGGTTTATAGATTTTATTAAATTTTCTAAGTTGGGGGCAAGTTTTATGGGTTTGGAGGTGAGTTTTCTGGGTTTGGGGAGTTTTCTGGGTTTGGGGATGGAGTTTTATGGGTATAGGGATGAATTTCTGGGTTTGGGGATGGAGTATTCTGGGTATGGGGATGAATTTCTGGGTTTGGGGATGAATTTCTGGGTTTGGGAATGGAGTTTTCTGGGTGTGGGGATGAATTTTTGGGTTTGGGGATGGAGTTTTCTGGGTTTGGGGATGAATTCCAGGGTTTGGGGATAAATTTCTGGGTTTGGATGAAGATTTCTGATTTTTTTGTTTTTTATTTTTTAAAAAATTTGAGATATTTAAGTAATTAAAAAGTTAAAAAATTATATTGACAGAGTCAGTAAAAATTTAACAGAAGGACCAAAAACGAACTTTCGCTAAACTTTGGGGACTAAAAACGTACTTTTTAAAGTTTGAGGACTAAAAACAGATTATCCCCAAAATTCAGGGACCAAAAACATATTTAACCCAAAAATATATTAAATAAAATGGTTAAAAGACGATTTGTCAGTCACTACTAAATAACTGCTACAAGACTCTAAGTTCTAACACTCTGGTACATTTCAGATTCTTACAAGACGTATAAGCGTCATCCAACCACTGGAACAACTAACAACTAACTGTTGCGGTATAAGCGCTGTGCGAAAGCACAAGATCATAAATAATTAAGAATTAAGAGAAGCAAAAATATACTCTCTCTTACAAAGAGAAAAAAACTATAGGACAATGAGAATTATATTTGTAAGAGTGGAATAAATTGATTATGGAACACTATATGTTATGCTTATATAGCTACCGTGAAAGAAAATAAACCACTAGCTGAATTGTGGTTATTAACAAAACTAAAATAATAACCACATAACTACAAATTAAAAATAGAATAAACAAAATGAAAATTAGAGGCAAAAGAAAAGCTGAGCATTACTCGCTCAACAATCTCCACCTTGGCTCGAATTTGACTAATCATGTTTTCAAACACCGTAGAGACCAACCAAATCCAAGCAATGTTGAAACTTGGCATTTGGAAGAGGCTTAGTAAGCATATCTGCAGGATTCTCAGACGTGTGAATCTTTTCTACCACAACTTTACCGACAACAACAACAATTTCTCGTATAAAATGATATCTCACATCAATGGGTTTGGTCTTATCGTGATAACGATTATTCTTGATTAAGTGAATAGCACTCTGGCTATCACAAAACACAACAAGAGTATCTTGTGTTAGACCAAGTTCATTAACCAAACCACGAAGCCAAAGAGCCTCTTTCACACCCTCTGTAGCCGAAACATATTCTTCAGTGGTAGATAATGCAGGAATAGACTGAAGAGTCGCTTTCCAACTGATAGCACCATTATAGACAGTAAAAATATAACCAGAAAGAGATCTTCTTCGGTCAAGATCACCACCATAGTCTGAATCAACAAAACCTACAACATCATTAGTTGTAGTCTTGCTTTTATCAAACACTAAGCCAATATCAGAAGTACCTTTTAGATACCGAAAAATCCATTTGACAGCATTCCAGTGATCCTTGCCAGGATTATGCATATATCGACTAACCATGCTAACAACATATGCTAAATCAGGTCTAGTGCACATCATTACATACATAAGGCTACCAATTGCACTAGCATAAGGAATGTGTGACATATGATTCTGTTGCTTATCTATCTGTGGGCAAAGGTCTGCAGATAACTTGAAATGTGCGGCAAGCGGAGTAGAAACAGGTTTACAATTGTTCATATTAAACCTTTCAAATACTCTTTCAATATAATTCTTTTATGATAAGAACTATATTTTGGCTTGACGATCCTTGTGAATCTCCATGCCAAGAATTTTCTTTGCTGCACCCAATTTCTTCATATCAAATTCATTACTGAGTTGAGTTTCCAACTCCCTGATTAAGGACTTGTCACGTGATGCAATCAACAGATCTTCAACATAAAGTACAAGTATATAAAAGAGTCATTCGGAAATTGTCTGAAATAAATACAGTCATCAAATTGGCTTCTTGAATAACCTTGCCCAATCATAAAGGAATCAAATCTTTTGTACCATTGCCTTGGAGCTTGTTTAAGGCCATACAACGATTTCTTCAATCGACAAACTAAATGCTCCTTATCAGGAACAACAAATCCCTCGGGCTGCTCCATGTAAATTTCTTCTTCTAGCTCTCCATGTAGAAAAGTTGTCTTAACATGAAGTTGCTCCAATTCCAAGTCATATAAAGCAACAAAAGCAAGCAAAACGCGGATAGAGGTATGACGAAAAACAGGTGAGAAAATCTCATTAAAGTCAATACCTTCCTTTTAGCTAAAACCTTTCACAACTAACCGTGCTTTGCATCTAGGATCTTCAACCCCGGGAATGCCTTCTTTCCTTTTGTATACCCATTTACATCTCAGTGGTCGCTTGCCTTTTGGAAGTTCTATCAAAACACAAGTATCATTCTTATAAAGACTCTCAATTTCTTCATTCATAGCTACTAGCCAATTTGAAGAATCAACACAAGAAATAGCTTCAGTATAGCTAGCAGGTTCAATACCATCATTTATCTCCTGTGTGACAGACAATGCATAAGTTGTTAAATTATCATCAGCGTATCTAGCTGGTATTTTTATTTGTCTTTTTGGTCTATCTCGGGCAATAGTAAACTCTTCTCTCTGCGGCTGAATAGGAGAAGTGGCAATGTCATCTTGATCATTAGTATGAATATCAATTTTAGACTCAATGGTAGATGATGAAACATTGAAATCGGGAACTCTGGCCTTCAATTCCAACTCCACCTTCTCGCTAGTACCCTGCAAATTATTAGTACTAGTAGAGGAAATCACATAAGATAATAATGCATCCTCATTAAAAGTCACATCTCTATTGAGGACTAATTTGCGTGACTTAGAATCAGAACACCATAAACGATATCCTTTAGACTCAAATGCATAACCAAGAAATATGCACTTAATAGCTCGTGGAGCTAATTTTCCATCACTAACATGTGCATATGTAGGACATCTAAAAATCCCCAAATTGGAATAATCAACCGGATTACCTGACCAAATTTATTCTGGAACTTTGAAATTAAGTGACATGTGTGGAGAACGATTGACTAATTAACATGCAATAGATACTGCCTCAGCCCAAAAATCACGTCGATCCCATAAACCAGCATTTGAGAACATACAACGAGCTCTTTCAAGTAAAGTCTTGTTCATACGTTCAGCAACACCATTATGCTGGGGCTTACCTGAATTCTTTTATGCCTAGCAATACCATGCTCTGCACAGAACTCATTAAAGTCACTTCCACAAAACTCTAACCCATTGTCTGTTCTGAGTTTCTTAACTTTTTTTCATGTTTGGACTTCAACAAGAGTTTTCCACTTCTTAAAAGTGGGGAATGCCTCATTTTTATGCCTTAAAAAGTAAACACAAACCTTACGGGAAAAATCGTCAATAATTGTCATCATATAGCGACGTCCACCATGAGAGGGAACTTTAGAAGGACCCAAAGATCAAAGTGAATATAATCAAGAATGTCATTAGTGCGATGAGTTGCAGTAGAGAAACTAGTTCTTTTCTGCTTCCCAAAAATGCAATGTTCACAAAACTCCTACTTACCTACGTCATGTTTACAAAAGAAACCTTGCTTGCTCAGTAAGTGCATTCCTTTTTCACTCATATGACCAAGGCGCATGTGCCATAATTTTGTGGCGTCAAAATCAGACGAGGAAGAAGATACAGCAGTTGAACCTGTCACAACAGAACCTTGCAAGACATATAAACTACAAATACGGTTAGCTTTCATCAAAATAAGGGCACCTTTGATATCTTCAGAACTCCACTTTCAGCAGTTGACTATTTGCACCCAAGAGACTCAAGGTGCCAAGAGAAATTAAGTTACGTTTTAAGTCAGGAACATAACGAACTTTAGTCAAAGTCTGTATAATACTATCATGAGTCTTGATTTGAATTGTACCAATTCCAGCAACCTTGCATTGGGCATCATTGCCCATCAAGACAACACCACTATCAACAATTTAGAGTGGTAAACAAATCCTTATAAGGACACATTTGAAAAGTACATCCAGAATCAAGAATCCATTCAGTTTTACTCCTTTTCTCAAAACTAACAACTGATAATAAATCACTATCAGAATCAGTTTCAATATTAGCAGTCTCAGTAGGTTCGCGAGATTTTTTTTATCTTTGATATAAAACAATAAAAAATATCATGCTCAAATTTCTTGCAATAACAACAAGTTTTGTCATTTTTGTATCCTCTATATTTGGACTTGGACTTTTTAAAACTGTTATTCCCTTTTTCTAGAGTTCTGCCCCTAATACTTAAAGCTTCACCTTTTTCTTCAGAATGAACTTCAAGATCAATTTTTTCTTCAGAATGTGTCATTATTACCATACGTGGACGATAAGGAGGCCATTAACAAAACAAATTTATCTTCATCATCAATTGAAATATCAATATTTGTCAGATCCATAACTATAGTATTAAACTCATCAAAATGAGATTGAATAGAAGTACCTACACGGATACGGATAGTATACAAGCGCTCTTTAAGACGAAGCTAGTTTACAAGACTCTTCGTCATATATAAAGATTCCAATTTGGCCCATAATGCAGCAGAGGTATTTTCACTAGCTACTTCACGAAGAACCTCCTTGAACAAGCAAAGTTGAATTGCCAAAAGCGCCTTCTCATCTGACTCATCCTATTCCTCATCAGTCATAGAAGCCGGTTTCTTTGACTTCCCGTCCAAAGATGCCTTTAATCCGTTCTGAGTTAGAACGTCTCACATTTAGACACGCCATATAGCAAAAATAATTTTGCCATCAAACTTCTCAATGTCAAACTTGGTCACAGTTGACACAATAAATTGCTCTAGATACTACTTGTTGCGGTATAAGCGCTATGCGGAAGCACGAGATCATAAACAATTAAATATTAAAAGAAGCAAAAATATACTCTCTTATAAAAGATAAAAAACTATAAGACAATAAGAATTGTATTTCTAAGAGTGGAATGAATTGATTATGAAACACTACATGTTAGGCTTATATAGCTACAATAAAATAAACCACTAGCTGAATTGTGGTTAATAACAAAACTAAAATAATAACCACATAATTACATATTAAAAATAGAATAAACAAAATGATCACTCATACATGGATCTTCTTTAATCTAGCAGCAATGGGCATACTCAAAAATCCAACGAATAAGCAGAAGAACCATTGTATCAGAGTGAGAGGAGTTGTATTTGCAAAGGTTCCCAAGTACTCAACTATTATGATTTGAAAGAAAACAGTAGCACTGATAACACCCACAAAAACATAGTTATCCAAAATCCCTTTGAAAACATTTACTTTCTCCATCTCACGTGAGTTTATCTCATTGAAAACCTGCACAACCAAATCAACAACATCTGTTAACACACTGTTGTACATTGAAATATCTTAATTAATACAGTAAACTAAGTTTCTTTTAGAATAGTTACCTGACAGAATACAAATGAGTTGAAGATAAGTGTGTTTAAGACCAGATCGGAGTTGGGGCCGTCAAGCGAAAAGATTGATTTTCCTTTTGACTGAAGAAACCAGATCACCATGAACTGATACAAGGATTGTCCTAAGATGTTCCTCCACATGACATTGCTGATGAAATTCCCCTTCCTTCCAACAGGTGCACGCTTCATTAAATCATCATTCGGAGGTTCAGTCGCGAGCGCAAGTGCTCCCAGTGTGTCCATTATCATGTTCACCCACAGAAGTTGAACCGCTGTGAGGGGTGCAGTTCCTGGATAGAAAGAAAACAAGTCAAATCATTATATAAAGAAGAAAAATAATTTTTTTTTAAGATGTCAAGCATGCTAAAAAGAAGTTCATAATCGAAGTTGGAAAATGATGTGAAATTTCTAACCTGTCAAGCAGGCTGATGTGAAGTTCACTATTAAAGCAACCACATTAACCGTCAGCTGGAACTGTACAAATTTCTGAATATTTATGTAAACAGAACGTCCCCATTTGGCCACTGTTACAATTGTGGAGAAGTTATCATCCAGAATTATGACATCTGCACTTTCTTTTGCAACCTGCACAAATATTATCACATCAGCCGGGTTCCAGCGACAGGATTCTTCTTGCGATATACAATTAAGAGATGAATGGCCAAAATGTAGCACAGACATTTTATTTTTTCAGTACACTCTCACTTTAAACCTGTAGATTGTGTGAGTCAATCGTTCTAGTCTTTATGGAAACTCCACTTTAGTCTTTAATTTTTACAAATGTTATTCAAATTACTCAGCTTAGACTAATGTCGACAGTTTTTTTATAGAGTCAAGAACAAACGAATAATTTTTTTATACAGTCTAGACTAAATTGAATAATTACTAAAACAGAGTTTTAGGACTAAATTAACTAACACACAATATGAAGAATCAGTGGAGGATTACTCTTTTAAATTTCTTTTCTTTCGATTTTAGATGGGGTAGAACAGAATGAAAGGTTCACAAAGGGAAACATTGTATTTACAGCCACTCACCTCAGTTCCAGCAATGCCCATTGCAAGTCCAATGTCAGCTTCATGAAGGGCTGGTGCATCATTTGTTCCATCACCTGTTACAGCTACAACTTCCCCAAACGTTGTTCGCAAGTGTTTCACCAATGTATGTTTGTCCAGAGGTGACGATCGAGCCATAACCTTAAAGGAACCAAACCTTAAGTTAGTGAAAGATTCACCATAAACCATTTGTATGATTAAGTACTAAATTAGTAATGAGGCAATCAAGGTGAAGTGCATATAGAAGATTATATTTATGAAGTACCTGAATTTTGGGAATCAGTTCAAGCAACTCTTCCTGACTCTTCTCCCTAAACTCTGGACCTTCAATGGCTATGCCATCATCTGTTAAAATCCCACATTCTCTGGCTATAGCCTTTGCAGTATTGATATTGTCACCTGTAACCATTCTCACTGTTATTCCAGCCGAACGGCATACTGCTACCGACTCCTTAACACCGGGACGAACCGGATCTTTGATACCAACAACTCCTATACAAGTATACCCAGAAACAGGAATAGGATCTTCAGCAGAAAATCCATTTTCCAATTCCACATAAGCAAGGCATAGAGTTCTAAGTGCCTCACTGGCAAACTTGTTTATTGTATCCTTAAGATGGTTAGCTTTTTCCTCATCAAGAGGGACAACCTCGCCGTCCGAGTTGAGAACTTTGTCACAAGCAGCAAGAATGATTTCAGAAGCACCTTTACAGTGTGCTCTTAAGCCTCCATTAGGAAGCTCCACCACCACACTCATTTTCTTCTTAGTAGAGTTGAATGGCTCAACTTTGACAAGCTTACATGCTTCCCTCTCTTCTTGAAAACTACCACCTAATGACAAGCCAAACTCCAATATTGCAGCCTCGGTTGGCGTCCCTAGAATCTCGCGGTTTCCATGCTTGTTCACCACAACCTCTCCTCCTGTGTTATTGAATATCGACTCTAGCAGCATTTTCACAACAGATTCTGGGAGTTCTGAACACAAAGTAGAATTAGACTTATTGCTCACTTCCTTGCTGTTCATACAAAAGCAGGTTTTCACAACAGTCATGTGATTGGTGGTTAGTGTCCCGGTCTTGTCACTACATATAGTTGTGGCTGATCCCATCGTCTCACAAGCGGCCAAATGTCGAACAAGTGCTTTGTCATTCATCATTTTCTTCATGGCAAATGCGAGGCTCAATGTCACGGCTAATGGCAGCCCTTCTGGAACAGCAACAACAACAATTGTAACTGCAATAGCAAAAAACTCCAACATCTCCAAAGCATCATCCCCTGTCCAGTTCCAGAAGGTTCCTCGCTCGAGTTTATGGCTCACGAGTCCTTGCACTAGAACTGCAAAAGTAACCACGGCAAAGAATAGGCCTATCTTCCCAATAATGGTTGCTACACCATTGAGTTTAACTTGTAATGGAGTTTCATCATCTCCTCCTTCACTTAGAGTAGCCATCAACTTTCCCCATTGAGTCCTCATCCCAACACTAGTAACCAACATCTTGCATGATCCATCTTGGACTTTGGTTCCAGAAAGAAGAAACGGATTCTCCGAATTCACCACCACCGGCTCGCTCTCTCCGGTTAAACTCGACTCGTCGATCAGCACAGAAAAGCCCGAAACGAATAGTCCATCAGAAGGAACTTGATCACCAATTGCAAGATGCACAATGTCACCAGGAAGTAAATCATATATTGACATTTTCTGCCTATATCCATTTCTTGTGACTTGAATGGAAATTTTCTTCTTCTCCTTGTCTAGATCTCTGAATTGCAATGATTGGCGATAATCACTCGTTGCTGTGACGAAAACAACAAGCAAGATACTTGCAACAATGCCAAGTCCATCATGAGCTCCCTTAGGCCATCCTTCGGTTGCAATGCCTACTATCAGAGACACAAAAGCACACACTCCAAGTATCATTAGTGTCATGTCTTGAAGGGCTTCCCAAACAAAAAACCAGAAACTCCGAGCTTTGCTTTCTGTGAATTTGTTGATTCCATATATCTGTTGTCTCCTAGTTAGTAAACCAGTTTCACTGCTAAGTCCCTCAGTGGTTGATGTAGAAAGCTTCTCTGCTATGCCATTTACTCCGCCGTGAGATGTGAACTTCTTTACGTCATGGCCTTCAACAATAGAGCCTAGTTCATCACCACAGATTTGAAAACCAGCAGCTTTAACATCCTCCGGCACCTTGTAATCGCTTGGTGGCACACCTGTTGATATGAATCATATAATCGTAAGTAAACAAATAGTCTTGAAACTATAAGCTGTGAGAATAATGATGAAGAAACCTACCTTGGATAAATTGAAATGCTGCTTTGGAAACCAATACTGCAATCCTCAGCTTCTCCTGCAAAAAGGGGAGAATAAGGGTCTGTTTGTTTAAACTTAAAAATAAGCGATTGCAGAAATAAATCACGTTTCTTTGTGTTGAGGAGACAAAAGAGGAATCATAATTCTTATAAGTATTCTCAACTCACAAGTCCACACCCCATCTACATTATCAAATATATAACTCAAGAGTGTCTTATTATTGCATTTTCTATTCATCTTGTCCTTCTATAAGGAATGTAGCAACAGTGAAGTAGCTCCTTAAGATCAATAACATTCAAACTCTTAGTGTCAAGTTCATGCTTTTTATTTTAAACATATTCTGAAGCAGACTTAGTGAGAATGAGATATTATCAGCAATTTTGAACTTAACTTTAAAACCATTAACCATGAAGTTGAAGGAACATGGGTCAAGCGAGGTAATGTGAGACAGTGAGAGCACGTATTAGCATTTTTTTTGAAATTGCTGCTTTAATTCCTCAACTTCTTTTACAGCTCATTTTTTACGTACAAGGTATATCAATATGGATATGGAAACTGATTAGAGTCTTATTGCACTCAGAAAAAGAAAGAAATGGAGAAAACTATAACTTAGTGCATGTTTGGTTACCACTTGGATAAACGTGAAACGTGATCTGACAAATCATAAACAGAACAAGTTCTTATTTTCACTTTGAGCTATAGAAAAAACAAGCAAACACCTAGTGTCCATTAATTTAGAATTACTACGTAATTAGAGCCTTCCAGTTTTATTATTGAAATTTTACGGATCTGCTTAAAATTTTAAAATCTTTGAATTAATCCGGACTTTACAAAACATCAGTTATTTGACTTATTTCAATAATTTCTTACTTAATTTTACAATGTTATTTAGTAGGAAAAAAAAGTAAAAATTGCACTGTTTTGGAAAGTCCACAATTAATCTTGGAACTAATTTTGGGGTTTAATCCTAAAAGGTGCCTGGATCTCTGTAGCACTGAAGTATCCAGCACACCTATTGCTCGAATCCTGATCGCTCATTTTATTCTCTCTCCATCTCGGACTCAATACCGTGATGAACAAAACGGTTGAGATGCTACTGAGAATAACTGGAATCAGCTGGAGAGGATCTGATCCTTGGGAGTAGTCAGTATGGATGATCTCTTAAACTTTAAGTTTCTGTCTCTCATTGTTTTAATTAATGAATTACTATCTCCGTTACTATTTAACTATCCGAAGAGAGAAAATCACACATATTAAGAAATGTAATAATTATTATAGTTTTTCTCAAAATAAATTTTGAATTTTCCATAATACTATTTATCTCTCATTGTTTGATTGGTTGGATAGTGGGGCATTGATTAGCCTCCAATCAAACATAAGGTTAAAATTGGTAAAAGTACGATTAATGTTACATTAAAAATATGAGTGGACAGATAAATAATAACAAAATTTTTTTTTCTCTCCGGACAGTTAAATAAAAACATAGAGAGTAATTAATAAAATGTCTTTCAATTTCAAATGACCTAATTAATAAGAAACCATATACAAGAGAGAATGTCTTTCAAATGTACTAATTAATACTCCCTCTAGTCCTTATTATAAGACACATTTTAAAAGAATTTTGTGGTCCTTTTTATAAGATATTTCATAAATCCTACAAAGTATTTATTGTTATTTTCTTTATTTGTCCCTATTAAATGTCTTAACTTTATTATACCAACCACTAAACACAATATTTAAAGAAGGGTAAAATTGATATATCATCCCACTTTTTAAGAAAATTGATGCAACCAACTATCTTTATTGGTATGCGTAATTTAGGTATTTATGCCTTATAATAAGGACCAGAGAGGGAGTAGTAAGAAATATCTTTTTTCTTATTCTCAAACTTTACCCTTTTCATTATCTAAAAATATCGTTGGAGCATGATCAGAATATATTTAATTTTCAACAATAATAATAATAAACGAGAATAAAAAAAAAATTACAAGAGAGAGGAACCTGATTGGTACGACGCATAGCATCAGCTTCGAAGCGTTTGGAGAGATTTGCAGTGAAACGGAATCGTCGTTTGGGGTTTTTGACAACTCCACACAGTTTTCTCCATCGTTGAAGTGCTTCTTCAGAAGAGTTCTTCGATTTCACTCCTCCAAAATTCTCGTTCAAATAACTCTCCATCAAATAATCCCCTTTTTCCTTTCCTTTTCTCTGTTTTTCTTTCTATCAGCTCACTGTTATATTTTTTATTTTATCACTTTTATAAAATTTCCGTTACGAAAAATCAAAATCGGACTCTCCGAGTTTCTCAAACAACAGTCATTCATATATTCATATAAAGAAGAATTTCTTAGTTTAAGAAGAAGAAGTAATAGCAGCCCTTTCGTAGAAGTTAGGCACCAACTTTGAATGCCATTTTCGAAGAAAGAGAGAGGGAAAGTAGGTGGAAAGAGTAAAAAGAAAAAAAGAAAAAAAAGCCTAAAACACAGAAAGTGATATTTTCTGACAATCTCGTCCTACTCTGTTATTTACCCAAAGATAAATAGATTATAAAGAAGATGAAGAAACACAGAATGAGAGATTTGAGTATAGGAAAATTTGCAATACTTGTGAGAATGAACAATGGTTTCTACTTAGCAGAGTCAACAGCTAAAGCCTAATATATTATTAGAAAAATGCGTTATTTATTTATTTTGATGCTTGTAACTCTTTGAAAAGGTTAATTACAAACTTCAATTATTACTATTATTTTTTTAATAAAGTATTACTATTATTTTAACAAAAATATTCTCTAATTGAGATACGAAGCTTAATTTATTTGGGGTGAAGATATTGAAATGAGTACAGATATCCTCCAACCAAATCATGAATTCAAGTCTTACTTAATACTTTCTCAGGACTGATTTATAAGAAAAAAATAATTAATTTACACATATTAAGAAAATTAATTAAATTTATTTAATTTTTTTATTTTGTAGCAAATGTTTAATTTTATTTAACAAATTAACCTATCATATTTATTCTCTCTACTTAAAAAGTCAAATAACCAATTAAATTATGGTACTTAAGGAATAAAGACATTAAATAAGATAAAAATAGTTGGGATTTATTTATATTTCGAGACAACAAAATTGATTTTTTTTTCTTATAAATCAGTTCGGAGGGTGTATGTTTAAAAGACATAATTATTTATCAACTCTAGTATTTTAGAAACTTGCAAACAAATTAATATAAAGAATAATTACTATTACTAGTTGACAATTCTTTTTAAGATGGATTTAGTTTGAAGATTGAAAATTACTATTACTAGCTGACAATTCTTTTTAAGATGGATTTAGTTTGAAGTAAAGCCGGATCTTGCTTTAGACAAGAGAGGTCACTGCTTAGATCCCCTTACTTAATAAGGCCTCCAAAAAATATTTTTATTTAATATTATTATTAAAAAATAATTTATTAATGTAATCTTTTTTTGATAAGACAAATAAATATTATTAATAATTAAGAGTACTAAGAGTACTCATATTTATAGAAAATTTAATCAACATAGAAGAAATGATAATGGATCAAGACACCAAGAAGATAACGGTAAACAAAAATCTCCTTTAGCCATAGCCCATTTCAAAGATTTGTACTGCACCAAATCAAATACCTCTGAAACTGATAAAAACTCCAACTTAAATATTCATGCATTACGTTGCAACCAAATAGACCATATGACTGCCAACCAAATTAAAACCCAAATTTTTTCACTTTTTTCGACAGGAACATACCCCTAAACAACAAGAATGCATATGGCAAAGCCCCTAGAACAACAACAATATAGCATGTTTATATAATTTTGTTCAACACAATAATACTTTATTAAAAATAATATTGAACAAGTAAAATTTATTTTTATTAAAATATTAAATTATATAAAAATAGTAGATTCTTTTTTAAATGCATAATTTTGTAAATTAAAACATTAATAACCCTGAAAAACATTTATACATAATTTAAATTGATTAAGTCATATCTGAGATTAACTATATGTTTTACCATGCATATAAATAACGTATTAGTCATGTTATATATTGATATTTGATTGATTATAAAATTTTCATAAATAATTTTACATCTTAAAAAGATTAAAGACATAAAATAAAATAAAAAGTAATATATTATATGTAAATAGACTTTCGTCTTGAATTTCGCCTTAGGCCCCCAAAATGTATAGATCCGACCCTGGTTTGAAGATTGAAGGTAAGTATTTTAAGGATTTTTTTAAGTAGTTAAACATAGTAAAGATTTATTAGAAATATAATTTTAAATATTTTTAAAAAATAGAATAATGTGTATTTAAAATTATTTTTTTAATTTTAGTAATAAGGATATTGTATCATCATATCCTTGATATAATTAATTTGATTAATTTATTTGGCATGAGGGACGGGCTTTATTGATGTGATTATGTGAAGCACACGCGGTATTCTCTAAGCTTTTATTTTTTCCTTATGTATTTTGTATAATATCGAATCAAATTACCGAATATTTACTATAATAAATGTTTGTTCAGTAAATATCAGTAATAATTCATCAAAAACGCGTAAAAGGACTTTGCAGAGATAGAAAAAAGAACAAAACGCGTAAAGGGGACTCGGACCCTACGCTCCCAAAAGAATTGGACGGTTCACCGAGGACATGTCATCAACACGCCCCTATCAGATTTTGGACTTATTTTCTTTCTTTTTTTTCATTTATTTTTTATTTTTTTGGTAAACGTGGGAAATAAAACTTAGTTTTTTCTTATGCATAAAATAAAACATAGTAAGGGGAAAAGACACAATTTAATTTGTGTATCATGTAATCTTGTGAATCCACAATTAAACTCGTAATTAGAGATAGCAAAATAGGCTTGACCCGTTAAAAATAAGCAGATTGAGCTAAAAAATTTGACCCGCTAACTAAGGTAAAAGGGATTAGCATCATCCCTATTAGGAGTGACATCATCAATTTTAATATATAGATTTATGATTCTTATATATAAATGGATGACGGAACTTCCAAAATTTGATGGTCTCAATCTCTCTCACCCTAACTAATGTGGCCCGCGCTGCCTAACTCGTCAGCCAGCCAGACTATAAAGGGGTGAGAGAGATTGAAACCACCAAATTTTGGAATTCTCACCACCCTTTTATATATAAGAATCATAAATCTATATATTAAAAAGGATGGTGTCACTCTCAATAAGTATGGTGTTAATTCCTTCCATCCTATAAAGGTGGCGAGCCACACTGGTCCGCCGGACTAGTGTCATTTTTTTGTATGTTAATGTTTGGGATAAGAATTCTTTTAAAAAATTGATAGGACCTAACGAAAAAAATGTATAAACCAAATAAAAAAACATAAAAACAACTTAGGTCATAGTTAAAGATAATAAAAAAATTATTTTTTAAAAAAAATAAAATTTTTTTGTACGGTGACAAAAGAAAAAATCTAGACAAAAAAACAAATTTAAATTTTTTTATTAGTTTTTAATTAGTATAATGGGTTGGTGGGCCAACCCATAGCCTGCCTATTTTATAAAGTAGCAGGTCAGGCTAGCAAAGTGAGCCCACAAAACCTTGGCGGGCTAATCGAGCCACGGACTAATCGAGCCGGGCTAGCCCATTTTGTCACCCCTACTCCCAACACCCGCAATTAAACTTTAGTGGGAGAGATTAAGACCACCCAACTTTAGAATTCTCACAATTCCTTTATATATAAGAATCATAAATCTATATACTAAAAATGATGGTGCCACTTCCAATAGGGACAACCACCTTAAACTTTCTCTTTCTCCCTTACAATACTACTTCTGGTATTATATATATAAAAGAAATATGAGATTAAATTTACACAGACAAATAAAATATACTCCCTCCGTCCTATTTGTGAGACCCTTTATAAAAAAAATTGTTTGTCCCTTTTTATAAGATCTTCTTCCAAACTTTGTGCAAATTTAATTTGTTTTTACCAAACTACCCTTATTTAGTAAACCACTTTTGTTATTCAAAGTCAATAAATGCAATAAAAGAATGAAACAAAAATTCTCTCTTATAATAATTGAGAAATTCTCTCTTATAATAATTAAGTGGAAAGAGAGTAAAATAATTGGAGAATAATTGAGAGGTAAATTTGAAAATTAATTCAAATTGTTAAACAAATTAGATAACTTTACCTAAATTATTCATTTTTCTTAATTATTGTGTCTTTTTTTAGAAGGTCTTATATATAGGGACAGAGGGAGTATTAAATAATATTTTTTTAATTAAGTGATAAATTTGAATTTTATTCCTATTATGTCCATATAACCCATACATCCACTTGTATAGGAATTGTTGAGTGCTATACTATTTCATAATTAATTATGAGTACATAAGAGACTAGTATTATGTATTTCTTATATTTAGAACAAAAAAATTTCTTCTTTATGTTTCTTGGTTTTACTTATGGTGCACAAATGAAAAATTGTGTACCGGTTAGTGTATAAGTGACTTCATAACCATTGATTTATTACTAAAAAAATAAAAAGTCAACATCACACTTTAAATGAATGAATAGATTTGTGCCACCTAATTTTTTTTATATTTATGTTGTGCATGATAAATGACACCATGTTTCTTATATATATGACCAGAGGTAGTATTATGTGGTCACTTAAAGGGGTTCAAGTTCAATAAAACAACTTGATATGAAAAAAGACAAGAAAGAAACTAAAACTCCTTATAAGCAAGGGTGGTCTTTAGATATAGTTGATTTGGTCACGCTTCCATCAAGCTTGGTCATGCTTTCATTAGGCATGATCACACTCCCATCAGGCTTGGTCAAGCTAAGCTATTGCGTCGTGAAGATGAGAGCATGGCCATGCGCTCGAGAGCATGGTCGTGCATCTATATATCAAACACGGCCATGCGCATGCCAGATCATGAAAAATGTTGATTTTCCTCATGGAGCTGGCACATGGCCATATGCTCTCCAAACACAATTTTGTCGTGACTTCTGTTCACTTTTGATGTTGTTTCTGCATCAAATGAAGGATAACACAAACATGCTCCACTTTGGTATTGTCTATTTAAATCCCCTCTTATGTGTATTTACACAAATTTCTCTCGTTTTCACTCCGTTTTGGTGCCGACAATTGAGTTCTTTCATTCTTTGGTACTCTCTTGAAAGGAGTTGAAGAACCACCTCTTTACAACGATTAAGGATTCACAACCCAACATCTTCACTAAAGATCTTATTCTCTCTTCTTCTCTTTCCTTTTGCTTTATGGATTCCTTTAATTTTATGTTTTTGGGATTATTTATATTTGTCTATGAACATGAGTAGCTAAATCCATAGCCCTAGGATTTTATGTAAACCTCTTTTGCTTTTCTAATTTAATTTAATTATATTTGTTTGTGTTTAATTGGTTCTACTTTGGTATTTAATTTCGCGATTAGGAATTGGTCACTCTTAAGGGCATTTTAATTGATTATTTGTAGATGACCATTCTTTCCTAATTAATGGAACTATAAAATAGACGAGTCAAAGATAAAAATGGACCAATTTATATGATTTTCGCTTCTAACCAGTTATTAAATTAACAAACCCTTAGTTTCTTTATGTTTGTTTTTTCTATTTCAATTCCATGAGTGTCCATTTAGGGGTTAATTAGGGGAAAGATGGTTATTACTTATTAGTACATGACCATGGGCTAATAATTGATTTAGTAAGGGTGGTTAGTAATTAATTTAATTAGGTAGTTGAGAAAATTAGAGTAGAAAGGATGAGCATAAGTGAACACTAATACCCTATGTTTTCCCATAAGTATCTTCTTTCTTATTTTTTATTCTCTCTTTTAAGTTTTCCTTATTTTATTCTTAACCTTCATCAATTGCTATACGGCTAAATTGCATAAAGATCTTAAGAATTCGGTAACTATCATTGCTCCTTTGGGTATGTCAGTCACTTTTTTTTCACTTTACTACATGCACGATATGGTACACTTCCCTTTTGCACACCTGGCGTGAGTCAAGTTTTTGACGTTGTTATCGAGGAGCAAAAAATGATATCTAATCAATAGACTTTAACTACCTTAAACAATTTTTTTTTATTTTTTTATATTTTATTTTCATTTTTTAGATATTGTGTATGATAACACGCTCTAAATCTCCTACTTTGCAGTTCAATTCTGAGATAGAGAAAACAACCTATAAACTACGAAAAGAGACCAAGGAAAGGACAGATAAGCAAAGATGGCAGAAGAGAAATGTCAACCTAAGCGGGAGAATCATCGATTATTAAGTTGCTATTTATTCACTAGTCCAATATGAAATTTGATGAACTATTTATCATTTATTTACTTAAAAATCTATAAGTATATATGTATGAGGTCTTTCTTTTATATATTTTATTATATTAAGCATTTTAGTGATAATCATCGATTATTAAGTTGCTATTTATTCACTAGTTCAATATAAAATTTGATGAACTATTTATCATTTATTTACTTAAAAATATATAAGTATTTATGAGTTCTTTCTTTTATATATTTTATTATTATAATCTTTTTTTGTAATTTCCTTAAAATTAATTTGTGTTTAACATTATTTATGTTATTATTTTTTTATACCATTAGTCCAATACTGCAAATTTTTTTACAAACAATTTGGTGTCATTTTCAATTTTTTAATGACAACAATTATGATAAAAAAACATCACCAAAAAAATTTTCTATGCATAAAAAATTTGATAAAATTTCTATAAAAATTATGATGAAAATCTTTCAAAGACTATAACTTAATAACACAGACATATCTGAAAATAAACAGAAAATTTGGAGTATAATCCAATATCATCAGAAGTGTTAACATGAAGTCACTAACTCTTTTGCCTGGCCTTTTCTTGCGTGACAGTTACAATGATTAAAAATTTAAGCAAGTATCCAGATTTGATTCTCTCCTATATCTGATCCATCTATCTTGTAACAATTTCCTCCCAAGATGTTTACTATTGAAGGCACATTCTTGTTCCAAAATATGTTGTAGAAAGAGCTGTTTAATTAGTTGTTTGCAGTTTGCAGCTAGCCGCTTTGTATGCTGAACGCACTATGAATGCTCTTGATGCCTCTCTTTGCTGCCATCACTCGTCTTGCTTATTAACTTACATATTTATTGTTTGTGATTCATCAAGTAATTAATTAAACTGGTAGAAAGTTCTTCTCATACAAAAAAACTTTCCTCCTCCAAACCAAACCCCATTGCCACTTTGCATCCTTCTATTCTATGATTTTATAATCTTGTAACAATTGATGTACACTTAATCATGTTACATTCAACGATATAAAATTCACGGTCACCAAGGCGAGCGATCAATTCACATTGGTGTAAGTTCATATTAATTTTTTTACTGCAAATAACTCTTTAATAGATAATTCTTTTTACAAAATCGACCGTTAGATTAAAAGTTCTTGGTATATAGATTATATATACAAAGTTTCACGTCGATCCGAAATCGTTTAGTACACTATCAAGCTAATAGAAGATTAACGTAACATATAGTTTCATAAAAGATAAGAAAATATCAATAATTTGATGAAGAGTGTGTTTGACACAATTAGAGTGTGTTTGGATTAGCTATGATGAATTGTGAAAATAAACTGTAAAAAAATCGATTGTCTGAAAAATAATCGATTTTTGTTTGGACATATTTGTTGTGAGAAGCGAGTTTTAAGATAATTTTAAGTTGTAAAAAGCGATTTTGAAGCTTTTTGAAACAATATACAATTTTTAGGTGAAGGACAAAAATTTTTTTCCTTTATTAAAAAATATTCAAAAAACTTTTGTATGTGCAAAATATAATTATCCAACATACGCGAGAAAAATCTAATCCTAACACACCCTTAGCTTATAGCTACTTAAGTCAGATATAGCTCCAAGTATACGAGGTTTTTGTGTTAGAAATGAGTAACGTAATAAATGAACGTGTGCATTGGTATTTATAGAGATTTTAGAGTTATAAAAGTCAAACATGTCTCCATCAAGCCTCCCTAATTTGTGGCGTGTTAGGTGGACATGTAACCGTCTCCTTATATCGATAATGAGAACGGGGTGCCATGGCGCCCAGGATCCCGACATGGTGCTTTCCTGGCATGGCTCAGGGCCATTACTCATGCGTGGCTTGCACGTGCCTACTCTACAGGTTTGATCCATAACAAAAAGGGATTTGTTTGAACTGGTCATGGATTCGAATCCCTCTTGAATCACTAAAGTTCCTCTTGGTGTATATTCTACCAAGGAGATCTCTTAGTGTCTAGGGGCTAGTTGAACAGTTTTGTATGAGAAACTACCACTTGCGATTTATGCTTGTCTAGTGATCTTCTTGGTTTGGCCTCTTTTGGAAACTTTACCATGCCATTGGTGCCCTATGACGGTTGGATTGAAGATGTTCCTCCTTCTTACCTTTGTTTTTCACAAAAAAGCGTAGCGATAGATATACATCGTGACTTAGAAGGACAACCAAAGTTTGAATTTCAGAGAGAATACTAATTAGGAGGACAAGTTTGTCTACACTCAGAGATTAGTCTTCTACCCTACCAATAAAGTTGTGCTTAGCAATATTTAGGAGTTTATAACTTATAGCTTATTGATTAATTAGTAGAGGTGTTAAGTAACTACTAGCTGCTTATAAAAAACCAGCTTTCAATAATTCGTTCATATTTTAGTGTTAAGTTATTTATTACATGTTTATATTTTTTTAACGCATGCAATATATTGCACATGAGAAGTAACTAAAGAATGAAGGTTTTTATGTAAAAAATCAAAACTTTAATAAGACTATGTATACTATTTTTTTATAGGCAAAACTCAATTTATTAAGAAGAGAACAAGTGGTATTCAAAACCCATCAACAAAGAAAAGAATCCACAGAACAGGGACAAGAAAATAACAAAGCAGAATAGCAGCAAAATTACAAGACCAACAGTTGAAAATAAGGTTGTACTTTTTATATGAAAATAAGAATCCGAAGAAAGTTATGTAGTGCTGCACATGCTAATACAAGCTTGTGTCTTGATTGCTAAATCTTTTGAGGACCAAAGTGATAAGGCTTGTGTGTTTTGATGATGAAAATAAGGTTGTACTTTTTATATAAAAATATCCCAAGGATAATGTTGATTACTTCATAAACATCATCAGATTGATAGTGTAGTTACACTAATATGGTTTTGATAAAGTTATTCCTTTATTATTTCAACATCATTTACTTAAGTTGCAAATTTGTGAATTTCAAGTCATATATGTGATTATACCTATCAATTATCTGATATTATCATATTAGAGTCTATTCAATCTTTAGCACCGGTAAAAAGGCTAAAGATCCAATTTTTGGGCTTACTATGAGTTCTGGTTTTCAAGCTACTGGTGATCAGGTAAACTAGATGTATCTTTATATTTCCAAATGTTTTCCATCTTTGCGATGAAGAATAGAGGAGAATTCAAGAAAAAATGAAATAGGAAAAGTGGTGGCTCAGTTGAAGTTAAACCAAAAATGAGAATAAAAAGTACATAAATAAATAAATTAATAATGAGTATTTTAAAATTTGTTGGATTCTTTACCTAGTAGAAATGAGAAGTGTTATTATTTTCTGGGTTACTAATTGGATCATATTTTGTCAATATGATTTTATACCATATATGGTTTTGTGTTGAAAGCGGAAGTGCTGATAATTTTTCAGTGATATTAATCCATGGTTTTCCTTTGAGTTTTATTTGTCAACAATGCGTGAAAGGACCACTAAATTCTAGTTTATGAAATTTTAAAATCATACTGATATGAACATGATTAGTTTGAAGAAGTATGTGACTATATGCTTGTTGGGGAAAGAGGTGAGAGAGAGAAAAGAAGATTATGTGATTGAGTGCTTGTTGGAGAATGAAGCACTTGAAAAGTCACGTTTAGAAATCCTTTTAATTTGAGTGGAATTGTTTGATGGATTTAGTATTTAGAGATACTACTAAAAAGTCACTCAAAATCTATCTAATAAAAGAATCCATTAAAATCCTTATATTTTTTAATATCTATGAATTGTTTTTAAGTACTAGGAAATTTCAAACAAATACCAATGGATTTTAACAACTCTTTTTAAAGTCTTGAAAATCTAGATTGAATACTAGTGGATTTTAACAAATTTTAGAGAGAGTACTAGTTAGGAGGACAAGTCTGTCTACACTCAGAGATTAGTCTTCTACCCTACCAATAAAGTTGTGTTTAGCAATATTTAGGAATTTATAACTTATAGCTTATTGCTTAATTAGTAGAGGTGTTAAGTAACTACTAGTGCTTATATAAAAAACCAGCTTTCAATAATTCGTTCATATTTTAATGTTAAGTTATTTATTATATGTTTACATTTTTCTAACGCGTGCAATATATTGCATAGGATAAGTAACTAAAGAATGAAGGTTTTTATGTAAAAAATCAAAACTTTAATAAAACTATGTATAATATTTTTTTTATAAGCAAAACTCAATTTATTAAAAAGAGTACAAGTGGTATTTAAAACCCATCAACAAAGAAAAGAATCCACAGAACAAGGACAAGAAAATAACGAAGCAGAATAGCACCAAAATTACAAGACCTGCAGTTGAATACAAATACTGAAATTAGAATGCAAATCAAGAAAAGAAAAGGATGCACCCTTATGCGCAAACGAAACCCATTTCAAGGATCTAACCAACTCACTATCAAGCAGCTCTTTTTCATCAAGCAGACTATTAGCAAAAATCACTGAATTTTTATACAGCCAAATAGATCAAATAACACAAACTCAAATAATTAGAAAACACTTTCCCTTGTTTTGATCAGCAGCTTCTGCCGTAGCCAATAAATACTGTGTTTTCTTTCTTTATTTAGTTTCTTAACCTATATTGCACAAGTTAAAAAAATCTTTTACCAAATATCTCTACACAATTATGTCATAAACTAGTGTTGTGTTACTATACACAAGCCTAACAAGGTGGGAATAGTGAGAAAAAAAAATTATCTTTTTTTTATAGTGTACAAATAAATTAATTAACCATTTTAGTTTCTAAAAGTAAATTAAAGTTGGGGATATATATTATTAAATTTGAGTATCATTAGCAGATTGATGAATTATTTAAAAAAAATAATAAGGGTTTGAATTCAGATTTTGTTTATGAAAACTTTGTTAAAAGATAGAAAGCACATTTTAGTGCAAACCCTTGTTTTTAGGGAGCAAACTAAATTAATGCTTTATTATTTTCAAATGTAGTACTGTAAAAAAATAGTTTATAGTTTATAAGTTTTTGAATGGATTATTTATGGGTATCTTAAAATCCATTTATGTTTATGGGTTAGAATACTTATTAATTTTATAAATGAGTCTAGACTTGTAAATTTTTTTTTAAAAGAGATTTTTTTTATTAATTATTATTTTATTGTGAGAAAATAGGTGGAGAAGTAGAAAAATAGATGGAGTGATATGTTTTTCTATAATGTCATTATCATTAATTATTTATTTTTTTATATTTATATTTTAAGCACAGAAGTGGAGTGGTAGAGAAATGACTGGAGAGGTACCCCTCTCCATAACGAGATGACATCATTTTATTATTGGAGAGAAAAAAATAATTCCATTTAAAAAACTTCTAAAAACCTAACTCCTTATTTATAATTTTTGAAGAATGCTAAACAGTACACTGAGGATACTAGTTAAGATTATAAAAATAGTAATATTTTATTGAAATTAATAGAATTTAATGTTTCAAAACTTGAAAACCATTTAATGAATGCTTTTTACGGTAACTCCAATAATTTAATAGAGTGTATTTATTGCACCTTAACAAGTGTCTTTAGGACACTATTTAAGATATAACCCATAATTTTTAGGTCATTACCATGGTGCATCCTTTTAAAAGGGTATAAATTTTTACTTTCGTAATATTTTACTTATTAATTGATATAGCCGATCACACTACCTTCATTTTTTTAAGATTTGATGGAGAATGTAGACATAAAATGACCCGAATCAAGTGTCTTTTACGAAAAACTCGAGAAAAAAAAAAGGAGAAAACGTGGAAGCAACTATTCAACTGGTAATAGTTATTTTTTCGTTCTTTTATTAAATTTTTTTATGAAAAACAGTTGATTTTGACCATTTTATATCTATATTTTCATCAAATTTTAAAAAAGAAAAAGGTTGTGTGATCAACTATATTATATTAATTAATAAATAAAATATTACAGAGATAAAAATTTACAGCATTTTAAAAAGATGTACAATACAATAACCTAATTTTTTTTCATTTTAATCCAAAAAATTTCTAGGACCCGTTTTTGAATCACGTTTGTAGAATAACGACCATGTGCACATGAGCAAGGTGCAAAGAGTGTTCGAAATCGTGATGGTCCCACCACATCATATTCGCGTTCGAAATCGACGGCTGAAAATCACCATGATCACCGTAGCTTCGTACATCACGCACGATCAGGCACAACCACTTTTCGACCATCCAGATTCTCAACATCACATTAGTATTAGTATTTTATTTTTAATTTAAAATTTAAATTTAA
Organism: Cyamopsis tetragonoloba; assembly: GCA_037177725.1. Lineage (NCBI taxonomy): Eukaryota > Viridiplantae > Streptophyta > Magnoliopsida > Fabales > Fabaceae > Cyamopsis > Cyamopsis tetragonoloba. The sequence goes on along the minus strand of CM074120.1, from coordinate 38,427,566 downwards.
TAAAATTTAAAATAAAATAAAAAAACTTGAAAAAGAAGGCATCATCTCCTCACCACACCCTTTTTAGTGAAGAACAGTGCATCTGAAGATCTCTGTCTCTCTCTCCCTCCCTCCTTCTCTCTCTGAAATCGAAAATCGAAAATGAGCAAGGGACCGGGTCTTTTCTCCGATATTGGCAAGAAAGCCAAAGGTAACGGAACTTGTTCTATTGTTCTCTCTGTCTCTCAAAATCACAATCTCTGTTTTTGATTTTGCTGCATTTTACGGAAGTCAAAAACAAAATTTGACTGAAATTATTTCGATTTGTTGTTGCTCATAGATCTCTTGACTAAGGACTATAGTACCGATCAGAAACTCACCGTTTCCTCCTACAGCGGCGCCGGAGTGGTAAGCTCTTTCGAATATATATATATGTTATATTATAATCAATCGATTGATATATGTATTTACCTTAACTGCCTAATGTTGTGGTCAAGATCTAGCGCGATGCTACTGTCGGCAATTAGGTTTACGATTTTTGTTGCTCGTTCCTCTAAAAGCTTCATTATCTCTGGTATTGAATTGTGTTTTCTAAATGAATCGCGAATTTGCCTCCGAAGTTTATTTAATTTGAGTTCGCTGTGTTTTATTTGTATACGAAACCTATTCCACATTACATTGTTAGCACATTAAGTTAATCTGCATTGTGTGAACAAATTTGTCACTGCCATTGTATCTAAGAACAAAAGAGTAATTGTTGGTATTGGATGGGTGGTCACATCTCATATGCTCTGCTTAAGTTCTTCTTGCTGAATTGGTTTTGTGGTGTTCAATTTATTTGGTGTATTCTTTTGGCTTGCTGCCTAGTGAGATAAGGCTTGTTGTTGTCGTCTTTTGGCTTGCGGCTTGCTGCATGTTTGTTATGTCATAACAATGGAAGATGCGTTTCGCAAAATATGTAGTTTGACATGAGTCCATATCACCTGTCAATTATTTAAGTTAGTTTAGTTTATAGTAAACAATTTTTATCCTATTATTATAACATTGATTGTTTTAATCAGAATTCTAGATTATTGGATAATGATTGGGGAATAATAATTCCTGGGGAGACAAAAAGAGACCAAATGTGTAGAACCAATTGGATTGTATGTAGACTTGTGCAGAAGGGTTTTGATGTAATACAGATTACAGCATGACCTGATGGCAAAGTTAATATTTGATGAAATAGCATTCCTACCATTGGATGCATGTTTACAATTAGAAGTAAATGAATTGTAGATCCATGTGAAATTAATTAATAAAATACTTTATAGGGGATATTCTAAACAGTCATTGCTGATGTCTGATGATATGTAAGTTATTTTCCAGGTTGTGCCATTTTCTTGTCTTTCATACTCCGCTTCTGAATTCTTATCATTTAAGCTGAAATGAAACTGCATGGTTATTTATTGTCTGGGGCTTTCGGTGATAATGGATACATGTTTATAGCAGTGAAGGCTTTTCTTTAGATGAGTTGCATCTGAATGCAATTACTGTCAAGTGCATTTATTCACTTGCTTTGCTGTTATCCCATTTGTAGTGTTAAGAACACACTTTCCTTGATCAACAACAAACTATCCTACTCAAATGTGAATTTATTCTCAAAGTAGTGCTATAGTGGTTTGTATGGAAGCTGATGGTTTACATCTAAGTAGCAGCTTTTGACCGTTTTATATATTTATTTTACAGGATGGTTATCTGTTAACAGTTGTATGTTTTCCTCAAAGTTGTTTATGACTGGAAATCACATCTTATGTTCATTGAAAATTCTTGTCTTGCTACTGAAATTTCTGAATGCTGGATTTTGTAATATGTGGAACAATGGACATGGTCACTTGAGATCCTTCTTCTGGGAGCAAAACATGCTTAATATACATTTTAATACGACTTCTTTTTTTGCCTTCTTTCAGGCCCTCACTTCAACAGCAGTGAAGAAGGGAGGACTCTCAACTGGGGATGTGGCAGCACAGTACAAGTACAAGAACACTCTTATCGATATCAAACTTGACACAGCATCAAATGTGGGTTACTTTGTCTTTTCAGATTATAATAGTACGTGTTCTTGAGTAAATCATCTTGTTAACTTGCTCTTTTTTATTTTCCTAGATCACCACGACCCTCACATTCACTGACGTTCTTCCATCCACCAAGAGTATTGCTTCATTCAAGCTGCCTGATTATAATTCCGGCAAGGTACTTAAATTAGCATCTTGTGGCTGCGAAATTTTACTAACTGGGTTGTGTTGTTTCTGAAAAATTTTCTGATTTGTCTTTGGCAGTTAGAGGTTCAATACTTCCATGACCATGCTACCTTAACAACAGCTTTTGCCCTGACTCAATCCCCTATTATTGATGTTTCTGCCACCATTGGTACCCCAAACATTGCCTTTGGTGCTGAGGCAGGCTATGATACTTCATCTGGTGGTTTTACTAAATACACTGCTGGGATCAGTGTCACAAGACCCGATTCATCTGCTGCAATAATCCTGTAAGCTTCTTTTACTCATCAAGTGTTTGAAATCTATATCGATGACAGTCTTGTTGAAAGCTGACAAATTGATATTGAACGTGTCTTTCCAATCAGTGGTGACAAGGGAGACAGCATTAAGGCATCTTACCTTCACAATCTGGACCAATTTAAGAAGAGTGTTGCAGTTGCCGAGATCACTAGAAGATTTTCAACAAATGAGAACACTTTTACAGTTGGAGGGTCTGTTGCTTTTGACCATCTGACACAGATCAAAGCAAGGCTAAACAATCACGGAAAGCTTGGTGCACTCCTGCAACACGAGATCATACCCAAATCAGTCTTGACTATTTCTAGTGAGGTTGATACCAAGGCCCTGGATAAAAAACCAAGGTTTGGGTTGGCCATTGCTCTCAAGCCTTGAGCGTTTTTTGCCAATGTTTAGAACTCGTGATTGGAATTCCAAACATCATTCAATTTTTTTGGGCTCCTTGAAGGGAGGGCAGAATAATTAGTTCCACAGATGAGCATTTCTAGGTTCTTCACGAATGCATGAAATATTTAAATAACTTAATCCACCGATTGCTTCTGTTTCCCATTTTTATTGAATTGTCTGTTTTCTTTTGTACGTTGTATCCTGAGATCTGGAAGTCCTATTCTATAGGAGGACTTTTTTTAGTGTGTTTTTCTTTGAATTATATTTACAATGTTGTTTTCTGCTACATGGTTTTCCATACAGAAAGAGAATTGTTGATTTCTGTTGTTTTCATGACTCTTGTAGAACAGATTGGCCTGGCCTGCTAAGTTTGAGTGCCCTGGAATATGGTGGTTGCGTTATGAGCCACCTTTATTACTAATTTTACTACCCTACCTTCAAAAACTAGTTCTTGTTTTGGAAAGTGTTTTTTTCTTATTTTCCGCAAGTGACTTTTCGGAATCTGTTTTATAGGAGTGTTGAAAAAACGTTTGCTGAAATTTATTTTAGCCTAGTGGAATGATTGCAGGGACATGTGCTTGCAAAACAGAGATCAATCCCTATACCTGGTGTGTGAAAATTCTCAGCCTCCAACCCCATCCCCTCCCCTGACCAAAATAAAAAGACCCGCTTAAACGTTATTGATAGCTTAATTATTGAACATTACTGACAAAAAGGTTATTAAATATTACTAAAGTTAAGAGAGGAAATTAAACATTCAAGAAATTTATGATATTAGTCCATGGTCGAAATGTGATATCCATAAATTGTCAAATTTGTCACTATTTAATTCGACATGTCTCTTACTAAACCTTAATTTAAATCTTTTTTAACTCGTCTTATGTGTATTCTTTTGTTTTCTCAAATGGTATCCAAAGTGGGAAAAAAAAAAGAGTTATCTAATCATTTCAACCGGAATATCTTTAACTTAATGCAGAATTATTAACCCATCCCCATCCAACTTTGTCCTCCAAAGCAAACTAAAACAATTTTCCATATCCTTTGGTGTCATATTGTACTGTTACAATTAATCTCTGAACCATTTAAAGTATTTCTTTGACTAACAATTAATTTTAAGGATAAAATATACGCAGACTTCTAGGGATATCCCTTAATCACAACAAATATCAAAGTATAAGAAAATCAGCACTCTCATCCATTAGACTCATAGTGACTAAACTTCATTTATCAATAAACTAATCATGGTTAACATTGTAGATTAAATAATGAAAAAACAATAGATATGTTAATATATAGCTAAACCTTCATTCTAAAAAAAAATCAAAAATCTATCTTTTTAAATACAATTTTACAAAAATTTATTGTAAATTTATAAAATGTGAATAAATTATTCACATTTTATAAATAAATTTTTAGTTTAATAATATATAACCAAATTTATCTATTATAATCGTCTTGTAAGAAATTAAAACGAAACATAATGTGCAAACAAATAATTAAATTTTGTGATAATATATATGCATATATCATAAATTTTTCGTCTCCTTCAACTTTGAAAGGTGTAACTGAGTAAAAGCTACATGCATTATGATTAATTAAGTGTTTTAGCTATATAAAAATAAGGATTTTTTAATTTGTATTCATGAGCATAAAATAATTATGATTAGTAACCAATATAATTTTATTAATGGGAAGTTATTAAGTAATGAGTGCTATGGGTTTAGTGGGTGCAGACAAGATATAGTAAAATGAATCAAATATAACAATTAAAAAATTTAATTCAATCATTGTTAACTTGTGTCCATGGATACAAGTTCCTATGAATAAATATATCTAGGGTTATGCTAAACAGTGCCCTTATTGTTAAGGTGCAATAAATACACCTTTTAAATGATTGGAGTTACTATACTCAGTATTTATTAAATATTTTTCAAGTTTCGAAACATTAAAGTCTATTATTTTTAATAAAATATTACTATTTTTGTAATCTTAACTAGAGCCCTTAGAGCACTGTTTATCATTTTCTATATATCTTTTTTTTTTATTACCCAATATAATGTTAACCATGCATGGTTGGTTAATTGGTGGATGAGATGTAGTAACAATGAATGCAATGGGAGAAGGGGGAGTTAATTTTGTAATAGTTTGGTGTTCGTTGTAATTTTGAGATACCTCAAGAGACTGTATGTGCATTTTACTCTTGATTTAATTGCATTAAAAAAAAAGCATAAAATTTAGGAACCGTTTTTAAGTCTTTTTAGTGTTGTTCTCCAATTAAAATAGATGTTTCACCTTAGTAACTATGCTGATCTTTAATACCAACCATTATTTTGCGGGTTATCCAGATAAAATTAATTTTGATCGGAAAATAACACCAAAAATACCTAAAGAAAATGCAGCTAAGTTTTGTCCTAAAAAATTTGATATATTTTGATACTTTTATTCTCTCCTAATGGTTTGAAAAGCAATAACAACACTACTTTTCTTATAAATTCTCAATTAGAGTTTAGAATGAAGAAATGACCATAAAAAATGTCTTTTAATAAAGCTGTTGATATTTTATTTATTTACTCATGAGATTGCTTTAAAATACTAAAGATGGAATACTGTCTCAGCATATAAGAAATATTTAGGTAATAATTTTATAGTCACAGGCCACATACTTTGTCAATTATTTTAAGTAGAAGAAGCACTCATCATTTCTTTCTTTCAAATTGAGATAAAATATATGATTCAAGTTTCTAAATGAAAAAGATAAGAAATTTGTAATTCAGTTGAATATTTTTGCTAATGAAGAACAAACAAAGAAAAAGGGAGAGAAATAGTCACCTCAAAATGCAAAACTTCAGATAGATTACTATTTTCATGATCTAAAATATGTTCATACATCCAATGAAAAAGTATAAATACAATAAATATAATACAAAACAGATGAAATAAAAATAATATATAATCTAGAAGATATAATTTCAACCGAACATAAAATAACTAGGATAAAGAGTTTAAGTGTAAAAGTGATTTATTACATATGTTCATATAAACCAAATTTGACAATTTGCAAAAGCAACAAACCACAGTGAATATTTTATTGGTAAATAAAATACACTTTTTTTCTTTTTCTTATCATTCCTAATACCTTGTTGCTTTTGTCCATCACCAAACTTAGTTATATGTAAATGTGTAACAGGGCACTTTTACACTTATTGTATGTCCAAGTTAATATATGCACTACTAAAAGGACAACTTTTCTTTCACTTACTAATTTTCAAATAATACTTAATTATGACCATACAAATTAAATGCCTCAATTTATTATTTGTATTATATTCATTGAATTTATGTTTTTTCATTTGATGTATGAACACATTTTAAGTCTGAAATATATTAATATATCTGCATGTTTGTGTTCTGTTGTGACTTTTTCCTCCCCCACCCCACCTTACCTTTTTTTTGCTTCTTCTCCATTAGCTAAACAAACCAATTCAATCATCAATTTCTCATATATGAAACATATAAACTATATATTCCATTTCAATTTGAAAGAAAAAAAATTGATGAATACTTCTTCATCCAAAACAAGTTCACAAGGTAAGTGGCCATAAAATTATTGCCCATATATTCTTTATATGTAGTATTCAGAAAATACTTCATTTTTAACATTCTAATGCAATATCATTAAAAAATCTATAAATCAAGTATTATTAGAAGATAATATATTTTATGGTTATTTCTACATTCAAAAGTTCTAATTGAGAATTTGTAAAGTGAGTAGTGCTACGTTTTTTAATGTTTGATAAACCATCACGACTTAGAATTGAATGTTATCGTTGTAGCTGACAATCAAAATGTGATATTTATAAAGGTGGCTTTCAGAATGCTAGACTAGAACATCAAAGTAAAAATCCTATCAAAGGATTCTCATAGAATTGGACAAAAGAAAACGAAAGAAACTAACTTGGGTTTAAAAGATGTTGTTTAGGTGGATTGGCAAATACACTTCGAACATGGAGACATTCTAGGATTAAAGTAGGGAATCACTAGAAAGATGAAAACTTTCCATACTTTTAAGTTTTCAATTATTGAATCTAGAAAATTGCTAGATTCACCAAACAAAGCTTCCACTTTGTCTGATTTAACTTGGTTTCCGTCTTAAGGTTGATAACACAAATATTGTAACTTAAATTCCACGTAAATCGTTGATTGGGATTTTTCGTTCTAGGATCACCAACGTGTATTTTTAGGAGTATTGGTTGGTTGTGAATTGTGATAATCATTGTCGTCAAAGTCCTTCAAATTCCTGGTTGAGCTGGCGGATAGGTTGGAGACGAGGAGTCCTGAGATCGAGGTGAAATGTTCTGCCGCATAACCCACAACCAAAACGCAGCAAAGAAAAAAACCCTAGTAGAGAATAGAAGAAACAATGTAGGAGGCACACAAACGATCTTCAATTGGGGGAATAAATAGTTTACACAACTATATAGACTCCTTTAATATCGTCTGTCAACGCTCTTTGAACTAAATCTAACTGATTGTGTAAACTTAACCATCATGGTTCAGCGTTTTTCTTGACCATGTTAGACGGCATCATTTATAAACTATCAATGTACCTCTCACTTTATGAATAAACTGATGTTATTCAAAATAAACTGATGTTATTGACCATATTTATCGAAAATAAACTAATGTTATTCAAAATAAACTAATGTTATTGACCATGTTATTCAAAATAAACTGATGTTATTAAAAAACATGACCAAGCATAAATAAAAAATATAATTGTACCTCTCAAGTGCTCCTGAACGATTGTTATTGCTTAAAGGAATTGATGAACAACACACTACATAATTATCTCCAGTTACTTGCAAACCTGCATATATATTTTGATTTTGAGATTAAAGTATGTGATGTAGCCATAGAACTATTGCATTTATATTCCTTATAAGTACATCGAGCAATATAAGGAAATACTTCTTCATGTTTGAGAAGTGCTTGTTAGAGAAATACCTTAGAAAGGTTTTAGTGATTAACTGCAACAATGCGGATATGACATAACAGGAAATTGAAAATTGTTGGCATTTAGTTTAGAGGATGAATTTGGATTTGGAAAAGGATTTTCTGAATTTCGATTAATGGGGCTAGATAATTTTGTATGAAGTTGATGAAGTGATTCTCGTTGAAATGATTGGGATCCTCTTTTGGAAAATAAAATACGCATAAGAGTTGAGAATTTTAGGATAATAGCAAGGCGAGAGATATGTGAACTGATGGCAATTTAAGTCACAAATTTAACAATTTATAGATATCAAAATTTGACCGTTGGCTGCAACGGTAACTTTCTGCAACGTTTGATTTTTTTCCTACCTCTTGCAAAATTTGACCGTTGGTTGCCAACAATGTTCAATAACGTTAAGTTTTCCTATCGTTCAATTTTCTCTCTCATCTCTTGTGACATTAATACTTTTGTTGTTTACAAACTTTATTAACGATAACTCCCTCTAACGTTCAATTTTCTCTCTCATCTCTTCTAACATTTAATATTTAATATTCAATCTTCTCTCTCATTTATTGTAACATTAATTCTTTAGCTGTTAACAATAGTAACTCTCACTAACATTTAATTTTTATTAGATTTATTAAAAAATCAAGTTGAACCCTAGCATGCTCATGCTAGGTCGAAGAACACAAAGAAACAAGAAAAGGAAAATACAGAAAGAAGGAAGAAGAGAAAAATAGAAAACTAAAGATTTTAATTCTCATCAATCGAAATAGATAACCAAATGGGCCTAAACATATGGGCCAAAACAGAAAAACATTAAACTAAGACCAAGCAGAGAATAGAACTGAAACTAAACTAAAATAAGATTAAGTTACAACATTAGACAAAATGTAGTAGATGAATAACACCAGCAACAAGCTGCATAGGATATGTCTGGTTGAAGTAAGATACAACAATCTACCTATTAGCCTTCTACAGGACTTCAGATCTGTAACCAAATCATCTAAATCAGTAGATAATTTACAAGAGTTGTCAAAAAGGGGTTGAAACTGATTTGCAACCTAATAAACCACATTCAGTTAATATGTCTAAGCAATACTTACTTTGGTTGATTAACTGGCCGGATTTGGATCTAGCTATTTCAAGACCTAAAAATTATCTAAGAGTGCCTAGATCTTTAATACTAAAAGCAGTATTTAAGAATTGTTTGACAGGATTCATTTATGCAAAGTTATTTCTAGTTAACACCGTATCATCCACATAAATAAGCAAAGCAGTAAAAGACATGGAAATATGCTTGACAAACAAGGAATAATCAGAAGAACTCTGTATGTATCCAAATGTCAGTTAAAGCTTTCTTGAGTTTGGAGTTCCATTGCCTAATGGCCTGCTTAAGTCCATAGATAGACTTGTGCAACCTGTAAACCAAGTTTTTGTTAGAAGCTGGTGACAAACCAGGAGGTAAAAGACATGTAAACTTCTTCCTATAAGTCACCATGTAAGAAGGCATTATTTATATCTAGCTGATGCAAATACCACCCTTTACATGTTGCTAAAGCAAGAAGGAATGTATTTGTAGTCATGTTTCCTACAGGGGAGTAGGTTTCAATATAACCAATGCTTTTAGTCTGGATAAAACCCCTTGCCACCAATCTAGCTTTTAATCTTTCCACATTCCCATCAACTTTCATTTTCACTTTATGAACCCATTTGCAGCTGATGGGAAGTTTTCCAAGAGGGAGTTGAACAAGGCTCCAAGTCTAGTTGGCATGAAGTTCAGCGAGTTCTTCATTCACAGCCTTTTGCCATTTTGGAGACTTGGAAGCTTCCCCGTAGTGTTTAGGTTCTTAAATGGAACACAGATTAACACAATAAGAAGAATAGTTGTTAGAACAATTATCAAAAGATAAATAAAAAGAGATATGGTAAAGGCAAACTCCCTTTAACCATGTTTGTGTGATGTCTCTATCAATGCTATCTCCAAGGTCATTTGTAGTAGACTGTATGTGTTGATCAATAGTTGAGGTAACAGTTGGATCACCAAGGCTTTGTCTGGTGTGAGGAAGAGAGAGAGCATCCAAAGAGTCTGAATGTGGATAAGGACAATCAGGTAATAGATCAAAATTGATCTTGTTGGCACCTGCAACAATAAAAGGAGATTATGCTTTTGCAAAAAATGGGAATTGCTTTTCATAGAAGCTAAGCAAGCATTTCTTTATACAAGAAAACTTTGATTTTCTAGATTATATAAAACATATGCTTTTGTACTTGCCTTAAGTGCAACAAAAATACAGTTTGATGACATTATCAAACTTTTTTCTACCAGGTACATGAGTATGCAAGGCACCTAAACACAGGAAGCATTGATAAATCAGGTTTAATTAATTCCTTGTAATTTTTCAAAAGGAGATTTTTGATTAAGAAGAGGAGTAGGAAGCATATTGATTATGTAACAGTGTACTTAATGGCCAAAGCCTCAAATTTGTTTGGGATATTAGAATAAAATAAAAGAGCTCTTCCAACATTAAGGATGTGCTAATGTTTTCTTTCAGCTATCCTATTATGTTGATCTAAATGCAGGTGGTTTCATGAATGATGCCTTTTGTTTTATAAAAATCATGCAACATAATTCCTTTCCTTATCACTTTGGATCCTTTTTAGAGCAACAGAATATTGATTTTCAATTTTGGTAATTAAACTAGTTATCAAAGATTTAACATGAGACTTTAAATGCATGAGATGAATCCATGTAAAACGTGTAAAATCATCAACTATAGTTTGAAAGTATCTATAACCTATAAAAATTGGAATGCTTACCGGCTCCATATATCCACATGAATAAGATCTAATAAAGCATGTGTCAGTGTCACACTAGTACTAAGAGAGAAAGATAACTTTCGTTGCTTAGCTTTATGGCAAGCATCACAAACTTCAGTATCTTTAGAAGTAATAGAAGGATATAGTAAACATATTTATTTCATGATTTTATTAGAAATATGGCCTAATATATAGTGCCAAACATTAAACATGCCGTTGTTATCAATAATAGAAACAGAGGAAGAAGTGCAAATTTTATTGAGCTTCGACATACCATCTGAGTTACAAGAATTGTAGCATTGTGTAAAGAATCAAGCAGAACAAAATCCTTCAGATTAGAAGCACAATTAGGCAAACTACTATACAACACATACAAGCCTTGTCTCCTATTAGCTGAACTAATCATCTTCTAAGTTTGGTTCTAAAGAAGTAGACACAGAGTTAGTAAAAAGAGCAAGGTAGTTGTTATCTTTAGAGAGTTTAGAAATAGAGATCAAATGAACCTTGAAATTTGGCACAAAATGAACATTGTTTAAAACAAGCTAGCCTAAGATGATAGTATCCGAAAGGGTTAAAATAACATAACTCTTGTTAGGGGAGTTTAACATATATGGGATTATTTTGTTTAAAGAAACAAAAGAATCCTTATTGGAACATATATATGTAGAAATATGTGCGTTTAAATGATGAATATATATATATATATATATATATATATATATATATATATATATAAATAAGAACAATAAGTTATGTGTAGTATATATTTAATGATAACAAATGTAAGATTAAATTAGGAATGAACGCACTACTAAATGGGCTTAATAGAGTGCATTATAAATACTTGATTATGTGTTTTATATTGTGATATACAAGAAAATCATGCAATGTGTTAACATAAATGCTTGATAAACTAACTAGAGTTATATATTTATAAATCAAACATATTTAATTTTGAGTTTTGAAGTTTGGACTATGATTTTCAAGTGGGAAATATTTTGTAGGTAGTGCAAGTATTAATAGTAAGCAATGATCAAATGCTCGAGTCAGGGAGACAACCGATGATAACCAAACGTTTATAATACGACAAACTAACAAGCTTGGATTGCATCAAAAAGCGTAAGGACTTAATTTGGTATATTTCTTTTATAGGTTATTTAAGTGTAAATTTGAGAAGTCATTACTTGATAAATCTTGTCTTTCACCTTGCATTCATAGCTATTGTTTTAAGTCATAGCCTTTAATTTAAAATGTGTTTTTCAAAGAGATCAATTATAAAGTGTTTTAGGATGAGAAAATTGTTTTTCAATTAGATAAGGAATTAGAAAGTGAGTTTATGTTTAAAAGTGCTCAAATATTTAGTTTGAATTTGTTAATAAGCATGAACAAATATATTTTCAATAATAGTCTTATATAGAAGCTGATATGTGTTTATCGTTTTGATCATATCTTCAAATTTGTTTTGAGTATTGAGCTGAAACTTATTTCACATGAGAATAAACTCAAAGGGCTTTTTAATGAAGAAGTTGTGATATTTTGATTTCAGCCTTTGTTTTTAAGATTTGGAAAATAATATTTATTCACTATTTTGATCATATCTTAACAAATACTTTGAGTTTTGATTTGAAACTAAATTCATATGAAATTAGACTCAAAGAGCTTTCCAACAATTAGTCATTTGCTTTAAACAGATAAAAAATGAAGGAGTTATGAATTTTTAAAGTTAGCGATTGACTTCAGATATATGATATTCGAAGTGCATATTCGAATATATATAGCTTTTCAAATTTTTATATTTATTGCTCTATACTTTTTTGCTCATCTTTCTTAATCTTTAATTGCTCTTAATCCCATTATATTTGAGTGACATGTGTAAATTGAATCCTTATATACTTATTCAATATGCATCTTTGATTGCATAAAATTGTTTAATTTCTTAAAAATATGTTAAAACTTGTTATCACCCAACTCACCCCCTCTTGAGTCATTTTTTGCCATGACCAACAAGGCAACAATATGTGATATGTTGCCCCTGTATCTATAATCCATATGAAAGAAGTCATACATGAGGTGCTGGCTTGCATAGTCATTTCTTGAACGTTGTTGGTAGACAGAGTACTACCAAGATTGGCTTGCTGCAAGAGTGTCATGAGACTTTCATATTGCTGTTTTGTGATGGAAAAAGAATCTGAAGTTGTGTCTTTTTGTTCAGGTCTTGCAACAACCTCAACTTTTCATCATCATCTCTAGCAGCTTGGGCAATTCTAGCAGATTCCTTACCAGAAAAATAATCTTTTGGTTTGGATCCTACTGGGTAACTATGTCTTTTGTATGATTGGTGCGACCAAAATGAGTACACTTGCGGAAAGGTTTGTTCCATTTACCAAACTTCATATTGCTGCCTTTGAAATTCCCTTTAGAAAAACATTTCTCTGTATTAACCTTTGGATCCCTTCTTGGATGTATGTTTAGATCCATAAGTATTAAAGCCATTGAAGTTTACAAGTGAGTAGATCCAAATCTCTATTCTTAGATTTAGAGGAGGATCTTGAGAGTGCTTGTTTTTTCTTGGACTTCCATGATATCAAGGTAGTGCCAAGGATTCGTGACTGACCTTCTTGTCTCTGGGCTAGTAGCCCAATCAAAGTCTGAGAATCTTGAGATTTTGAGCTGACTTGCTAAAGGGTATAACAAGCCAAGACTAGGGGCATTCTTCAAGTATTTTATCACTCTAAGAGCTGCTTGCATGTGAGGGACTCGATAACAAGCCACAAATTGACTCAACTGTCCTATTGCATAGGATATGTCTGGCCTGGTTGAAGTAAGATACAACAATTTGCCTATTAGCCTTCTATAGGACTTTGGATATGTAACCAAATCACCTAAATTGTCAAAAGGGGTTGAAATTGGTTTGCAACCTTAAAACCACATTTAGTTAATAAATCTAGGCAATACTCTTTGGTTGATTAACAGACCAGATTTAGATCTAGCTATTTTAAGACCTAAAAAGTATTCAAGAGTGTCTAGAATTTTAATACTAAAAGCAGTATTTAAGAATTGTTTGACAAAACCAATTTCTGCAAAGTTGTTTCCATTTAACACCATATTTTCTACATAAATAAGCAAAGAAGTAAAAGAGATGAAATTATGTTTGATAAACAAGGAATAGTCACAAGAACTCTGTATGTATCCAATGTCAGTTAAAGATTTTGTTAGTTTGGAGGTTGACCTAGTCATCAGTTTCTAACAAAAACTTGGTTTGCAGGTAGCACAACAAGTCTATCTACAGATTAAGCCGGCCATCAGGCAGTGGAAAATATAGTTTTTAGGTTCTTGAATGGAACACAGATTAGCAAAAGATAAATAAGAAGAGATACAATAAAGACAACTCCCTTTAATAATGTATTTAGATGAGCCAGAAGATCAAAGAGTACAAACATAGTCTTTAAAGTAATTAGGTGCTCTTTTAATCCGTGAGCTCTTCTTAATAACTTGATTGGTTGGATAATGTGTGGTCACCAATGTTGTTTTTGTAATGTCTCTGTCAATGATATCTCCAAGGTCATTTGTAGGAGACTGTATGTGTTGATCAACAGTCTAGATAACAGTTGGATCATCAAGACTTTATCTGGTGTGAAGAAGAGAGACAACATCCAAAGAGTCTGAATGTGGATAAGGACCATCAGGTAATGGATCAAAATTGATCTTGCTGGCACTTGCAATAGAAAAGGAGATTATGCTTTTGCAGAAAATGGAAGTTGCCTCTTATAGAAGCAAGCATTACTTGGTACAAGAAAACTTTGATTTTCTAGATTATATAAAACATATCCTTTTGTACCTGCCTTTAAGTCCAACAAAAATACACTTTCATGACCTACTATCAACTTCTTTCTACCAGAGACAATAGTACATGAGTATGCAAGGCACCCAAATACACACACGAAGCATAGATAAATCAGGTTTAATTCCATGTTATTTTTCAAAAGGAGATTTTTAATTAAGAAGAGGAGTGGGAAGAATAACGATCATGTGAACGGGGTACTTAATGGCCAAAGCCTAGAAATTCTTTGAGAGATTAGAATGAAATAAAAGAGCTCTCCCAACATTAAAGATATGCTGATGTTTTCTTTCAGCACTCCATTCTGTTGAGGAGTTTCAATGCAAGTGATTTCATGAATGATGTCATTTTCTATATAAAAATCATGCATATGAATTCCTTTTCGTTATCACTTTAGATCATTTAACATAATATTGATTTTCAATTTTGGTAATGAAACTAGTGAACGGAGATTTAACATCAGATATTAAATGCATGAGATGAATCCATGCAAAACGTGAAAAATCATCAACTATAGTTAGGAATTATCTATAACCTTTGAAAGATGGAATGCTTACAGGGCCCTAGATATCCACATGAATAAGATCAGATAAGGCATATGCCATACTAGTACTAAGAGAGAAAGGTAAACCTCGTTCCTTAGCTTTATGGCGAGCATCAAAAGCTTGAGTATCTTTAAAAGTAATCAAGGATATTGTAAACATATTTGTTTCATTACCTTATTAGAAACATGGCCTAATGTACAGTGACAAACATTAAACATGTCGTTGTTATCAACAGGAGAAACAATGGAAGAAGTGCAAGTTTTATTGAGTTTCAACATACTAAATGCAGGGTTCTTACCACTATTCAAAAATTCAAAGAAGACACTTGTGTTATAAAGGTCTTGAGAGAGTTAAATGATGAGTATGCTCATGTCTTGAAGATGTATCTTTTGGTTCAGGTCTTGCAGCAACGTCAACTTCATCATCATCACTAGTAGCTTGGACATTGCTAGCAAATGCCTTACCACAAAAATCCCTTTTTGGTTTAGGTCACACAAGATGAACACGAAGGAAAAATCAATTGTCTTTTGTGTGATTGGTGCGATCACAACTAGACACTTGCGAAAAGGCTTGTTGGATTTACCAAACTTAGTATTGTTGCCTTTGAAATTCCCTTTAGAAAAACCTTTTTTGTATTAACCATAGCTACTGACTCATGATTTTCCTATGTTAAAAGCGGATCCCCAAATTAATTTTCTTGCTGAAAGACATCGAAAAAACCTTATCAATGGTAGGGGTGGGGTCAATCATCAAAATTTGTGAACGAACCTGAACATACTCATCATTTAACCCTCTCAAGACCTTTATAACGCAAGTGTCTTCTTTGCATTTTTGAATTGTGGTAAGAACCCCGCAACCACATGGTGTCAGACAAACACATAAAGGAGTAGGATAAAAGAGATCTAATTGATCCCATCAAGAGGTCAACTTCTTGAAAAAATCAGAAACAGTAAACTCACCTTGTCTGCATTGTGCAATCTGTTCTTGAAGGACCGCAATGCAGAATTTATCTCCTTTGGAAAACCTATTCTTGATGTTTTTCTAGATATTTGACGCATTTGACTTGAAGATAACAGAAATCGTAATTGCTGGAATCATGAATCAAATCAACCAAGAAACAACCATATTATTACACTGAAGCCAAACCTCATGAAGAGGATCTGTGGAAGGAGGATGAGGAAGAGTCCATCAAGAAAACTGTGCTTGTTCTTCGAGAACATTGCAACATGGATGGTATGCGCCCGGGAATGGTAATTTCGCTCATTGAGGAAGGAGATTGAGACTATAACTCACTCCTAAAAGTTACCTCATACGATGAGGAGTAACACATCACTTATATATTCTATGGTGACCTTTTTTTTTTCTAATCGATGTGGGACTTCATTTTAACACACCGACCTCACGCCTAAGACTGAACATCTGGTGCGTGAAGTTTGCGGGACTGGATATTTGTGAGTGGCCCGCGACTAACCAGGCTTGAAGAACCCAGGAACAAGACAAGGAATGGAGAGAAAGGAGGAAGAAGAGAAAAATAGAAAAGTGAAGATTTTTAATTTTCATTAATTTAAATGAATATTACATGATTAGTCTTTTTTTTTTCGATGGGCGAAAAGGCAAAATATATTAAAATGGGAGCACCAAAAGTGCACCAAAAGATAGTACAGAGATACCATCAAAAACCAAAGAAACACTAAAAACAAAGATAAATGAGCAAAACAGCCTATGAAGAAAAATAATACAAACCCCACAACCAACCCCCAGTAGATAAATCAAGCCGATTAGAAAATACTTTCCACCCCGTTAGAGAACTAGCCTGAGAAGACCCTAAGAGAATTTTTATCTTTGAGAGTAACTATTTCCGGGAGATCATTTGGATTGAATAAAAAACCTCCTCAGCCCTTTTCTATCCTTGCTTGAAGACTTTGGCGTTGCAAACATTCCATAAACACCACATCACATAACATCAAACCATTGAAATAGCACTAGACTAATTTTTCCCCTTAACCTCAAGACAAAGAGCTTTAAGAATATGAGAAATCTCCTAGGAAATTTGAGAAGGAAAAAGCAACCACTGAAAAAAATTGCCCCAAACAACAAAAAAATTCAGCTCTTTAAGGGAGCCCAAGATTTCCAAGTGACGTTCAAGCATTGCAAAGGGAATTATTAATTGAGGAAACTGCCCCTAGTGAAAAAATCCAATCAAAAGCGCCATTACAAGTGTACATATTGAAAATATGCAAAAGCATATCTCCAACCATCATACTTGTTTGGGTTTATAGAGAAAGAATTTAATAACAGCAACAGCTCAACAAGAGTAGATTCTTTCCAAGAGAGAAGAAACCTTCTCCATTTTAAGTCCCAAAACCAACGTTCATCTCCCCAATAGCCCATAACAACAAAAGAATAATGAGGATAGAGTGAAGCCTGAAAAAGATGAGCTTTGAAGCCACCGTCGAAATCCAAAAGTTAAGGATGTCACCGCTTCGACTGATAGCCGGAGAATACCCCAAACACAATCTACATTTCCCCAAAATGAGCTACAGAGAGCCAAATCGACTTCAACAACTTTTGTTTCCTAGACCCCCAAAGTTTATGGAACCCAGCTTCACTATATGGCATCTAACACGTTTCTTTCAGATGTCTGCAGTTTATCTCTTTCTTCCATAATCTTAAGACGAGCCAGACATTCAGCCTCCACACCATGAAAAGAAGCTCCAAGCTTTTTCCCAATTGAAAGCAATGTGCTTTCTTCAGAGACCCTGGGGACAAGAGAATGGAATCTATTGCGATTGAGAATGTCTGAATCGGAGATATTCGCACCTGCGATTGAAGAGGAAGAATGTGCACCCGAGGAAGAGGACGATGACATCTAAGGAACAACA
Source organism: Cyamopsis tetragonoloba (assembly GCA_037177725.1). NCBI lineage: Eukaryota > Viridiplantae > Streptophyta > Magnoliopsida > Fabales > Fabaceae > Cyamopsis > Cyamopsis tetragonoloba. The sequence goes on along the minus strand of CM074120.1, from coordinate 38,409,567 downwards.
GCACGCAACAGAGGGCGAGGACTAGAGGTGCAGCAGAGCAAAGAATCACTAATTCTAGATTCCCAAGAGGAACTAACCCCAGAAGAGCGAGTTCTTGTAGATTTGCGCAGCTTTGAGGCCATACATGATTGGAGAAAACGAGATCATTTGGGAAGAATGGGAAGAGGAAGCTTTCTAGAGCGCTTGGGATGAATACGACGCCGAGAGGAGGAACAGAGTCACCGAAACCGTCTTTCAATGGAGAGCCCATAGCCAGCCTGACTTCACCTTCTTCCCACCAGCCTCGTGATTCAGTGTCCAAGGAATCCTCATCAGAAGAGATAGCCAAGGGACTAGGCTGAGTAGCTGAAGAAAAATGAACTATAATGATCATGAAGAAAACCAAATGTGCCTAAACATATGAGCCAAAACAGAAAAGCATTATACTAAGCCTAAACAGAGAATAAAATCGAAACTAAACTAAAATGAGACTAAGTTACAGCATTAAAATGCAGGGAGCATTTTGTGTATTAGAGAAACTCAATAATTTTCTCTTTAAAATAAACTAAACTAAACTCTTGTAACATTCAATCTTTAGCGATAGACAACGTTTGATTTTTCCAATTTTCACTAATCACCCCTTCCCCTTGTTACTTTATTTTATTATTATTTTCTTCTTCCTCACCTTCTTATTATTACTTTCTTTGTCATAAAAAAAGTCATACACAATTCACTCCCCAGCCATTAAACTAGCCGGTTAAATTCATCAAATTTAACATTGTTTATAGAATTTTGACATGTCTCTTATCAAGCGTTAATTTTAGTATTTTCAACTCTTATGTGTATTCTTTTGTTTTTCACAAATGGTATATAATAATTTTAACAGGAGTATCTTTAACTTATTGCAGAATTATCAACCCCTATTTATTAAAAATTGGGAAACCAACCTCCCCATCGAAATTTATCATTTAAAGAAAATTAAAACAATTTTCAATTTCCTTTGTGGGTATATTGTAAGTTAATTTCTTGAACCATTTAAGGTATTTCTTTGACTAAATTAATTTAAGGATAAAATGCATTCACTCTTTTTGAGATTTTCCAAAATTACAAAAAATCTCAAATTATAAAAAAATTAGCACTTTCATCCATTAAACTCGTGTTAACAAAGCCTTATTTTTCAATTGACCGACCATAGTTAATATTGTAGATTAAATAATGAAAAAATATTAATATATAGCTTAAAACCTTTATTCTAAAAAATAATTAATAGTTTATCTCTTTAAAAAATGATATTACTCAAAAAATATATATAACTTTACCATGATAAATTATTCATATATTTTATATAACAATTTTTAGTTTAATAACATATAACCAAATTTATCTATTGTAAATGTCTAGTAAAAAGTTAAAGTAAAACATAACGTGCAAGCAAATAATTGAATTTTATGATATTATATATGCATATATTGTAAATATTTCGTTTCCTTCAACTTTAGAAGGTGTAACGGTGTGAAAGCTGCATGCACTGTGATTAATTAAGGGTTTTAGCTATATATTTATATATATCTATTATTTTATTATTACTCAATATAATGTTAATCATGATCAGTCAATCAGTAGATATAGTGTAGTCACAATGAATTCAATGGACGAAAGAGTTAATTTTCTTATAATTTAGTAGTTGTTATAATTTTGAGATACCTCAATAATTATAATAACATTTTATCCTTAATTTCATTGCATTTAAAAAAGGGTACTTTTTTATACTTTTCTTTTCTCCTAATGCATTGAAAAGCACTAAGAATGTTACTTACCTTACAAATTCCCCATTAGAATTTTTAGAATGAAAAAAATAATCATAAAAAATAGTCTTCTAATAAAACAGTTGATATTTTGTTTATTTACTTATGAGATTGATTTAAAATACTAAAGATGGAATACTATCTCAACATATATACAAAGAATATTTAGGTAAATGTTTTATACTCACTAACCAAATACTTTGTCAACTTCTTTAAGTAGAAGAAGCACTTATCATTTCTTTCTATCAATTTGAGATGAAATATATGGTTCAAGTTTTTTAATGAAAAGGATAAGAAATTTGTGATTCAATTGAATGCTTTTGCTAATGAAGAATAAACAAATAAAAGGGGGAGAAATAGTCACCCCAAAATACAAAAATTCACATAAATATAATATAATGCCAATAATATAATGCATAAATTCTTTATCTAAAATGTTTTCATACATCCATTGAAAAGCATAAATTCTATAAATATAATATAATGCCGATAATAAAATCTCAATTGGATCATAAGTATTTTTCTTCCTTAGAAAAGTAATATATAATCTAGAAGATGAAATTTCAAGGCTTAATTGTAATTTTAGTCTCCGTACTTTGTTATTTACTTGAATTTGGCCGTCCTAGTTATCGTTGCTTGATTTTAGTCCCTCTAATTTAAAAATACTCAATTTTGGTTCCTAAAGATTTTTTCAAACAAGTCTCCCACCAAAATGTTGAGGTGGCAACAAGAAAAATAAAATAAATTTTTTTAGAATTTTTATTTTAAAATATAGTGATATTAATTTACTAAAAATAATAGATAGATAAATAATTATCATTTTTTGTCTTTCCTTACCTCATTTCCATGGCTTCTTTTCCTAGCCGACGACCCACTTCATTCTCCCATCACCATTCTTTCCTTCTTTCACTACACTTCAATCCCCTCCGTTATTAACCTTTGCCCCAAAATTGCCTTTGTACCATAATTACCTCAATGTTGAATTCTTTAATATCAAGAACAACCAAATGCAAAGATTAAGAACAAATCTACAAACTCACTGGCAAACACATATATTTCGTTCACGCTAATCAACCATTATCAATCTTGTTTACTGTGATAATTTAGTTTCTCTCTAACGCCTCCTAATCAAACAATTAACTTTCACTATTTGCTCACATGAAACCGAACTTTATAGGAGGTCCATCGTCACAGAAAGCCAGCAATTACAAAACTCTGACAACAGGGATAAGTGGATTCTACCACCATAAGGCCCTCTCCAAGAACAGCAAATTCTGCCTCACCAGCTGCAATTTGAGATAAGCATGTCGTCGAAGTCATTCGCAAGGCAGAATTTGATGTTTTTGGAGAGGGTGGTGCGGTGGTGGAATCCACTTATCCCCGTCGTTAGAGTCTTGTCATTGTTGATCGTCTGCGACGATAGAGCTCTGATGAAGTTCCATTACATGTGAGTAAAAGTGAAACATAATTGTTTGATTAGTTGGAAGTGTCAGAGAGAAACTAAATTAATTAGCACAATAACAAATATTGGTAATGGTTGTTTAGTGTGAACTAAATATGTGTTTTCCGGTGAGACTATAAATTTGTTCTTAATCTTTGCATTTGCTTGTTCTTAATTTTAAATTAAAGGATTCAACATTTAGATAATTTTGGGGGAAAGCCATTTTTGGAGAAAAGGTAATAGTGGTTCAAAGGTTAGTGATGAAGGAGATTGAAGTGGAGAAGTGAAAGAAAGAATGAATGGTGGTGGTGGAATGAAGTGGGATGTCCGTGAAGAGAGGCGACCATGATAGTGACGAGTGAGGTAAGGAAAGAAGAATAATGATTTTTATTTATTTATTTATTTACTATTTTTTAGTAAATTGATATCAATATTATTTTAAAATAAAAATACTAAATAAATATATTTTATTTTTCCGGTTGCCATGTCAGCTTTCTGGGGTGGGACTTGCATGAAAAAGTCTTTAGGGACCAAAATTGAGCATTTTCAAACTAAAAAAATTAAAATCGAACAATTGAAATTAGGAGGATCAAAATCAAGCAAATAGTAAAGTAAGAAACCTAAAATTACAATTAAGCCTAATTTCAACACAATACATATAATAACTATAGGCCAAAGAGTTTAAGTTTCAAAGTGATTTATTACATATAGTCATATAAACCAAATTTGACAATTTGCAAAAGCAACCAACCACAACGAGAATGAAATGTATCTCGAAAATGGAATTGTACCTCTCAAATGCTCTTGAACGATTGTTCTTAAATGCTCATAAATGATTGTTGCTCAAAGACGTTAATCATGTACACCAACATCTTCATCTCCAGTTGCCTACAAACCTGCATATATATTTTAATTTTGAGATATAAAAGTATGTTGTGTAGCCAAAGAATTATTGCATGTATATTCCTTATACGTACATATATTCGAGCAATATACAGAAAATACTTCTTCATGTTAAGTATTTTAATGTGAAAATTGCTATTCTAAAACCCAAAAATCAGAGAATTTTTGTCAGAGAAATACCTTAGAAAGGTTTCAATGATTAACTGCAACAATACGGATACGACATAACTGGAAAATGAAAATTGTTGGCATTTGGTTTAGAGGATGAATTTGGATTTGCGGAAGGGTTCTCTGGATTTGGATTAATGGGGCTTGATAATTTTGCATGAAGATGATGAAGTGATTGCTGTTGAAATGGTTGGGATCCTATTTTGAAAACTAAAATACACTTAAAGAGTTTAGAATTTAAGGATAAGAGCAAGGTGAGAGATATGTGAATTGATAGTCATTTCAGTCACAGATTTAACAATTTATAGATCCGTTGGCCGCAACGGTATCTTTCTCCAACGTTCGATTTTTTTTTTCACTTCTTGTAACGTTAACTTTCTCTAATGTTCAAATTTTTTTCTCATCCCGTGTAACATTAATTCTTCACCTGTTGACAATGTTATGTAACAATAAATTTCTCTAACGTTCAATTTTCTCTCTCATCTCTTCTAACATTAATTTTTCTCCTTTTTCTGGTCTAGACTGATCAGAAAATGAGAAGAAATACAAGTTGCTTTAAATTGAGTTAGAGTCTTCAAAGTAAATAATATATTTCTTTTCGAAAATTTTAAATAATACACTATATTATTCTTCAAGTGTATACGATGTCTAGAAAAATTGTTGCAATTTTAAAAGTATACAAATATTTTACAAATTGAGTTAGAAACTTCAAAGTAAATAAGTCATTATTTTCCAAAAGCTTCTAATTATTTAGGTATATTAAAAATCGTATTATGATTTTTATTCGAAAATTTAATTTAGTACACGATTGTTATAGTACACCATATTATTTCCAATAAAACTTTTGTATTTTGAAAAATATAAAAATTATGCAAATTGACCTAGAAACTTCAAACTGAATAACACATTATTTTCACAAAGCTTTGAATAATTAAGTTAATTTAAAAAAACCATATACATTTTTACTTCGAAAAACACAATTTCTAGTGTGTAGTACACGGTCTTTAAAAAAACTGTTACAATTTTTAAAAATGTAAAAATGTATGCAAATTGTGTTAGAAACTTCAAACTTAATAATACATTATTTTTACAAAGCTTTAAATAATTTAGGAAATTTAAAAATTTTATTTTCATTTTTATTTCCATAAAACCAATTCTTCGATTTTATAGTACATGATCTCTAAAAAAACTATAGCAATTTTAAAAATATAAAAAACTATGTAAAATGAATTTAAAAATTCAAAGTAAATAATACATTGCTTGCATAAAGAATCAAATAATTTAGATAATTTAAAAATTACATTTTCTTTTTATTTCGAAAAACACCATTATCTTCAAGTGAATAATTCATAAACACCCTACTCATTTTTATTCCAAAAAACACCCTATTGTTCTAGTGTATAGTATACGATCTCTAAAAAAATTGTTTGTAATTTTAAAAATATAAAAAAACTTGTAAAATGACCTAGAAACCTCAAAGTGAATAATACATCGTTTTCAAAAAGGCTTCTAAAATTTCAGGTATATTAAAAATCCCTTTATTATTTTTATTTGAAAAACATGATATTCTTCAAATTATAGTACCCGATTTTCAAAACAAGTGTTGCAAATTTAGAGATATAAAAAAATTTGTTGCTTTCATAAAGATGCAATTTATTTGAAAAACATCCCTTTATCATTGCCAAGAGCTTGTAGCTTAAATGGCACCGGAAGAAGCTCTTGGAGCTTGAGGGGAGGGGTTCAATTACCGGTGAGACGATTTAGGATTAGTGCAGTGTGTTGGTGTGTGTTTGGCCGATCAAAAAAAATTAGTTTAGGTAATTTAAAAACTGTTGTATTTTTAAAATATAAAAAGTTATGCAAATTGACCTAGAAACTTAAAAGTGAATAATATATTGTTTTATAAAGCTTCAAATAATCTAGATAATACAAAAAATACATTTTTATTTTTATTTTTAAAAATACCCTATTCTTCATGGGCACCATCTCTAAAAAACTTTTAAAATTTTTAAAATATAAAAAATTTCATAAACTTAGTTAGAAACTTAAAAGATAAGGCATTGTTTTCAAAAAGATTAAAAAATATAGGTAATTTAAAAATCTTGTATTCATTTTTATTTCAAAAAACACCCTATTGTAAGTTGAGCTCAAATAAAGTGAATTATACATTATTTTAAGGATCTATCAATATATCAAACAAAAAAATATTGTAAATTTGGCTCATTTCAGGATAAAGGCAAAAGAGTAGATCGCGATGGAGGAAGCGTGCACCGGTAAAAAGGATGATCTATCAATTTAAAAACTGTTGTATTTTTAAAATATAAAAAGTTATGCAAATTGACCTAGAAACTTCAAAGTGGATAATATATTGTTTTATAAAGCTTCAAATAATCTAGATTATACAAAAAATACATTTTTATTTTTATTTTTAAAAATACCCTATTCTTCATGGGCACCATCTCTAAAAAACTTTTAAAATTTTTAAAATATAAAAAATTTCATAAACTCAGTTAGAAACTTAAAAGATAAGGCATTGTTTTCAAAAAGATTAAAAAATATAGGTAATTTAAAAATCTTGTATTCATTTTTATTTCAAAAAACACCTTAGTGTAAGTTGAGCTTAAAACTTCAAATAAAGTGAATTAACATTATTTTAAGGATCTATCAATATATCAAACAAAAAAATATTGTAAATTTGGCTCATTTCAGGAGAAAGGCAAAAGAGTAGATCGCGATGGAGGAAGCGTGCACTGGTAAAATGGATGATCTGAATGCAACGATGTATTCCTCAGCTAGAAAAAATAAGCCAGGCCTCCCCAGCCACCAAGGACAGATCAAAACAATATCGGGAGAATAAGGAGCTTCGATATAGGGAGCAGTTGCAAACTACACTGCTCTAAACGCCATAAGAGATCGGATATTTCGGGAGATAAGCAACAATGGAATAATCATGCCCCTCCCGAATCCTATCCCACCTTATCCCGAGGTACCGCTCTCGACGTTGCAAATACCATCGCTCATTTGGATACACCACGACGGAATGCTGACAACTAAAGGACCATATTGAACAGCTCATACGAGATGGCTAATTGCGTGAATATGTGTGCAAGGCGAACAGAGACAAAAGAAGCATGTCGCGAACTACCCTCACTTCGCCAAAATCAAGAACGATCAACACAATATCAAGCTAGAGGTGGAGAGACCAACTCAACTTGGAAACGCCATCTAAGGGAAGTTATGAAGGTGAAGTCCAATGCGGACCAGGCACAATATAATCTTGTAATTTCTTTTCCTGCTGATAATTTTTTATTGCTAATAATTTTCATAGATGTTCGACATTATCACTATTAGGAAGCTATGCTAGAGCCTTGGTTGGTTTTGTGGGGAAACAAGTTTTTTTAGCCCGTGCAAATACTAGTGAAAGTTATAATTGTAAACCGCAATCAAATCTATGAATGCATTGGTTTATACATTTCTCTTAGTCTCAACTTCAAGAATCAATTTTTTTCGTTATCTTTTTTTAGAGAACCACATTATAATATTATTTATCTCTTAATTATATTAATTAATAAAGCATCCATTACCAAGTCAATTATAGATAGAAGTATAATTAATAAAAATATAATTAATGTTTCATTAAAAAAATAAGTATAAAAAAAAAGTGATTTATTTTACGTTATCTAATTCCTCTTTATCTATAGAAAACAAACTACGCATATTAAAAAAAAATTTATCCCTTTATCTCTTATTATATTTTAGTTAAATACTAAAATATTAGTTTTCTAATTAAATAAGATCCTTAGTTCGTTTTAAGATCTGCACCAATTATTTTCATATTCTCAAAAGCTTTAAATTTATTGGGTGTATAAATTAAAAATGATCTTTATTCCAAAATACAAGGTCTCTAATTACTTCTTTTCAAAGTCCGATCTTAGAAATTTAAAACATATACTCTACACTATATAATAGTATAATAAAAACAAGTCCGTTGAATAAAACACCACATAAGTCCCCAACTTTATCAAAAAATTTCACATAGATCTTTAACTTTCCCAGGAATTCATTTAGATCCTTGACTTTGTCCAACGTTGTTCAATTAGATCCCTAATGCTAATTACCATTTTAACATCGTTAAAAGAAGTTCAAATTAGTTCGTATGTTTATTAAAATAAGTTCAAATCAATTCATGTGTTATGTATCAAAAATTCAAATAAGTTCTCATATTTATTATTAAAAGTTCAAATCAGTCCCTATGTAAACGTGGTTAACATCAGGAACCCAAATGAATAACATCGGAGAAAGTCAGAGACCCAAATGAACAACGTTAAAGAAAGTAAGGAACCTAAGTGAACTTTCGTTGTAAAGTTAGAGACGTACGCGGCAATTATTTCCAAATTGTATCCATCTTTTCACTTAAATAAGATCTCAAGTTCGTGTGGTGTATCCAAAAACTAACCTATATTGTAAATGTTCCAACTATAGTGAAATTCCCTCTCCTAGAAGATACAGTCCGCAAAAATATAATACATTATATCCATCTCAAATCACAACAAATTGCACAAGGTTAATAGCATGCCTAAAATTGAAAAGGGTGAAGGGCCAACACTTGCATCAATAATTAAAATGCAACAAGTTTCTTTAAGTTGAAGCAGAAGAATAGACATCAAGATAGCATCGATGAACTGGCACGAAACTATTTGCTCATTAAATAAGATGCCAGGAGTCCTGGACATCTCCCTCACCCCACACATCCTAACCACATTTAACTCAAATTAAAAAAAATCAAATAGTAAGGAGCAATAGCTACACTATTCCATATGTGATGTTATCACCCAAAAAACAAACCACTATTTTAAGAGAAAATTCTTTCATCAACGTTCACATGACTGACTGGTATATCCAAGAGTGAAACTGATGGCACATAACATCAAAACTAGATCACAGGGAAGACACAAAACATTGAACTCCAAGCAAACAAGGATATGAAAACAGTCAGTGACCAATTGTCTAGTGGCACCACTCAATGTTCCATAAACCTCAGTGGAGATCAAAGGCGGCAGAGATTCATTAAAAAAATAAGCACAGTGGAATCACTATTTCTTGAAAAAAAAAAATAGAAATCACATTGAAAGTGGATTGGTAACATCAAATGCTACACTTTTCAATACAAAATATTTTCTATATATAAGTTGCTTAACCGATGATATATCTCAAATTACAGCTTCTGGTACTGCTGATTTGCTTTATGGAAACAATGTATGCTTTCTTATAAGTTGTTTTCAATTCATTTTCATATTCTTCAAGCTTATCAGAATAAACGGTTAAATTCTGCCTAAAGTATTTTCTCAATTCTGCCTAAAGTAATTTCTCATTTGATAAGGACTTAGTGTTCAAGAGTGCAAAATCTTTGACCAAAAAGTGCTTAATATCTTTGAGAATACTATTTTCAATGCTTAATCCTAGCCTATCAGAACAAAACACAGCAGCATGAAAGCTATATGGTAGTTCAAACATGATAAACACAGAACAAAATCTAAAAAAAAAATAATAATACAGAAAACAATATGAGCAACAATAATAATGCCAAACAGTTGATTAAATTAAACAAAAAGTTTAAGGCCTGAAAACACTGGAATCCTTAAGATCCATACAGCAAGACCTCAAAGTACCAATCCAAAAGCCAATCACAACAAAACACTACTAATAACCAAATGAAACTTCTCAGTTCTCACAGTAACAAAACCTAAAGCAGTAATAACAGAAAAAGGAACCGATTAATCAACGGTTTGCATAATATCTTCAGGAGCGAACTTAGTACCCTTTTCCTTATCAGCGGCGGCGCGACCCTTAGCCTTACGATCGAGCAACGACTTGCGATCTTTATCCATTCGAAGCTTCGTGATAACAACTTTGGAAGGGTGAATTCCGACGTTAACGGTGGAGCCGTTAACCTTCTCACGGGTGATTCGCTCGATGTGAATGACCCATTTCCGGCGATAGACCTGAACCACCTTGCCCTCTCGGCCTTTGTAAGTTCCTCTCACGACTTGAACCTCGTCGTCCTTACGAACCGGCATCGATCTGACGTTGTACTTCGATCGGAGGTCGCCGGAGAGCGGCGCGCTCATCAGAACGCGGCGGACGCTCGACGGCGCGGTGAAATGCGCCTTGCGGCTCTTTCGCCGGCTGCTTGAAACCCTAGGATTGAATTTCATTTTGTCGCTCTGTTTCTCTCTGTTCTCTTACCTCGCCGCTGATACTTTGTTGTGACGGCAATGATAGTGAAGATATATGAAACTCTGATACTTAGGGTTTTGGTTTCTTTTTTTTGAGTAAAATTTAATTGCATGTTTGGGCTCGTTCAGGATTCACGAAATCGAGCCCAATCTGACTCAAACCTGTTTGATAAGTTTTGGCAGGAGGTTGGGCTGGCCCAATTGAAATCAACACTGCTAGATATCTTTATGGGAGGACAGGATTAACACCATCTCTATTGGGAGTGGCACCATCCTTTTTATAGGTAAGAATCATAAATTTATATGCTAAAAAGGATGGTGCCACTCCCAATAGAAATGGTGCTAATCTCATCCACCTCTTTATGGGACAAGCTTGAGTCTGCTGCACCGACTTTTTCTGAGCTGGATTAATATAAATTATTTTTCAAGACTTAAATAAGATTTGTCGTCCAAAAAAACTTAAATACTCCTTTCATTCCTATTTAACTGTCCGGAGAGAGAAAATCACACATATTAAGAAATGTAATGATTGTTATAGTTTTTCTCAAAATAAAATTTAAACTCCCCATAATACCATTTATCTCTCATTGTTTGATTGGTTGGATAGTGGGACATTAATTAGTCTTCAATTAAACATAAGGTTAAAATTGGTAAAAGTACAATTAATGTTACATTGAAAATATAAGTGGACAGATAAATAAAAACAAGATTTTTTTCTTTCTCTGGACAGTTAAATAGGAACGGAGAGAGTAAGATTTTAGTCATTTACCAAAAGATAAAAAAATAAGTTTACTATTCTTACAAATTTAATACTTTTTAGTTTTAGTCCTTGCAAAATATTTTTTTCTTTATCCAATTCAATTTCAAAAATTTTGTTTTTTATCCCTATGAACTTTATTTCACACTAAGTAGAAGTTTCCAATCCCTTAGTTATTAAAATTTTATATTTAGTCCTTATAACTTTTTTTTCATTTTATTTTCTAGAATTTCAATCATTTTTATTTTGAATATTTTGAAAAATATTGTAAAAAAAATTAATAGCTGGGACTAAATACAAAATTTCTAAATTAAGTTAGATCAAATTGGAACAAAATATTTTGTAGGGAGTAGGGACTAAAATAAAAAAAAATATTAAATTTAAATGGACTAAATACAAAGAATTTAAATTAAGTTTTACTCAAATGGAAAAAAAATTGCAGAGACTAAAACAAAAAATTATCAATTTTATAGGGACTAAAATTTAATTTAAGCCTTCTTTAAATTTTATTTTTGGTCCATCAATTTTATTTATTATACAATTTTATTTTTTAATTTTTAATGGAGCAATTTTAATCCCTTGATTTTTTTTTTCATTTTGTGACATTCTGTCAATTTATTATTAATTTTTTAATTATGAACAGTCAAACCTTAATAAATACATTAAACAATACTCTCTCCGTCCCAAATTGTTTGGTCTTTTAAGTCTTTGCACATAGATTAAGGAATATAATCATTAATTTAAATTTTAGTAAATTTTAGATTGAATTTCCTATTTTGCCCATCAACTAATTTTATTGGAGTACTACTTTTTTAACCCGTAATTAATACTAGTAGTAGTCTCTTGAGTGTCAACTACTATAATTAATGCATCGGAAATAAAAAAATTTACTTGAGAGAGTAAAGCGTAAAGGTTAGTGGTTGGTGATAAAGTAGAAATATGTTTAATTAGTTAAGGGTAAAATTATAAAGAAAAAATTAATATTGCATTGGTATCTTAAAGGGACAATCAAATTGGGACAATCAAATTAGGACAAAATTTTTTCCTAAAAGACCAAACAATTTGGGACAGAGGAAGTAATAAATAAACAATAAATGATAAAAGTAAAAAAAATTATAGAAAACAAATTATCAATAAAAAAAATTTGTAAATTCTTAAACATAAAATATATAAATTATTATTTATTATTGTATTTATTAAGATTTGACCGTTGACCGTTAAAGATTTAATAAAAATTTAACAGAAAGACCAAAATCACATAATAAGAAAAAGTTAACGAACTGAAATTGCTTAATTAAAAATTAAGAGTCCAAAATCACTCAATTAACAAAGTTAAAAGACTAAAAAATATAATCAAATCTTCTTTTAATCTTCAATACCTTCCTAGACGATTAAAAGAATCTTCAACACAACCTTTCCGAGATGATAAGGCCTAATTAATCGAAGAAAAATAAGAATTTTTAATTTTCATCAAAACTATTTTAAGATTTAAGATTAGTGCATAATGAAAATGTTGTAAACCAAAGAGGTTACTAATTGTCCCCAGAATACAATTAAGATGACAAAAAGGATTTTGAAGGCAAAAAAGGGCGAGATGGATCATATAAACATATTCAGCTCACATATTTTGATGTTTTTTAAGTCAAAAAAAACTTTCTAGTTCACCTATCCAACCTCACCTGTGGGTTAATTTATGGTGTCAATTTTAAAATTTTTTATTTTTTTAAAATTTGTAGTAACTTTAAAATTTACATAATTTTCTCCGAGTAAAGTTTTAGGTTTAAATCATATAAATAGAAAGATCTTTCTAGGAAAAATTAGATTTGAACTGAAGAACTTACTTAAGAAAGATGTTACATTGGTAAAAACATTAGAGTATAATTATAGTATTCCTTTCATTTCTTTTTATTCGTTATAGTTTTAGAAAACACATAAATTAAAAAACGTAATTAATATTTTTATTTTTATAAAAATTGTCAAGTAATTATCTTTTATACTCTTATTGAACTTTAAAATTATTAATTATTTACTACATAGTATATATAAAGACCAATAAATAAATAAGGGTATCATAGAAAAGCAAGTAATAAATGCTTTTTTGAACTACTAAAATGACAAATAAAAAAGAAACAATTTTTTTTAAAAATTGTGACAAATAACAGAGGGATTATATATGTATATTACTATATTTCTATATTACTATTATCATTTTGTGATAAAAAAAATGTTACATTTTAATTTTAAACTATAAAATACGAATTTATTTGAATGGATCAGACTCAATTCAACAAATTTTATACTTTTTAATGAATTTAAAACCTTATGCAATAATAATTGACAAATGATATTTAGTGTCTAAAAGATACTATTTAAGAACCCAAATGTAATAAAAGAATATTGGAATATGTAGTTTTTTGTATTCACCAGAGACGGAACAATGTGCTCTTGTAATTATTTTTCAAGTAACCTTAACTAGTGCCCTCAAACCACTATATATTAAGTCCGATTATAATTTAAGGAATTTTTTTTTGTTATAAGAAAGTAGAGACCGAACCCCATACTCACAAACGCATGTCTCCATGTGTTCACTAACTGAATTATACGATTGAAAGTAACTATATAATTAAATTAAATTATAATAATGTGAAATATTTTTTCGTATAACTAAGAATTTAACTCTATACTCACACTTTATTTTCATATATTTATCGACTAAACAACGAGAAATAGTTTTACCCTTACGTTTCATCGAAATTGAATTATGAAAAGTAGAAACGTTAGGAATTCAGAAATGGCTTTTTTATTTTTTATTTTTTATCAGGTATAGGAAAAGGGAAGTTGTTTGGCTTCGGTTACTGCATCTGATTGGTTTAACACATGAAATAGGAAGAAAAGAGTTTTGAGTCTTGACTTTCATTGCTCGTCGGTTGGTGACTGTCACTTCGTATGGTTATATTATAAAGTTCTAGTATTTAATTATTTAATAACAAATAAAATTCGAAGGACGTAATTTGAAAGAGGAATACGTAAAGCAACCAAGCTAAATAGTTGAATTTATGGTAAAATATGTTTTTTTTCCAATAAAATTACTTTTTATATTTTAATCCTAAATTTTTTAATGTATCAAAAAAAATCCTAAATTTTTTAAAAATTATATTTTTAAGTCCTTAATATTTAATTTTATTCTTTATTATGAACTTACTACAATGAATTCAACATGAAATTATTGGTTATAATAGAAGTTCAAGAGTTAAATTCGTTATAAATCTCTATAACAATCCCTATAATTTAAGAATTCAACTATGAGCTTAATTTGGTAGGGACTAAAAAATAATTTTTTTAAAAAAAAAAGACTAAAACAACAAAAATTACAAGAACTAAATTAAAAAATAATATATTTTATAAGAATTAAAATTATATTTTACCCTTAAATTTATTAAATATAGTGATTATGATTTGAATCTTATGTGTTTAAAAAACACTTTTCCAGGGAAACAATATAAATATATACTCCTATGATCTGTCAGTCTTAAATAAAAATTAGTTATCAATTATCAGTTGAAAATACTTACTTTATTGTAAAATAAAATAAAAGTGTAACATATAACCACATGCACAAATGAAAAAATAAAAAAAAGTTTATTAAGGTAAACAACATTAATAAACATTTTGAATTATTATAAAAAGTAAATATTAAATATTATTTGAGTTTAAAATAATAAATAACATTTTTCAATAAAAAATCATTTTTTTTATTTTCTTATAATATGCCCATCAACACATGTTATAAAACCTTGAAAAAATAAAAAATAAAAGAAGGAATGTGCCATATACGGGGTGGTGGCTCATAGTATTCGAAGACAATATATATATATATATATATATAGAGGAGGGGTCGTTTATTTCAGGAGTAAGTGTTGCTGCACTTACTCTGCTTTATAACTCCATATAGATATCGAATTTTACTAATCCAATCGTTTAATTGAAAATTCATAATATATAGATTAATTATATAAAACTTCATTTGATTTGAAATTTTTTTGATGTTTCATCTATCAACTTCAATTTAACGAATATAAAACGTTTTAAAACATACACAAATGTCACCTACTAGATGACGTATTTAGAGATGATCGATTTTTTCTTAAAATTTGGTATACATAATCATCATGATAATATCTAATGACTCAACGATCGGATTGGTGAAATCGATATCTATATGAAGTTGTAAGCGGAGTAAGTGTTGCAACACTTACTTTAGGATTGGTTTGTTTCGGATTGCCTCATGGAAACCAACTGAACCAAATCAAACCGAACAAGAGTAAATTGATTGGTTCGGATGGTTACCCCCCAAAACCGGACTGTTAACACCCCTAGGGAGAGTGGGCAAGCAATACTGAAGGTGCACTGGATCAACGATGAACTCGAAGCTCAGTGTCCAAGTTCAACGGCGACAGTGGTGCACCTGTAAGGACTCCGACGCTCAAGTCAGTACAAGAATTAGGTTTGATATATGATAAATGAATAATATATACCTTACATGGTTCACTTAAGTGTGTATTTATATTAGGCGCGTTAGAGTTGACTGTAGGCCTTAATGAGCCTTGAATGCTCTGTCTCCGCCTAGTCCATACTCTTTGTTGTATCTCGTAGGTCACTTCATATCCCGTCTTCTTGGCGAGATATTCCCCGGATTGTGCCTTGCCACACTTAGAACGACATGTGATATATGACTGGGTTATCATAAATCCGGTCCATAAGATAAATAAATTTCACTCTTTTTTTTTTTCAGAAATTTCACTCTCCCATAAGTACATTTTTCACGAAAGACTTTTTCTTAAGAAAGATTTTTTCGTCATAATAATAATGTAAAATGTTTTCCAGAAAAACAAGTGAGGTAAACGAACCATTTTTTTACGAAAAAAAATATATACCACGCGGGGGGAGAACTACGGTCAGAATGCGGAATTTCAGGGCTTTTATATCTTGACAAAGGAAATTCGGAATAAAAATGAAATAAGCAAGAAAGCCCAAATTAAAGTGAGCATTTAAGAGTGATCACATGTGCCATCAATTTTCCTTCCAAACTCATATTTAATGACCTTCCAAAAACACTTAATAGAAAAAAATAAAAATAATAACGGCAGAAGCATTCAGACAGTGTTGAAAAGTGTGAGTGATTCAAAGGAAGAAAACTAAAATCGAAGGAAAAGGAAGAGAGAAGAGAATTGAGATTTAGAGATGAGAGGTAATTGGAACCAATTCGGTGTGATTGAAACAATTTATGAAGAAGAACATGAATTTTCTTCTTCCTCGTCTCTTTCTCTTTCACCTTCATTTTCTTCTTCTCCTCCTTCCCTTCACTCCTTAGTAAATGCTTGGTAGGTACTTTCATTCCGATTTCTCTCTTTTTTTCTTTTCTTTCTGAAAACAAACAGAGAATTCCCTTCTAAATTTAATGAGAAACTGTCAATTGATTCAGGACTCAGGACTCTGGGTATGAAGCAGACGTTTGGATTCGCGTTCAAGGAACCTCTTTTCATCTGCACAAGGTATTTTGATTCACCATTCTTGTGTTGTTTTGTTTTACTTGTTTTTCAAAATTTATTTGTATGTTAATTACAGCTTAATGAATTCTAGTTTTAGCGTTTGGATCAAAATAATTTCTTCAACTTCGCTGCATCTGCAAGATTTTTGACTTGATTTTTAATTGTGGTACACTGCATTTTTTTTCTTCAATACATGCAAAAAGTGTGAACTCAATGCAATGCATATGATCCCCCAAAAAGAAAAGTTTCAGCTTTCAGGTGACAGATTTCACAAATTTCCATGGCTGAATTGAACTAGTAATTTGCAAATTTGAGATTACTGAGTGAGACAGAGGAGAAAAATCTAATTATACATTTCTTTCAATTTATAGAATTTGACATGATTAAGCATTTTACTATTGTAATACTGAAAGTGGGATTCCAATAAAAGGGTCTATGGCCTACCTAGCTGCAACCAGGATTTATGAATCTATCTACCCTAGGAAAAATATCCAGTAGTAATCTTGCTAGCTCAGAATGTTTTTGACATGAAGCTATTAGCCGTGTTTGATGTATCATTAATATTTATTGACACATTTTATAATTTTTTTTATGTAATTTGTTTATCTTAGTTATCGACAACTTTATCTATATCATATTTAGATTCGTTTTAAAGTGGTTCCCTGAAGCAACATTACATTTTTTTTTCAACAATAGTAATAGTAAATCACTAGTAATTTTTAAATCAAATGAACCACTTTATAAAAACTACTCCTTCCGGTTCTATTTATAAGACCATTTTTACACGATGCTAGTGGTCCTTTTTATAAGACCCTTCAACTTATTTTAATTCCAAAATTTGATTACAAGAAGAATTAATATCTTTTATTACTTTTCATTATATTAAGTAGGGGTAAATTATATTAAGTAGGGGTAAACATGGAAGAATATATAATTTTCTAAAATTCTAACACATTAACTAACTTAATTACATATTTTCTTAATAATCGCAATTATTGGGTCTTTATATAAAGGACCAGAGGGAGTAGTTTATAGGGGCAACATTCTCTAGTTTTTGCAGCAACGTTAGACCTACACATTCTGATCCCCTAACTATAGGATTCACAATTTAATGGCAGATAATAATTCAACAATCGACATTGGATTAAAGTGCCGTTACTCTATAGAGGTTGTGATTAATTCACCATTAATAATCAATCTGACGGTTGAGATTAATTCATCATTAATAATCAATCTAACGGTTGAGGCTAGAAAGTGCAGCTTCAGTTCCGTTCAAACTGGAGTGGAGTTGCATCTATGTAAGCAACAAAGCTATTGTATTGTATTTTGATTTTGATTGCCCTTCACAATATTCGCACCCTATTTCTTGCTTTGGTTGCATTTCACACTACTCACACTTAATTGCATTTATCTGGTGATTATTTCATATTGTAATTACAATTTAAAACCTTATCAAACAAAAGAACTGATTGCATTCTTCACGTTTATATAATCAGATTGTCATTCTTCTGGGTGTAAAGAATACATGAAGAACCCCACCATATATATACTACTGTCAATTCTTAAAAGAAAAGAAAAGAAAAGAAAATCACTTTGAGTAACACTTTGTTTTTATCTCAGAAAATAGCCTTTAGAATAGCTTTAAAGCTCTGCTTTTAAATCCCAACATAAAGGGAGACATAAACATTCCTTTAATCGCATAAAAATATGTGCAGCACTTTGCTTATTTTGTTATGGAATTCAATTTTCACTAATTTCATATTTAAAATATTATTGTTACTAAATTAATTTTTTAAACATTCATTTAGTACTCATATTTTAAGGGATTAATAACTAAATTGATTAGTAATAAATTTTTGGAGCACCAAACGGTGTTTTTCTCTCTGTTAATTACAATATTGATGAAATGACATGTAACACACGTAACGTACCCTAAAGTTAAACTGAAATGCTCCTCTTCTCTCGGCTTTTAGGACCGTATGGTATCACGAAGCTCATACCTCAAACGGCAACTAACGGCCGTTTCCAACTTCACTCTGTCCCCACCGTTAAACATAACGCCCGGAACTTTCGCCGCAATAGCCGAATTCTGTTACAACCGCAAAGTCCAGCTAACGCCTACCAACGTTGCCGCCATCAGAACGGCGGCGGAGTTGCTAGGAATGACGGAGGAAGAGAATCTGTGTCACGTAACGGAATCGTACTTTCAGAGAATCGTTGGGAGTGATGGCGCGTCGGTGGTTTTGCGTTCGTGTTTGTCTCTGCTTCCGGAAGCCGAAACTATGGCGTCGCTTGTTAGTAGGTGTATTGAATCGTTGATTTGGGCCGAGGAGGTGGAAGTGAGTTGGTTGGAGGTGGTGATGGCAATGGAGGCGCGTGATTTTCAGACGGTAGCCCACTCGCTGAACCGACGGTTGCCCAACCACGACGTTCTGTACAAGATAGTTGATCTTTATCTCAAGGTACGCCACGTGTCAACTTATATATTTTTAGCACATACGTGTCACCATCTGTATAAGGCAATTATCTATTTTTTTTCTTACGTCATCATCTCACCTGAAAATAAAGAGAAAGAGGACACTCTCGCGTTAGGGATGAGTCCGTGTGATAGTCAGAGGTAAGAAATTAAATTAATTAATTAATTAATTAATGCGATGAAAAAAATATAAAATACATAATATATGAAAAATGTAAAAGTAAAATTATTATTCATGTCAATATTAATAATTTAATATAGCTAAATTTTTTTGGTATTAATATTGAATTCAACGAATTACGTCATGTCACTTTTCAAAAATCTAAAAATTAAGGGTTAGTTTGATTTTTTTGTTTAAACAGTTTTTTTTTTTTAAAAATAGAAAACTAAAACACTCGTTTAAATGTAGAGTTTTCAAAAACAGTTTTCGAGAATAGTTTTTATTTTTCAGGATTTAAAAACTAAAATATAAAAACATCTAAAACATATTTTGCTTTTTAGTTTTCAGTTTATTGAATTTACACACAAATTTGTATTGAAAACTCCTGTTACTTTTTTTAAAAGTTGTTTCTAAAAACAGTTTTATAATACAATTTTTAAAAATTAAAAATTAAAATTGTTTCAAACAAGCCCTAAATAATTCAACGAATTTTTTTTATAATATTTTTTTTTAATCAGCAATAGTAATATTTAAAAGTTCAGTTAATAAAATATTTCAAGAACATCAATTAAAGAATATTTAATACTCCCTCCGTCCCGTAATATAAGTCCCAACTATCAAAAAGTCTTGTCCTATAATATAAGTCCTTACACATAAAATTAGAAATATTTATTATGATTTTTTAACTTTTAAAATTGTCCCACCAATAGAAAAAAATTGAGTTTAAATTTAATTGGTGTAATATCTCTATAGTCTAATTAATACTTATAATTTCAATAATTTAACCACTTTTCTTAAACTGTGTGAATGTTAGTTTGAGCTTATATTATGGGACAAAGGGAGTATTCTTTAATAAACATTTTTATAGAAATGTTAATAAATTATAATAGTTTGTAATAAGAACATTTATTTTCACAATATGCATGATGAGTTTTAATTTCTTTTAAGTTTCTTAATTTTTATTAGTAAGAATTATTATTTCTGCAAAATAAAAAAAAAGTGGATTTTATGGCTATCTTGTTTTTCAATGTGATCACCATAGAGTATGTTGGCACAATTAGTTTATAACTTACTTTCTTTGAAATTATTTATAAGAAAAAAAAAACTTACACATACCAAGAAAATTAGTTAAACACATTTAATTTTCTTGTTTTCAAGCAAATGCTTAATTCTATTTAACAAATTAACTTTTCATATTTATTTTCTCTCTACTTAAAAAGTCAAATAGCCAATCAAATAATGGTACTTAAGGAATAAAGACATTAGATGAGGTAAAAGTAGTTAGAATTTGCTTATAATTTGAGACAACAAACTTATATTTTTTTTCTTATAAATCATTCTGGAGGGAGTATTTAAGAATGTATAGCTTATAGTTTATTGCTTATGGATAAGTAAAGGTGTTTGATAACAATTAGCTTATACTCCCTTTGATCCTATATATAGGTCACTTTCGAGAAGAAGGCTCTGTTTGGTAAAACTAGCTTATAACTTATAGCTTATGACTTATAGCTTATAGCTTGTAGCTTATAGCTTATAGCTTGTAGCTTATAGTTTATGACTTGTGACTTATAATTGAGTAGAGGTGTTTGGTAAAATTAGTTTATTAGGTAGCTTATATTTGTTAAATGACTTAAAAGGACAAGTAATTATTACATGTAATAAATTATTTGATGAAGTAAACATAATAGATGACTAGAGGGTAAAATAGGAAAGAATTATTGAAAGCTACTTTTTATAAGCTATAAGCTACTTGAAGTAGCTTTTCATAAGCTAGCTTATAGCCTAGTTGTTACCAAACACCTCTACTTGACAATAAGCTACAAGCTATAAGCTATAAGCTAATGTTACCAAACACACACGAAACCTTTGGTCCTTAATATAAGTCACTAACTAACTCATTAATATCTTTCTACAATTTTCAAAGATATAATTAATGACGGAGTGGGAAAGAGAGTGAAATAAGAGAGAGAAAGAGATATTGATTAACTCAAGCATTTACTAACACATTTATGTTGAGGGTATAGTTGAAAAAAAAATTTAAACAAATTTATATATAGGATCGGAGAGAGTAGCTTATAAAAACTAGCTTATGAAAGCTACTTATGCATCTATAGTTGAAATAAGATCTTATGCATCTATGGCCCGGAGAGGGTATACTTATGAAAGCTTATAAAAACTAGCTTATAAAAGTAGCTTTCAATACTAATATTATATTAATGAGTGGGGATCTACTTACTCTATGAATAAGTCTCGGGATACTTAGTCCGCTTCATAACTCAACACCGACATTGAATTTTACCAATCAAATCGTTGAGTTGAAAGTTCTTATCATGATTATTGTATATATCAATTTTTGAAAAAATTGAACATTTCTAGATATGTCATCTTAATAGCGACATTTACTTATATTTTAAAGTGTGAATTATTCGTTAAATTGAGGTATACCGATGAAATATCAATATGTCTCGAAATGACGTATAACTTTGTATGGTTAATCTATTTATTGAGAACTTTCAATTCAACGCTTTGATTGATGAAATTTAATATCAATGTTGAATTATGAATTAGAGTAAGTATTCCAAGACTTACTGATGGAATAATTGGATCCCCACTATATATTAATATATTATGGGGGCGTATCTAGTGAGAACTCTAAACATATGAGAACGAACCATGAATCTTGACATACTATTAGAATTTGGGTTTGGGCCTAACTCAATTCCAAAAGCTAGTTTATAGGATGAGGTTTGTCACACCCTTATAAACTCAACAATGGTCATATCACTAGCCGAAGTGGGACTTCTAACATGCCCCCTCACGCCCAGCACTACACGGTTGGAGCGTTGACAAACACGGGTGGCCCAACAATACGGGACTAACAAACACCCAATAACATGGGGGGCCAACAAATGGATCTAGGATAGGCTCTGATACCATATTAGAATTTGGGTTTGGGCCTAACTCAATCCCAAAAGCTAACTTATAGGATGAGGTTTGCCACACCCTTATAAACTTAACAATGGTCATATCACTAGCCGATGTGGGACTTCTAACACATACAACCATGCATTAAGATCTTCTCTCTCATCATAAATGCATGATTGTATGGTCAAGATTCATAGTTTTTATGTTCTCACATGTTTAGAGTTCTTACTAGATACACCCCCAATATATTATAAGTATATTATAAGTATATTATAAGCTAGTTTTACCAAACACATCCACTTACTCATAACTCATAAGCTATAAGCTACAAATCACAAGTTATAAACCATAAGCTATAAGCTAATTTTACCAACCAAAGCCTTAGGTTATGTTTAACAACATTAACTTATAATTTATTCATAAGAGTTTATGATTTATAGTTTATTATTTAGTAGAGATGTTTAGTAACTAAAAATTTATATTTATAAGCTAGAAGCATATCAAAAACTATTTAAAGCAGCTTATAACTTATGAAAAACTAGTTTATAGTAATAATTATTTTCTATTTTACTTTTAAATTATTTATCAAATGTTTATTTTATTATAAGCATTTACTATATATAATTATTGTAAATCCCTTTAAGTTATTTAATAAATATAAATTAGTTTATAAGTCAATTTTACTAAACACGTCTATACAACTATAAATCATAAGTTATAAATTAATGTTTCTAAATACAACCTTAATAAACAACTATATGTATTTGGTACTTCTTTATAGGCTTAATTGCACTTTTAGTCTCCTAACTTTTTTAATTGTATGATTTTAGTCCCTCAGTTTTTAATTGTGTGATTTTAGTCCCTTAACTTTGCCAATTGTGCAACTTTGGTCCCTTAACTATGAATTGCATTATTTTGGTTGTGAAACTTTTTTAATTGCGTTATTTTGATTTTTTAACTATCTCTCGTTAAGAATCTAATGGCCAACGCGATTAAATCCATATAGTAAATTTTTATTTGTGTGATTTTGTTTTGATACTTTTTTAATTACACGATTTTGGTGCTCTTACTCACTTTATTTTATTAATTTAATTGTGTTAACCGTTAACGAAAGATAGATTAATTGAACAAAACCGTACAATTTGAAATAGTTTAAGAGACCAAAATCGCACAATAGATAAAGTTGGGGGATTAAAATCACACAATAAAATGTTGGAGCGCCACAATAGCACTATTGAAAAAGTAGAGGGACTGAAATCGCCTAATTGAAAATTGGGTGACCAAAACTGCACAATTGATAAAATTAGAGGACTAAAATTACAATTAAGCCTTTTTATAATATTTCTTCGTGTTGCTAATGCCACTCATTTTTGTCTATTATCACTCTATTTTTTTCTTTAAATTTATATTTTAACTAATAAAATTAAAATATTAATATTTAAATATCATCAAAATACCTAAATAACAATAGCAATAGTCGAAAAGGAATTGAAATAGTTTCACCAGTATATTCAGATTGACTTTTTTTTTTTTAAACAAAAATAAAATGCACTACCTGTGAAAAATGATGTTCAAGTTTATTTATTTATTTATTTTTATTTATCTTCATATTGACGTTTTTGACATTTGTGAAGGAAAACAAGCATTGTGGGAAACTAACGGAGGAACAGGAAACTCAAATATGCAATTCAATAGACTGCACACAGCTCTCACCTCATACCCTCGTTGATTGTGTTCGAAATCCAACAATGCCATTAAGATTCATAGTCCAAGCAATGCTGCTAGAGAATCTCAACACTCACCGTTCCGTAGCAGTCGCCACCGCCGCCGCCACCACCCAACAACCCGAACGACCGTCACTAGGTGACTTCCTCAACCACGACACCGCCCAACGCCAAACTGCGCAGCTCAAAGAGGCCATGGATTCCACCTACACTCGCATCCAACGCCTCGAAAAAGAACTCAAAGGAATGAAGAAGATCCTTCAACAACATCAAGCAGAGGAAGAAGAAGAAGAAGAGCAAAAGCAGAGGAAAAATAATGTGTTGGATTCAGAGCGTTCTGCGAGTTTTCATCTTGTTAGAGAGGAGAATAGTAGAATAATACAGAGAGGAGGAAGAGGATCAGTTTCGTCCTCGGGTTTTTTTCTTGGGAATAACGCAACGAAGAGAAATGAAGTGGAGAAGTATAATTTTTCTAAAAGTTCGAATGATGATGATGGTTGTGGAACTCCGAAGATTACTAGGAGTTTTCGACATAGGTTCATAACTGGGTTGAAAAATGCATTTCGGATATCGAATTCTGCATCAAAAGGGAGTTAATTAATTAGAAAGGTGGAAAATTTGGAGAAATTAAAGATTATATGTGTGATGAAGATTGTATATATAGGAACAGGTTGGTGAGGATCATCTCTGTTACTTCGACTTAATTTTTATGGCTGTTTCCTTAGCTGTTCAATGATCAATGACCATCGTGATCAAATTATTCCTTGTTTTGGTGGAAATTAAATTTCTTTTTCTTCTTGGTGTCCATAAACGAAAGCCACATTGCTATTTTGCACTGATTAATTGGTTTTTTTTGGGTGAGATGGTCATTTTAATTTTTAAGGTGTCATTCTGAATTATGTCATTATCAATTAATTTGATTTATAAAGTTGAATCATTATTTCTAAAAAAATGGATTTTTTCATATATATTTTTACGTTTTTTACGTGTGCAAAGAAGGAAATAGAAAAAACAAAAAATTACCTTAACTTTTTTAGGTTCATTATAATTTCTTAACTCATTTTTTAAACCAAATCGTCAATTTATTTAGAAGGTTTAACAGAAGTGTCTTATGTGTTAGTAGCACAGTTAGTTTTTATCTATCTGGCATGAAATTTGAAAATTAAAAAAATTAATATAATCAAACTGTGTAGATTGATCCATATTTTCACATTAACTTCTAACACTTCAAAATACAATAATACAATACAATCTAAAACTTAAAGACATGAGGTGCAAGAGTCCAATATTATGTTAGAATAATGTCATATAAGTTTATTTTATTTTGTGTTTTATCTAAAGAGATTATAATAATCTTTTTGACAAAACTTGTTAGCAGCTTTCCTATAATCTTGGCCTATGTCTTGCATAGCAATAAACACATTCAATTTGTTGTATTTGACTTTATCTTAACCAAAACAACCAATAATGTTGTTCCCGTCGGTTACTCTAGGACCTTCAGTTTTAAGACACCGGCTCCTTTTTTATTATCGATCTATATATGTGTTTTTAGAGTGTAAATGGAGAGACAACTCTTTGCCTTCTTCTCGATCTATTTATGCTCTTCAACTTCTATCTTCGCTAATTTTTTTGGGTATAGTTTGTGAGGCTTTCGTGTCTCAGACTCGAGTGTACGAGCGTGAGTCACCGTTGTGTTAATCTTAGGGAGCAGTTTGGGATATCAGATTGCACTTGTCGGAATCTGCTTTCACGACAGCTGTCATACCACAACACAACATACTCAACTCTTTTACCCTACATCATCTACTTATAAACCATTTAACTTGTTTATATCCATCCAATATGAGACTTCTATTCACACATGATTTCCAACATTTCCCGCTAGGATCTTTTCCACTTCTTTGTCTCATGTTCCCCTTCGTGCAAATCCATGAAATGAATCTGTGTTCTCACCCCTCTTCTTCATTGTTAACCACATGTTTCTTCAAGATACAACTAAGAAAATTCATAGAAACAAATGGCGCAACTGAAAGGTTCTAGAGTGATTTTTAATAAGAAGCAAATTCCTGTTTATTTTGAGAAGTTACTTTTTTCAGAATAATCAATTGGGGTAAAATAAAGAAACTTAAAAAATTGATTATTCTTAATGTAATCAAACATAAATATAATAATTTTTTTTATCATAACCAATTAAAAAAATAATCAATTCTTTAACTATCTTCATCATAATCATTTATATTTTAAGTTTAAACAGCCAAAATTTGGAAACAGACTGAGCCCTATTAATCCCAATTCATTCTTTTTGAATTTAAAAAGGTAATGCAAAGTCAGTAGGAAAAGAGAGAAACTTTCAATTTTATAAATAAAACTCACTCTAACTTGCTTAATGAACAAAGCTTAAATTGCAAGGGTTTTTAGGACATGTTTGGATATTTTTGGGTGTAATATATGTTGGATTGTTTAATTTTTCACTTACAAAAACTTTTTATTCTTCTTTTAATAAAGAAAAAAGCTTTTTGTCCTTCAGCTAAAAATTGAACATTATTTCAAAAAGCTTAAAAATTATTTCTCATAGCTAATAGTTATCTTAAAAATCGTTTCTTACAACAAATATATCTAAACAAAAATTGATTATATTTCAAACAATCGGTTATTTTTCATAACTAATCTAAACACATCCTTATTCTACTCAAGAGGGGAACTAAAAATACATAAAGGATGGAAATATCTTTCCTGGATAAAGCTAGCAAAAAGCTTTGCTTGCTTCATACTATACGGTCCCTTGGTTGCATTCTAGCTTCTAGATTTTGAGCTCCTTGGCTGAGGAAAACTGGGTTTTTGGCATGTGTTCTTGGTTCTGAACCATTCTCCTTGGTTTAGAAAAGACAAGTCCTAAAGTCTAAGAACTTTATTTATTATTATATTTTGTTATTTAGTTATTTATTTATTTATCGTGCTTATTTTGTGGATTTATTCCTCTGTCATGTGTTTGCCAGAGTACTTCTTTAATCTTTAATAGAACAATCATATAAATATTTTGTCTAGTCGTCATCAAGATTTTCGTCAATGGAAATTCTTCTAATATTATCTTGAATGATGCATTGGAAGCTAAAAGTATTTGAGCTTGACTTTCAAGTGAATTTAAATCTCACTTCATCATTGACAAGTTTATGCTTTGCTAGGAAAATTTTAATTAGAGATGACAATGATCGAAAGGAATAACGTCACATTAGACTTTATTGTGAAGTTTTTCATCAATTGAAATAGTCACTAGGCAACACTAGTTGACTATGATTTCACTTTCATCATTAAGCCATAGTAGCTTGTAAGGGTGTGGTTAACTTTGTATTGGAAGCTTCAATTTTTCCACTATGTAAAAGGATTTTGTATTCTCACATCTTCCACTATTCTCAAAAGATTTACCTTAAATGGTATAACGAACGAGGAAGATATCATCCTTCATCTGGGATTCCTCTTTTGTTGTTGCCATTTGAAAGATTAATTTGTTGGACCACTAATGAATTTTCATGATTTGCAGATTTGATTTCTTTGCCATAAACTGGTTCATCAACTTCCTTATTAGACATCAAAATATCTCCTTGATCTAATGGAATTCCGTCATCGAATACTAGAGGACCATTGAACTCAATTTGTTCAAAATATTCTTTTTTTTCAACATAAAAATTTCTTGACGACATAATTCAAGAAATTTAGAAAAAATTAAGAAATTTAGAAAAAATTGGATGTTAAGAGATTTTTTAGGACAGGGAATAAAACTGAAATTTTAGAAAAAAGTCAGGGTAAAATGGTGATATAGAAAATTTTTGGGCAAAAAGGTAATTTAAGGAAAGTAAGGATAAAATGGTAATTTTGAAAAGTTAGGGTAAAAAAGTATTTTAAAATTAAAAGGGCTTTTTATAATTTCAAAAAATATAGGGAAAAATGTAATTTCTAAAAAGTTTGGGGTCAAAATGTAATTTTTGGAAGTTTTGGGGTTACAATGTAATATTTGTAAAATCTAGTGTCAAAATGTAATTTCTATAAATTAAAGAGTCAATTTGCAATTTTCTTAAAATTTAGGGTCAAAGTTGACTTTTGATCAATCCTAACACATGGCAGAACATGAGTGGCTGTTGATGAGACAACTAACACGTGACCGTCGTGGGTTGGATAGTCAATGATGACGTGACATTTGTTCATGAAATGTGGAAAGTTCTGAGTGGGCGAAGGTTCTTGACTTGACACTGACATAAGTTGTCTTCTATCTTAGACAGATGTGTGCGGCGCGTGGGTTGTAGTGTTGGGCGCGTGGGTCTCTTTAATGTCAATCATTTCTTTTAGAGGCTTTTTTCCCCATAAAATCAACCTCATAAAAGTGATTTTTCGAAAGGACCCGAGATGACTCCAACGAGAAAAAACTCACATTCACTCTTTTTAGCTAATATAAAGGTCTAAAATGGACTCAAACATTGCTCTGATACCAACAAGCATGACACTTCCGTTTAAGTTGCTAATCATATTGATGGGAAGAATCATATTGTTTTGAAAAAACAAGTTAAAATACTAAGGGCATGTTTGGGTATTTTTTATTCTAACATATGTTGGATTGTTTGATTTTAAACTTACAAAAGCTTTTGATTCTTCTTTAAACGAAGGAAAAAGCTTTTGGTCCCTCAGCTGGACATTATTTCAAAAAGCTTTCTCACAGCTAAAAATTATCTTAAAATTCGCTTCTCACAGCAAATATACTCAAATAAAAAATTGATTAAATTTTAGATAATCATTTTTTTACACCTAATCTAAATATGCTATAAATTTAATTGAAAAATTAAAGGACAATAAATTAAATTTAATATAAAATTAAGGGATTAAAGTACCACTATTAATTTTGAAAAAAAAAAAACATATTAATAAATTGTTGGACTAATAAAAAGTAGTTTGGTTGCAATATAAACATGAGAACACATTAAAATTTTGAAAAGCTTATTAGCTGGGAAGAAATCATAAATGCTTAAGGAGTTAAGGTAGTGTTTGAACTATCTTTCTTATTTTTTTATCTTTTTATTTATTTTGTTTAGAAAACACATATTTCCAGACTTGTAATGTGTTCAAGTCACAGTTAAAACATAAAAAAGTAAGAGTTTTAAAGTAAAGTTAAATTATATTCTCTTTAGTTGATAATTTAATTATTTAGTTGTTTCAGTCATGTAGTTCAATTAGTGAGTACATTAGAACATGCTTGTGTAGGTGGGTACGGGGTTGAATCATTGGTTACGGTACTTTCTTATGAATCAAATTTTTTTAATTACTTGCCGTTTTGTAGCTTAAAAATTAAAAGGTATTTATAGCATTGATTTTTTTAAAAAAAGTTGATTACTCTATTTTAATTTTATTCTTAAATAAATTATAAACTTACTATCTTGAGAATTAACAATACTAATAATGGATTACTTTAACAAATAAAAGTAAATTTAAAAAAAATATAATAAATACATTTTGTGTTTTGTATACGTG
Source organism: Cyamopsis tetragonoloba (assembly GCA_037177725.1). Taxonomy (NCBI): domain Eukaryota; kingdom Viridiplantae; phylum Streptophyta; class Magnoliopsida; order Fabales; family Fabaceae; genus Cyamopsis; species Cyamopsis tetragonoloba. The sequence goes on along the minus strand of CM074120.1, from coordinate 38,379,930 downwards.
CTTATAATATAAAACATGAACATTTTAAATTATATGCTTATATTATGAAACAGAAAAAGTACTTGCTAATTAAATTGCTTATAATATTTAGGGCATGTTTATTTTACATGTTTATTTTATTTTTTTAATTTGTACTTTGTGTATATGTTTATTTTAAAGAATGTGAGAGAGGAGACTAAGGGCTTATTTAATATTTATTTTTTAAAATAGTTTTTAGTTTTCAAAAATAGAAATATAAAATTATCTGTTTATCATGCTAGTTTTTCGAAACACTTTTTGGGAATAGTATGTTTTTTAGTTCGTTTTAAAAACTAAAATATAGAAATATTTAAAACTTATTTCCTTTTTTAATTTTTTGAATTTGTATACTACTTTAAACAGTTTTTGAAAAACTATTTTATAGTATAGTTATAAAAAAACTAAAAAATAAAATTGAACCAAACAAACCTTAAAAAGTTAGTATTTTTGTATTTGATTTGCAAGGGAAGATAGAGAGCATTTTTGTTTTATTTTATGACAGTGCAAAAGTAATTTTATTATTGGTAGTGATTTCGGATTTCAACACAGATCTGACGTAAGTAAGAAATTTATATTTCCTCTAAAAGTATTTTTACTTGTAAAAGTATATCCAAACGGGGTTAGAGAGATTTCACAAAATATTAAAAATAAATTATAGTTGTTTTTGTTGCTTTGAGTGGTTACTTATAAAAAAATTCTAAAAATAGAAAATTAAATAAAAACAATGTGATAATTTTGTATAGCAATTACACGTAAAATTGAAAAATAAAAATGCGAAGTAAACAAACCCTTAGGGCCGGTTTAGTTTGAATTTCTATTTCTTGTTTTCATTCTTATTCCTATTTTCTAAAATTCTAGTTTTTTTTTAAAAAAAAAAAATTGGAAAATTGAAAATAGAATAAAAAAAGAAAATGAAAATTCAAACCAAACAAACTCTTATATTAGGGCTCGTTTATACATTACATTTTCATTTCCTGTTTTTTTTAAATATTTTTATGAGTAACTGTAATACAAAACTTCATATTATTTTTATTTTATTTTATGCTTTTATAGATTTATACAAATATTGAAAACAACCAAAACAACTATATTTATTTTCAATGTTTTGTAAAACTTATCTATCTCCCTTTTATAAACCAAACACAAAATATTACCTTTTAGTCTGTACCTTCTCATTAATTCTTTTAACCAAATACACACAAAAATTAAAAAAAAAAAAAAACATAAAATAAAAAATAAAATTAAAACACAAAACAAAAATATAAAAAAAATATGCCCTTGACTCTCCTCATTTCTATTCTCCACCCCTACATTCAAGTGGTTTAATAGAAGCTATAATAATAAAACCTGAAGCTTCATATTCTAACTTTTTAAGAAGCTCTTATTATTATATTTTTCTTGCTAAAAAATAAAGACTTTTAAAAAGTTTTTTTTAGGTCTAACTTTAATTTTATTTGTACAAAAATAAGAGAAAAGCTAAAAATAGTGGGCCAAACACCAACTATGGTTGACACGTAATCTCCACTACTTAAATCTCAATTATTGATCGATTTAACACAATGACTAGTGCTTTTATATACTTCATTATCAAAAAGGATGTTAGTTTAGTCATAGAAATGTACTATATATGTTCACAATGAAAAAATTCAAAGTGGTTTTTCTGGTGTTCCTTTAAAATAAAGAATAAATTTGTTATTTTATGTGGTTCCATTTAAGTAGTGACACTTGTTATAACTTATCATGTCATCTAATTTAATATAATTTTATAATATTGCAAACACATCCTCTCTTTTAATAACATTTACCCTAGTTTTAGTACAAAATTTCTTAAAATTTCTTTATCTTTTTTCTTTTAACAAATTTAAATGCAACATTCACAACTAAATTAAAATTAAACGCAAGTGATCATGAAAAAATAATTGAAGAAGGGTGAATAACAAGTATTAAAACTGTTTTTGATGTATTAATCCGCGACCTAATAATACTACCCATCATAAAAGACAAGTATTCATTAAGAATACATTATACACAATTTTAGTGCAAGTTTTGATAGTTTTTTCGGTTTAGTATGTGATTTGTGATTTTTTATGTTGTTTTGATGTTATTATTTTTAAATTCTTCATGTTAATTTGATGTAAAATATGTGTTATGTGTCCAATTTTTGCTATAATGTTCATAGTTATTCTTAATTGCTCTTGCTATTTCTTGATAGATATTTCTATGGTGTCTATTGTGTCATCTCTATGAAGATGACAACATGATCTCTTATCCAATCAAATCAAAAATTTGATATGAGACAATAAGAAATGTAATAAATTTATATTCTCTATTAAATCATTTAGATTTGGTAGATAATAACTTGATTTTGTTTTTTAATCTAATATTTAATTTTTATTTATGTCTCAATTTATTTAATCAAAATATCAAATACTTAGATTTTGGTTACATTATTAAAGGTGTATTTGAGCTTTAATTAATTAAAAAAAAGATTTTTTATTAGTTGAACAAAAATAAATTAATAGAGAATATTATAATAAATAAAATAACGTAAAAGTCGTATTTTGGTCCCTAAATTTTACATTAAATTTTATTTTGGATCTCTTTTTTATTTTTGTTCATATTGGCTTCTTTACTTATTTTTTCTTCGTGTTATTTCATTAAATAATTAATAAAAAAATCTAAAATAGTCACAGGATGTGAGAAAGAAGAAGACAATGATAAAAAAAATATTATCATGGGCATTTTTATTAATTATTTATCAACAAAAGTTAATAGAAAATAATTATATTATATTGAAAATATAAATTAGGATTATGAAGAAAAAATAAAAGGACCAAATTAAAATTTGAGATAAAGTTATGGGCTTAAAATATGATAATATTATTTTACAATTTTTTTCTAGTGAAAATTCATAAAATAAGAAAAATATATTCACATATAAATTTTAATTTATAAATTTGACATGAATAAAGCACACTTAAATAATATAATGTATTTAAATAATATTATTTTCATACAAATAACTAGTACACACATCATTACATTGTCATCTTTATGCTCAAAGTATCAATTATTTGTATAAGTTCTTCTAAGTTTTATCATTTATTTCAGGCTCAATTATGAATTATTTATGTTATGTCATTTTTTAAATATAATTTTCTTTTAAAGTATTCATTAATTATGTATTTTTCTTCTAGGTCGCTTCAGATTAGAGTATAAGTTACTTAGGTCACGTTCTATTAAGCCAAATGTTTGCTTATTATATTTATAGTTATAAAACTCATACTAGTCATCGACTCGGTCAAGGTCCTGGATCACTGTCGAACTAGTAGGTCATTGGTTGAACTGATTTAACTTTATATACGATAATGTTTTATAATTTATACTAATATTTACAAATATCATATATATTTTACCGTAAAATTTAATATATTAAAGAATTTTTGTGTACTAATCACATATTAGTACTAATGTTAATTAAAATTTATGCAAAATTAAAATATATAAATATTGATAAATTTAGATTTATATATAAAATTATAAGTTATATAACATTTTTTAAAATAAATAAATAAATGCAAATACATTAAAAACTAAATTCATAAATATATTGTAATAAAATATATTAAATTTTTGATATATTAAATTTGTAATAAAACTAACAAATACAAATACATTAGTACTAATCTACCATTAGTACACAAATTTTTTTTTTTGTATATTAAATTTTATGAAAAAATATATATTACATTTGTAAATATTAGTATAAACTATGAAATATTATCATATATCAGGTTAATTCGGTTCAACTAGTAAGTTAGTGGTTCGATCAATACCTAGTCGATGACTGGTATGAATTTTATAACTATAGAAATAAGTAACTAATAATTGAGTTTTAAGTAAACATTAGGCCGAATAGAACATGATCTAGATAACTTATATTCTAGTCTGTAGCGACCTAGAAGAAAAATACATAATTAATGAAAACTTTAACTTGAAGCAAATTGTATTTCAAAAATAATTTAACGTAAATAATTCATAATTGGGCTTGAAATAAATTATGAGACTTAAAAGATCCTAATACAAGTAAATGATACTTGAGCATAGGGATGACAACGTAATTAGACGTGTACTGGTTATTAATTTATATGAAAATAAAATTATTTAAATACATTATATTATTTAAATGTGCTTAGATTTATAGATTAAAATTTATATGGGAATGATTTTTTCTTTTTGTGTTGTTTTGTGAATTTTCACTAGAAAAAATTTATAGAATAGTAGCATCATATTTTTATGGCTAAATTTATATTTTAGTCTCGTAACTTTATCTCAAATTTTAATTTGGTCATTTTATTTTTTTCTTTGTAATCTAATTTATATTTTCAATATAATATAATCGTTTTCTATTAATTTTTGTTGGTAAATAATAACTAACAAGAACGCCAATAATAAAACTTTTTATCATTGTCTTCTTCTTTCTCGTATCCCGTAACTATTTTAGACATTTTATTAATTATTTAATGAAATAAAATAAAGCAAAAATAAGTAGAGAATCAATATGAACAAAAAAGAGAGAGATCAAAACTGAAATTTAGTCTAAAGTTTAGGGACAAAAATACTACTTTTGCCTTATTTTATTTATTATAATATTTACCATTAATTTATTTATTCTTTAACTAATAAAAACACTTTTTTTTATTCATTAAAGCTCAAATACACCTTTAATAATGTAACCACAATCTAAGTATTTGATATTTTCATTAAAAAATGGACACTTAAATAAAAACTAAATATTAGATTAAAAAACAAAATCAAGTTAGTATCTATCAAATCTAAATATTTTAATAGAGAATATAACTTTATTGAATTTTGATTGTCTCATATCAATTTTTTTATTTGATTGGATAAGAGACGATGATATCATCTTCATAGAGATGAAACCATAGACACCATAGAAATACCTATCAAGAAATAGCAAGAACAGTTAAGAATAGCTATAGACATTATAGCAGAACTTGGACAACTAACACATATTTTACATCAATATGACTTGAAGAATTTAAATATAACATCGAAACACCATAAAATAAAAATTACAAATCACATATTAAACCTAAAAACGATCAAAACTTGTGTTAGATAGAATTGTGTATAATGTATTCTAATAAATACTTGTCTTTTATGATGTATAGTATTATTGTGCTACATATGAATACATCGAAGGTAGCAATAGACTATTATGTTTTAATACTTGTTCTTCACACTTATTCGATTATGTTTTCATGACTACTTGCGTTTAATTTCAATTTTAGTCATAAACGTTGCATTTTAATTTGTTAAAAGATAAAAGAATTTTAAGAAATATTGTGCAAATTAGATGTTATTAAAAGAGAGGATTATTTTGCAATAGTAAAAAACTATATTAAATTAGATGACGTGGATGAATTACAACAAGTGTCATTATTTAAATGGAGCCACGTGGAGGAATAAATTTGTTCCTTATTTTGAAGGAACACCGGAGAAACCACCAACATCTAATATTTAAAGAATAATCATTTTACATCGAACGAATTACTCATCTTCTCTTGTGATAAGGTAGAGATACTCAAAAAAAAAATGTTTAATAGATTCATTATTATTTAAAAGATAAAGGAGGTTGTCTCTTGAGGACATCTATATGATATCTGTTGTGGACTAGCATTCCGGCACTAATGGGCCCACACATGCTGTTAAGATCAAGTCCCACATCGACTAGAAAGAGGGCCACCATAGAATATATAAGTGGTGTGGCAATCCTTCTCCTATGAGCTAGCTTTTGGGAGTGAGTTAGGCCCAAACTCAAAACCTTGTTACCCTCATCCTCGGTTGGATTTTTCGTTCTATCAGTCCAGAAATTGCTCAATCTCTCCTTTTGGTTCAGAATGCATATCAGGCTTGTCCAGTCCTGCAAACTTCACGCACCAGATGTTCAGTCCTGGGCGTGAGGGGTGTGTGTTAAGATCAAGTCCCACATCGACTAGAAAGAGGACCACCATAGAATATATAAGTGGTGTGACAATTCTCCTCTTAAGTTAGGCCCAAACCCAAAACTTTGTTACATGCCGGGGGCAACCCTATGATAGGGTCGATATCAAATCAAAATAATGGGCGGAGCAGCTTTTGTGCTTCAGGGTCTTGAGTTCGAGTGTCGGTCACGATTTTTACTTGATTTTTTCCCTTTTTTAACTATTCAATGCATTTTTACATGATTTTCTCCCCTTTTTAAAGATTTTAAGTCGATTTTTTCTATTTTTAATAGATTCTCTCCGTAACTAATAAGAGCTTCTTTCTTTTTTTAAATTTTAACTTTTTTTATTATAAAAGCTTTTCATTTATTGTAGGAACGTGAACCAAAAATTGAATTTGCTGAGAATTTGTGTCTTTTTTATTTTTTATCAAAGTTATTAGTATTAATCTCTATTATTTTCGTTTTAAATTCCTTTTATTTTCTCTTCTCATATTTTTCTACTCTTCTTACTTGTAAATCCCTTCAAAATCTAACAATCTCTATTCCCTAATTTTTAAAAACTTTGTTATACTGAAATTATTTGTCTTGATTTATTTTTCACAGAATTTTAATCTCTTAAGTTATTATGGGAAAATAATCAACAATTGACTCATATTTTAAAAAGAATTGTCAATGAATGTTCTCAATCTCAAGGTAACACATCTACTCTTCCACCAATCTCAAGATCATTGAAATTTATTTTTCGTCTGTGATTGGCCTCCCTTAAGACATTTCTGGATCCGTCCTGACCGAACAGAACAGCTCCCCAGAAGGTCCACTAAAAGGGATCCAACTTTAAATATTGGGTAACATATGTATCTTTTCAATAATCACTTTATAAATTCTAGTAACTACTATCTTGATCGTTGGAGTCATCGTAGATACTCACGCTCTCGTCACCGGAAAATGAGGCCGGACCTGTAGTCATCTATGACGGACCGTTGTCGTCCCTGATATCCAATTACGTATAAATATCCAATATCCAATGACAAATATTAACACCTTAGTTTTATCACATATAATATAATATAATATAATATAATATAATATAATATAATATGCGTAGTTCTTTGTCTTTATCAGGTAACTAAAGGAGAATAATTGGGAGCATGCGGCCATACAACTTACTGGATGCTTTATACAATCAAATGAAGCTAAAAAGATATAGTAGACAACTCAGACTCGAATTGGTTTTGTGTGACAATTCATTCTGGACCGCAAAGTGGAACATCATCATTATTTTAAACAAAACATCCATCGTGATTACTGAGGTGGCCGCACGCATTACTATTAGAGAAGATTTGGAATCCATTACACAAAATTTAAGTAAAATTTCATTGCTATTTCTAATACTACTATATATTCATCAATTAAAAGTCGAGTTTTATTTTGATAATTTAACATTCATAACATGAATAATAAGCTTACGGAAATAAAACTCAAATTTTAATTAAAAAATTACACCAAACATACTTACGGAACTTTAGATAAGTTTTGTAGCAATGACCGAATAATTAACCACATTCTTCTTACTTGTCTCTACTGTCATTTTCCACCTTAACGTGGCCACATAGGATACGCAGTTCTGCACCAGCTACCACCATAATATATGATAGCGATCACTCTGTCTCTGCCTCTCTGCTTCTGCATATATCAATTCATAGGATACTTGTAAAGATTGAAATCGTACTCGCGTTGCGGTTATAATTGTAAGATGTTGAATGTGGTTAAATATAATCAAATTCAATTAATATAGATAACAATAGTAATAGTAATTTAATGTAATTTTGATGAGTGTTAAGATCATAATATTGTAATGTAAGTTGGATTTGAATCGAGGGCTAGTAATTAGTAAACCTTGTCATTAGATATTTAGATTATTTTCGTCTAATTATTTGATTATTTGATATATTTATCTGATTTATTTATTTATTGGGTGTGGTAATTTTCTATTATTTTGTAGCTAGCGATTCACCGTTCACGCACAAAGCACCGGTAGTTGTAACTGAAAACGGTTTTAGAGGCTGAGACTCCGGGGCGTGGAATCTCACGCCTTCTCGCATTCTCTTTCGAACAGATAACGGAATCTGGATTTTACCGCCAAAATCCACCGCGGCCGGAGAAGATGAGCACCGTACAAGCACTGAATCCACCGTGTAGTTGTGGATTGTTCCAGAACGGCGAATGCGGACCTTCGCCGGCGGAGAAGTTAGGGTTTGTGAAGTTCTGCGGGAACAAAATCAATGCAGCTGGATTACGCCGTAGTCGGAAAAGCTTGCTGAAGCCGATTATGGCGAAAGAGGAAAATGGCGCGTCTTTCATCAATGACGGTAGTTCGAAACGCGAGGGGCTTTCTATGAAGAAGCCGAACTGCTTCACGCATTTGACTAATAACTGTGCTTCAGTATCCGGTACTGTTTTAAATCTTTATCTTCAGATACTTTCAGGATCTGGAATCTCGAATTTTTCGTTTTTTTTTTTTTTCCCTGAAATGCTTTCTATTGTTCTTTATTCTTTTATCCTTTATTTATTGATATTATTGTTACTAGTTTTCCGTTTTTCGTGGTTTGATACTGATAGTGAACGGTGGAGTGAGGTTTTCATTTTGCAATCATTACTCCATTGAAGACAGTGGAGGGTGGAATGAGATCATTCATGAGCTTGGACTTGTCTATTGTGAAAATTGATAATGAAAGCCAACTGTCACCATATAAAATTATGTTTCAACGTTTTAACTATTAAGAAACCTTCAATACTGTTCGTAATTTGGCGCTGCATGAACGTTTTCATTTTAACCCCTTTCCTCTGCTTAACAAATTCTTCAATAAATTAGTTTTATTCAGCCACTCAACAATAATTCACATGACTAATGTGACGCTAGCTAGTTAAAGGATCTGATGTATCATGGAAGAGAATATTTTTGAAATAGTTTTGTCTAAGATTCTCTCCTGCTAAACAGTCAACTTAAAACAATTGCAACTGTTCACCACTGCCTTCTATAGCTATAAAACACTAAAGAGATCGTTTGAGTAGTTCTGGGAGATGGAGAACAAAACATTAGAGTGAAAGATTGATAAGGAATGATCCGATGGTTGGTGAAACCCAAACATAAAGATCAAGGAAAAGGTTTCCAAATTTTTTTTCCAAATAAACATAATTAGCAATCATTATCATTTTATCATTAACAATAAAAAGAGTGTTAAGTGTGTACAATCTTCTTTCCATTTGCTGCTATTTCCCCCCTTTTTCTTGTTCATCTTTTAAGTTTGATGGCCTCAATCTGATTCTTCTTGAGGTTATATAAAGTGGGCAATTTTTCTTTTTAGTGGAACGCCTTCTGTACTAAAACTGGAAATCTCATGCACTTCTGAATTACTGTTTTAGAGTTCATGTTTGGGGCTTATGGGCTTTTGACAGCCTTTTTTCCCCTTCTCTTGAAAAAACAGAACAATTAATATCTAGCTTCTAATTCTAGTTATATGATTATCATGTGAAAAATGATAATTCAAATCTTTTAACTCATTTATTATCTAGCTAGGTAAAAACCTCAGTGAAATGTCAAATATTGGGAATTCAATGAACATTTTGTGGCATGAATGTCCAATCCAGAAACTTGATAGACAGAAGCTACTTCAGCAAAAAGGCTGCGTCATTTGGTTAACTGGTCTCAGTGGCTCAGGTTTGTGAAATTCAGTTAACTTTTTGATGGAAACTTTTTCTAAATGCTCGCTGTAGTTCATTGATGTCTTGCTGAAATAGGTGTACAATTGGGTGCAATGGCCTCCATTCATCAAATTTGAATGCCTCAATGATTCCTATGGTGATCTGAATTGTAGTTCTTGCATTTGATTTTATTTTCTTTGTATGTAGCCCGATGTATTATATTATATGCACTGGTGGAAACAGTGAACTTTCATTATGGGATACGCTTCATTTTCACCAGGTCTCATACTTTTGCATAACAAAAACAATTAAAATGCTGGATCCTCGTTTATTATGTACCATGGTCTGCTACTTTTATTCCTTATGTTCTAGTCTCAGCTTCTTTTCTCTGACCTATGCAACCCCAATGGATAACTAGGTGTCCTGTAACTTAAATAGCACATAACAAAAATATCCAATCTTTTAATATTTTGTTATTATCTGATATTGAATAGTTCATACTTCATATATGCACGTGAATGAGAATTAAATACATTAATGGTCAAGACTATATATTGATCTAGCAAAAGCATTTTTAAGACAGAACACACACTTATATTATTATTCCATCAGATGCATTAATTCTCTTTCTTTTAGTTGGATTGTATATTTGTACTATATAGTCCATTTTTGCTTGTGTTCCTTTAAACTAAGATCTATACTTTCGTTGTTCAAACTCAGCTTTTAGCTTTATGACTTCAGATAATTTTAGTTGCACTTATTAATGTGAAATCAAAATGGAACTTGTTTTTCACTTTAAAAACAGAATTGAACTAGTTTTAGTCTTCGATCAGCAAGCCAGTCAATCGAAATGAATTTTCTTCGTGTATTTGATATACAAATGTGAGATGTGCTTTAAACTACAGTATGGCCTTTCCTGAAGCTGTTCCAGGTTTGTTTCCAATTATAACAGTCTCCACTGTAGAATATCTATTGACAATGAACGAAAAATATTGAAAACATTTATGTTCAGTTTCTATAGAATAACAGGATGTTCCCTTGCCTTTCATTCTTCTAGATAGTACTAGTAGAGAGCAGCACTGTCTTTCTCTCTGTCTGTCTGATTAAAGAGTCTTGGACACTGACTTCAGGAAAAAGTACTCTGGCATGTGCTTTGAGTCGAAGCTTGCACTACAGAGGAAAGTTGACTTATATCCTAGATGGCGACAACGTTCGACATGGTCTAAACCGTGATCTTAGTTTTAGAGCAGAAGATCGTTCAGAGAATATACGAAGGATTGGTGAGTTACTACATACGTATCAAAACACGAGAGTTCTTCTTCAAGTCTTCCACTTTTTTTCTATATTATTTATTAAGAGTAAAACATCATGACTAATCATTTTCAGGTGAAGTAGCAAAACTCTTGGCAGATGCAGGTATTATTTGCATCACTAGTTTAATATCACCTTACCAAAAGGACAGGGACGCCTGCCGAGCCCTATTGCCAAAAGGAGATTTTATTGAGGTACATTGTTGTTGTGATGAACCGAATTATGTAGGTATTTTAGCATTTGCTTAATCTTAATGATTATAGAATATAGAACAAGACAAGTGGTTCTCCATTTCCTATGCATTGATTACAAACCTCAACCACACATGTTGTAGGTTTTTATAGACGTGCCACTAGATGTGTGTGAAGCAAGGGACCCAAAGGGACTTTACAAGCTTGCTCGTGCTGGAAAGATCGAAGGTATCTTAGTTTAACTTTTTTCGCATTACTGCTTTCTATCTAGTAGTCATCTTCTTAATTGGTATTTATGTAAAGCATTTACGTTGTGCTGGATTTGTTATTTAGTGATATCAACTTCAACAGTTTAGCTATATAAATCAGGCTTATATTTTGGGAATTCTACAGGTTTCACAGGGATTGATGATCCATATGAACCGCCCCGTAGTTCTGAGGTGTGTTTTTGTTGTTTGTAGAGAAGATATGGTTGTTGCGGAGGAATGATAATATGAGTCATTTTCTCTTACACTAGCTCTATCCTTTTTTGTTTGTTTTCTTTCTATCTCTTATTTTTCTATCACATATATTTACATTACTTATCACATTTTTCATCTTCTCTCTTTACTTTTTATTTCTATATCTCTCTTCATTCACCTTTCCGACGCCAGAAAGAGTGGTCTAGGAATATCATTTCTCGTATGAAAAAATATATACCATACTGGCTTACGATGAGAATATTTTTGCTCTCTATACCCGGCTCCAACTTTGAAGGGAATTTTTTTACCTTATGCATTATATATCAGAGAAGTCCAGCCTCTACTTTCCCTTGAAACTTCTGCTTAACATTGGATAAATACTTTCTCATTTTCACAGATAGTACTACAGCAAAAAGGAAGTGACTGTATGTCTCCGAGTGATATGGCAGAAATAGTAATATCCTACTTGGAGCAGAATGGATACCTCCGGGCGTAACTTCGCTTGAACAGGGTCTTTCTTTTTAGTTTGTTGCAGGTATACTATACGTACATAGCATAAGGCACAAATAAACTACTTCCAGCGAGCAAGGAAATCATCATTGTCTATTCACACGCTTCCGTCTAATGTAGCAAGGCACATAAAAATGCATCCTTATGGATTTTTGTCGTGTCTATCTCTCTCTTAACATGAAGAACATGACCAAGAAAAAACATGAGAGGATCCAAATCCCACCAAATTTATTAAATAGGTCTCACATGAACCTACAATTTTATTAAAAACCGTTGTTGCTTACAGAACCAACCGATTCTTAACATATGATCGAACCGAAGGTGCTCTACTCATGAACTGTATAAGGTGCATTTTGCTTGGGAAATAAGAACCGCAAAAGCTCTTGACTTTAAAAGTTGGTCTTAGTAACGGTGATACCTGCAACACTGAATGCTTCAATAGTCAATACTCAATGCCAGACTGCTTGGTGAAAGGGATTTAGATTGTATTCAGATGCTGTTAGATGATCTGTAAATTATTCTCCAAGCCACCAGCAAATGTTGGCTGGCTTAGAAAATCAAGCAACTACAAAAAAAAAAAAAAAAAAAACCGCAACCGTGCTTTATCATGTAGAAACAGAAATTTGTGTTTGCAACAATTAGTTATTTTTGTTAACATGTTCAAGAAATTCCATGTCGACTAAGAATATGGTCACCATAGAAAATATAAATTGTTTGGTAATTCTTCTCTCATGAGTTAGTTTTTAAGAGTGAGTTAGGTCTTTTCTTCAGTTGCGTTTGTCAACTTTTTTCTACAATATAATAAGTTCATAGATGTGCTCCTTTAGCATTAGAATTTGTATTTGGAATTACTTTTTGAGTGACTAAACTATGATTTGAGAAGAATGTTAATTGATTTGTGATGTCTGGGTGAATTTGAGAGAATCAATTATGCAGCAAAAACCATGATCTCAAGATAAGCATGTTTTAGTTTTTACTTCTATCATAATCAATTATACATCAGGCAATGTCTTATTAACACTACAAAAGCAATTTTGATAAAGAATATTTAAACAATATTACTTCTTAAAATTACATTTTAAATACTAATTTTTCAAATGAAAATCACTTAATAATCAATTTTACTAGTAATCAATTATGTAGAATAGTTCTGATCAAAATGAATTCTACCAAACAGAACCAAATACACCTAGCCTGTGTAACACGTCACCTTTACTACTATTTTTCAAATTGTGGCATTTCAACATGAATAATAACAAATCAGATCAGAAAACATATCATAAGTTGCCATTGGAGGCATATATCGGAACAATGTCTAAGGAAAGTAGAGGTCACTGCTACTTACATTTATATCAACAAACAAGAGCTTTTAAGAGTTTGTAATTCAGATGGCACCAGTAGGTGAAATAAGGTGGAGTTCTTGAAATTTAAAGTGTGAGGTTGGATCTCCAATGGTGTAAATTTAGGAAGAAATTTAATATAATTTGTGTGTGTATTTGGCCGATAAAATAAAATCTAGTTAAAGTGTTACATCACCAAACAAGATCTAGTTAAAGTGCAACTCAAATTAGAGTTTTCAACGGATTGGGTTGGTTCAGTTTGGTTTGGGTTGTATCACCGAGTTGTCTGATTAAAAAAATTAACTATGTCGTATATCTAGCAATATATTAATATTGTAGTAATTAAACATTTAAAATACTAAGTCTAATAAAAATAAAGTCAAAATCCAAACACTAAAGAATCCAAAACATAATATATTACCAATTTCATGATACAATACAATTTCCAAACTCAAGTTTAACAATACAAATTTCAAAACACAATGACCACAACCATGGTTGTCAAAATCGCGAGTTGACTCGCAAAACCGTCCGATTTTACGTTTTCATTGTAGTTGGCGAGTTGAATCGCACTGTGGATCGTAGATTGAGCAACTCGCCGTGAAATTGCGAGTTTGCTCGTGGAATCGTGAATGCAAATCATAATATACGATCCTACTCTGCGGCACAGATGTTGAAATGTTCCGGGTCGGGTTGTGCAACCCGGGTCATGCACACGGGTTGCGCATAATTTAACCTAATTTTAGCGATTAAAATCTCGTTACTAACCCTAAACCAGAGACGGCAGAGAGTTGCGAAGTGCCTTTCATCTCCTTCGCAAGCCTTATTTCATCCATTCTTCTCATTCCCCAAGTCTAAATCCATTATTCTCCTTCTCGTAATCTCATTTCTGCCTGCTTGTTTCATCATATCTTGTAATCTCGTTTCTGCCTCTTTTAATTTCCGTTTTTGTTTTCGTTTTTCAGTAATGTTTTGTCACTTTTGTGAACCTTTAATGGTCTTTTAGGCTTTTGTGATATGTTTTGTGAGCCTGCTTTGTGTTTTGAGGCTCTTAAATCTTGTTAGGAACTTTCATTTTATGATGAAGACATCTTTGTTTGTGTTTTATTGATGTTTTTTTGCTATCTGTCAATATATATGCATATATAAGTGTGTTACAATTGTAATTTCAGCTTTTAAGTAAACTCTTCCGATTTTACTTACAATCCTCCGAGTTATGATCTTGCAGCTCCCTCCCGATCGTGTGTAGGATCTCGAGTTTAACAACCATGATCACGATTAGTGATCTTAATTTTTAATGTCCTCTTCTTCACCAACCTACAATAAAATAGTAATCACTTAAGTTAGTAGCTAAGTAAAGAAATTTTTAAATTCATGCTATATGACCCAAAGTCTATTTATATCTTACTAATTATTAGCATATTAGGTTAGTATGTTTTTAAAATATAAAATATTTTGATCGAGTTATTATGTATACCATTAGGTCATTGGGTTCAAATTAGTAAAATCGATACCCGAACCAAATATCTTTGGGTTTGTATGGTTTGATTCGGGTTTTACCCGATTGTGATCGGAATGGACACTCTTATGGATTGGGTTGGTTTGTCGGGTGACCCGATCCGATGGACACCCCTGCTCAAAATAAGCAAGCATGGCACTCGCTCAAAGGTTTACCTAATGTGGTTACTAATCTATGAGGTTTCTCCGTTTCTCCTCATCAGGTTAATCATTGCTTAATGCATTGACTTACCCAAGACTCGAAGTTAGGAAATACAACTTAACTAAAAAATAAAATGAAAAAAGTAATAGCTTGTTTGACAACCGTTTTTGAAAACAAATTTTTATTTAATAATAATAATAATAATAAGAATAATAATAATAATAATAAATTTAAATTATTAAATTATACCCAACAAAATTTAGCTCCAAACCAAAAACATTATTCGGCGGACTCACGCGGTGTAAAGCGAATCGCGGAGTCCTTGTAAGGCGGCTGAGAGAGGCGGAGGTGTGCGAGTCTCTCTCTTTTTCACTCTAAGAATCGCCGGAAACTGAAGCACAATCCTATATATTAGTGTTTGCAGCTGCAATTTCGAACAAAGCAATCAACTCTCTGTTACGGTTGTGATTTAGAAAAACCCTAACAATGGGGAAGAAGCAGCACAGTAAGGATAGAATGTTCATCACCAAAACCGAGTGGGCAACGGAATGGGGGGGCGCCAAATCCAAAGAGAATCGCACTCCATTCAAGCGTCTTCCCTTCTATTGCTGCGCGTACGTTCTCTCAATTCAAATAAATATTTCCTTCCTTCCTTCCTCATTTCACTCAAATTTTGATTCAGTTTTTTCGATTCAGGCTTACATTCACGCCGTTTGAGTATCCAGTTTGCACGCCTGATGGCAGTGTTTTCGATCTTATGTGAGTATCTCTATGATCCTTTAACCCACGATTATTAATTTTCTCCTTTGTTTTTATATATTGAACTGTACCTTTTTTATTTATTGTCGATCACTACATGCTAGTATTTGATAGAATGGTTTTGAATTTGGCTTCAGGAACATAACTCCCTATATTATAAAATATGGTAAACATCCTGTCACTGGAGCTCCTCTGAAGCAGCAGGATCTCATTCAACTGACTTTTCACAAGAATTCAGAAGGTTGTTACACTTTTTCAATAATTTTGTGTTCTGTTGGGTTTATTTTCTCTTTTTCTGTTCCTTCTTTAAGTTTGTTGTTTCATTTCATTGACAGTTGTGAATTAATATTTTTTATTGAGATTTTAGTTGTTCAGCTTCACTTCTAGTTCTTGGTATGAGACTCTACGGCTATGCATAGCCTCCTCTAATTTTAATCCATGCATGCAATCAAATCGAAATTTGATATGATAGCACGGAGTTGTCATTGTGATTAGTTGCCCCCTTGATTGTACTGTTGGGTGGTATCTGACTTTAACAATAGCAATGGATTTATTTTCACAATTAGTTTGTTACTGTTACAAACTTAAAAAGTTTGTATGTGTAGACTGTAGCAATGGCCAAAATGGTCCAGTCAACTGTAGCATGACAAGCATCTCCTGTCATATTAGTGGATGATTGAACAATTTTGGTTGATTGAAAACGTTGCGACTTTCTTATGGTTACCCAAGTATTAGATCAAGTGTTGATACTTGGTAACAATTTAGTTAAGTAGTTAGTTTGCTAGCCTACCATGAGGTGATGGTATAGGTGATACTTGATAAATTGGATGCCCTGCATTTTAGGCTAAGATGCTATTGTTGCTTGTAAACAATGTAAACATACCTGATTGTGTGATACTATGTATTCACTTCATATAGTTTTGAACAATATCTTTCACTCTGCAGTAGATGTGCAAACATAATTCAAAAACATTATCGTGGAATAGAAGAGCTCAGGAACTTTATTCTATGTTACATTGTTGTTTTTTTTTGGGGGGGGGTTATCTCATTTTTTTTCGTAGTTCTGTTGGTTGTGTTGAACCAGAACCACTATTGGAGTAACCCTCGTTCTAAATTTCTCCGGAATGTTGTTTTTGTTCTTCCTTACTGTTTTTAGAACATTGACCAGTAGATTTGAAATTTGATACATGTAATTAAGGAATAGAATAGTGACTACTGCATTTCTTTCAGTTAGCAATGTTTTTCCTTTCATGAAATTACTATTTAAACTGCTAATAGATATAGATATACACTATAATAGACTACATTAACTTGGTCTTATGTTATGACAATTTTGTTTATTAAGTTCTTGTGGATTAGAAAATGATGGTATAATTTGGAGAGAAGCCGAAGGTACCTTTTGCTAACATTTGTTTCCCAATCCCAAACCACCCAAAAAATGAACAGAAAGAAAATTGAAGCCACTTTTCTATTTCTAAAACAAAGGATGATACATAGGTTTTGAATTCGATTGGTTTTCCTAGCTTTAACATTTTTCATGGAGATATCTCTATATTTGAATCGGAACTGTTATCAAATAGTATATTGGTAGTGTAGCTCCATTCACTTGGTAATGTAGCTCCAATGCTCCATTCACTAGCCTAGCTATTCTCAACTTGATTTTGACGCAGTGGAGTTTTAGGTTTTTAAGAGATATAAAAAAATATTTGAGAGGATTTTGATTGTGATATGAAGTGGAAATATGGAAGTTTTTTATACCACTATGTAGTCTATAACCAAAGTCTGAGATTTGTTTCACATCATACTTTCTAAACCAAAACTAAAGTGATTGATAGAACTTAAATGAAGTGGCGGGTTTCTGAGAATTTCCTTGGATTCTAGGACTGCCAACCTGACAAATTCAGTAATTGTAATACAATAGTATTGATTTTAAGAACTTGTTGTTTTCCCCTGCAAAATAGAGATCATTAGCACCTTACAAACTAACGGCAAATTATTTGAATCTTGAACTACTGGATGTTAGACACTTTGGACTATTGATGTAATGCCATAGAAAGACAAAACTAAACTATTGTTACTATACTTATATAGTTATTTACATTGGTAGCATTTTGTAAATGATTTTAGGGAAGTGGTGGGGGTGGGGGTAGGGTTAGCGTTTATGGTTTACTTGAATGTATTTGTTATATATCAGTTTTTGTAATGACAAATGTTTCTTTGTTATTCTGCAGGAGAATATCATTGTCCAGTGCTAAACAAAGTTTTCACTGAATTTACACACATTGTTGCTGTGAAGACCACAGGAAATGTGTTCTGCTATGAGGTTTGTTTTTTTAGGATCCTTAATGTTGATAACACTAATTTACTTCTGTAGACATTATTTATATGTATGTAATTTATGGGAAATAGGCTGTTAAGGAGTTAAACATCAAGACAAAAAATTGGAAGGAGCTCCTCACTGATGAGCCTTTCACTAAGGATGACCTTATAACTATTCAGGTAAATTGGCTTCAAATAAGATCATTTTGTCCATTCCTTTATCTTACATTGGCTCAATATTTGGTGGTGTATGTGCTTGTACTCTTTTTGCAGAATCCTAACGCGCTTGACAGCAAGGTTCTTCTTGACTTTGATCATGTTAAAAATAGTTTGAAAGTTGATGATGAAGGTATGCTACAGCCAGCAGCTCCTTCATCTTTTTTTAACAATAAATCACATATTGGTATTGATGTTGCTGCTTTGTTGTTGTTATTAGTATTATCTATTATCTATGACACCTTCAGTTTTCATTTCTCAGAACTACAAAAAATGAGTTCCGATCCAACCTATAACATAAACATGTCGGGTGATTTAAAGCAAATGCTTAAGGAGCTAGGAACTGAGAAAGGAAAGGAAACTGCAATGCATGGTGGAGGTGGTGGCAAGGCTCAAAAAGAAAGGGCTGCTGCACTTGCTGCCATCTTAGCTGCAAGGGCAGCTGCTAAAGAAGATTCTAAATCAAATCCAGATGGAGAGGCCAAAGCCCCTCAGGCATTCAGTATTGTAGATGCTGCATCTGCTTCAGTACATGGAAGAAGTGCTGCTGCTGCTAAAGCCTCAGCAAGTGATAAAACTGCTGCTAGAATAGCTATGCACATGGCTGGTGACAGAGCTCCAGTCAATGCAAAGCTGGTAATTTTCCTAGGTCTAACCTCTTTTTGACTAAGTAATACATATTTGGGGTTTGCCTACATGATTGAGTGATCCTTTCTATTTAGTATTTACTGTATGAGAGAGACTTAGTAATCACTGTTCCATGTATTATAACTTCTAATGAAGTTCCCTATTTAATTTAAGGTAAAAAGTCGTTTCACTACTGGTGCTGCCTCTCGGTCTTTCACTTCAACAACATTTGATCCAGTTACAAAAAATGAATTTGAATATGTGAAAGTTGAGAAGAATCCAAAGAAGAAGGGATATGTACAACTGCGTACAACACACGGTGATTTGAACATCGAGCTGCATTGTGATATAACACCCAGGACTTGTGAGAACTTTATCACGCTTTGTGAACGTGGATATTATAATGGAGTTGCTTTTCATAGAAACATTAGGTATGATGGCGAACATTGCGTATTTCTACCTGGAGTAAATCATGCCTCATATTTATGACGTCTAATAATCCAATTTATGCAGGAATTTTATGATACAAGGCGGTGATCCCACTGGTACTGGTCGAGGAGGTGAATCAATATGGGGAAAGCCTTTTAAAGATGAACTTCACTCCAAATTAACTCACTCTGGAAGGGGTGTGGTTAGCATGGCAAACAGTGGCCCGCACACTAATGGTTCCCAGTTTTTCATCTTGTATAAGTCTGCAAATCATTTAAACTTCAAACATACAGTTTTTGGTGTAGTTGTTGGTGGCTTGCCTACACTATCAGCAATGGAGAAGGTTCCTGTTGATGATAATGACCGACCTCTGGTGAGTCACATATTCTTGTCACTGTTGATGCAATAGATCAACCTTGCATTTTTTGGCTTTATTCTTCAACCTGTGTAATTGCAGACATCATGACAAAATATGGATCTGCTTTAGAAAAAAGTAGTTTCTTCTGCCATCACACATATTTTTGCATAAATATGTTCTTTGTCTGTGCTGCTCTGCATCTTTCTTACTAGTGTTGACTTTGGGTCTTGTGGATTAAATTTTCATTCAGTACTACATATCATTGCATAGCATGTGGGACTACGATGATGTGCATTTTCACCAGTAAATATTGAGGCTTATACAACTGACTTGTGCTATCTCAAGTGAAGCAAGTTTTCACTGGTTTGAAAAGTTGATGTATTAGAATACAACAGCTTCTGGGACATTTGATGTCTTCTGAATGATTTGTTAACCATTATCAAGCTTGCCATGTTGCAACCTCAAACAATGCATTATGTTTCTATATATCCTTGTTTTGCAGGAGGACATCAAGATAACAAGTGTCCAGGTTTTTGTCAATCCTTACACAGAACCTGATGAGGAAGAAGAGAAGAATAACACTGAAGAGAAGAAAGCAGAGGATGAAGAAAATGTTTGTTCCAGAATATTTGTGATCTCCGTGGTTATTTTTTCACTTCTGTAAGTTTATTGTTGACTAATCATGTGGACTTTTTGGGCTTACCTTGCAGGATAAGATTGGCTCATGGTATAGCAATCCTGGCGCTGGAACATCTGAATCTGGAGGTACGGCGGTTGGTGGTGGTGTTGGCAAGTACTTGAAGGCAAAGAATGCTCAAGCTGCATCTACTGCCGTTGATACAGGTACAGCCATTGTAGGAAAGAAAAGAAAAGCGGGAGTTGTCAGTGGTGAATTTAAAGATTTTTCTGCTTGGTGACAATCCCAATTTCGTAAAATTTGTAAAATAGTGTAAACGTTTTCTGTAGCAATTATCTTGTATGCGATTTAAGCATGCCATTTTGAGATATAGTGATTAATTTATGAAGAGAGATATAAACAAAAAGTTTTACTACTAAATTGACAAATTCATTTGAAAATTAACATGAAAGGATCTAAACCCTCATTCAAGATTTGTATAACAAGCATTATGGAAGCAAAAGAATAATTGTCTAGTGTGCTTGCAGTCCTTCACCCAGGTTGCACTTTTGTCGTCAGAAAATTTAAGTGCACAATCTGGTGTGTGTGTGTGTTTTTTCGGGTAACCGATGGCGCGTTGAAGGCAGAACTAGTGTGTGAAACTCCGACTCCAATCTCCTTGCCCTCATGTAATCCCTGCTCTTATCTTCCTAGCAGTTGGTTGCAGAGATAGATCATTCGAATAAGCACTATCCAAGGTGGTTATGATAGGATTTAAGCATTAGATCTGCAAGATTGAAGTTAGGAATAAAATTGAACTTGGTGGTGCTCGGGATTGCACACCCCGAGCCCCGACTGTAGTTTGTGTAGATTTGGCTTTTTTCTTCGTTTTGGTATTTTAATTTGACCACAGTCGGATGTTAATTTTCTCAACCATTTTGTTGCTTCGGTATTATTTTTCTTACAAGGTCAGAAACTCCTTCAGACTTAAAAAGAGGGTCAGAAATCCCATCTTATGTATTGATGCCATTAAGGGTTTTGCAAACCACAATAAGACACGATTAATTATTTAATCAAAGCTGAAGAGAAAGTGCATAAACTTTTGCTTCATCGACTCCAATTTTTGGCACCTCAAGACCTTCTTCTAGGGGTTGAATCCGTTCTAGAAGTCTGGTATTTCAATAACCCTTCAACACCCACAGTATGTCTGATACTCAGTCTGCTTTCCTTGAGTTAGAGCTCATTTGCAACATTGCAGTTGCCATGGATTCAAAGTCCTAA
This sequence comes from Cyamopsis tetragonoloba, assembly GCA_037177725.1. NCBI lineage: Eukaryota > Viridiplantae > Streptophyta > Magnoliopsida > Fabales > Fabaceae > Cyamopsis > Cyamopsis tetragonoloba. Next base: position 38,358,122 of record CM074120.1, on the reverse strand, counting down.
CTTAATAATGTCAAGAAAATGTGACAAAAGTCATAAAGTTGGGGTTCCAAAAATGACGACAATGATGACATGATTACCAATGAGTGCAGTAAATAATAAAATTTTATTCTAAAATTGAGTGAATGATTTATCAGATATGCAGTATTGTCTTAGTTATTTTGCTTAAAATTAATATAGTTATAAAAAACATAAATAGTAACTATAACTTTTCGCTAAACAAACAAAAGAATAAACTTTTAAATTATAAAAATTCCAAAAAACATAAATATTAAATAGAAAAATATAACTTTAAAAAATAAAAGAATAAAATGCTTATAATTTAAGTATCATTTATATAAAATATTTATAAATATAAAATATTAAAATTGAGAAAAAAATACTTGTACCAACAATTCTAGTTTATTACATATTTATACAATATTGTTCTATTCATGAATATTTAAAGGCATAAACATTTATCCATTGAAACTCCCAAATGCGGTTTCTGAATGTTCCATCAATAAGCACTTTGGTCTAACAAAAAAAAATCACTTTGGTCACACATTTTTTTTTTAAATTTTAAAAAGTGATATGACATATTAGTCCATGTTGTTAGTTAACGATTAACATCATTAACATTCGTTCATATAGGTCCCTAAAATTTTAAAAACGATTTATTATATAGGTACTTATAAACTAATTAACGACCGTGACTAAACTGCATTGCCAAAAATGTCAAGGACTAATGTGAACAAATCTTATAAAGTCAATTACTAAATGTTGTCTTTCTCTGGTTTATCTTCTATTGGGGTGATTGGAGACTGCTTCAAGCCTTGCATGTCGCAGATCAACTCTCATTTTAGGTTTTAACTTTCGAATTTTTTTTAAGGTTTGATTTTTGAAAATTTTTCTTTAGGGATTGATTGTTGATTTTTATTTTTTTTTTGTTTAGGTTTGATTTTTGAAATTTTTTGAGTTGGGGTTTTGTTTTTTAAAAATTTTCTGTAATTTTTTTGTAATTTTTTTTGTTCTTGTAATTTTCAGTTCTTGATTTATTTTGTTTTTTATTCTTAATTTATGATTTTTTTTATAATTTTTCTGTAGGTTTCTGTTATTGATTTATGTTCTTTTTTGTTCTTAATTCATAATTGTGTTTTTTGTTATATTTTTTAGAAATATAACAAAAAATATAACAAAAAACACAATTCAAGTTGCTGTCAATTCAAGTTGTCAATATTTTCTCTTCTCTTCCTCTTCACCTGCCTCTTTCTCTCCTCTTTATGTTATTTTAGCCTCATTTGAGAGATAAATACAAATCCAAGTCTTATGATATTTCAAATAGTCATTAATGTTTTAACCGGATGTATTTGTTGCAAAAACATCCCTCAAATCTCATATTCCATTTGAATGGTGGCACTAGTATGCTTTTTTTCTTTATCCTAGTAATTTTTCTCACTTTACTCTGTCATATTCAATCAACATTATAACAATTTAAAACTAAAAAATAAAACAAAATAGTGTAGTGTTGCTTGTCACTAATTTTTGATAGTTAGCTAATAGATGCTTCAACTCATCTTCAAAAGAATCTCTGCTACATTATTCACACTAAATTGTATAGTTGTTTGCTAACGACATCAGGTAATATTCACCTAAAGCTACACCTAGTAGATTTTTTCCTTATACGGAGCAAACAACCCTATTTTTTATGTAGTACAGCTTTTGGTAACTATTGGGTTGTGGCTACTTAGTGACAAACAACTACATACTATTGTTTTAAACCTAGAAAAATACTATACATTTTTCAACGACTATAACTGCATGGACACTACATGTATTTGAAATTAAAATTCTTCAAAGAGGCTAAAAAAAGGAAGAAATCATATGTAAAATATATATTCAGATCATTATAATAAAAGTATAGTGTGGGGTTAGATTAGAACTTAGGGAGTGGAAGAAGTAATAAAAATACCAGTGCGTTCTTGCATTGAGAGGCCTTTATAACGTTATAAAAAAAAATTATAAATTAGTAAACGTTAGTTACTTTTTCATATAATGCAAAAAGATATATTATATTGCTATGAAAAATTATGCTAAAGGATGAATAAGAGTAAAAAATGGAGTATGGAGGATGAGAGAAAAAAGAAGTTCGAAGAAAAGACATTTTGAGAAGTGAATAGGCTATCCATTATTTTGAAGAAGTCTTGGGGTTAAGAAGTTGGATTCGAAATCATTGTTATTTGACCCATCTTTATAAGAAGAAGCTTGTAATAATTGAATTCTCTCTTAGCATTGAACGTAGAGTTGGGGCAGGAGATATTTTTTTAAATTTGCTTGGTGGTAATATAATGAGTTGGATACAACTCATGTTTGTCATAAAGTATGAATGATTGATGTTTAAGACCTTGACTTTTCCCTTTTCTTTTATTGGCTTAGATAGAGATCACCACTCTCATTAATGTGACTTAATACTCTACTCAATCCAATATTTCAGCGGGACATCCCAAGCTGACTCCCCACACTAGCATGGCATCGTACCATCCTTGGCGTATTTCTTCCTCGCCTTGTTCATCAGATCTCCAAGGTGTCTCGAACTTTTATGCTCAAAATTCTCTCGCATGGTGATAGTGTCATGCAGATTCCAAGTGTAATGATCTTGTAAGAAAGAGGTGATGGACATGTCATTAGTGTCAAAACAAATATGTCATGAACAAACATAAAAAGCAATGTAAATGAACAATTAATTACCTAAAAATCTTTCCACCATTGATCTCATACCACCTTAGGAATATGTCCCCAATTAGGTCATGGATCCCTGATGTCCAAATCTAATACCCAGCCTTAAAACCGTGTTTGTACAAGCGAAGTCTGACGTAAGCCTCCTAAAAAATTTTCATGTTCCTACACTTCACACATGGACATCTTATCCCCTCCGTCAGATTTATAGTAAGCATGTTTCTTAGCCTTCTTACCAAACTCTTTTACACCATGAATAAATTTAGCTCTTAATTCACTCCTAGCAATGTCAACCTTATCACGCATTCAACTACGATCCATTTCTGCATTAGGTATAATGATACTACAGTTTTAGCAAAATAAAGAAAAATTTTCGGTAGCATAACATCAAATATATGACATTTCCCAATTTTTTTTTAACAAAAAACGGACAACATAACAGCCTTAAAATATAAACATTCAAAAAAAATAATCATCATTATTCAGATATCAATGTTTACAAATTATAAACTAAATGAACATCAAACATCTAGAAATTTATCCACAAATACATGCAAATTACATGCAGATTATTGGCTGGTCCACACAACCAGAAATCTATTGAGCTCGATATGCTCTCCACTAACAAACATCGAATACACATCCATTATATTTAAGTATGCTGCTATGTTTAATCTTAATTACAACAATTAATAAAATTTGCTCTCCATTAACCTATTGAGCTTTACTAAGTTTAATCTTAATTACTAAAGTTAATAAAGTACCAACCTCAAACTCTAAATACGTAAGCTCTAAGCAAAATTCAAATGTATATATCATAAGCTCCAAGCAAAACAAAGCGAACACAATCTACAACAAGGCCAAATCCTAATTAATTGCCATTGATCAATATAACATACTTAATAACTAAGACTCCATTTAAATTATAATTCAAATAAAACATACTCAATCCTCATTCAATTCAAACATATTCAATTCTAAATCAAACATACCAATATCTAATTCAAGTACTCAATTCTAATTCAAACATTCTCAATGTAACATACTCAATAATTACAATTCAAACATATTGAATTCTAATTAAGTGAATAATTCTAATTTTAATACACAAATCTAATTCAAGCATCCTAATTTGTCACACTTGATTTAAATCATTTCATAAACATTCAATCTAATAATACATTATTTGCATATTTAAAAAGAAAAACTTCTAATAGACCTAATATTGCAAATTTTCATATATTTATAGAAATTAATCCTAAATACTACAATCAAACCTAAAATAAATTAATTATAGAATCTAAATACTACAATAAAACATAAAATAAGCCATAATTAATCCTAAACACTAAAATATACCATAATTAATCCTAAATACTTAAAAAAAGCCTAAAATTATATAAATTAGAAAAATAAAAATAATAAAAATTATTATTAATAATAGAAAAATTAGGTAATGGAAGAGGGTTCTTTAAAATAAATTTAGGGGAAGAGAAAATAGGGTAGCTAGGGGAAAGGTAAATGGGGTCTGGAAATGTAACCACTATGATAGGTGGTGGAACAACCGTCAATGGTGGCAATGATACCTCAACAGTACCGGTGCCACCATGTATGGCGGTTAGAGAGAGAAAGGGAGAGAAGAGAAGATGAAAAATAGCTCTTATCGGAGGGAGAAACAAGGAAAGAAGGTGAGATGAGAAGGAAGGAGAGGAGGAGCATGTGGTGGCCGCCAGAATGGAGTGTTATGGGTAGCCGAAATGGAGTGCGTAGAGAGGGAAAGAGGAGAGAAATATTTGAGTCAAATGAGATAAGTGAGAAAATATTTTTGTGGTTGTGCTTTAATAAACATTAGCGGCGGCCAAGTCCCCTCTAACGACAGCCGCTAACTTCGCGATCAAATAAAGTAATTCACGTGATGCTGCAGATTTGTCAAGGTAGCGGCACCTTCCCTGTAGCGGCGGATAGGCCATTGTAAAAAAGCTATTTTTAATTTTTTTTAAATTTTTTTATCAACAGTATACGTTAGTGGCGACTCAGCTGCTGCAAATATGTTTCAATTTTTTTTTCAAATGCCTATGTTAGTGACGGTTATAGTTGTTCCAAATTTTAGCGTAGTAATTTAACCATATTGTTCTTCACATTTAACCACATATATGATCAATGAAATGAGGTTAAAAGTGTGATTATATGTAGTTAAAAGTGAAAAAAAACAGTGATTAAATTACTATGTAAATAATTAACCAATTCATATACTAATTTAATCTCATATTACTTCACATTTAACTAACAGTATGTGAGTGATACAAACTTAATGGTACACGAATCGGACTCTTAAGAAAGTGACTTGCCAACTATATCTTTTCTTGTGTTCATGATAGCTTTCAATATGAATAAAAAGGGATATGGGGCTCACCTCAACGAAGTAAAATAAAGAATAAAAGTCACCAAAAGTAAGCGGTACATGTTTGTGACATGTTTCATTTAATTTGCTTCATTTTTTTTATTTAATGAAGGAGGGTAGTGAAATTGTATTATTTTTTTCTCACTTAGAATTATCAACATATACTATCATCTAATACATAATTCTGGTAACGGGTCTAAATTGGAAACTTTCTACTGTTATGGATGAATAAAGGAAAAGATGGAAATATATATATCCCTTTTATCCTCTTCTTCCTCCCCACCACAAATGGTGGAAGAAACACACAAAAAAAAAAAACAGAAGAAGCTCTTCAAACCCCTTTTTCCATTTTTTATAGTAGTGATTCAGGATAACTACTATTTACAACACAACTTGGAACTTCAGTTAACAAAAAAAAGTTTTTTTTTTGTTAAATAATAGAGTTATAAGTTTTATGATAATCGAGAATCAAACCAGAATACTCGCACACACATGTTGTCATGTCATGTGCTCACCAACTCAACTACGTGACTAGAATGACAAAGACAATATTTAATACTTAATAATAGTAATTAATTATAATGCCTAATCAAATTTAAAAAAGAATAAGGAGAAGAAAGAAGCAGTCGTACCAAATCCAAATCCCCTCCGAAAACTATATAAAGAGTCATAATTTTTGTACTCATAATTTTTGTATTCAATGTACTCATTAGTTACTTACGTTAAAAAAAGTGGTTATATTAGTTATTTTTTAGTTACAATATTTTTTCGGATTTGGTGGTTATACGTGTAGAAATATGTGGTTACAAGGTAAAAATAAAAATTCAACAAAACTTCTATGTGTGTAACTAAATATGTTAACGTATGTAACCATGAGTTTTAAGTGAGTACGAAAAACGAGAGTACAAAAATCTTTTATCCTATATAAAATATACAATCGCAGACGTAGTTACAATAATAAAATAAACTTGAAAATTTTAATTGGGACGTCAATGGGTACGTGAAGCCACAAATTAAGAAGTAATTTTGTTTTAGTGTAATGTTTGGTATACTACTATTGGGTATATCTTATACTTAATTATGACAAATTTATTTTTAACATAAAGAGAGTGTATGATATACCAATAAAAAATAAAAAGTAGTAATTCATCAAATATTTTCCTTTATTCTAATCTAACAAGGATCAAAGGGTTGTTAGACTAAAAAAACAGAAAATAGAAGCAACGATATTAAGGGGTTGCATATAGATTCGGATTCTCTGCGGTTCCTGTTTTCTTTGGTCACTAATATATAGTATTTTAATCACTCATTTATCTTTATACAGAAATTGAGAAAAAGAGAGTCCAATATAAACAAAATAAACGGTCCAGATTATGCAAGAGAGAACAAGAACCGGAGAAAATCCATTTCAGGTTGCATAGCTTGTACCCTTTTTTTGTTTAGTGAAAAGAAATAGGATAGAAAAACATGATAGATATTAAAGGGTAAAATAGACATTACATAACTTTTGTTTTATTCCTTTTCTGTCCCTAGGTCAGCCACCATCTCTTGTATATATATCTCCCTTGTATTTGTAAACAGTAACCAATTTTAATACATTTTCTCTTCCTTCATCAAGCCTTTCGGCTCCTATATGGTATCACCGTCTTAGGGTTTCGCTCCTCTAGGATTTCTACAATGGCCGCCGCCGATGAACCACCTCCCACGATGGATGAATCTCAGAATCCTACAAGCCCCTTCTACATTCACCAAAGTGAAAACCCTAGCACCGCCATGATGATTCTTGAAGCCGTATCAAATTTCCAGATCTGGCAGTGTAACATGGCACGCGCTCTGATTTGTAAAGGAAAGCTCGGTTTCGTCACAACACTATTCCAGAACGTCCTTCCGATGATGTCTTACACACGGCGCGGATAAAATGCAACACGATGGTGATTTCGTGGGTCACGAAATCTGTCTCCGTCCAGATAAGCCAAAGCATCGCCTATTTCGATACGACGACGGAGGTTTGGCAAGATCTCCGAGAACGCTTCTCCGACAGCGATCTTTTCCGCTTCTCTGACCTCCTCCATGAGATTCATTTTGGTTCGTCAAGGTGATCTCGATATCGCTTCATATTTTACACAATTAAAGATCCTTTAGCAAGAATTAGATGTCTTACGACCACTTTTTTCTTGTACCTGTTCTGTGAAATGCTTTTGCTCCCTTGCTACGAACGTCAAACGCCAACGAGAGATTGAGTATGTAGTCTGTTTTCTCAAAGGCCTTAACGACACCTACGACACTGTTAGACGTCAGATCATGTGCATGGACCCTCTCCCGCCGATTTCCAAGGTTTTCTTTCTTACTCAACAACAAGAACGGAAGCTTAACCCTACCGGTAAGATCCTTTCCGCTGTTGTGAACGCTGCTGTCATTCCATGGAAACAAGGTAACCCTAGCTCCAACTATCAAGGTAAAGGCAAAGGTAAAATGCATTTCTCTCGAGGTTCCTCTTCTAACACACCTAAGACTTGCACATTCTGTGGAAAGGAAAATCACACCGTCGAGACCTGTTACTTCAAAAATGGATTTCCATCCAATTTCAAGTTTAAGAGCAAACAGAACACAAACTCTGTTAACACTATTGGCACTATTGAACCATCTGTGGTAAAATTCGAAGGTAGTTCTTCTTCTTTTGTTAGTCTCAGTATGGATGAATATGACATGCTGATCAACTTGTTGAAAAAGGATAGTTTCAGACTCAGGATCCTTCTATTAGTCACGTAGCCACACACACTCACTCTTCTGTTGACATGCCAGGTCCATCACCTACATAATCTTATTGGATTGTGGACAGTGGTGCAATCGATCATATTTGCAATGACATGCATTTTTTCATTGATTACAATTTTATAAATCCTATTTCTATTTCTTTTCCAAATGGTGAGTCCTCTGTTGCAAGATTCTCTGGAACTATACAGTTCTTGAACAAATTTATTTTGAAAAAAGTTTTGTATATTCCTGGTTTCAAATGCAACATATTATCTGTCTACCAAATTGTTTCTTCTTTGAATCTAAGAATCCTGTTTGACAGACCCTCTTGTTTTGTGCAGGACCTAGCAACACAGAGGATGATTGGACTTGCTAAAGTCCAACATAGACTCTATATCTTGAATAATACATGTTCTGCGATAAATAAACAATCTAATATTTCTTCCTGCGCTTGTGTTTGTGACTCTGTTCTCGATTTATGGCATTATAGATTAGGGCATCCTTCTAATTCTGTCTTGCATCGTGTTAAGACTCTGTTTCCCTTTGTTAAATTTGCAAACAAACTTGCTTGTGATAATTGCCATCTTGCAAAACAAACTCGTATGTCTTTTCCAAATGACAATAACAAAACTGATGGTTTTTTCAATCTTGTTCACGTGGATATTTGGGGTCCGCTTAATTCATAATGCATTCATGACCATAAGTACTTCCTTACCATAGTTAATGATTTCTCTAGACATACTTGGGTACACTTAATGCCTTCTAAGTCTGAAATTAGGGATCTAATTGTGAAATTTATTGCCTATGTGAAAACTCAATATAATACTTCTGTGAAATCTATCCGTTCTGACAATGGTGTGGAATTCAATATGTCTCATTTCTTTGCTACTAACGACATTTTACATCAAACTTCATGCATAGAAACCCCAGAACAAAATTCTGTGGTTGAAAGAAAACATCGCCATATACTGGTGCTATGTTATTATTCATTCTCTTCATTTGATCAATTTGTTACCCAGTAGAACTTTGCAGGGCGACACACCCTACCAGCTTCTCAGTGGATCTCCACCTACCCTCATTGATCTCAAGGTCTTTGGATGTTTGTGCTATGCTACCACAAACACCTAAAGCTGAGGTAAGCTTGACCTAAGGGCTAGAAAAGCTATTTTTCTTGGTTTTAAAACTGGCACTAAAGGTTACATGTGTCTTGACTTGGTTTCCAAAAACATATTTGTTTCCCGAAACGTTGTGTTTTATGAGTATAACTTTCCTTACAAGTCAGTACAGCCAAGTAATACTATCACTGATCCTGCGTTAACCTCTTTTGATTTTCAAAATACCCCTTTTTATGACCCTTGGCCCATGCAACACCATGTTCCTACATTAACTCAGCCCAATACTTTAGTGCCTGAGACATTCTCCCTACGCCCCCACCACATAATATCTCTGTATAGGAAACCCCCGTGGCCACTGACACTGAAGCTGCTAACCCTGATTGCATTGCTTTGAGAAAAGGTGTAAGGATGAAAGTTCCCCTGGGCATTTACGTGATTATCATTGTTTTTTTCTGCAAAATAATGAAACACCTGATCCTAAAGGAGTCAGGTATCCTCTTTCCTCTACTTTATCTTATGAAAAATTGTCTAAACCCTTTGCCACTTATATTTGTAACTTAACTCTTAATGATGAGCCTACTAGTTATACTGCTGCTTCTAAAGACCCTAAATGGATTATTGCCATGGAAACTGGACTTCAGGCTTTAGCCTTAAATAAAACTTGGACTCTAACCAATCTTCCTAAAAATAAGAGGGCTATAGGTTCCAAATGGGTTTACAAGATTAAATATAACTCTGATGGTAGTATTGAGCGTTATAAAGCTCGTCTTGTTGCAAAAGGTTATAATCAGATTGAGGGTTTAGACTACTTTGACACTTTTGCTCCTGTTGCGAAGCTAACTATTGTGCGTTTATTTCTCTCTGTTTCTGCTATTCTAAACTGGCATCTTTTTCAACTTGATATTAATAACGCCTTCTTACATGGTGACTTGCATGAAGACGTGTACATGAAAAATCCTCAAGGATTGAATGTTAAAAATAAAAACCTTGTTTGCAAACTAAATAAATCGCTGTATAGGTTAAAACAATCTGGAAGAATGTGGTTTTCAAAGTTATCTTGTTTTCTGCTGAATCTAAAATACACACAATCTAAACATGATGTATTCCTTTTTAAAAAACGTAACTCCTCTGGTTTCACCTTTATCTTGGTTTACGTTGATGACTTAATCCTTGGTGGTAATAATGAAACTAAAATATAACTTGTTAAAACCCTTCTCCATGATTCTTTCAAAATAAAAGATCTGGGCATTTTGAAATATTTCTTAGGTTTGGAAATAGCCCATTCTAAAAAGGGTATTTTAGTTTCAAAAAGAAAATACACATTGAATTTACTGGATTCTATTGGTCTTCTTGTAGGTAAGCTGACCAAAACTCCTATGGTAAAATCAGCTCTGAAACATAAAGAATCAAATCCTTTGTATGAAGATGTAGCAGGATACAGAAGACTTGTGGGAAAGCTCCTGTATCTTACAACCACAAGACCTGACATTAGTTTCGTTGTACAGCAACTAAGTCAGCATATGGCAAAACCCCGCGCACTGCATTACAGAGCTGCTCTACGCGTCCTCCACTATCTTAAAGCAAATCCTGGACAAGGCTTATTCTTCCCATGAGACAACCAGCTACAACTCAAAGGTTTTTGTGATTCCGATTGGGGGACTTGTCCTCAAACACGAAGATCCATCACTGGCATGTGTGTGTTCATGGGCAATGCCCTGATTTCCTGGAAAGCAAAGAAACAGAAAACTGTGTCTCACTCCTGTTCAGAATCTGAGTGCAGAGCAATGGCATCAACCACTTGTGAATTGCAGTGGTTAACTTACCTGTTAAAAGACTTATGGATTAATTTTTGTACCCCTACTTTACTTTTTTGCGACAATTAATCCGCTATGCATATTGCCCGAAATGCAGTTTTTCACGAGCGCACAAAACACATTGAAATCGACTGTCATATTGTGCGTGAAAAACTGCAATCCGGATTACTTAAGCTGCTCCCTGTTAAATCAGAGCACCAATTAGCTGATCTTTTTACAAAACCCTTAGAACCTTTGGCTTTTGATGCCCTTCTCTCCAAGCTGGGAGTATATAATATATACTCTCCAGCTTACGAAGGGGTATTAAAGGGTAAAATAGACATTACATAACTTTTGTTTTATTCCTCTTCTGTCCCTAGGTCAGCCACCAACTCTTGTATATTGTTAACCTTTTTTATACAACTTCAATTGGTTAACTCGTTTCAAGTATAGCAATAAAACATGTATTGTCCTCAGGGAACACTGAATTTATTTGATTAAGAATTGAGTCAAAAGAGTGTCAAAAACATATTGAAGTGTAATCTAATAAAAAGATAAAAGCTTGATAAAATGTTAAACAAATAAGATAAAGATTCACTTGGGATTGAATTTCATTACTTAACTTTGTTCATCTCAACACTAGTTAAATATTATAACAAAAGATGAATACTCAATGTCACAAGTGCAAATATCTTTGTCACTTGATTCTAAAACACTAGTTTGTAAAGCTCAATCTCTTGAAGCTTTAGGAACTAAATTTTGCATTAAGCAGAGTACTTTGACATTCATAAGAACTTCCATCTATCGCTAGACTAGAAGGTTTTATGAGAGTCTTTCTCCAAATCCATTTATAAACAAGTTTCTCAATTGTGCAAATAAACTAAGAAATAGAAAAGGTGATCAAGCTAAACCAAGAAAAGAAGAACAGAAGTAGAACTCCAATCCATATATAATAAACAACTAGTAATTGAAAGAAACAAAAGATAAAGTAATTACATTCAATCCCGGTGGAAAGCTTAGCCAAACAAGGCCATGAACTTCAAGAACAAAACCTAAGAGTACTAAAACTCTGACTAAAGTAATGTATTTAGTGGTTTATTTCTCTACAATTCAATATATCCATTATACAAAACAAGGATGTATCTATAGCATTCTGGGCAGGACTCTGGCGCTCAAGCGCCAGTTTCAGCGCTTGAGCGCTGGCCATTAATGCGCTCGTTAATGGATTTTAATGCCTGGTTAACAAGCCATTTGTGGCGCTCGAGGGCGCTCGAGCGCCAGACTCATAAATCTGGCAGTAAGAATCCAATGTTGAGCTGATCCTAGCGCTCAAGCCCTGGTGTGGCGCTCGAGCGCTATGCTCATAATTCTGACAATGGGAATCCAATGTTAAACTACTTCTGGCGCTCGAGCTCTGGTGTGGCGCTCGAGTGCTGACTTTATTTACGCTCCCACATGTTCTTCTCGTTGTCCAGCATTCAAAATAACTAAAAATACATTCCATCAATTGAAAACAATTTATTTATACATTTCCACTTGAAAGTTTACAAAGTATAGATTAAAGATAAAATTTATTTACAAACTTAACATTTTTAATATGATAAGTGAGAATTTCTTATTAAATAAATACCACTAATTCACACTTATCATATATATATATATATATATATATCCCTTGTATTTGTAAACAATAACCAATTTTAATACATTTTCTCTTCCTTTATCAAGCCTTTCGGCTCCTATATATAAGAGGAAAGAATAGAGTGAAAGAAAATATTTAAATTATTTTTATGTCAATATATTTTTTTTTATATTTTCCTCAAATCAAACAAGAAAAATTGTATTGTTATTTTTATTTTTTATTTCTTTGCTCTCAACGAAATATAAAATATAAAAGTAGTGAGTTAGAAGTTAGAACTTATAAAGGAGTCATATTTCAGGACAGGGACAAGGGACGAGAGTGATTGAATTGGGTACGAAGTTCAAAGAAATAGGGCTAGAGGGGAAGATAGTAGGGGGTGATCATTATGATTAGTAGTGATTATTATTATTAATATTGTGTGGGTACTTACTTAACTTTTAAACCCATGAAAAAATATGAGTGCAGATAAAGTAAAGAAGCATGCTCTTGAACTTTGAGATGGAGTGCATTTTGGTATTAGCAAAAACAGAAACATAATATTATTATAAAAACAAGTTAAAACATGACTATTACTTATACAATTTTTACATTTACACTATTATAAAAGCATATCTCATTTACAAGTTATAACTCTATTATGTCACTTCCATTAGTTTCATATGTCCTTTTTTTTTTTATTTTTTTTATTCTTAAGTTTAGAATTGATGAGGATTAACCCAAATTGTAAATTAGTTGTTTGTGAATAATGATGTGCAATCATAATTTTTCTTATTTATATTTTTATAATTTATAACCCATTAACATTTTTTTTTGTTTGAATGAGTTGTATTGAAACTGAATAACAATTATATATTAATTATGGGTTTTAATTTTCCAACTTGTGCCGATAGGGTATTATAGTTAACAATAATTATAGTAACTAATACAATTTAATATAAGGGAAAGTTATTAAGTAGTGTGTGGTGAGAGGTTTAGCAGGTGCACATAGAATATAATAAAATAAATCAAATTCAATTATTGTTAATTTGTGTTCATGGGCACAAATTAAAAAAACCTATTAATTATTTTTTATCTGCGATTCTATATTAATAATCACTCTATTATATTATATATTATTATAAAAAAATGATACATATATATTTACTATACATATATATTTATAGTTATATGGAAAAAAATATATAACTAAATGAATATATGATTTAATTAAATTATTACATATGTATTAATTTAATTATATAGTATTTAGTAATATGTTTCTTAATTGTGTACAATTTTTTTCTTTATTGTAATAGGCTACCATTATTCTCACCTCTTTCTCTTCTTCTTACACCATACATTTTAATTTTTTTAAAAAATTTAACTTTCGCTCGATAATTAGAAACTGGACGCAGTATGTAAATTTTTATATTTAATCATGTAATTTTTTATATTTAACAATAAAATTCAAGTATAAAAAAATATATACATATATATACAATACATGTATCATGTCTGATTATTATATATGACAGATATATATATATATATATATATATATATATATTATCCACAAAAAAGAAATGAGAGATATTGATGTGTGCGTTATATGTAAATAGTATTAGAAAAAGGGAAAAGGTTGGTGAGAATTTTGGCAACGTGAGTGGGTTGTGCTGATGTTAGATAGAGAGATAGTGGTTTGCTGAATCAAGATGATTCACGCCGGCAGCTTTACTCTTCTCTCTCCTCAATTTTTTAAGTCATTTGTTTGGGTTTATATAGTCAGAAATAATGATTAATTTTTTTTTAAAAAGCAGAAAAAAAATAATATTTCTTGAAGAGTATTATTTTTTTTCTAATTCTTATGAGTATGTTTCCATTAATATTTGAAGATTAATTCATTTAAATAAAATAAAAAAAACATCGATGTGAATATCATTTATCTTAATAAATAAAGTTTCTTTTTATATACACAAAGTGAAAATTAAATATTTGCTATATAAAGCCTTATTTAATTTATATTTTTAAAAACAGTACAGAAAATTAAAAAACTCGTTTGGCAGATAAGTTTTTAAAAACAATTTTTGAAAACAATTTTTATTTTTCGATATTTAAAAACTAAAATTTAAAAGCATGTAAAACTTTATTATATTTTCAATTTTCTGAATTTACATATAAATTTATATTGAAAATTTCTCTAACATTTTTTTTAAAACAGATTTTAAAAATTGTTTTATAATAAAATTTTAAAAACTAAAACTCAAAATTATTTCAAATAAACTCTAAGTATATATATTTAAGAGAATAGTAATCATTTGAAAAGTGTATATTTTTTAGTTATAATAATTTAGAATTAAACCCATATATTCTTACACATATATTGTTATGTTATTATATGCTGATCCACTTAATTATATGACAAAGTTATAAAATAGGTATAAAAGTGTACATCTTATATATGGTAGTTATAATAAAAATTAATATTTTAATATAAAAAAGCGTATAAAATATAAGTAAACAATAATAATACATAATAATCAAGAACCAGCACCAGCTATAAGGTGCGAACAGAATTAGTTTCATCATAAAAATAAAAAAATTTTAGTTATAAAAAAAATAATACAATACAATATTAATTATGTCAAACTTTATTATTGATACTCTATTAGCAATTTGGCACGCCAGCTCCCACTCACCAAATCAAATACTTATAAATTTCTCTCTCTCTCTTTCTCATTCTCTCTCACACATTGAAAAGGATCTCCTCTTGCTACCTTTTGCTCCCACTTTGTTATTTTTCATCTTTTTGTCAGATAGAGAATTGTATTCTAAGCATGAACTTGTCCCTCCCTCTCCCTCCTCCCCTATACCAAGTCATTTTGTTATAATTGACCAACAATCACTTCTCAGTCAATCCCCTCTTTCCATGGCCATAGATTTTCCAATAAAGAATTCCATATAATAAAAGAATAACATTCAAACAAAAGGAAAAAAAAAAAAAAGTACCCAACCCCACTTCCATCGTTTCCACAAAAGGACACCAAAATTATACCACAATTCATTCCACCCTTGATCATACCACTATCCACCCCAATTATTTTTTTTTTGAAAATCAATTATAAATAATTAGATTACTTTTTACATTTTTTAATAAATCAAAATCAAATTTTTATTGTCCTAGTTATGTAGCTCAAATAATAAACAAATTAAAATATATGTATGTAAGTATACAAATTCAGTAATCCGATTAATGTACTTTTTTATAAAATTAAATTTTTATTAATACGAGTACAAAACTTACTTAAACTCATTAACAAAAAGAATATACATTACATCCACAACAATTAGACAAGCATTTATCCCATGGCAAGAGAATATGTGAAGCTTTGAATATCAACTTCTCAATTCAAACTCTTATCGATATATTTTAGCTTTTATATATATATATACACTCAAACATGTAAATAATATGAAACTTTTTACTAGGCTTTGCCGTATATATGTCCCAGTTGATTCAATTTTATTTTATTTAATATCACTATGTATATATATAACTCTATTCTTTTCATATTTCCCCCTTCAAAGTGAACCAATTTCAATTGTTTAAAATAAAAAAGGTTGCCTTACGTAGTCCATTGCTTGTGCTGGGACGCCACCATATCCATTGATCCATATTGAGAGTGAAATTAAAGGAATGGTTAAATGGATACTTTGTTTAGGTTAGTGAGTTTCCAACAAGATCAATCTTTGAACTACTCCACCACTAGCAGAACATCAAGCAGCTCTAGATCCTCAAAACAATATTATCACCAACAACAACAAAAAGAACACGACGAACAAGAAGAAGAATGCTTCAACTTTTTCATGGACAATAATGAAGAAGATTTATCATCCTCTTCTTCCAAACAACTTTACTATCCTTATCATCATCATCAACCTCAATCATCCACCACCTCTGCCACGACCACCACCACTGACTCGAATTTCAACTTCGATTTCTCCGGTAACAAGTGGGCCCACGACGTGCTCCTAGAATCCGCACGCGCAATAGCGGACAAGAACACCACGCGCCTCCAACACCTCATGTGGATGCTCAACGAACTCGGCTCCCCCTACGGCGACACGAACCAGAAGCTAGCCTCGTATTTCCTCCAAGCCTTGTTCAGCCGGGTCACCGAAGCTGGCTACCGAACCTACCGCACCCTAACCTCAGCTTCGGAGAAAACGTGCTCCTTCGAGTCCACGCGGAAAACGGTTTTGAAATTCCAGGAGGTTAGTCCCTGGACGACGTTCGGTCACGTGGCGTGTAACGGCGCGTTGCTGGAAGCGTTAGACGGAGAATCGAAACTGCATATAATTGACATTAGCAACACGTTTTGCACGCAGTGGCCTACGCTCTTTGAATCACTCGCCACGCGCTCTGATGAGACCCCACACCTTCGCTTAACAACCATCGTAACAACCTCAACCGTTCACAGAGTCGTAACGGAAATCGGTAACCGTATGGAGAAATTTGCGCGACTCATGTGCGTGCCGTTTCAGTTTAACGTCGTTAATCATGACGGTAATTTATCGGAATTTGATTTCTCGCAGTTGGATGTTAAAGATGACGAGGCGTTGGCCGTTAACTGCGTTAACGCTTTTCATTCCGTTACCGGGAACCGCCGCGACGCGTTTATTTCTTCGGTGAGGAAGTTGCGGCCGAGGATTGTGACGGTGGTGGAGGAGGAGGCGGATTTGGATTTGGGATTGGATGGGGAGGAATTCCTGAGAGGGTTTGAGGAATGTTTGAGGTGGTTTAGGGTTTATTTTGAAGCGTTGGAGGAGAGTTTTCCGAGGACGAGTAACGAGAGGTTGATGCTTGAGCGAGCGGCGGGGAGAGCGGTTGTTGATTTGATCGCATGTGATCCGTCGGAGTCCGTTGAGCGGCGAGAGTCGGCGGGGCGCTGGTCGCAGAGGATGCATGGCGCTGGGTTTGATACGGTGGCGTTTAGCGACGAGGTTAGTGACGATGTGAGGGCGTTGTTGAGGAGGTATAAGGAAGGGTGGTCGATGAAGCCGTGCTCCGACGCCGGAATATTCTTGACTTGGAAGGATCAGCCGGTGGTGTGGGCCAGTGCATGGAGGCCGAGTTTGACGTAGTGGAAAATGAGGACTACTCAGTGACTCGGTGAGTAACTCGCACGTGCTATATGTTGTTTTAGCACGTGCGTCTGGTTTAGGTTTTTTTTTATTGGTGATTACAATTAATGAGTTTTGTTTTTATAGTTTGCATGGTAAAAAGAAAGATAATGGGAAGAATTTTTGGAAGGAGAAGGAGAGTATGCCTGTATTGATTGGGGGAAAATGTTCTCCATACAATTTTTATTTATTAATATAATTCTAAATTTATTCAATTAAAAAGAATATTTTTTAATTGAATGAATTGTAAATTATATTGATAAATAATAGTTGTATAAAAATTATAATTCATTAATCATTGATGGGATGTTAGAAAAAGAATATTTGTGAAGTAAATTGATTTTCATCATGTATGTATTATCTCAATTAATTGAAAAGGCTTTACTTTTTTTTTTTTTTGGATTAACAGGCCTTAATTTCAATCGATCAGTGTTATTTTTTTTTTTTATTAATCGATCAGTGTTCTTACTTGAAAGAAATTATAGAATCTCTTACTAGTTATTACTAGCTAGTACCAAATTGCTTTAAAATGTACTATTTTTGGTACAAACTTTAAATTGTACTACTATGATTTTTTATTTTATTTTTTTGGTTGATCATGAAGATTATGAAATTAAAAGTCATTAAATTTGATTATATATAAATTTATTTGAATGAGTTTCTACTATTAAATTATTTGAAATTTTATTGCCCTTTATAATCTAATATCTCGAACTGCTTCAAAAAAACCTTATATCTTAATTATATTATTAATATTGAAAAAAAATTGTATTGTTTTCTAAAGGTAACATGAACGAATTTCAATGCAAAAGTAATAAAAAATTGTTCTAGTATTTGATGCCTAGAAAAATTATTATATATATAGTGTGCTGTGAATGATAGTCACGTTTAATTTTTTTATTTATCTAAATTCAATCTTGGGACCAATACTTTTGCAACTCAAAACAAATAATAAATAATAATAATGAATTATCAATGATTGTGAATTCAATTATTCTCTGAATGAAGTGCTTAGTATTTACTCCTATTTATTTTTTAATAACAGAGTCTTAATTTCTGAGGCTAGAATAATTAATTAATTTATCTTGACAATCCAAAATTATAGGTTCAAACATGCGTATGGACTAAGTTCAATCAGTTGATCACTGATATATATGTTCTTTAAGCTTTTTTTTAAAGGTATATATATATTAGTTAAGTTTGTTTCTGGTCCAGGGTTTGACCAGTTATAAAAAGCATATATAATTAATTAATTGTATATGAACTTAACTAATCAACCACCCAAACATAACATATATAATTAATTAGATGGACAACTCTCCGATAGTATGGCGTTTACATGAATATTTATTTATTTTTGGTTAACATTAATATTTAATTTATTTAAGATCATCATCAATTGTTAGTTGCCTTACCGGCCCAGCCAAATAATCTTAATTTATTTTCACAAATATTTTAAAAAAGAAAGAGGGTTTGGTATTTTGGCGTATGAAGATGATATCAGCTACTTTTAAGATATTATTATTATTATTATTACTATTAGGAGTTTGATTAATAAGTGATATTAGGAGCTTAATGACCAAACAAACCCACGTCCAAACTATAATTAAACACGTATATTAATTGACATATAGTTGTTTAACTTAATTAATGATCTTAAGTTCAAATTCTAATGTTAAATATTTTGAAAAAGAATATTTTTGTCAATGCCACTTCTTTTTTTAATATTGTCACTAATTTCATACATATGTAAGTATAAAATATCTCTTTTAATAACAAAGAAACTATTTAAAAGAGAATAGCAATATTAATTAAAGGAGTAACAATATTAATTCTCTTCTGTCAATAATATTTTTATCATACTCGAATAAGATTGTCTCTTAAATATATAATAAAAAATGGACATTCAAATTAAAAGCTGCATAAAACAAGGTCGTTATCTAGTTTATGGGCAATAGAATCTTAGGACGGCCACCAAGTTGGGTTAATGCTTTGGGGAATCTCATCAAAAGGTGTATAGCCCCTTAGTGGGTTAAGGGTATTAGTGGCCAGCACGCTGTCTTTGACATTGCCTTCTTATTATTACTTTAAAAAAAAAAATTCCAATGGAGTGATTTTGATCCTCTTCCGAACATCTAGCCATAACAAATTAATGGTTAACGTAGCCATCAAGCTTATATAACTATCTTTTATTTGTGTGATTTTGTTTTTTCAACTTTTTTAATTAAGCAATTTTGTCACAAACTTTTTTAATTGTGATTTCGGTACCCTCACGTACTTAATTATATTGGTAATTGACTTCATTAATTATTAACTTCTTATTAAAATTTGGCAAAATAATCAAAACCATGCAATTGAAAAAAGTTAGGAACCAAAGTCGTATAATTAAAAATTGAAGGATAAAAATTGCACAATTAACAAAATTTAGGAACTAACATCATGCAATTAAAAATTAGAAAACTAAAATCACGCAATTTATAAAATTAAAAAACTAAAACTACAATTAAACCTAAAATAAAATTGACAAATGATATTTAGTATTCTGAGGTCACTATTTAAGGCGGACCCAAATATAGTAAAAAGATATTATAATATATAGTTTTTTATTTTCGAGAAACGAATCAATGTGCATTTATGATTGTTTTTCTACTTCTAATAACTTTAACTAATATCCTAACATTGTATATTAAGATCTAATAAAATTGAATAATTCAAAATCCTCGTAATTTAAATTCCTAAAAATCCTCATAATTACTCATTAAAGAATGTTTTTAATACTTTTTATATTTTCAAGATTGAAAGTGCATTTAATTCCATACTTTATATAGTATCAAGAGGATAATTAAAAGGATTATTAAGAGGATACAGTATTGCTCAATAAAATTACCTATTAACTGTGCAGAACTTTCTTATCCTCATTTTTATTTTGTACATGACACGTTTTAACTTTCTTGAGCTCTTTCATGGAGGAAAGATAAGGAGGAGGGGGGGGGGGTGTTCATATAAGAGTCTACTTTTTCCCATGAAAGCTAATGAATTTGTAAGTACATAAACAATGAAAAGGAAATAATATGAATAGTGGGTTCATCTTTTTAGGGTTACATATCTTGAACTTCTGATGAGACTTGCCTCCTCCACTTTAACATATCCACTCTCCCCTCTTTTGCATCTTTCCCACAATGATTTTAAAACATTTATAGAATTAACTTCTTTCTTTTGTTTTTTATTTTTTTTTAAAGGGAGTTTGATTATGCTGGCCCATACCTTCCTTTGCAGGTTTTTGCTTTAATATATATCCTTTTATATATCAATGACAACGACATAATGTCTTTATGTTTTTATGGGACCAAGTTCATGTAGAAAGCTAACTACAGTCTATAATTTACAACCCATAGTACTTCAGAATCTTTGTCTCTCTGTCCCTCTTAATCCGTCTTTTTTTTTAAAAGAAAAGATATTATTCGACGATAATGGAAAAATTAAATAATAGAAAAGCTAAGAAAGGATTAATAAGGACCAAACTTGCACTAAAATAAAATGGAATTTTGGCATTTCAAATATCCTACTCAGTTTTCACTATTTCAGTCACCTTTCATCCTCTATGGTGGTTGTATGCAATGTTAGAGCCCACATGCTAGGCCCAACACATGTAATACACAGTTGGGCCCAATATTAGGCCTTCTGATGCCTCTTGTTGACCCAAAAACAAACTATCATGTCTCTTGTTTTCGGGTGACACCACTCCACTTAGGAGCGGCACCAGTCTTTTCGAACAGTAACGTCCGGAATTCATAAAATAGTAAAAATGGAAAACAAACTACCATTGTTTTTCCGGACAACAGCATCCTTCGATAGATAGTGTTGTCCGGAAATGAATGATGTTTTTCTCAAATAAGGTAGTGTCAATCCCTTCACCCGTTGTTTTTGTTCCCCGGTCCAAAAACAAACAAAGAGTCTAATATTTCTCTGGACTCTAAGCAAGGAGTGCACATAATAAATGCGACACATCAATTCAATGTGTCGCTACCCATTTTATTTTATTTTTTAAAAAAAATCATCTAAAATAATAATAAAAAATATAATTTTGATTTGTTTTTTTTAAAAATAAAATACTTTCTGGAAGTTATTTCCCGCAAAGAGAATGGCGCAACATTGAATTAGTTTGACACATTTATCACTAAGAGTGGGGTCTCAATAAGACATTAAAGTACTCATTCTCATACCAATATTTGAAAAAATTCCTATACCCAGTCCAATACCCGTACCCATCCCCACCAAAATTTGCGAGTAATTAGCCAAATTGAAGCCCAAGCCCATTTTAGAGAATAAATCCCCTCCCTATTTGGGTAACTTTTACATATATTCACTAAGTCTAGGTTGAATTGCTAACCCTAATGCCTATGGTGCTTCCACCATATAAAAAGCCTAGGTTTCTTTAGCCAAATAATAATGATGATGATACAAACGCTAGGGTTTATCCACCCTGATTAGGGATGGCAACGGGGCGGGGCGGGGCGGGGACGAATTTTGCCCTTCCCATCCCTGCCCCCGCTAAGAGCGGGGCGAAGACGGATTCGGGGAAAAACAAGGCGGGGATAAAAAATTCAGACCCAAACTCACCCCGTCGGAGATCGGGGAACACGGGGAATTTAGATTCACTTTTTTAAAAAAAGTACAATTTTTTAGTATATTTTTACATAAATTAAACACTTGAAAATTTTTAAAAAATTAAATTAATTACTTTAATTCACGTTATATTGTAAAAGTTATTAGAAATATAATAAAATTCTAACTTTATTATCATTGATATTGTTAATAATAATAGCATTATTTATATATAAATATGAAAATATGTATAAATATATAGAATTATAACGGCAGAACGGGTTCGGGGGCGGGGGCGGATAGTTAAAATCCCAAACCTGCCCCCGTTCCACTAAAAGCGGAGGCGGGAAAAACCCAAACCCGTCAAAAACCCGGTCAAAGCGAGGATTCCTCATCAACGTCGAACTCGGTTGGGTACCTACGAGTTCGGTTTTTATTACCATGCCTAGCCCTGATACCACTTTAACTCTTCAAGGAAAATTCTTGAATACATTTCAATTTGAGATTGTAGGGATACTCGAGTAGAAATAATTAGTATATTTACCAAACTAGCATGTTCCTATTGATTCCAATCTTAAGCACAAAGTGAATATGTTGTCACCAAAAATTCTGCTTTCTAGGGAAAAATAATAATAATAATAATCCAGAACCTAAGGTATAAGTAAGGAATAAAGTTTGCTGCACACCAGCTATTAGTGACATGATGTACACTAGGTATTTATGGTTAAATAAATATAAAAAAAAAAATAAATTTAGTATATAATTTAGTTAAATTATTATGTAGTAATTTAACCACATAATTCTTGACAGTTAACCACATAAAGATATATGGTTAAAAGTTAAGAAAAAAATATAGTTAGATAACACCATAATAATTAATTAAATCATATAATCATATAGTAATTTAACTAAATAATTATTCACATTTAAACCGGACGTACATGGTGCACTCCAATTGTACACAATGCTACTTAGAATTAAGTGGCCAATTTATTACCTCCATCTTTTCATTTTTATCAATTCCAGTGTAGCTGGTCAACAAAGAGCACATTATCTTTTGGTTAACAAAAACAATAAGTACACATGAAAGAATCATTTACTGATTTACATGACTAATTACAGGTAATGTCGTAATACAGGTGATCAACAGTGCTGGATTATCACCAAATTTCCAATCAAATGGATCACACCTTTCTCTATATGCTTACGATCCTTCAAACGAATCTCAACTTACCCTGAATCAAAGAGGTGTCGAGTCCACCATTGCATGTTACTGAGACTTGTGTTTCTTTCCTGAAGCAGTTTGCGAGCTATCCAACAAGTGCTTGACATGCAACACGGTAAGTTATAGAACTAAACTTAGATGCAGTTTCTCAGATGCGGTTGGTACAGTAATCTAATCAAAGTTGGAGTTTCACCACGAAAATATGAACTCCCATAATAAACATAACTGCAGTCAGTGCATATTACCGAGATGAACTCCAACTCTGATTGGATAACAGCACCAACTACATATAAAAAACTGCAACTAAGTTTTGTCTCAAGTTATATACGTCATTTTGTATATGATGATCACAAATGTACAATTGAGAACCAAGATTATTTGAACGCATTCCACCCTTGAGGAAGTCTCCACTTTTTATGCCAATATATAGACACCCTTGACCACAATGGGAATTCAAAAGTGTACTCCAGTGGCTGATCAACAGGTCCTGCCACTATCAGAGGCAACCATACATATCTTGAGTCCCTTAAGTCAGCGGGATTCCACCGATCTGCCATGAAAATGAATGAACCTGGGAAACCTGGTACAGGAAGCACAAAAGTGCTCTGAGCAAAGAACGTAGTAAGGCGAAACATTTTGTTTCCTCCGATGCATGGATTTCCTATTGTTTCCCAAGGCCCTAATATTGACTCAGCTGCATGAGCCAGAGCCTCATTTGGCGCCCATCCCGTGCAGCCTGACGTGATCATGTAATATGTACCCCGATGCTTGAACAGAGCTGGTGCTTCTCTATGCTGTCCCACAAGAATCCTTCTCATGACGGATGTCACGTTGAGATAATCGTCGGTGAGGGGTCCTATGTGCAGTTCACTATTGTCTTCAGAAGAGTAGACTAGGTATGCCACACCATCATCATCTTTGAAAACTGTCATATCCCTGCTTTCATATCCATGAGGTCTTTGGCTACCGAGATAATCAAAAGGACCGTCAGGTGTGTCACTGATTGCTACGCCAACAGCTGCTTTGGTATAGTTTGCATCATCAAGATGCATCCACATCACGTACTTTCCGGTCTTCTCGTTGTAAATCACTTTTGGCCTCTCAAGAACATTAGACTTGTGAAGATCATGGGTTTCATTTGTTTCCTCTGCTGCCAATACAATTCCTTCGTGTTTCCAGGTCCACAAATCTTTAGAAGAATAGCAGCCAACTCCAATAATGTCCACCTGATGGAGAAAGAAATGATTATTACAGTTTGGAGACAAGGCTATACAAATTTGCAAGCTTGGTTTAAAACTATAAAAGATAATAATAATAATAAAAGAAGTATTCCTTTGGTACTGGAAGGTGAGGGTATAACAGCAATATATGAGCTCATAACAAGGTAAAAAACCACTATTATAACCACAGTATGGAAAGTAGTTATATAAAAAAGATACAAGGAATTTAAAGAGGGAAGCATACTGATTTCAGGAGAAACAATGCAAGTTCCCTTCATATTCATAAAGTAGAAGGGAAAAAAAAAGGAAAATCAAAGATAAAATCAAAATTCTAATTGATGCTAAGTATATCATTCATATTGATATCTACTTGGGCATGGAACGAAAAAGATTTTATGCAAAAATGATATCTACTTGTATCTCACTAGTGATACAGTCTTTGCTCATGCTATCTAAGAAAGATGTACACGAAAAGATATCTCCTTGTATCTCACTAGTGATATGTACTTATCATTCATAAAGATAGTTGACCAAAAGTTCCTGCCATTTAGCAGGGTGAATTTTTTAGACTTGTAAAAGGATTTTCCCTGACTTTTGCCATCACTTGAAGGCTTACCAACTGGATGAGGTATGGGAACTGGGAAGGCAAGATATCCAGGATCTTTTCCTTTCTTAGTTCTAGAATCTTGGGTTTAGGGTCTTAGTTAAGTAACCTATGCAAAGTTCTGTCTTGTGCAAGAACTTCAAGATAAAAATTGGACAATTTAGGTGAAACATTTTTCTAGGAATTTCAAATTACAGAAAAACATCAGATCTCTTTGAAGTAACAACTTGTAATAAGAACTTAATACCACTGGATCTCTGAGAGGCTTTGAACAGATAGGCAATTGAATTCTGAGTCTTAGATGAGTGAAAAAAAAAACTGTACATAGGTCTCAGCTTCTTGGAAAGATGTCATCAAGAGTTTTACTATGCACTTTATTCTGTAAAGTGCTTCTTAAGGGATCCAAATCTGTTAGGTTTACATCTCTTAGGATGACTTCTTTTCCTTTTACCTTTTTTTACTTTTTTAAGATATGTTCTCAATATATTACTATTTGCATTTGAACCGATTTAGAAAGACTCCTAAATATGCTAATATCTCCATCTATCAAACCAAAAGGTCAATATATACACCCTTTTCCTAGACTAACAAGAATATGAAAATTTTATGCCAACTTTAGTATATCAAGAACTTAACAAGACCTTTCATTCAATACCATTTCTCTGCCAAAGACTTACAATCATTAATTATGCAACTAAGAATGTTTCAGAACATAAAGAAACAGAAACTGCTAAATAACTTGAAGCATACAGCAACTTAGACAATAATCTAACAAGAACTAAATGAATCTCTAAGTAAGCAACTGAAGCAAAAGAAGTATAAATGCTGCCATGAGAGTCAAACATGCATCTCTAATCTAGTCAGTTCTTGCTTACGAGGAAGCCTTCTTAAAATAATCAAAAGACGCACTTGCATAATAAGATGCTAACCATTTCCACAAACATCATCTTCTATCTTTTATAATAATTAAAAGCAAGTCATATATAACCCTAAGGGCACTTCTTAACTTATAAACAAAAAAGTGTTCAAACAAATTACCCGAGCAGCTCCTTTCTTGTGAGCATGATAGGTGGGCCCATCTTTGTATTCGCCATACCAATAGTATGTCATTGAATTTTCGTCATACAGAATGCCCCCTCCATGTGCTTGAATGGGATTTCCATCAGTATCTAACCAAATCCTCCCAGGGTAGTAATAACAATTATCATCTTCAGCAGTCTGCATTGGATCTACAGCTCTTTTACGACCAGGAAAAAACACTTGTCTCAGTTGGGAATTTTCATCCAAGAATTCATCAATCAGTGTGGTTGTCCGTTTAGGTCTGCGTTTTGCCGCCCGGGGGGACCTCCTTCCCCTTGGCGGGGGAATTTGAATGTTCTCCTCTTCCACTTCTTGAAGTTCACGGAATAGAGGGAGATGACTCACACGTAACTGAGACTCTCCAACATCTCTATCTCTGTGATGAATATAGGAATATAAATGAAGCAAAAGAAGGCATCCTAACAAGCTCAATACCACAACAGAAGAAGAATATCTGCTCCCTGCATTGCAACGTAGTAAAGTTGTTGGTTTCCTGTATTTGTTCCTCATCCTCATTTTCTCTTCCTTTTTATCTTCAAGATAATGCTGCAATTAACAAAATGCAACCTACGGAAACCTGACAACATGACCAAATACAAGTCACAAACATCTAACCTACATGGTAGAGAATTTCATAAATCATCATGATAAAAATCAGTTATAAAAACTGCAAATGATGAAACTAAAGTATTTCCTTATCAACTTTGTCCTTCAGTTTCATCATTTTACACAAGTGTGTGTTTGGATGATGTAATTCAAAATTCTAGAGAATTTAAACTTCTAAGAAATTAAATTGCTTCAAATAATTTTTTTTATTCACAAAATTCTCCATTTTGATTAACAAAATTAGTCAATTAGAATTCTTAGGAATTTCTAAAATTCATGCTTCACTTATCCAAAGTCCAAACGAGTTATATATTGTATTAATGTAGCTTAAATCCTTGCAAAAATTACATTCACTCCTTAAAGGCCCTTATGGCAAAATTACTCAATTCTCATTGGTTATAACAAATCACTCTCTCTTCTAGGCTTATTAGCAGAAATTCAAACCACTTTCTTTAACCCCCTTTTTTCGTTGAAAAATGGGACATAGCACCCCAAGAAAAACAACAGGTAGCCAAACTACTTATTCCACTGATACATAGTTTGACATCTTTACCCTACTTCATAAATAAACATTAATAACACAAAGAATTCATCATTATAATCTTGCGCAATAAAATCCGGATAATGCACTAACTATTCACATAGTAACAGACAAAGTTGGACAAGAAAACGAATTTTCACAAAACTACAGGAATCAGAGCTCAACCTATGTATCAGATCCATTAGGCAATTCCACAACAAAGCTGAAACCTAAAAATTAACAACGCTTGAATGCATAAAAATAGGGATTCCTATGCAGTCTCTAAGATGAAATAGAAAAAAAACCTAATAGATGAATGAATAGAGCTACGGAATAATCAGAAGCTGAAAAACAAAGCAAAGTGCGATTGAAGTTTGAAGAGACTCACCTGGAACCACCCTAACTATGGAATGCGAAGAAGAACTTCCCGTCATGCGGTTTCTCGAAGTCACGGACACACTGGCATAACACAACCACCAAAGAAAGCTTTAGTCAAAAACGAGTTCAGAGAGAGAGAAGGTAACAATGATAATGATGATGATGATGATGATGTATGGTATGAGTAGTTAACTTGCTATGGCGTTTGGATCTGAGTATCAGGTTGATGAAATTGATTTGCAACCAACGCTAATTTTTCACTGTGACTTTTGGTGGGAGAGTTCTAGAACTTCTTCTCTTTTACCATAAATAAATATCAGCTTCAAGCAATTTATCTCTTCATTTGTTTGTTCTATTTGCTGTTCTCCTTTTTTTCTTTCTTTGTCTTGCGTTTACTTGAGAATTGAGACGCGGAAACCGCTTCTATAGTTCTATGTTTTAGGGTCGGGATAACATAACAATTAATTAAATCACTAGTTGTGACACAGTGCTACCTTTTTTTTGTAGTACCTTTTTTTCTTATTTATTTGTATATTTGTATATATATATTGCGCATATTAAAAAATACAGTTATAATTGTTGTTTTCACTAAAATAGTGTTTGAACTGTTTATAATATTTTTTATCTATTTAAATTATATTAGTTACATAATAATTCATTAATTACTCATCCAATTTAAGATAGGAATAAAATTGATAAAAATATAATTAATATTTTATTGAAATATAAATGGACAAATAAATAAGAAAAAAAAATTTATATGTGGACAAATAAAAAGAAATGGAGAAAGTACATTAATTACATGAGAATTAAATCATTTGCTGTTGCCTGATAAAAATAGAGGAACATTTTATACTTTATCTGTCTCAAAATGTAAGACTCTCTAAACCAATATTGCGAGAATTGAGAAAAGTGGTTAATTTAGTTAAATGCATTAAATTTGCCTAATAAAAAATATTAGTTTTCAAATTTGCCATTTTAATCTCTTTCTATCACCTCACTCTTTCTTAATTAATGTTCATCAAAATTAGTTGAACAGCAAGGATATAATGATAAAAAAAAATTAAATGTGCACAAAAATTTCCAAATGATCCTATAAAATGGGACAAGCAAAAACTCCCTAGAGAGTGCTTATATTTTGGGATGGAAGGAGTAGCTATCAAACAACAAGATTTATGAAAGTTTAGCTTTAGCATTGCTTTCCACAATAGATACCTTGAAAGAAGAGAAAAAAAAATATAACAAGTAATTATATTTTTACACTTTGTTTTGTTTAATTTGCATTTTTTGTCACTTTTTTTATTTTCTCTCTTTTATTTTTTTAAAAATATTTATCTCTCTATTTTCAGACAACTCTATTATTTTTTATATAAGACTCTAAAAAAATTTAACTGTTTTTATAAAATTCTCTCAAAAATTTCTACATCATTAATTATTTTCTTAATAAAACATTATTATCATTCAATTATTTTTTTTGGTAAACAGAAAAGTACAATAATGAAATAAGTTGAGAAAAAAAAATACTTTTTTTATATAATCAGTAGAGAAAAAGTACTGATGAATCCTGCTCAGAATACAATTTTAAAAAACTAACATATATTACTAAATTAATCAATTTTAAAAAAAATTTCCGTGAATTAGTTCAGAGGAAAAAAATTGGTGTTTTTTTTTTTATTATTGGCCAAACACATACTTTACACTACACTACTCCTAAATCTACTCCTTCCCTTAAGCTCCAAGAGCTTCTCCTTACGTCATTTGAGTTATTACAAAAATAATAAGTATTTATTAGATTTTTCAATTTTACTCTTAATTAATGAAAGTGGTTGAGTTTAATTTTAAATGATATAAATAGATATTATGGTTGACTTTTTTTTATAACCACAGCTTTTCTCACTTATAGAATGAAATTAATCTCGTTCATACTAGACGACTGACACTAACTTGACATAAGTAGAATTCCAACGCAAATCCTCCCGAAACAATTCTTGGAGTTATATTAGAGTTGACTTAATAAAAGTATATAAAAAACTAATATTTATCTAGAAACTAATATATTTTATTAATATTAACACGTTTTTTAATTTATATAATTTTTGTTTTTAGTACTCATAAGTGGGAATATAATGTTGGATTTTGCTGTTTTTTGTCGAATATGTTTGATGTTTGATAATTCGGTGGCAAACGTGATAATGATTGATTATCTAACACGACTCTTAAAAAAATAAAAGAAATCCTTTTCTACGGTGTGAACACGAGAAGGCGATTTTGTTTCCTTCTTTAAACGGATTTTATTGTTAGTTATTATTATATTCCACAATTAAAATCCAATCAATGGTGAATCAAACGGAGTTTGGGTTGAAAATATGTTTTGGTTATGTTTTTTTACAAAAAATATGTTTTTGTTATGTGAGCATGTACGTGTAAATAACATTAAAATTTAGAAAGGTTTAATAATTAAGAGAAATAATTATTTTACTTAGTGAAATGAAATGAAAGAGAAGCGTAATAATACAAAAGAAGGAAAAGAAAAATCTTAAAAATATAGAACTACCAAGATATGCATATATATATATATATATATATATATATAATGGTTGAACTATCAATTAGTTGTTACACCATATTCTTATAAGAAACTTATTTTTCATTGATTTAGGCAGAGACGGAGTCTAGTATTTCAATGAAGAAGGAGTTAAGGTCTTATTGAGATTTTTTTTATTAATATATATATAATTTTTTATAATAGTCCTTCCAAAAGTTTTTATAATGACTTCATTGAAAATTTGTTTTGAGTGTGTACTAAACATATTTTACAACAAAAATTAATACCTCCAAAATATAAAGATTATCAAAATTACTATAATAACATAGATGTGTTTTATATTTTGGAAGATAATATATAATAATATAATATATGATAGCATAAAAATATGCTTAAAATATCTTTAGAAGATGTGTTTCAGATTTAGAAAATATTATATAATAATATATAATAGTAATATATAATAGCAAAAACATGCCTAAAATAACTTTTGAAAATATGTTTTAGATTTGAAAATTATTATATAATAATATAATGAGAGTTGCTATATCGTACGAAAAAGTTACGCACGAATTTGAACGAATTTAAAATCAATGAGTGGGATTTTATATAACAATACATGGGGTGGTTACAATTTCATTATTTAGAAAAAATCAATCGCTGAAATTAGTGGACGAATTTTGTGGGTAATATCTTTCGTACTAATCAGTGTTTTCCTAATATAATATATTATTATTGTTAAAACTTATCCAAGAAGTTAGTTGTTTTACAATTTTTACTTTGGGTCCGTTTGATTTGTAAATTTTTGAAGGATAGCACAGTACAAAATTATGTGTCCATTATTTGATTTAAAAAATAAAATTAGGACAGCACAAAAATGGGGACACAGCACAAAACCTCTATTTTTTGTCCCTTAGAAAACCACCGCACAACTCTTTTGTTCTCAGCACAAGAGTTATGAAAAGTCAACAATACCCTCCCATTTTCTCAACTTTAGTAGCTGTTGTGGCCCCTGTACGCTCATACGCAAGAAGTGGAGGAAAACTGTTTATTCGCGCGAACAAAGAAGGCTGGAAAAAAAAAGGCGGCAACTACCTCAGAGAAGAGGGAAAATTTTCTGGAAAAAAGAAGGTTGTTCAAGCACAGAACTTCACCCAAGAGGTAAAAAATATTCATTTGATTGATCTTGCACCCAGTGCTAACCTGTTTTCAATTTCTTTTATTTGAGTTCAAACACCCTAATTTCTTTGATCCTTATCTATTAGAGTAGTTGTGTTATTAGAGTTTCCAATTCAGTTTCGTTTTCATCACTCTAATTCAATGGAGATAAGAGAGAGCAATGAGATAATGAGAAAGCTTATTCTCCCCAAACCTCTTCACCATCACCAGAATGGGTAATTTGTGTCGTCTTACTTGTCTATAGCAACTCCTCTGTTTTTATCGTGATTGGAGATTAGGGATTTAGATCCCCTTTTATTTTTTTTCTTTATTTATTTGTTATATCTATTTTAAATAGGCTGGGTTCCAAATTAGGAGAGCGGTATAAAAAGAAAATTGTGAGTAGAAGATAAAATGAGTAGGTGGAATTGGGCAAGAGTTATCTACTAGATTATTATTATTATTATTATCTTTGAAAAAGTTATCCCCTATTTTCTAGTTTAGAAACAAATCATAGCAGTTGTAAATACCTGAACTAGTTTATGATTATACCGATAATATATAATTAATATTTAATATCATCTGAAATGATATCACCCACACTCAAGTATCAACCAGATTGATTTTTCTTAGTAAAAGATGCCTTCTGAATTGCTGAGGCTAGTATTGCAATATATACTAAAATTATCTATATTATCTATATTATTCAACTATAGACATGCTCGAGCAAGGAATGTAATAGAGAGATGTTTTGGCCTTCTAAAGAAACGATGGGCTATATTAAGAAGCCCATCATTTTATCCTATTAGAACACAATGCAGAATTTTGTTGCTTATCACATAACTTTATACGCATGAATATGGCATTGGATCTAGAAGAGTTCACTCCACTTGCAGAAGATGAGGTACCTGTAGGCGAGGAGTCCATCAATGTAATTGGGACTGTTGAACCTAGCAATGAATGGACTCAGATGAGAGATACACTTGCACAAGAAATGTTCGTAGAATGGAATGATAGACGTAGGAGTTAGAGAATAAATAGTTCAGTCCAATGTCACTATTTTATGTATTTTGAATTGTTATGGTTTTGAATTTTATTTTATCATTGTATTAATGAACAAATATGCTTATTCTTTGAATGTAAATATTTATTTAATTTTATTTTTACAATTTGGATCTTATATGTTGTTAAGGTTGTTACTCTTCTTAAAAGTAATGATTTCATTATTTTTTAAAAATTTATTGATATTTAAAAGCTATAATTTATGTGGTTGTTTTATTGTGAAATCATATATTTATTGGTGTAGCATTTCAGGTTGTAGTTTTTTGTAATGGCAACCGAAGGAGAGAACAATGGTGTACAACCTAGAGAGAACCCAAGATCAAGACGTAACTGGAATGAACATGAGGAGGAAACTATGCTCACCATATTAGAGGAGATGGTAGTGGCTGGGCAAAAGCAAGAAAATGGGATATTCAAATCCGGTACTCATGAAGAAGTATGCAAAAGGATGAAAAATAAAATTCCTGGAATTGTTATAATTGTCAAGCAAGTTGTCAACAAGATGAAAAGGTGGACAACAAAGCTTAATGAAGTTGTTGATATGATGAACACTAGTGGGTTTGGATGGGATGACACAAGAAAATGTGTCACAGTTGATAGCGATCAAGTCCTATCTGAGTATTTAGAGGTATGTAACTTACTAGCTTGTATACCATAATAATTTTTATTGCCACTTTCATTCATTGGATAATTTTTTTTTTTTCTTTCTATCACTTGCAGAAGCATCCTAAAGTTGGGAACCATGTTAATAAAGAATTCAAAGAATTTGAAAGGCTACAAGGAATTTTTGGCAAGGATCGTGCAAATGGGCAGAGGGCTGAAACTGCTGCAGATGCCGTGGAAAATGGTGAGAATTAAGCTGATGATGACTGGACACAACAACATGATAACTCACCTAGTTCTGGTGGGAATACTTCAACTAGGAATGAACATGCTTCTGCTGAACCACCTCCAAAACGTCAACGACTTGCTCAAATAGCCTCTACATTTATTGAGAGTTTTAATAGCAAAATGGATGCGGTAACAACTGATTTTGCAAAAGTAGCGGATAAAATTCCTGATTCTTCAAAAAGAGATTTGGTTCAAGAGGTTAAGAAATTGGAATTAACTGAGGAAGAGGAAATTGAGTTGATTATAAAATTTTCTTAGAATCCACAATTTGAAAAGTTTTTTTGGGAGTTTCAAGGTACTCAAAGAATGTCTTTTGCGAGGAGGATAATGAGAATGCATTAGTAGAGAAGAATTTTAAGATGATTATTAGATGCGCCATAAAGATATATTTAAAATTTATTTTAGAATTTTTAAATATTATTACCTATTTTAATTATTTTTTCACTTCATTTATGTACTTATTGTAGACTTATAATTTAGAAGTAACTATTTTCTTTTGGTTTATGTATACATTAGAAGTTTATATTTTTTTTATATTTTCTTTGATATTATTATAAGTTTATATTTTAGAAGTTATTAATTAAACACATTATATTTTATATTATGTGTACTTTGGATGTTATTAATTTTTTCCTTCACTTTCTTATTTATATTGTAGCTCTTATGTACAGGAGAAAGTTTTTAGCAATATAAAAAATAAATTAATTTATTCCGTAAAAAAAATAAAACTCTTTTATTAATGTAAAAAATATAAATTAATGAACAAATATTAAAAAAATATCATAAATGTGTCTAGTGATATGTACAAAACAAACATGGTATAGTACAAAGGGTATAATAGTCAATTTTACGTTGTCCTGTACTGTTCATATGCATATCAAACTTAGCGCAGCATGAATTTTCTTGTTCTGTGCATTGACAATCAAACAAGAAACAATCCAGAGAGTTGTCCAGTAACTCCCCTCATTTGTACTGTGTTGTGCCATTTGTATTGTTCTGTACCTGCATCAAACGCACCCTTTGTCTCACAAATCGCAACAAGCCGCCTCTTGCCCTCTTCTTTCTATATGTGAATTTCCAAAATGCTAAAACCAAACATCTCAAAATTTCCACTTGATATTATTTTCTGCTCTCTAACCTTGGAACATACTAACATAATGCACTTGTAAATCATCGCTCCTTACTCGATATCTACGCCTTAGTCAGTTAGTGAGTTTTGATTGCTCTCCTAATTTCTTAATTTGTTTATCGCTTTGAAGTTTCAACATTACACCAATATGTCGCCTTTGTCTCTTTATTGACCGTAAGTTTTGCAATTTTAATATTTTTTAGTTGTAACTTGTAAAGTTTTTTTTTTTTTAATTTTCTTTTGTCTTATGTTATTGTATAAACTAATAAAGTGTTGTGTATTATTATTTATTAACAACTTGCTAATATTAGTATTGTATTGCGTCTTTCTTATGTTAATTTTCTTTGTGGTTACCACTTAAGTGACTAAAACTATATTGTGATTTTTTAATAATAATGTATTTTATCTATTGCAGCTATGAGTAAACTGAAAACAATTGATAAATTTTTTAAAAGGAATACAATTGACGAATTTTTGCAGATAGCTTAACTATTTATATTGAAAAAGAAATGGCGGGTTGTTTAACTACTGAATCAATTATAGATGAATTCGAATCTAGAAAACATCATTAGGTTCAGTTTTCTTAGGTAAAAATTATATTTGGTTTGTATTTTTATTTTCTGTTTTCATTTCCTGTTTTCAGTCTGTTTCCTATTTTCTGAAATTTTACAAAGGAAAAACTGAAAATGCTGAAAACAGAAAACATAAAATGAAAACAGGAAATGAAAATGCAAACCAAACAGCCCCTAAGTTTTTCATTCTTATTTCCAATTTTTACCTCTATTTTATATTTTATATAAGTATTAATTATCATAAATTATTTTAATTATTAACTATTTTTAATATGTTAATTTTATAAATAAATTTAATTTAAATGTTTGGCTCCCCAACAAAAGTAGGTCAACTCCACCCCTCACTCTAGAAACTTAATCTAGAAAATAGTTAAGTTTTGCGTACGTAGTAATGTTGAATATGTCATATTTTAATTTATTGTAGTTTTATTTTCTAATTCTTTTAAATATTTATGAAATAGTTCTTTTCTAAAAATACATTTACATCCATGTGATTTTCTTGTGATACAAGGAAATAAATAAAACGAGAAAAAGAACGGAAACTCTTTTAAAACAGAAAAAAAAAAAAAAGGAACGGAGCGAGTACTAAAATAAATACAATTTTTTTTAATAAAATATTTTTGAATAATTATACTAACTTTTTTTAAGTTTGATTTATCACACTTATTCTATTATTATTTATAAAGATAGAGTTTTGCTGAACAATATTCTTAGGGCACTTATTAAAATTACTATAATTAGAAAAACAATAATAAGTGTATATTATTCCGTCTTTTAAGAAGATTTAACATTATTCTACACTTATATTTTGAGGTTTGAAATTCTATTAAGAGAAATGTTATATCCTCCTATTAAGGGACGGAGCTAGCCCATTCTTGTTGGGGGGCCAAATATAATCATTTAAATTAAATTTATTTATAAAATTAACATATTAAAAATAATTAATAATTAAAATGGTTTATGATAATTAATACTTATATAAAACATAAAATAGAGGTAACAAAAAAAGGATGAAAAACTTATAATTTTTACCTAAGAAAATTGAATCTGATGATGCTTTCTAGATTCGAATTCATCTATGATTGATTTAGTTATGAATTAAGCTATCTACAAATATAAAACTACTTTGTCAATTGTATTCCTTTTAAAAAATTTATCAATTTTTTTTACTCATAGCTACAATAGATAAAATACATTATTATTGAAAAATCACAATCTAATTTTAGTCACCTAAGTGGTAATCACAAAAAAAATTAACATGAGAAAAACGTAATACATTACTAATATGAGCAAGTTGTTAATTAATAATAATACACAACACTTTATCAGTTCAAACAATAACACGAGGAAAAAGAAAATAAAAATAAAAAACAAAATTTATAAGTTACAACTCAAAAATATTAAAATTGCAAAATTTAGGATCAATAAAGAGACAAATGCGCAATATTATTGTAATGTTGAAACTTCAAAGCAATAAACAAATTAGAAAATTATGAGAGCAATCAAAACTCACTAACTTACCAAGGTGGCGTAGATAACGAGTGAGGATCGATGATTTATAAGTACACTATGTTATTGTGTTCCAAGGTTAGAGAGCACAAAATAATATCAAGTAGAAATTTTGAAGGGTTTGATTTTAGCTTTTTGGAAACACATAGATAGAGAGAAGAGGGCAAGAGATGGCGTGTTACCGTATGAGAGACAAAGTAAAAATTATAAAACAACTAATTTCTTGAGTAAGTTTTAACAATAATAATATATTATATTATATATTATATTATTATATAGTAATTTTCAAATCTTAAATATATTTTCAAAAGTTATTTTAGGCATGTTTTTGCAATTATATATTACTATTATATATTATATTATTATATAATATTTTCTAAATCTGAAACACATCTCCTAAAGTTATTTCAGACATATTTTTAGGCTATTATATATTATATTATTATATAATATCTTCAAAAATATAAAACACATTTATGTTTTATAGTAATTTTGATGATCTTTACATCTTGGAGGGATTAGTTTTTGATGTAAAATACATTTGGTACACACCAAAAAAAAAAACTTTCAATGGGCGGTCATTATAAAAATTTTTGGGAGGGCCATTATAAGAAATTATATATACATACTAATAAAAAAAATTCTCAATAGGGGGCTAAGACCTCTCCATTGCAACACTAGCCTCTGTCCATGCTCTTACTAAATTCTCTTACCCACCTAACTTTGATAATTATTATTTATTATTTGAAAAAGTAAATGCTTAGTGAAAGATAGATGACAATTGACAAAATTAAGTGAGTAAGAAGATTTATTATTTTTATTCTATTAGAGGGTAAGTGTTTCAAAAACTATGAGAAGGTAAGTGTAATAAATACAATTTTTATACATATTGTCAAAATTTAATCTATAGTCAACATAGTTAATTTTCTATAAATGCAAAATAAAGGGCATTAATTATGTGTGTTTTCACCATTAAATAGGCTTTGAAGTTCACCATTGATGTGAGTATGGATAAGATGCCTCAACGACTATAGGTTTTGAAGAATTTCTTTAGTAATTATTGATCTTTTTATTTGTTATTTGGTTCTCAAAAGTTGTAATATGCTCCCGGGCCTTTTACTTGAGTTGTAGGACTTGTTTTGGGTAGTATTTTTTGCAGTTTTTGGCGTGCCCACACAGTTATAGGACGTGCTCACGCGCACAAGTCCGAGAACATTAGATTCTGTGCGTGCTCACGCATATCCAAGGCGTGCTCATGCGGTCTCCTGACAGCACCTCACGTGCTCACGCGCCCCTGATGTGGCAAGTCCGTATTTTAGCGCGTTTTTAGGATCCTACACCATATAAATACTTGTAAGAACTCTTTACATTCAGATTTTGATGAATTAAATTATATTTTCGGGAGTTTTTCTCTCTTAGAATTAAGGTTCTTAAGCTAGGTTAGCTTGGAGACCTTGATTGGGTTCTTATCATTAGTCCTTAATACCAATGTGGCGATCCTCTTCGATTCTTATCATTGATCTTCGAATCAATGTGGCAAGTTTTCACTCTTCTTATCTCTAATTTTGATTAGAGTGGCGATCCATCTTCTAACCTCTTCCACTTACTTGATTTCCTTCTTGATTTGTGTTCTTCATGCCTCATTGAAGTTAGATCCTACATTTTGATGAATCTCTCCTTCATCCATGAGGAAGGATTCATTGCAGTTGGTATCATTGAGCCTTAGGCTTCTTTGAGGTAATTTTTGAAATTCTACTGTGTAATTTTGAAATTTCATCTTTATCTTATGTTCTATGGATGAGATTTGAGTTAGTTGAGCTTCAATTGTGTTTAATCCCATGAAAATGGCTTGAATTTCATTTTCCAATTTGTGTTCATTTTTCCCAAATTTTCGTATTCTGAAATTTTGATGCAACTGTGCATAATCCATTGAGAATTCGACAATTCTAAGTTAAAATTTGGATTCTACATAGTTGAAAACCTTGGGCTCAAGTGTTGATTGCAAAATTCTACACGTGTTCATGTGTGTTTTTCAGTGTTCTTGATGTTCACTGCTTGATTCATGAATCTTTGATGTTTGAATCCAAAATCTGAGTTGATATCCACCTTGTATGTGTTGTTAAGCCACAAACCTACATGTTTTGAGTCTTCTTTGTTTCCTTTTTGTTGTTTGGGATTTTGTGTCACTTTGTACACACTAGGTGTTTGTGAAAATGCCTAAGTGAGTTTTTGTCTTGTGTCATCAATTGTTTCTTGCTTGTATCCATTAGTTTCTTGGATTTCTATCACATTTGTGTAGTTTTTTTGCCACATCACCCTTGTTAGCTAGATTCCACCATTTCACTTGTTGAGCACATTGTGATATTTCTGTTTAAACACTTGTTTCACATTTTTATGTTAAGTGTGTGATTTTGTGTGACATAGAGTGCAGAAATAGTTCAAAACAAATACAAACAAGAGTGTACAAAAGCAAAAGAAAAGAGAATGTACAAAAAATAAAGAGAACAAAGAATAGAAAAGTGAAAAAGGCAATTCTATACACTAGAAAAAGCCTAGAATTAAAAAAAAAAAAAGAAGTGAAAAGGTATAGAAAAAGAAAAGATAAGAGTGATTATAGTTTGGACACTTACATCTTCTTTGTCACATTCCTTGTCATACACAATTTTACATATCTTGTGAATCTTTTCCACATCATTTGTTGGTGTTCTTGGGTTGTTTGACTTGTGGTGATTTGGTTACTATTGTTCTAGCTAGCTTCCATATTTTTCTTGAAATTATCTTGTTTTCCCAGTACTCCATTCTTTGTGCCATTATTACATTTTTGTTTATTCCTTTTTGAGTGTCATTCATTTGATAGAGTCATAGTTTATTGCTTGTCTTTATGACTCATTTGTTTTGTCTTTTGAGTTTTCTTTTCCTTGTAATCTTTGTGTCACTTTAATTGTGGTGTTTCTTGATAAGCTCTTTGGTGATTTGCCACTTTGGTACCATAAAATTAGGAAAATTGGATAGGACTTTCAAGTTCTCTTGATCTTCCTTGTTGAGTGCCCTTTTCAAGAGGTGCAGAGTGGTAAAAGGCAAGAGTGTACATTATAGAAAAAAGCCATAACAAGTGTGATACACGAGTGATTTTGTTTTTCTTTTTGAGTGAAAGACTTGGTGAGATTGTGTGCATCTTGTGAGGTCCTTAATTAGTTTATTTTTTACTTTTGATTTGTTGTATATTTTTATTATTTTTTGTTTAATTTGGCTACTTGGCTATATAGAATTTTCTTCGATCTTTTGTATTTTCAACCACACTTGTAGTTTGTTGTTTTGTGTATCTTGTGGATATTGTGCCAATGTCACTTGGATTTCGTCACGAGGAAATGTTCTTTGACTCCCGTGGTGAAAGAGCCTCTCTAAAAATAGCAAAATTATTTGAAACTTTCTAAAAATAATGTATTATTCACTTTGAAGTTTCTAACTCAATTTTATAATTATTAATATTTTTAAAATTACAACATTTTTTTAGAGATAATGTACTATACACTTGAAGAATATAGTGTTTTTCAAAATAATAATTAAAATAAAGTTTTTAAAATTACCTAAATTATTTAAACCTTTTTGAAAATAATGTATTATTCACTTTGAAGTTCCTAGCTCAATTTACATAATTTTTTATATTTTTGAAAGTGCAACAGCTTTTTTGAAATATTGTACTATACACAAATAATGTATTATTTACTTTGAATATTGTGACTCAATTTACATAATTTTTTAAATTTTATAAATTGCAACAGATTTTTAGACATAGTGTACTATACACTTGAACATGGGATGTTTTTCAAAATAAAAAAGAAAACGCGATTTTTAATTTTCCTAAATTATTTGAAGCTTTATGAAGATAATGTATTATTCACTATCATATTTTGAGCTTAATTTATATAATTTTTTATATTGCTAAAATTGAAACGATTATTTAGAAATCCAGTACTATTTGAAGAATATGGTGTTTTTCGAAATAAAAATGAAAATATGATTTTTAAATTACCTAAATTTTTTTAAACTTGTTGAAGATAATGTCTTATTCTAACTCAATTTACAAAATTTTGTAAAATTTTAAATTTGCAACAGTTTCTTTAGAATTCCAATATTATCACTTGAAGAATACGTTGTTATTCAGATAAAAATAAAAATGTGATTTTTATAATACCTAAATTATTAGAAGCTTTTTGAAAATATTGTCTTATTCACTTTAAAGTTTCTTGTAAAATATACAAAAAAATTTATACATTTAAAATTGTAATAGTTTTTTAGAGATCAGTACTACACACTTGAACAATCGGGTGCTTTTCTAAATAAAAATGAAAATTCGATTTTTAAATTACCTAAATTAGTTGTAGTTTCTGAAAAAATGTATTATTCATTTTGATGTTTTTAACTCAATTTACATAACTTTTTATTTTTTTTTAAAAATTGCAACAGTTTTTCTTTAGATAGTGTACAATACACTTGAAGAGTAAGGTGTTTTTCGAAATAAAAATGAAAGTATTTTTAAAATACCTAAACATTTGAAGCTTTTTAAAAACTATGTAATATTCACTTTGAAGTTTTTAACCTTATTTACAATACTTTTTATAATTTTAAAATTGCAATAATTTTTTTAGAGATCGTGTACTATATACTCTTGGGAGCGTTTGTTTCATGGAATCGAAAGAGATTTTTGGGAATGTACTCTTGAGATATCCAGGAATGTATATTTTTGGGTATTGTAAAGAAACTTAGTTTGTTTGTTAATTTTTTTTCTCAGAATGTTTAAAAATAATTCCCAGAAATATTTAAGTTATGTCGGGTTCAAAAAACACATTCCATGAAATTTATGGTATAATTATAAAATTACCCTTATTGCAGGTGAAATTATTTTAAATATCTTTTTTACTACCCTGATTACAATATTTGTTTTTTTAATATATAATTTTCTTACAAAATTTCAATTAGTGAACATATAATTAACTAATAAAAAATGTAGTATTTAACTAAATTTGTAGTTTATATATATATCTATCTATATATATATGGCATTAATGTTGGTGAACAATATCATGTGTTGGAGAGTAATATGGATAATTTTGGTTTTTTCATTAAATCTTAATATACCCACCACTTAGGAATATTTTTTTCTCATGGTTGAGAGTGGGCATGAAAATCCTCCATAAGGTGAGAAAGTGATTTTTTGGGAATATTTTTAAAAAAAATTATGCTCATTTTCAGTTAAATTTTCTAGTAATCTTTTTTAATTCCATGAAACAAACGCCCCTGAAGAATATGGTGTTTAGGTTTTTTTAAATTACCTAGATTATTTGAAACTTTTTGGAAAGAATGTGTTATTCACTTTCAAGTTTCTAACGCAATTTACATATTTTTTTATATTTTTAAAATTGCAACAGACTTTTTAGAGATTTAGTACTATACATGAAGAATATGATGTTTTTTGAAATACAACTAAAAATGCGATTTTTAAATTGAGTAAATTATTTGAGGCTATTTAAAAAAAAAAAATAGGCTATTTGATTGTGTTTTTGTTTTCTGTTCTCAAAAACTATTTTGTAAAATAATTTCGATTAACTATTTTTGAGAAGCAAACATAAAATACAACCTGCTTGGCAAATTACCGGATAAAGG
Source organism: Cyamopsis tetragonoloba (assembly GCA_037177725.1). Taxonomy (NCBI): domain Eukaryota; kingdom Viridiplantae; phylum Streptophyta; class Magnoliopsida; order Fabales; family Fabaceae; genus Cyamopsis; species Cyamopsis tetragonoloba. The sequence goes on along the minus strand of CM074120.1, from coordinate 38,315,777 downwards.
CAATTTTCATATATTCCATCTCTTTTGTGTGTCATCTAACTTGTTCTTAATTGGTAGCTGAACCTAAACTATATATATATCTCTTTGAAATATAAGCGTGCAATCAATTAATTTTCTAAAGATCATGCATGACCATTTAATTTAAGTAGAATGGTTATTCTATAATAATTCATCACAATTCATTATCATACATAGATATATATCTTCTCTGGTTGAATTTAATTTATGCAGTATGTAAATAAGAAGTAGCAATGGTTCCACTAGCTCCATTGGGATAAAATCCACCGGGAAGACATTCATTACCAGTTCCATACACAATCCTAAGAATTTCTTGAGGAGTTCTAGGATAGGAGAGTGAATATTTGTCACCGGCAAGAATATTCCCTGAGATTTTGCCCTCTGCACCTTGCACTCTTGGTACCACTAGACCCTCATCTTTCAAACCACTCTTTCCGAGCGTGTTCCGAAGAATCGAAATGCGATTTGTGAACTCTGCAACGCTAATTCCGTAAGGTTGGACTGTTAGTGCTCGACGTTCGTATAGTAATGCTCGCAGAACGGCGTCTTGACCAGATTCTACTCCCAAAAGACCTGCCACTAGCTGTAGGTACATGATGATAGAGTATATATCACACATTTAATAATGTCAAGCAAAGAAAAATATGTTGGGCTAATCAAATTCCCCTTATTCATGTGCAATTCAGTTAAAAAACAATTATTTACCTTCCTAGAAGTAGCATTTTGGAGGAGTGGATTAACACCGACATAACCGGTAAGACCAACGTAAGGAATGACATAAGAAGCAAGAAGAAAGTTTATCTCATTTGCATAAGGATCAAATGGAGGGTGCAGTGGTCTCCCAAACGCACTGTTCATCACTTTCGCAAAAGATGCGCTACTTAGATCCAACAATGGTCTTGGGAATCCTTTCACATGGCTTTGTATGGCCCTGCAATTATGAAGGAGGATCCGATATAACATTGCGTGTATTTGGGTGAGCGGTATAATTTTAGATGAACTTATTTTTGTAAAATTTATAGTTCGATTAAAATTGAATTTAAGGTAAAATACTCAAATGATAACACAATCACCTTGTTTTAACTAAAATCGCATCTGATAGTTTAAAATTACATTGAGAAAAAAAAAAAGGTATACATTTTAAAAAGCAAAATCAAATTGGGCATTTCAAATTTCAAAAGCATGTACTGAGCTACCAACTCAACTCCAAACATAAAATAGAAGTCTAAAATTCTTTAACATATGTTTAGGAACAATTTTTTGGAAATAATAATTAATTTATTTTTTAAAAGTATTTTTTTTCCTACCTTAACTAACTCTTTCCTCAACAAAAGACTCAAACTCAAGATTTTACATTAAGAGAATTGCGTGTATAAAACTTAAACTAGTCGTCCATCAAGTCTTTATTAATCGGTCAAACATGATTATTTTTTTTAAAAAAAAATTCAATTAAACACCATACATATTTTTTTAAAAAAGAAATTAAGTGATCAATCAAGATTGTTGTACCTCAAATGTCCAACTTCTTGAAAACCAAACTGCATGATGACATCCCTAACAAGGAGGTCCAATTTGGCTAATTTGGCTCCAATGGGTGAGGGTCCACCTAGGGCCAAGTTAGGAGCAACCACATCTAATCCATGACCCAATGCACCAAACAAGAAGAACTCTGCCTCCAAATACTCTAAATTGAGAGGAAATTCAAGAAGATCAACATCTGATGATGATGATGTTGCAATTATCACCGAAGGGTGAGATTCTAGGAGAACAAGGACCAAAGCAGCAACAATGGTGGTGGTTCTGAAAATGTTAAGTGCCATAATTTTTTATGCTCAGATTCTTATTTTATTTTTTTCTCTATGTGTGATGATGTATATGATGTTACTTATGATCGGTCACGTAGTATGCATTTATATATAAACAACCAATTTTTTGGGTTCATGCAGGTGATGCAAAGAAATGCCACGTGACAAGAGATGCGACATAGCACAATTTTAGGATTTGCTACGTGGCAAAGATCCTAGCCGTTTGGATTTACTGATTTAGAAGGGATTTGCGTTTGCGTGATTTTGTTAATTGTTTTCAAAAATGGTTTTTTGTTTTCTAAAATTAAAACGCTACAAAACTTGTTTGTTAATTGTTTTCAAAAACGGTTTTCTGTTTTTAAAAACAGAAAATTAAAAAACCTGTTTGAAAGTTGAGTTTTAAAAAACAGTTTTTGAAAATAGTTTTTGTTTTTCAGTATTTAAAAACCAAAATATGAAAACATTTGAAACATATTTTGGTTTTTAGTTTTTCGTTTTCTGAATTTACACACAATTTTGTATTGAAAACTCCTCACACTTTTCTAAGGGCTTGTTTGATTTTCCTTTTTGAAAATAGTTTTTTGTTTTTAAAAACAGAAAACTAAAAAACTCGTTTGGCAGTCGTGTTTTCAAAAACATTTTTTGGGAACGGTTTTTGTTTTTCAGTATTTAAAAACTAAAATATGAAAACATCTAAAATATGTTTTGGTTTTCAGTTTTCTAAATTTATAGACAAACTTGTATTAAAAACTCCTCTCAATTTTTTAAAAAACTGTTTTATAATACAATTTTTAATAACTAGAAATCAAAAATGTTCCAAACAAGCTTTAAATAACTATTTCTAAAAACTGTTTTATAATACAATTTTTAAAAATTAAAAACCAAAACTATTTCAAACAAGCCCTAAAACAGCTAAAAGGTGTTTCGGTTTTCCATTTTAGTTTTCTATTGCAAAAATTAAAAAAGACACACGAAAGACCACTTTTCATTAATGGCATTAGTGTAAATACTTCAAAAACTATTCAAGCAAGTTTTCTTGTTTTCTCATTATGAAAAAAAATTTCAAAAAAAAATTTACAAACAGATTTTTTATATTTTATTTTCAAAAGCTGTTTTTAAGAATTGTTTTATGAAATGGTTTTCAAAAATTTTAAATGAAAAAGGAATCAAACATGCCCAATGTATGTTGTCCTCTTTTTTCTTTTGTGTTGTACCTTTTTTAGGACACTTTGTAAGAGTCAAACTAGCTAGAATGTGTTTAAAGTTTTAGGCTCGAGGAAAAAATTATTAAAGGAGCCTATGAAATATAAATGACTAATTAATTTTCATATTACTATTCTTTTATTTTGTTTTTTTAGTTGTAAAGTTATTTTTCAAAGTTTTATAGTCAAACATGTTTTTTTTAATTCATTCAAGTAATTTTAACATTTCATAAATTATTTTTTTATAGAATTGATTCTTTCTCGAGTGAGATTTGGAGTAAAATAAATGTAAATCTTCTAAAAGTGTTCTTTTAAGTCAATTTTAAATTAAAACATCATCTCCTTACTTAAAAGATCATGTAAATAATACCAAAAAAAAAATATTAGATAAAAATAAATTATTCTTACTTCTGGTAATCACTTACCTCCATTATTAATGTTAATTAAATCCATTAATAAACTATTACCCAAGTTTAGAAGGGTTGGGAACATGATTCAAGTGTCCCCAAATCATGTCCTCAATTATGTCCTACCAATAGAATATCACCACGTTATTAAAAAATTCTATTAAGAAATTAAAGATTAACATTAAAGAAAATATTTTTAATGACGTGGCGATTTTTTATTAATGAGACATAATTAAAAATATGATTTAAGAACACATGATTTCAATCCTTGGGAACAATGACACATTACCTAATTAATCAAGATTGTTAATGGGCGATGTATGCACGCAATTTCCATCAATTTCCGGGAAATAGAAAAAAAGTTGATGAGAAATAATGCTCTCTTTTTTGTAGCATATTGACAAAGAAAATTGCATATAAATCTTTTGTACATTACATTCCTTTTCGGAAATTCAATATTGCAAAATGTTTATCTTTTATATTACCTACACAAAATACAAGATGTTACATTGTCTTTTTCCAATTTTATTGTTATTTATGACAGTAATATGCTGCTAGTATTATTAATGTTCAAGATAGTGATCAGATTTTTTTTATATTTTCTTTTCAAAAACTGTTTTTAACAATTGTTTTGTTAAATGGTTTTCAAAAAAAAAAAAAGAGATGGAAATCAAATATGTTATAAGAGTTATTGTTTGAAACGGTGTTTTTTTGTTTTCAAAGAAATTTAATGATGTCAGAGATTGAACTTTGTATAGTTGTTTCAAACAGTTTCGATTTTTAGTTTTTGAAAACGGTATTATAAAACAATTTTTTAAAAAAGTGAGAGAAGTTTTTAATACAAATTTACGTGTAAATTGAAAAAATTAAAAACTAAAATAAGTTTAACATTCAGATCTTTACCAAATTTTTGTTTTTTAAATACTGAATAATAAAAATTATTTTTATTTAAATTTTTTTATAGGCAAATACTCACACACCTATTATTAAACTATTCTCCTTTAAATCTCTACGGTTAAGGCTCGAACCTTAGATCTCCTATTCTTAAGCTTTATAACTTGGTACATGGCCATTTGAATTAAAGCTAAATTTGTTTGCTAAAAAGGGTTTTTAATTTTCTATTATTAAAAATAAAATACTATTTTTAGAAACCGAAATTAAACAAGCACTTACATTCCGATCTTTATCAAAAAAGCTCAAACATTCACAATAATGTGTCAAGACAAAAGTTCTTGGAATGAAATGTGACGTGTAGAATATATAAACCATCGAGAGAAGAAAATAAAAGATTTAAGAAAAAAAATTATACATGTCATAAATGTCATAAAAGGTATATCCAGAAATTTCAAAGTCAAGTTTGAGGGTGGTCACATCCATCATTTGAATACTTAGAAAATTACAAAGTTTTAAAGGGTAATTTGTCAACGATATATACCACATGTTGAATTATTAAGTTGGCAGTGGGTTTCAATTTTAAATTTTGAATTAGATCTTTGTGATTGAACAATTATAAATAAAAATGATAATTTGTTACAATGGGATAGGAATTTTCTCGGAAAAAATAATTTGATTTTCTGAATATTCATCTGTTACTAATTTAGTTTCTTATCAAATGTTTATTTTGTGCATTTTGACGGATTAATGTTGTACTGTTTTACATTTTTTAGAAATAAATTTAATAGTATTTTATATATATTTTTTTTGGTATGATAATATTATTTTAAATATTTAAATAATTAATTTAATGACAAATGAATCTTTAAAAAATTAATAAATATGCTATGGCCTCTTTGATATCACCGTTCACCCAGAAAAAAAGGGACCTATCTTTTTCTAGAAACTACAACACCAAGAGGGTGTGTTATAGGATAATCCTTGTAAGCTGGGACCATCAGATACTCCTCATTTATTGACAGGATATAGTAGGTATAATATAATTATAAAAATTGCTGATGGGTAATAACACTCGGTTTCAACTTAACATTTTGGTTTCCGAAATCATCCCAATCAAAGGAAAAAGGGTAAAGTGTGCTCTTGATTTTTTTATTTGGTGTTTCGTCTTAAAATGAGCTTGTGATTTTATAGCAACATCATTTACTCTTGTTTGAGAAAAAGGTTGTGAATCTTCTAATTTTATTTTAAATCTACCACAAGCATTGAAGTTACAAAATAGAGAATAACGTTTGGGTAAGCATTGAACACATTTTAAGTAAAAAAACGGATATCAGTGTCCGTGCGAGGAGCAAAAATAAAAAAAAAATGCATTATATGGTGTGCCAAAAAAGAGATGTGGCACGTATAGTAGCGGCCTTCCCAAAGCTACTGCAATATTTTTCATATTTTATTCACTTATCTATAAGAAAATATTAAAAAAAAAAGAAATACAAGAGATTATGATAATATTCAATTGCAAAAAAATTCCGATTTGGCGAGTATAGCCGTGATTTTGGTTTTCACGCGATGCCGAAAGACCATTCGTATACGGAATTGTTTTCTCCGCCGCCGACAGCGAAGCAGAAGATTGGACCTTGAAGGATCTAAATCCCATATTCCAATTCCTTCCCCTAGACCCCTATTCCGATGCGCGGCATTTAGTTCTCCAAAGAATTGAAAGTTGAAGGACAAAACACCCAGAAGAGGGAAATAAAGTAAAACACAACATCCAACTCTCAAATAGCAAAATGCACCAATAAACTAATAAATTTGTTCTACAAAAAAAAAGGATAAAAAAAATTGCCTTTGACCAACAAATATGAACACTACTCAAATATGATGTGAGCATAGATTGGAAACCTCAAATACTCCAAGTTTTGAAGACTTTTTTAGGGTTTAATCATCTTTTCAATTTGTAAAAAGTTGATCTCAAACATGTAATGGGCCATTAGGAGCTTTATTTTAGAGTTTAGGACATGTTTAGTTGATGAATTATGCAGTTTTTGTGTTCAAATGCACTCGAAGGGCATCCAAAGGCACAGAAACAGGGGAACACACTACAGCATGCGCGCTCACACGCACCAAATGGATGTGCGCACACGTGAGGGCAGTATGTAGACTCTGTTTTTGCATTCACACACACCAAATGGGCATGCAAACGCGTGGCCCTTTTCCTGACAACATTTGTGCCCGTTCAAATGCGTTTCTGGAGCGTTCAAACGCATGTTCTGGCCCTGTTTTGTGAGTTTTGAGCGACTTAAGTGACCTAGGACCCTTATAAATACCTCAATGACTTTGTAAACATAACTTTTGATCATTTGAATAGAACTTTTGAGTTTGAGAGCTTAGCTTCTCTTGGTAGAGTTCTTAGCAAAGTGCTATTGAACTTGAATGGCTATCTTATCATTGGTTCACAACACCAATGTGGCGATGCTACAACGATCTTATCTCTGATTCTAGTTAGAGTGGCGATTTCTTCATCCATCTTCTTCACTCTTCTGCATGCTTCCTCCTCTCTTAATCTTGATTCTAAACCCTCAATTGAAGCTAGATTGTACTCTCATCACGTCGTCATTTATTATCATTGAGCCTTGCGCTTCAATTTGAGGTAATTCTTGAGCTTCAATTGTTTTTGATTTCATGAATTTTGCTTGCATTCTCATTTTCCCCAAATTTTGAACATTTTCCCCAATTTTCGTTTTTTGATTTTTGATGCAATTCTGCCTGATCCATTGGGAATTTGATGATTCTAAGTTAAAATTTGAATTCTCCATGTTTGAAAACCTTGGGATCAAGTCTTGATTGCAAAATTTCTGCATTAATGTTCATATGTGTTCTTGCTTGTTCTTGATGTTCTTGGCTTGATTCTTATTATCTTGGTGTGTGAATCCAAAAATTGCGTTGATATTCCATATTATCATGTTGTTGCGCCACTTAAACCTTTGTTTTTTAGTCTCTTTGTTGATTCTTTTGTGTTTGGGTTTTTGTGTCATTGTATACACTAGGTGTTTGTAAAAATGCCTAAGTAAGTCTTGTGCTAGGGTCACCTTTTGTTTCTTTCTTGTTTCCATTTGTCCATGGATGTTCATTACATTTGTGTTGTTTGTGTGTGCCACATTAGTCTTATTAGCTAGCTTATTCTCCATACAAACCAATAGCACTTTGTTTCATTTGTTCTTGATTCATCAATTGTTCAATCCTCGTGACTAAGTGATTCAATTGTGTGAGTTGTAGTGCAAGACAAAAGTGTAAAGAAAATAGAAAGTACAAGAAAAAAAGAAAAAACAAGTTGCAAAGAGCAATATACATACGAAAAAAGAGAAAAGAGAAAAAGCATTTCAAAAGAAAAAAAAAGTGATCAAAAGAAAAAATAAAAAAGAAACTGAAAAGAAATAGTTCATATACAATTGTTCATTCTTGTTATTAAGCTTGCACTTCTTCACATTGTTGGTCACATTTCATAGTACATTCCACTATTTTCCATTTGAGTGTTATTTGAACACATTACTTGTTTGTTTTGGTGAATCATAGCTAGCATCTTTTTTTTTTTTGACTTGTGTGTTGTCTTAGTATTCCATTCTTGTGCCTTTGTCACATTCTTCTTTTATTCCACTTTGAGTAACTTTTCTTTGATTGAGTCTTCTTTTATTGATTATCTTCATTGACCCCTAAGTTTTGTCATTGTGTTATTCCTTCATTTGTATTCATATATTGTCACTCTTTTCAAGTGTTATTGCTAAGTTCTTGGGTAGTTTGTTACCTTGGTACCATAAAAGTTGGCAAGAATAGATAAGACTTTGAGTTCTTCTAACCTTCTTTGCTAATTATCCTTCAAGAGATAGGGAGTGGCAAAAGGCGAGAGTGTGATCATTATAGCAAAAGCCTTTGAATTGAGTGATACATGAGTGACTCTATTTCATACTTGAGAGATACACTTGGTGAGTTTGTGTGCATATTTGTGAGGTCCTTAGCTAGTTTTTTATTTTTTACTTTTGATTTGTTGTATGATTTCTTTTTTTTTTGGTTTAGTTTGGCTACTTGGCTATATAGGATTTTTTTCCTTTGTATTTTCCACTACATTTGTAGTTTGTGGTTTGTATTTTCTTATGGACATTGTCACCATGGAAGCTTGGGCTAGTCACTTGGATAAGTGGGTGATGGAAGCTTTGATAGAGCCTTTGCAAACAATGCAAGAAGATCCATGTATCATGATTGTGATTCTCATGGAAAGCAAGTAAGAGCCAAACCTAGACTTGAACGAGGTAGTACTCCTATTCCCTATACTCATGGGTATGATGCTAGACATTCCTTGCATAATTGTCATAAATGTTTTAGGCTTGGATTGAATGGCTATGTTACTCATCCTAGTCATGACACTCATACTAGACATGCTACATGTGATGCATAAGCTAGGCATTCTAGGGATGCTTGTATTGATAGTTCTCATACTAGGAAGCATCCGAGAAGAAAATGGATTATGCTATAGGAGAGGAGGCTCATATGTTGCACTGGGAAATGTTGAAGAGAGAGTCGAAGTTAAGAGATGAAAGGGAAAGGTTCAAACATCAATTTTTATTTTTTAGATAACCTTTCAAAAAGAATGTATGAATTGAAAAGAAAGCTTGTCCAAGGTACTGAAGAGTGTGTAGATGTTGTGCATGGCATAGGGAAGTATTATGATTCTAGTGTCTATGAGAGTAAGGTAGAGGATGTTGAGTGTTCCCAATAAACTTTCCTCCCTTTGGATTCTAATATTGCTTCCTTTGAGATCACTAATAATTTTTATTGTCAAGCTTTGTTTACTTTCACGGTTAGTGTTGCGCTTCAACTTGAGGAAGTAAGGGGTAACTCTTTGGCTAAGCAAGGTATGGATTTAATTTTCACTATTGCATTACCTTCATTAGCAAGTTTCATAAGGTATAATTCTCTCTTCCTTCCTTTTGGTTATTTGCCACATTTTGGATCCATTTCCTTATTTGGGCATAGGTTTTGGATAATCACATTTGGCAATCTTGTGTTGCTTTGTTTGCACAATACATTATGCTTACTTATGATATCTAGAGGCATTTCCATGGATCTTGTTGATGATGCACTTGTGTATGAGAAATCCTCTATCAATTCCACACTTGAAATTTCTTATTTAGGCTTCTGGCACTTTTTGCATTATGATTTCATATGTCCTATTTTAATGGTTCTTGTTGAAGATGAGTATGTGCATGCAAAATGTCCTATCCTTACTACATTTTCAAGTTTTGTTTTTACCTTTGAGATTGTGAGTTGTGGAGATTCTTACATTCCTATTCTCATTTGTTGTGTTTTTTCTTGGTTTCTTGCCATGAAACCACTTGGGAAGTTTATCATTTTTATTTTTGATCCGAGTGGTTATATTCATGTGTACCTTGCTCATTGTTCATGTCTCTATTTTTGTAGGTGGCTTATTTATAGATTCAAGGACAAATCCTCTTTAAGGGGGAGGAGATGATGTGAGCATGGATTGGAGGCCTCAAAGACTCCAAGTTTTGAAGACTTTTTTAGGGTTTAATCATATTTTCAATTTGTAATAAGTTGATCTCAAACATGTAATGGGCAATTAGGAGCTTTATTTTAGAGTTTAGGACATGTTTAGTTGATGAATTATGTAGTTTTTGCATTCAAACTCACCCGGAGGGCATCCAAACGCGCAGAAACAGGGGAACCGTAACAACAGGCGCGTTCACAAGCACCAAATGGGTGTGCGCACGCGTGAGGGCAGTATGTAGGCTTTGTTTTTGCACTCACACGCACCAAATGGGCGTGCGAACGCGTGGCCTTTTTCCTGATAGCATTTGTGCGAGTTCAAACGCGTTTCCGGAGCGTTCAAACGCGCGTTCTGGCCCTGTTTTGTGAGTTTAGTTAAGCGACTTAAGTACCTAGGACCCATATAAATACCTCAATGACTTGTGTAAACTCAGATTTTGAGAATATTGAATTGAGTTTTTGAGAGAATTAGTTCTCTTAGGGTTCTTAGCCTTGGGGCTATTGAACTTGATGATTCTTATCATTGGTTTCAACACAAATGTGGCAAATTACTCAAGGTCTTATCTCTAATCTATTATTAGAGTGGCATCTTCGATTCTTATCGTTGATTTTAGGATCAACGTGACGAGTCTTCATTATCTTATCTTCAATTCATTGAATTAGAGTGACGATCTATCTTCTTCACTCTTCCGCATGCTTCCTCCTCTCTTAATCTTGATTCTAGATCCTCAATTGAAGTTCCGCATGCTTCCTCCTCTCTTAATCTTGATTCTAGATCCTCAATTGAAGCTAGATTGTACTCTCATCTCATCAAAATAGAAAACCAAAAGCATAAGAAGAATTGACAAAACATAGATGCATGGTTACAACAATTGAAATACTATAATATATCACTCATAATTACTCCACAAGCTCACAATATATTATTTACAGTTAGAAAACAAATTATTTTCACCTTTTTACTTTATTCTCCTATTTTCGTCTTACGACATACATGAAGTGCTATTTTCCTATCAATTATTTTGTTGAAATAATAAAAAATGATTAAAAAAAAAGTATACAACCCGGTCCTTCTCTTCCCCTAGTTTGTTAATCTTTGTATCTATTAAATTTTCAAAAAATAAATTAAACTTTCCTAACTTGATCTAAGTGTCCTAGAACACAAAAAATGTGGTTTATTCCAGCTTTGAAAAGCCTCAACTACCCAAATGAAAACTAACACCACCATAATTGTGGAGAGAGATAAACTAGATGACCACAACAATCTAGTTGAAATTCTTATTGGCTTGCATTGATGCAACACAATTTCAGCAACTTTGTTCTTCACAATGTTGCATTTTGATAGTTTTTGCAAATCTGGATATATATCTAGCAAATCTTGGATGGATCTACTATAGGCATGAGCCATGTTGTATGAGGTCTTTGGAAGAAACCTTCCCTCTTTTCTACATTCTTCCCTTGTGCTCTCGTCATGACACGTAAACTTGCTGAGAATCTAAATACAAAAAGTTTCACTTTAGCCCTTGAATTTGTAAATTATTTTTATAAGTCCCTAAGTATAAAATTATGGCTTAATTGCACTTTTAGTTCTCCAACTTTGCGTGAATTTAGACTCCTAACTTTTAACTTAGCAGTTTTGGTTCCTCAAATTTGCAAATTGGATAGTTTCAAACCTACCGTTAGTTTTTTAAAAATTAATGACATTTTTTACTTAAATTAGTGACGGAATTGATTTGAATTTGCGTTGGAGGGACTAAAATCGCTCTTTTTATAAACTTGGGAACAAAACTGGACATTTGAAAATTGGAGAACCAAATTCACACAAAATACAAAGTTAGAGGATCAAAAGTATAATTAAACCCAAAATCCTTCATACTAACTATTGAATATACAAATAAATAAATAAATATATATATATTCATGCTAGTCATTGACTTTATATAGAAAAAGCACATTAACATTGGTCAAACAATTGTAAACATGCAATACAGATCTAGAAGAGAGATATAGAGATTAAAGTGAAATGACCTCGTAAAGTTAGGGACCAAATTGATGGTTTCATGCCTTTCATATCAGTAGTTGCTTAACTTTTTATATTAGTTTCACAATACTTCATTTAAAAGCAATTAAACATGATAATGTGAATTTTGTATGCACTAAATAGGTTATTGAGAAAATTATGATTTTAATCAAAACTTCAATTTAATAAATACTCACTTTTGATAAATCACCAATCCGAATTGCATTATGAGAGCAGCTATGTGGAATGTAGTTGTAATTTGGTCCTTTGGAAAAAGGGTCACAAATCTTTATGACTCCCATTGACTTTTCATTTTCTTGAGCTACTCCTAGGAGTCCATAAATTACCGACATATTAGAATTCAACTGAAACAAACGAACCAATGTATTAGAATATAACATAATAGAATTTAGGTAGTGTTTGGCCTAGCTTTTGTTTTTGGCTTCTCTTCCTCTTATAAGTAAAAGCTAGGTCAAACAGTATTTATGATAAAGTTTTTAGCTGGTTTTTTTCTTATGTACAAAATATAAAAAACTGGCTTTTAAGCTAGAAATATGAGTTTTTCAGAAAAAAACTGACTTATTTGTGAGCCCAGTTTAATTAATACCTGAATATTCTAATTAACACATGAAATCTTGAATATCTTTTCTTTCTCTCTTTGCTAAAACCTTTAAGAAGTCTTCTTCTGTTTATGAATTATTCATTCACTTAAATATATATGAGTTTTATTGTTAATTAAAATTTTTCATATTCAAAAATATTTAATGTTATATTATTATTTTAATAAATTTATATTGCATTTATTTTTTAAAAAAATAAAAATATTGAGTTTTATCAAAGAATTTTTTTTATAGCAACTTTATTTTTAACAAATAAATAAATGTGACAATTAATGATAAGTAACTTAAAAAGGTTAACAAAAAATACTATTAATAAACAAACAATTTTTTACTCCTAAGTAGCTTATAACAAACAAAATAATAAAATTATCAAACAGCTTTCAGCTTTTTATTTAAAGCTCTTATTTCCAGTTTTTACTTAAAAGCAGCTTATAAGCCGAAAATAAGCTGGGCCAAATGAAGTCTTAGACTTAATTGTACTTTTAATTTATATAGTTTGTCAATTTTATAATTTTGACCTTCCATAATTTTAATATTACGATTTTGGTCTCATTAAAATGTGAAAATGGGCCCTTAATTAAGGTCAATTTATACCCAAATTGACTATAATTCTTTTCACAGCTTTTAGTAACATTCTGTTTAATATTTAATATTGGACGGAAATTTGACTTAGGGACCCGCTTTTCACATTTTGAATTGGCTAAAATATAACTTTAGTTCTTTATGTTTGAGCTAATTCTTATTATAGTCCTTTAAATTATTTTAGCCAATTCGGTCTTTTATATTATGTTTTTGGACCATGTTGGTCTTTTTATGTTGACACCGTTAAATGTTTAATAGAAATACCCAAAAGCGACATCATTTTAGGTTTAAATTTCTATTCTTTTTCTTCCTTAACTCCGGTCAGCGCCGCCTCCACCACCAACCGTCATAGACCACTGTTGTTGATCTTCTTCTTCCTCTTTTCCTTCTCTTTCTTCCCCTTCTCATGTTCCTATAATACACCTCCATTTTTTCTAAAGAAATTATTCTTTCTTTTACTTTTCATCAAAATCATTCTGAAGTTTTCAATAGCAATATTTCCTCTAATATTTGATCAAGCTCCTACAATCTAAACCCATTTTCTAAATCCACAAAATGTGCTAAATTTATCTCTCTTAAGTATCATCTTTTTTTTCTTTCCTTTCTTGTTCTGTTTTCTTTGTTTTTGTTCTCGCTTTGATTTTCCATCGACCGAGAAGTTCAATAATCGTTTTTCACTCAATTTTCTTCAAAATTGTGATCTTTTGGTAGATATTGGAGGAGCCATTTGGTTGTTTTAGAGAGAAATGTCATCGGATCGTAGAAGGAGAGACAGAACAACCAGAGGAGAGAGGAGAAAAAGAGTCATAACGGTGAAGAAGAGTCGTTGGAGGATAAGAGCCATAACTTTAGAAGCACGGTGACAACATTGAAGTTGTGAGAGCTCTCTGAACCCAACATATGCAATTTTGGGTGGAAACTGAACATATGCATTTTTCTGTTTTTTTGGTTTTAGCAACTTGAATTAGATTTGGTTCAAGCGTTTTCCCAAAAGCAGCTTTGGTGCGAGAACTGAGGACAAAGAGGAGGAGGAGACTAGGAAGGAAGAGAGGAACAAGAAGAAGAAGAACTGTGGCCGTCCATGGCGGTTTGGCGGCGACAGTGGTGATTGGAGTTGAGGTAGAAGAAGAATAGAAACCCTAAGTACAAAACGACATCGTTTCTTGTGTTTTTCCGTTAACCATCTAACGCCTTTAGCGCTCAAGGACTAAATTGAGAAGGAAAAAAAACAAGTTAAACAACTAGATTGAGAAGAAAAAAACTTAAAAGACGAAAGTAAGAATTCGCTTAAACATGAAAGATCAAAGATATATTTTTAGCTTTTTAAATTCTATAGAGATCAAAATTACTCAATTGAAACTAAGGGAGCAAACTTATACAATTAATAAACTATAAAAACTAAAAATACAATTATAGTTAGAATTTACCGATTCAATGGAGATAGGAAGAAATCTGAATTAATTATGGGTTAAATAAGTGCTTTCTTCTTTTAACTTTCTTTTTTTTTTTATTTTGTCCTCTAGTTAATAAAATTTTAAATTGGACCTATAACTTTTTTATTTTATTTCAATTTCATCATTATTCATTAACTCTGTTAAATGGCTAACAGAAAGTAATGAAAATGACGTCAAAACAATGTCTTTTTGTGTAAACTCTATCTGAAAACTATGTCATTTTGGATATTTTCATTAGTCATTAACAAAGTGAGAAAAATTATGAAACTGAAACAAAACAAAAAAAAATTACAGAACTAATTTGAGATTTTTATTAATTAGAGAACAAAATTAAAAAAAAAAAAGTTGGAAGACGAAAGTATTAATTTAACCTTAATTATAATAAAATTTTGTACCTGAACTATGAATTTGTGGATGGTGAAGCCAATTTCAGCTATCAATTTCTCAGAGAAAGATTCATCAATGCAAGGCAACATTGAACCAAGGCTACTATTCTGTGGATTTTCTACGAACACCTCAAAAGCAGAGCATGCATCATTTGCAAAGCTGCATGCAAAATTCACACAACATTGTGAAGAAGTTTCAATAATTTCAATTTCAATCATATAAGAATGAATGATTTGTATACTCACGTGTTAAGGAAAAAATCAAAACCAGTCAAGAACCAGCACAGGCTTGTCAAGATCCAAAAGCAAATAATCATGCTGAAACAAATACAAAACATAATTAATAATCATAGCAAAATGCAGAACAGAACATATATAACTTTAAAAATGATACTTTATCTTATAATTCTTATTTATTGTCTTACATTATAAATCCTGGACGCCAATGCAGTACCATGAGAACTGAGTCAAAAGAACAAAGTGAGCAAACCATTAATTAAACCAAATTAATCTCAATTCTCAACTAGTAAATTTTTATTCTATGAAAATTAGCTAAATGGAACAATTTTAAGTAACAAATATAAAATTTTACTATGGTTTAATGCTTACCTAGTGCTGCAACGAGTGTGACTAAGTTCATGGTTAGAACAACAAAATGTGCAATGTACCTGCGACACATTAAAAGCACGAAATCAATACTAAATCAACTTGAAATACTCGCTCTGTTTGTTCTGTGTGTCGTTTAAGGTTAATACATACAATTTAAGAAAACTAAATAATTTTTTTTTGCTTAAAAATTGTCATCAAATTTTCTATTAGCCCTTATTAGACTTAACAATAGTAAATTATTCATCTCTTGGTAAATGTTTAACTAAACTAAGACAAAATTAATATTTTTATCCTTTAACTAATAAAAATCTCAAATTGGTCATGCTATTTTTTGTTTTGTTTTACCTTCGTCATTTTTTGTTTGCTCCATTGAATGACTAATGGAAATATCCAAAATGACGTCCTTTTGAGTAGGATTTATGCACAAACGACGTGATTTTCATAACTTTTTGTTAGTCATTTAAAGAAGTCAACGAAAAATAACGAAATTGAAATAAAATGAAAAGCTATATGACTAAATTGAAACTTTTATTAATTATAATACGACAAAAAGAAAAAAGAAAAAGTTAGACAACCAAAGTACGAATTTGACCTATAAACTAATAAATAAGTAAAGTTATAATAGAAAATAAATAAGAAGTGTTTTTCAAACTTATAAAGTAACAAATAAAAAAGAATAAAACTTTCGAAATCACTACAAATAAAAAATAACGGACAGAGTAGAAAACAAGAAACACAAAAAAACATACGAAGTATGAGTGGCCTCGTCGAATGATTGCCCACTTCGGTCAACAAAACGACGAATCACGCGAAAGTTGCTTCTTAGATCTTCAGTGGTGGAATTCAAACTCATACATATTTGTGGATTGTAAGGTAGCAAAAGGTATTGCATTTGTTTTGTTGTTTTCATTACTCTGCCTATTGTGCCAAGAGCATCTTCTCCTATATCTACCACTGATTCTTTTAACTTCTCTGTCCTCCTTAGGGTCTTCTGACTCATGGCAAGGACAAAACTGGATGTAACTCTGTCATAATTTATTAACGAATGCTTCAATTACAATTTGATCCAATAACAAATTTTGTTGGAAGAAAAAAAAGTTGAATAATTTTTTCTAGTTGGACTAGTTGTGGTTGTGGGGACCGGAGGTTGTACACGAATCACTTCTCTTTTAAGGATTAATACATATTTTTTTAACGAAGAAAAAAAAGTTGAATGGCGGTAGAAAAATGGGGACTTACATGGCGAGAGATGTGAAGAAGAGAAGAAGGAAGAAAATGTGGAGAGAGTAATGGTCCAAACTTAGTAAGGAAGGAGAGGCGCCGGATAAACATTTGAAGATCATGAAAATGGCAAAGGCCAAGCCACATAGCAGCCAAACTCCGGCAAATGCATAGCCGTGGACTCCTGTAAATGCCGCAGACTGAAAACATCAGAAAGCAATACGCTAAATCAATACCAATTTCCTAGTTTCATGTCATCAAATCCTTTTCATTCATAAACTGAATTAAATTAAAATATAAAATCAAGGTTGATATCATGAATTCTGGAATAATGGCAAAGTGACACTTGAATTCTAGTTGCTACTAGTAACTCTCAAGCAAATGCAATAAATAACAGAAAGAGTAAAAATTCTAAACTCACCACTACTATTCTCCAAAAATAATCTACAACTAATTATAACAAAAAAATTCATTATTATAATTTAAATAAGAGTGGTGGGTTATGGGTTGAATAGTAGTTGTTGGCCGTGTGTGAAAAAACTAGCGTTTAATACAGTAATAACTAGTAAGTATATGTTTGGATTTCATTTCACAAATTGAATAAAACTTGTTTGTTTAATGAAATAAATCTGATACATGAGTTTACATGTAATTGTTTGAATTTAAGTTAAAAAAAAAAAAGCTAACTTCATTCTCAATACAACAATGTATCATAATGGCTAGATTGCTCAATCAAAATCATTGAGATAAAATAAAAAAAAGTTTTAAATTAGGGTTGAATGAAAACATAATTTTTCATCAGTTTCACACCAATGTAGACAGAATTCCAAATGCACACGAACTTAGTAATTGCGAAACATAAAATTGACATCTGATCCTATACATACAGATAATGATCATAAACATTGTGATGATTTATTTCCAAAATAAACTTAGCACGGTTTAAGAAATAAATAAAGGAAAAGTTGAAAAAACGACTCACAGCAACATAATGCTTGTTTCTAACATCAAAATCTCCATCATAGTCTTTAAAATGTCGCAAAGGATCAGGTCTCTTGAAGTTTCTTTCAAGAACAGGGGACCCTGAAGCTAAACATTTCCATTGAAACACAGGAATGGAAATCAATAACAACAACAAGAGAAGAAATAACAACCGAGTTGTTGAGTTGAGCATTTTTTTTTTTTGTGTCAAAAAAATTGTGAGAACTTTTTATTTTTTCTTGAGTGAGGTATAACTAATTTACGAGTGTGATGTGACTTACTGGGTAAGGTAAGAATAGCTTGTGATATGGTTTTGTGGGATTTTTCTTTTTATTTTTTATTTTTTATAATGAGGAAGGAATTGGACAAATGGTAATGTTAGAGATGGAGGTAACGAATCAGGAGCCGAATTTGTTGGTTCGTCAAATGCAAGGAATTGACTCTTTTTTTAATTGTTTTCATTTTTATGATTACATGCTCTTTTTCAGTATCCAAAACTTGTCATTTTTACTGATAAAAAATTATTTTAAGTGATACATGTTTGATTTTCTTAAACTTGAGAAGTTTCAGATTTGAGTCCTTCTGAATGAAAAGAAAACCTAGTTGGCAGAATTAGTCACATTCCCATTATAATGAAAATATTATTACTTCGAACCAAATTGTCTAATGTGAAAAAAAAAAAAAACCTTATATCATCTAATATATGAAAAGAAACCCTTTCTTGACCCACATATAACCTTTAGAACACATGTCATGTTTATATGCTTCTACTTTCCCTTCACTTTTTGGATGATATTGTTTTGTTTGAATGTGCATTTTTTTTTTTTATTTCAAGTATTTGAAGTATATTTATTGTTCTTTTGTCTTTTACCCATTAATTCTACACTTACTTTTTTTTAAAAAATTTTGAAATTGAAAACCTAAAATCCTTCTCTCTCTCCATTCATAATTTTCTCACACTCTCTCTCCCTTTTACCGTCAATTCCTCTCTACTTCACTTTCTTTCATTTCTTCTTCACTTTCTTTCATTTTTTTTTTCATTTCTATTTGTTCTTCTTTCACTTTGCTCAAATTAGTAAACAATTGATTATATATTTTTTAATTAGTGTTTAAATTTTAAATTTATAAAATAAAATTAATTGGTGTTACAATTTTATCAGATTCCTTAGCATTTTCTATTAAAATTTTTATTCAAATATTATGTGGTATAAATTAAACTTGAGGAAAAACTCAAACACTCACAAAAAAAAAATCGGAAAAAAATGATCAAATTATAATGTTATAAGAAAAATATTTAAACTTAGTATCTATAACTAATCAATATATTTTTTAAAAAAACCATAAAAATTTACCTAATTAATTGAGAATGAGAACGAGAACTTTGTCTTTAATTTTTGAACTATTTTATGAAATAATTAATCAAATTTGTAATATTAACCGTGCTCTTTGCATTATTTTTTCTCAAATATTTTTTATTTTATTTTTTAATGATAATATATTAAAATTTAAAATACATTGATGAGAGTAACTTAAATTATTTTATCATAAAAAATAACTTAAATTATTTTGATTTTTTTAATTAAATCATAATAAGGTTTTTATTATTTAGTGTATCTATTTGACATTGCTATAAGGGTAACCATTAAACAAGGTTTTTTAACATTGAATATTAAAATTTAAAATATGATAATAAGTAATTCTTTTATTTCATGTTTAATTATATTTATGTATAATTATATTGTTTTAAATTTTATTTTTATTAAATGAGTTGGAACATAAATTATTCAATAAAATAGAATAAAAACATAGATCATTCTTTTTTCAGTTTAGTTTACAATTGACAATTGATAATTAATTATAACTTGATGTGACTCTTTATAATTTTACAAATATTAATTATAAACACAATTATAAACACGTAAATAGAGACCCGTGCGAATACCCGGGTCACGTGCTAGTCTGGTTGTAAAGCTTGGTTATTTTTAATGTGGTCTTCGGACAACCATGGTCCTATATCATAAGTCATAACCATTGGAACTTTAGCTTCGTGATTTACATTTGGCACCTTTTATTATCTATATTGTCAATGGTTTTTTTTTCTTTTTTCTTTTTTTCTCTTGTTACCTTGGCTTTAGAAGTTCGAACTTCAATACGTATATAAATAAAATTGGAATGACCAAAGGAAAAGATGACTTTATCAACACTTTTCTTTTGAAGTGACACGAGGACTTTTGGTATCTCACTAGCATGTTTATGGCTTGGGTTAGTTTGAATTTGAAGTTTAAAAAATTTAAATTGATGAAAATAGTTTTAATTAGTTTAGTTCGGGTTTATACAAAAAAATTCGAAACCACGATGACGACTTATGTTGATTTTCAATCACTATTTTTTATGGTAAAGTTTCAATCATTGTTTTACTAATTAAGTTAAATAGAAAGGGTTGAGTGTTAATAAAAATAAAAATAAAAGTTAATATCTTCGAATTAATTGGATATATCATTGAGTCATGGATTAAATCATGTGTCTCTAAATTATGTCTCTAATCATGTCTCATCAACAAAATATCACCACATTATTAAAAAATTCTATTATGAAATTAAAAATTAAAATTAAAAGAAATATTTTTAATAACGTGGCAATATTCTATTAATCGCACATGATTGGGGACATGATTTGGAGACACATGATTTGAATTCTTGAGTCATCAGATTCAAAAAATCAAAATTCGATAGTTGAACCAATAGAAGTCAGGTCTTAACGGGTTGGTTCGGGTTAGAACTCGGTATGACTGAGTTCAACCTTTTTTAAGGTTGTATTAATCTGGATTGTCAGATTCACGATTATTCTCAACCTGATGAACACTTCAACCTTACCTTATAGTTCATTAATTTATCTTTTTTGTAGACTTAATTTCGCGTGAATTATGATTAGAGTAAGTTATTTGATCAAATTTTAGAATATAAAACACATGAAAATAAAGAAACATTGTTTATTTGTTAAAGTACTATTTTAACAAAATGCTAAACCAACATTAATACTTTGAACTTTTTATTTGTCTAATGATATGAATTATTAGGTTATTATAAAAGGTCAAATAGTATTTATTAATTATATAGAGTGATTCAAAAATAGAGAAAAAAAAACACTTTTCATAAAATATTTCTAATAACACTTATAATAATTTAATAACATTGTTTTAGCTTTTATTTCATTTTTCCCTTATGATGATTACTTTGATATTTTATTTATTTATTTTTTAAATCATAATGATTATACGAAAATCCCTTCAAGTCTAGCAGACCCTACAAACCTTTTAGTTTGGCCAACTTTAAACTAAACAGAGCCAAGAGCCAACAGTTTTACTATTCACCACGGATTTAATTTTGAGATATGTTATTTAAAGCAGTTTCACTAACATCAGTGGTCGTTGTAGTATAGTGGTGAGTATTTCCGCCTGTCACGCGGACGACCCGGGTTCGATCCCCGGCAACGGCGAAATTAAATTTTTTTTTATTGCTTTTTTATACGATTTACTGGGTAAGCCCGAATGACTACCACAGGGTTTATGGGCCAGCCTTTGTGTTGGGCCTTTTGGTTGAAGACTTCAACGGCTACTTTAGTTTTTTTTTGTTACAAACCTTGGTTTCTTTCTATTAAGACCACGAAATTTAAAAACAAAACTAGTTAAATATAATTTTGGAGAGAGTTTTTAAAAAGTAATATGTTTTTTACCAACAAAAGTAATATATGAAATGTTTTTATCCCTTGACCAAAAAAGATGTTTTTATCCTATATTTTAATGTTTTTGTTATTCTTAAAAGTAGAAAACAACTTTTAAATTAAAAATGTAAGTCCTAAAATTTTAAATTTTAATTAAAATATTTCAAACTATTTTTTTATATCCTAAAAAATTAAATTAAAAGTTATTTATTATTTTATATTGAGGGAAGAATAATGGCAATCAAGTGCTACTAATTAGAGTAAAACACTACGTAGGTCTTTGAGTTTGCAAGGGTAGTTCACACATGTTCATGAGTTTATAAAAGTTCACTTATGTCCCTGATTTTGTAAGAGTAGTTCCCTTATGAAAGTTCACTTATGTCCCTATTTTTTAAAGATCATGTACACACATTAAGAATATGGTCTTTTTCGAAATGAGAATGAATAGGGTATTTTTAAATTTTCTAAATTATTTGCATCTTTCAAAAAAAAATGTATTAGTCACCTTGAAGTTTCTAACTCAATTTCCATAATTTTTTATATTTTTGAAATTACAACAGTTTTTTAGATATCATCTACTATTACATTTGAAGAATGTTGTGTTTTTCGAAATAAAAATGAAAATGTGATTTTAAAATAACCTAAATTATTTGAAGCTTTTTGAAAATAATGTCTTATTCACTTTGAAGTTTCTAGCTCAATTCATATAACTTTTTTATATTTTTAAAATGCAACAGTTTTTTTAGAGTGATTTCGAAATAAAAATGAGAATCCAATGTTTAAATTACCTAAATTATTTCATGTTTTCTGAAAATTATGTATTGTTTACTTCGAGGTTTCTAACTCAATTTACATAAATTTTCATATTTTCAAAATTTCAACATTTTTTTAGAAATCGTGCTCTATAACACTTGAAAAATAAGGTGTTTTTCGAGAAAAAAAAATGATTTGGGTGTTTTTAAATTAACTAAATTAATTGGAAGCTTTCTGAAAACACTGTATTATTCACTTTGAAGTTTCTAACTCAGTTTAAATAATTTTATATTTTTAAAATTGCAACAATTTTTAAAGAGATCGTATATTATACATTTGAAGCTTTTTGAAAATAATGTCTTATTCACTTTGAGGTTTCTAGATCGATTTATATAATTTTTATTTTTAAAAAATTGCAATAGTTTTCTTAGAGATCATGTACTAAAACACTTGAAGAACATGGTATTTTTTTAAATAAAAATGAAAACGCAATTCTTAATTTACCTAAAATATTTAGTGCTTTTTGAAAATAATGTATCATTCACTTTGAAATTTTTACTCAATTAACATTAATTTTAATATTTTCAAAATTTGTAAGAGTTTTTTTAGAGATAGTGTACTATGTACACTTTTACGAATATGGTGTTTTTCGAAATAAAAAATAAAACGTAATTTTTAAATTATCTAAATTAATTTAAGCTTTTTAAAAACAATGTCTTATTCACTTTGAAGCTACTAGTTCAATTTACATAATTTTTTATATTTTTGAAATTGTAAAAGTTATTTTCGAGATCATGTACTATACACTAGATGAATATAGTAATTTTCGAAATAAAAATAAATACATGATTCTTAAATTACCTAAATTATTCGAAGCTTTTTGAAAATAATGTCTTATTCACTTTGAAGTTTCTACTTCAATTTACATGATTTTATATTTTTGGAATTACAACACTTTTTTGAGAGATTTTGTACTATACAATAATTGAAGAATTGGGTCTTTTTTAAAATAAAAATGAAAATATAATTTTTAAATTACCTAAATTATTTGAAGCTTTTTGAAAATAAACTCTTAGTCACTATGAAGTTTCTAACTCAATGTATTAAATTTTTTATATTTTTTAAAAGGAAACATTTTTCTTAGAGAACTTGTACTATACACTTTGAAGAATAAGGTCTTTTTCAAAATAAGAATGGAAACCTGATTTTTAAATTAACTAACTTATTTGAAGCTTTTTAAAAACAATGTCTTATTTACTTTGAAGTATATAGCTCAATTTACTTAATTTTTAAAATTTTTAAAATTGCAACAATTTTTTTAGAGATGGTTTACTATAACTTAAGAATAGGGTGTTTTCGAAATAAAAATGAAAAAGAAACTACTAAATTTCCTAAATTATTTGCAGCTTTAAGAAAATAATATATGATTCACTTTGAAGTTTGTAAATCAATTTACATAATTTTTTATATTTTTATAATTGCAATACTTTTTTTAGAGATCGTCTACGGTACACTTGAAGAATAGTGTGTTTTACGATATAAAAATTGAAATACAATTTTCAAATTACCTAAACTATTTGAAGCTTTTTGAGAACAATGTGTTATTCACTTTGAAGTCTCTTGCTCAAATATTATAGTTTTTATGTTTTTAAAATTGCAACAGTTTTTTAGATATCGTGGACCATACAGTTTAAGAATTAGGTGTTTTTAGAATAAAAATGAAAATGTGGTTTTTAATATACCGAACTTATTAGAAGGTTTTCAAAATCAATGTCTTATTAGAAGTTTTTCAGATATCGTGTATACTAGATGAATATGATGTTTTTCAAAAGAGAAATGAATATGCGATTTTTAAATTACCAAAACTATTTGAGGATTTTTAAAAACAATGTCTTATTCACTTTTATGTTTCTAACTCAATTTAAATAATTTTAATATTTTTAAAATTGAAATAGTTTTTTTTAGAGATCGTGTGCTATACACTTGTGAATGTTGTGATTTTTAAAAAAAATGAAAACACATCTTTTAATTTACGTGAATTATTTGAAGTTTTTTCAAAACAATGTCTTATTCACTTAGAACTTAGAAGTATCTAGCTCAATTACATAACTATTTTCATTTTTTAAATTACAACAATCTTTTTAGAAATCGTGTACTATTAACTTGAACAATAGAGTATTTTTCGAAAATAATGTCTTATTCACTTTGAAGATTCTAGCTCAATTTACATAATTTTTACTCCCTCCGTCCCATTTTAAGTGTCTTTTAAGGTTGTTACACACAATTTAAGAAATGTCATTAATTTTTTTTGTTTTTACACAAATAATTGTCCAACTCCCTATTATACCCCTTATCACTCTTATTAATTAGTGAATACATCTCTCAAAACATTTATTTAAGATTCAACTACTCAAGGGTATATTTGGTAAAATATAATTAATGTTTCATTGAAACTATGAAATGACAGATAAAGTGGGACGAATTTTTTTCTTTAAAACGACACTTAATATGGGACGGAGGGAGTATATTTTTAAAATTGAAACAATTTTCTTAGAGATCTTGAACTATAAACTTGATGAATAGGGTCTTTTCGATATAAAAATGAAAACGTTATTTTTAAATAACCTAAATTATTTGAAGCTTTATGAAAATAATGTATTATTCACTTTGAAGTTTCTAACTCAATTTGCATAATTTTTAATATTTTTAAAATTACAACAACTTTTTAGAGATTGTGTATAATGAACATGGTATTTTTCGAAATAAAAATGAAACTATTTTTTTTAAACTATCTAAATTATTTGAAGCTTGTTGAGAATAATTTTTTATTCACTTTAAAGTTTCTAGCTACATTATCATAATTTTTGAAATTTTAAAATAGCAACAGTTTTTCGAATAAGGTGTTTTTTAAAATAAAAATGAAAATATGATTTTTAAATTACATAAAAAAATTAAGCTTTTTGAAAATATTGTATTACTCACTTTAAAATTTCTAACTCAATTTAAAATATTTTAATATTTTTATAATTTAAATAGGTTTTTTAGAGTTATTGTACCGTACACTTGAAGAATATGGTGTTTTTCAAAATGAAAATGAATAGGGTGATTTTAAATTACTTAATTTATTTGAAGTTTTCTAGAAACGATTTATCATTCTCTTTGAAGTTTTTCGAATAATTTTTATATTTTTAAAATTGCAACAGTTTTTGAATAAGGTGTTTCTCGAAACAAAAATAAAAACGTGATTTTTAAATTACTTAAATTATTTGAAGCTTTCTGAAAACGATTTATTATTGGATTTAAAATTTCTAAATCAATTTACATCACTTTTTATAATTTTAACTATTTTTCTTAAGATATGTGAATTAGCTAGAAGTTACTTATAAATAGGAACAGGTGGAGTATTATTTTTTGAATGATGAGGTTTATGATATGTTATAAATTATTCACTATATTTTAAAAATATTTTACTATCTATGACACTCATTTGACCTTGATATAGGGATAAGTTATTTTGTCACAAGCAGCTAAATTACGTTTTATACTGAAATTCTGAATTTTATAATATAATGATAAATTATTCTTATATTTTTTTTGTATGTTTGCATTAGTTTGAAATTAAGTGTTGAATAGTAAGATTCCAGGGTCAGTTGTTGCTAAATCACTCACAACTAATACTTACATATATTATATTAGTTTTTTTTCAGTGTTGATGTACTAAGTTGATACTCAAATTTAATGACTAGTTGCTGTATTTTTTTTTTGTAGTTCGGCAGACTAAATTGATTAACAACTGTTAAATCTGGATAGTACATATTTTTTTTTTGAATTTTAGGGACTAAATTTATTGTCAATTGCTAATTTATAGATTAAAGTGTATTTTTTATAATTTCTTAAACCAAATTGATCAACTATTGTTAATTTTGATTTCGATTTTAACTAAATATAAATATTTATAAATTAAATTTTTCAAATCTATATTCTTAAAATTTTGAAAAATATGTTATTTCTACTTGATTACGAGAAGACTACCCACGTAACCAAAGCGGCACTTTCTATGGTGACCGGGTGGGATAATTTACATACCGTGACGAGAGATCGCTGAAGGGGACGGAAATAAATGAACCAAAATTTCTCAGAAACAATGACTTTTATTTGTTATGATTGACATTTATTTCAAATTATCAATAGTCTAGAAAGCATTTAATAAATTGACTTTGAGCCATATCCGGAATCCACAGTTTTGTAAAACTATCATTCCCATTTATTCACGACAATAACTAATCACAATGAAATAACATTTGTTATAAGTAACTTTACTCCTAATTAACAATTCAACATATTAAAAAGTGAAAGTCCGTATGTGACGCATTAACATCAAGTACTAGTTATTATTAAAATTCAATATGTATATAAATAAACATGGAATGAACAAAGGAAAAATGGCTTATTCTACACTTTTTTTTTGAAGTGGCACGAGGACCTTGGTATCTCACTCTAAGCGTGTTTATGACTTGAGTTAGTTTGAATTTGAAGTTTAAAAATTCGAATCGACGAAAATAGTTTTGATTGGTTTAGTTCGGGTTTATGCAAAAAAAAATCTTAAAATTCGAACGGAATCAATCCGAACAACAATGAGTTGGTTTATATTGGATCATCGGATTGTTCAATCAAAAAAATAGACTATTTTTTAACTACATTAAATACTTAACATGTAATAATATTGTGCTAACTAAAAATTTAAAATACTAAGTTAATAAAATCTAACTCCAAACAATTCTAAAACACAATGGCTATTGATGTTGATTTTCAATCACTATTTTTCATGGTAACTGTTTTACTAATTATTAGGTTAGATAGAAAGGGTTGAGTGTTAATAGAAATTAAAAAAAAAGTTAACATCTTCAAATTAATTGGGTATATCATTGAGTCATCAAATTAAAAATCTCAAAATTCGATAGTCGAACCAATTGAAACCGGGTCTTAACAGGCAGGTTGGGGTTGGACCTTAATTTGATTGAGTTCAACCTTTTTTAAGGTTGTATTAATCTGGATTGTCAGATTCACGATTATTCTCAACCTGATGAACACTTCAACCTTACCTTATAGTTCATTAATTTATCTTTTTTGTAGACTTAATTTCGCGTGAATTATGATTAGAGTAAGTTATTTGATCAAATTTTAGAATATAAAACACATGAAAATAAAGAAACATTGTTTATTTGTTAAAGTACTATTTTAACAAAATGCTAAACCAACATTAATACTTTGAACTTTTTATTTGTCTAATGATATGAATTATTAGGTTATTATAAAAGGTCAAATAGTATTTATTAATTATATAGAGTGATTCAAAAATAGAGAAAAAAAAACACTTTTCATAAAATATTTCTAATAACACTTATAATAATTTAATAACATTGTTTTAGCTTTTATTTCATTTTTCCCTTATGATGATTACTTTGATATTTTATTTATTTATTTTTTAAATCATAATGATTATACGAAAATCCCTTCAAGTCTAGCAGACCCTACAAACCTTTTAGTTTGGCCAACTTTAAACTAAACAGAGCCAAGAGCCAACAGTTTTACTATTCACCACGGATTTAATTTTGAGATATGTTATTTAAAGCAGTTTCACTAACATCAGTGGTCGTTGTAGTATAGTGGTGAGTATTTCCGCCTGTCACGCGGACGACCCGGGTTCGATCCCCGGCAACGGCGAAATTAAATTTTTTTTTATTGCTTTTTTATACGATTTACTGGGTAAGCCCGAATGACTACCACAGGGTTTATGGGCCAGCCTTTGTGTTGGGCCTTTTGGTTGAAGACTTCAACGGCTACTTTAGTTTTTTTTTGTTACAAACCTTGGTTTCTTTCTATTAAGACCACGAAATTTAAAAACAAAACTAGTTAAATATAATTTTGGAGAGAGTTTTTAAAAAGTAATATGTTTTTTACCAACAAAAGTAATATATGAAATGTTTTTATCCCTTGACCAAAAAAGATGTTTTTATCCTATATTTTAATGTTTTTGTTATTCTTAAAAGTAGAAAACAACTTTTAAATTAAAAATGTAAGTCCTAAAATTTTAAATTTTAATTAAAATATTTCAAACTATTTTTTTATATCCTAAAAAATTAAATTAAAAGTTACTCCCTCCGTTTGTATTTATAAAATGTCTTTTAGAAGATATGTTCCTTTTTATAAGAGTTTTTATAGTTTCTATGGAGCATTTATTACATGTTTTCTTATTTACCCTTATTAAATGCATTGACTATTTGTACTCTTCAACTGTGATTGGTTAGCATATTGTGTAATGAGGGATAAAATTGGTTTGTTATATAATTTTTTAGAAAATCAATAAAATTAACTAAACTTAACTACTTTTATTGGTACGTGTAATATTAGTTAAAAACGTCTTATTAACAGATGGAGTATTTATTATTTTATATTGATGGAAGAATAATGGCAATCAAGTGCTATTAATTTTTGAGTGAAACACAACATATGTACTTGAGTTTGTAAGGGTGGTTTACACATATTCATGAGTTTATGAAGGTTCACTTATGTCCCTATTTTTTAGAGATCATGTACACACTTTAAGAATATGGTCTTTTTAGAAATGAAAATGAATAGGGTATTTTTAAATTTCCTAAATTATTTGCATCTTTAAAAAAAATGTATTAGTCACTTTGAAGTTTCTAACTCAATTTCCATAATTTTTTATATTTTTGAAATTACAACAGTTTTTTAGATATCATGTACTATACATTTGAAGAATATGGTGCTTTTCGAAATAAAAATGAAAATGTGATTTTTGATAAATATGTAATTCAGATTCAATAAAGGATAATGTATTTTCTGTTTTGTACTTTCTATTATATCTACCATCAACCACTTGCTATAAATAAGTGTTTGATATGTACTTTGTAACTGATTTTTGAGAATTAATAAAAACTACTATTGTTTCCTTCTTTGCTATCCTTCGTTCGTATCTCTAACAAACTGGTATCAGAGTCTTTCGATCTCAGTGGCGTCTTGCGATAATGGCTGCGGTGAATGGTCAACTTCCTGCAAATTTGCCCGTTGTCGATGGTAAGAACTGGGATTCGTGGAGTGTGAAGATGAATGCGCTCTTTGGTTTTCAAGATTTGACTGAGATTGTTCGATTGAGTTATCCACCATTGACGGATGCTGCAACGGAGGCGCAGCGGCAACAATTTAAGGAGAACAGAAAGAAAGATTGCAAAGCGTTATTCTTTCTGCATCAATGTGTGGATTCTGCTAATTTTGATCGCATTTCCGCTTTTCCGCTGCTACTACAGCGAAGGAGGCATGGGACTCATTAGAGAAGGCGTGTGTTGGGGATGAGAAGTTGAAGAAGGTCAAGTTGCAAACCATGCGAAGGCAATTTGAGCTCCTTCAAATGGAAAAGAATGAAAAAGTTTCTGAGTATTTCTGTCGATTGCATAACTTGGTGAATCAAATGCGCTCTTGTGGCGAGGAGATCAAGGATCGGACCATAGTTGAGAAGGTTCTAAGGACTCTGACTGCATCATTTGATTACATTGTAGTAGCTATTGAAGAGTCCAAAGATATATCTTCTATGAGAGTTGATGAACTACAGGGATCACTGGAAGCTCATGAGCAGCGTCTTCTTGAGCGAAATCAAGAACGTGTCCTTTCTGAGCAGGCTCTTCTTGCGTAATCGCCAGCAAGAAAGAAAGGTCCTTATCAGCATAATGATTGGAAAGGTAAAGGGAAGCTCACGCAGAATCAGAAGTCTAACAGCAAGTGGAAGTCTCACAGTCTCATACATTGAGGTGTTTAAAACTGAACCACGCTATCCCAAACCAATTAAACTAGACTGAAAAATCGATAATCAAAGTAATTGAAAGTCAAAAAGATTGAAAAAAAAAACTAATTTTTTTATTGGTTCAGTTTGGTTTTTGATTCTACTTAAAAGAATTGAATCAAATCAAACCGATCAAATATTTTAAATAGATTTATATTTTAAATTATCCTAATTGTATTGTGTGAAGTAAACATTTGTATAGAATTTGGAATTAGACATTTGTGTCTTTGGATTTAAATTTAGACATTTGTGTATTTGTTTGGTTTGGATTTAGACATTTGTGATGATTGTTTGATGTGGGCCTGTGTTATTTTTATTTTAACATTTAATTTAGATTTAGACATCTTTTTTAGTGTATTTTGTGGTTCTACATGTATTTGTTTTTTGAATTGTTGGTATCAATTTGCCTTTGTTAGTAATGACATTAGTTATTTAGTGGTGATTATAATTTGTAAAAAACATTAAAATTAAAAATCGATCCATTTGAAATAAAAAATGATCGAATTGGTTCGAATTTCTTTTTTAAAACCAACTAAACAAAACTAAATCAAATAAGATTAAATTGATCAGATCGAATGGTTATACCCTAAAATCGAACCAAACCGTGAACACTGCTTCATACACATATCATCATCATTACATTAGCATAATATTTTTTTCTATTATCTACGCCACATATTTCTTTAATTATAATAAATTTTCTTATAACGTTTTTCTATAAATTCTTTTATTTATTTGATAAAAAATATATTAAAAGTATATTAAATATTATTTATATTTTAAAATATTTTGCTTATTTTCTTAGAATATGTACTATTGAAAAAAGTGACTAGTTCTCATTCAAAGATGATCTTGCATGAAACAATTATCAATAGTCATAAAATATCCTTCAACTGTTACCAATAAGGTATCTAACTTCATTTTATATATAAAAAAGGAATTAAACCCCATATATGTGATCAAAAGAGGTGGCAAACAATCATCAAACACTACAACATATTTTTAAGATTTAAATTGCATTTAATTTTTTATTTGATTGTTATTTTTAAGTAAAATAATAAAAAAAGCATATAAGAAGATAAGTAAAACAATAATTGCACAAATATTAAAAAATAACTAATTATAACAAAACTCTATTATAAATAGATTAAGGCTTCGTTTGACCCGACTTATTTTTGGCTTATAAGTGGCTTTTAAGTAAAAGCTGAAAATAAGAGCTTTAAAAAAAAGCTTAAAGCTGTTTGATAGTTTTATTATTTTGTATTTTATAGGCTACTTATGAGTAAAAAACTATTTATTTGATAAAAGTATTTTGTCTCAATTTTTTCAAGTTACTTATCATTAACTGCCACATTTATTTGATATAAAAAAATAAATAATCAATATAATTTTTTTAAAATGAAAGTTGCAATAAAAATATAATTCATTGATAAAACTCAGTATTTTAATTTTTTTTAAAAAAAACAAACACAATATAAATTTATCAAAATAATAATTTAATATTAAAATTTTTTAAATATGTAAAATTTTGAATAACAATAAAATTCATAAATATTAAAGTGAGATGAATAAATGATAAATGAGAAGAAGATTTTTTTTGAAGGTTTTAGCAAATTACTATTTTTACAAAGAGAGAAGGAAAATACACTCAAGATTTCAAGTGTTAATTAGAATATTTGAGTATTAATTATGATGAGCCCACAAAATAAGCCATTTTTTTTTGTAAAAGCTCATATTTATAGCTTTTGGCTTAAAAGTCAACTTTTTTCATTTTGTACACAGAAAAAAACTAGCTTAAATTTAAAAGGTTTATCACAAATTATGTTTGGCCCAACTTTTACTTATAAGAGGAAGAAAAGCCGAAAAAAAGCTGGACCAAACACTATCTAAATTACCCTTATTTAAGGATGGAGTAAAAACAATAGTTAAGTGGTTGATTTATTTTGGTGTAATAAAAAGAAATAAATAGAAAAGTTGATTGGTAAAAAAATATGTGATAAAAGAGAATAATCAAATGTGTGTTTGTTTTAGCTACTATCCACCTGACTCTATTTTTAAAATCAAAATAAATAGCTCAGATTTGTTATTATACATATCTTGAAACCGTTAGACGAAAGGAAGTTTTTAGAGCTTTAGCAAAAGCTATTTTGACCAACATACGACTATTCAAACAAGTCCTAAGAAGTGTATTTATATTAGTTAAAAGTAAAATTATAAATACTAAATTAATAAATAATATATCTTAAGATTTTAAAACCGTAATTATATTTTAAAAAAAAATCAAAGCCCGTAAAATCAAAAGAAAAAGAATAGAGTAGGGATGAGTTTTGGGTTGGGTAAACTCAAACCAAACCAACCCAAACTCTTTTTTAATCCAACTCAAATCGTACTAACTCAATCTATCATGAAATCGAATCAACCCAAACCTATTGGTTTGGTTTTCAATTCATCCATTTTTCAACCCAATCCAACCCAAGGTTACACCTAAACATATTTTTTTTATGACAAATTATGAATATATATTCAATTTCTATGCATGATTTGTTATTTTTCTCTTATTTTTCCTTTTATTGTTTATTTATTATATTTGTGTAGATGAAATCACTTAACAAAATAGACAAGTGATAACATACATTATAATAAATTTATTATAATTTTTTTAAAGATTTTTAAAATAATTTTAGAATTTTAATTTCTTAATTATTAAACCAAGACCCAACCAAACTCAAGCTAAACTTGGTCAAGTTAGTTTGGTTCGGATTAAAGCATTTTATTTTTATAAAACCGATCTAACCCAATTAAAATATTAGTTCGAATTTCAAAATCCTCAAAAATCGAACCAAATCAACTCGAACTCACCCCGGAGAAAGTATAATGTTAGTACATTTTTTTCTTATATTTAAATAATTTGGCTTAATTGCCGTATTGGTTCCCCTTAATTTCATTTTGGGTGATTTTGGCCTCCTAAGTCTTAAATAGACGACTTTGATTCCCTTTGCTTTTAAAAAATGAACGATTTTGGTCTTTTCATTAGTTTTTCTTTCAAATTAGTCATGATTTTTAGTTAAATTAGTGTTAAAATGGACTAAAATCATTTATTAATAGAATGTATTTCTAAAAATTATTAATTAGCTACAATTTTTCTCCTAATTATTTTTAGTAAACGTTTTGAAACTTATCCCTAATTTAGAGAAAAGTTATCATTAAACTAATATTTTTTGAAAAAATTTTTAGGTGTAAATGATTATGGTTTTTATGTCATTAGTTTAACGGAAAATTGTCATTAAATTAACTAAAAATTGCAATTAATTTAAAAGAAAAACTAATCAAGGGACTGAAATCGTCCGTTTTAAACAAGAGGACTGAAATTGTCCTTTTAAAACTTGAGGAACTAAAATCGCCCAAAATAAAAATAAAGGGACTAAAATTGCAATTAAGCTAAATAAGCTAAATAATTTCAATTAAATAATGTTTGAACTTTTAACCATTATCCAGCTCACACTTGTCATGCTTATGACCTGCCTTTGATTGGTTATCAGTTATGATAATTTATAGATTTATAGATACTCATAATTTCGTTGTCGGAGGCCTCTTCACCTTCACTCTTCACTGCTACACGCTCCTATGCAATACCACATCCGCGAGTCGTATATTCTAATTCAATTGGTGCGTGTTATACAAGCGCTAATTTGGAGCGTGTGTTAAGCTTAACTTCTCCACCCATTCCCAATCATCTTCTGTTTGGTCCAGCAATTAGCCTTCGCGGCAATCCACTACAGGTTGGTCCAAATAAGAATCACGAGCGAGGTGTAATCAGCTGCGTCGCTACCTTTGCTGAGTTTCGCAATCATAACGGGACCTACCATTTTCAACGGACGCGATTGAGTTTATTGTTAACAACCGTTCGATCGGAAATTAAAAAATAAAAATAAAATCTGTTTTGTATTTGATATGAGTACGGTAAGAACAGTGGGAAAGGAGGGAAGAGGAAGAGGAGGAGGAGGAGAAGAAGGTGAGGTCTGTGAAATTGGATGATGCAAAGCGTTTAAATCTTTCTGTTTCTTTCTCTCTTTCTCTCTTTCTCTCTCTCTTTGTTGTTGAAGAGAGGAATCGTTTTCTCGTAGATCTGATTTCTTTCTTCGCATAATTTTGTGATCAGAATTGAGCAGAAGAAAAAGCTATGGGATTATGGGAAGCTTTTCTGAATTGGCTTCGCAGGTACGCTTTTCATGCCTTTATCACGTTTTTCTATCCCTTGCAACTTCGATAGCGTCATTTGCCTTTCGTTTTCTGAATTTAACATTGAATTGACAATAAGGCTGGATTTCTCTCATTCATCAATCATCGATTTCTTAATTTCGTGTTTCTAGGAGAAGAGGTTTTGGTGAGTTGTTGCTATTATTAAAATTGTTTTTCGTTTCGGTTTGAGAGTTTTGATGGTTTGAAATGTCTGTTCTGTGCGTAATTTGGCGAGGATGAGGATTATTATATATTCCAAGGTTTTCTGCTTTCGTTCTGTATATTTTATGATGGTTTATTGGTGTTCAATGCAAATATTTATCTATTTCGTAAGTAATGTTTCACAATTTGTATATCCTTCCACTTTTATATGATGCAATGTATAGATAATTTTATTTTATTTCTGAATTCAAATGCATTCTTGTCAATTCGAAGGTTATTGTGTTCCGATTATTAGATGAGTGACCGGAGCTGCTGTATAGGAACTTGTATGGATATGTATTTTGAAGAGTAATGCTATTTGGTGTCAAGTCTTCTCTTTCATTTTTTCACGAATTGAGTACGAATTCCGTTGGCACTGATGAAATAACAACCAGACTGAAATAGAGGTTGAAAAAGTGTAGCTGAGATGGAAAGAAATCACTCGATCAGAATCAGTCGTCTATCACTCACAAATTCATTTTCATGCAAAACATTCTTTCTTTATGTATAACACAAATTCAGTTTTAGGATGCACTTGGAAGTTGAATTATATAAGTGGTTTGTGTCTATGCACGACCTGAGCTGACTGGATCACTTTCTTCAACATGCCTGAGCTTACTAAGTTGTGAATTTGATTGCAGCCTTTTCTTCAAGCAGGAAATGGAGTTATCTCTGATAGGACTTCAAAATGCTGGAAAGACTTCCCTTGTAAATGTGGTTGCTGTAAGTACAACAAACTTGTTGACTTTCTCTTGGTGACTTATTTTTAAATTTATACATTGGGATTGATTCACTGATTTTTTTTTTCCACTTTATGCTGTTTCTAGACTGGTGGGTATAGCGAGGACATGATTCCCACAGTAAGTTCTATTAACCAAATGTTTAATATAGCATTCTCCTCTGTTAATTAGATTTCATGAACTTTCTTATCTATCAATGTCAACATCAATAATATTTTGATAAATTTATTGTTGTCTGATTTCAGGTGGGATTTAATATGAGGAAAGTAACAAAAGGCAATGTTACAATAAAGTTATGGGATCTTGGAGGACAACCTAGGTTCCGCAGCATG
The DNA here is from genome assembly GCA_037177725.1 of Cyamopsis tetragonoloba. Lineage (NCBI taxonomy): Eukaryota > Viridiplantae > Streptophyta > Magnoliopsida > Fabales > Fabaceae > Cyamopsis > Cyamopsis tetragonoloba. Next base: position 38,280,179 of record CM074120.1, on the reverse strand, counting down.
TGGGAACGTTACTGTCGTGCGGTTTCCGCAATTGTGTAGGAGCAAACTTCTTATTTTCTTCTGCATTTGATTCTTCTTATTCTTCTCTCTCTCTTTCTCTGTGTGGTTTTTGTGTTTCTTCTCATAGGAGCACTGGTACATCCGTACGTGCAGAAACTGATACAGATATAGATTAGTAAATAGAAAATGATAAATATATATGTGCACTAATGTCTATTTGGAGACTTGTGTTGGTAATCAACTGATGTGCGTATAATGTTGTCCACATGTTTGATATGTTGTCCAGTGATCGATTTAAGATCTATCTAAAGCAGTAAAGCCCTAATTTTGTTCTTGCTGATAAGGTGCGTAGTTGTTCAGTTTTGCATTGTTAGTCTTCGTAGTAGCTTCAGTAACTCCAGATCATGTTCTGTTGAATTAAAACTGGTAGTTGAGTTATATTTTCTTCCACGAAGCCAAACAAAGTTGTGTAAAATGACAGTGATGTAGAATCGCTAGTTGTTTAGGTTCCTCATGTGACATGTCTATTTAAAAAAGCTTAGAGAAATTTGCCTATGCAAGTTGATTTTATTTATAATTTCTACAAGTAATATGTCTTAGGCAATGTCATAACTAAAGTGTGTTCTAGCATCTTTGAAACTTTGTGCATACTTGATTATCCTTCAATGTATCAGTGTGTTAAGGCCTTTTTAAACTTCGTGTATACTTCATTATCCTTCAATGGGTGACTTATGCAGTCCACAGGTTAAAAGTTTAAGCATTCTCTGTAAGCTTTGCTTCTGCCTAGTTCTGAAAAGATTTGGTCGGTTATATTTCGAAGCATATTTCACTTTTTCTTTTCAAAATTGTGATGCTGTTGAGTATTCCCTGCCTCTTAGATTATTGCACTTGTGTAATTGGATCATGTGCTCAGTTTTTTCCATATCGAACCCTTTTCTCCTTTTACATTTACACCTTAGATAGCTACCATTTCTTGGAATTTTGAAACTTGGCAAGCTTTTAGTAATCCGATTTTTCCTGCAGTTATGTTGTTGATGCTGCTGATCCAGATAACCTTAGCATATCAAAAAGTGAACTTCATGATTTGCTGAGCAAGCCATCATTGAATGGTATCCCTTTGTTGGTGTTGGGGAACAAGATTGACAAATCAGGAGCTCTGTCCAAACAAGCATTGACTGACCAAATGTAAGAGACACATTTCTAGTTCTCTCAGAGCATTAACTGCATAAACAAATCCTAGAAAGTTACAGAATGAAATTGTTTGAGGATTACTAATAGGAGATTATAACAACACACATTTTATTAGTTAACATTTTATCCTTCCATATTTTTGCTCTTTTGCCTTTTATATTACTTCAGTTCTGAAATCTGCTCTCTTTTGCTCAGGGATCTGAAGTCAATTACTGACAGAGAAGTTTGCTGCTTCATGATCTCTTGCAAAAACTCGACAAACATTGACTCAGTCATTGACTGGCTTGTAAAGCATTCCAAATCTAAGAGCTGAGAACCTACTTTCTGCTTTGTATCTCGAATGTAATTTACCTGTGACACATTTCTGGATTTACTTGAGGCATTTGCATGTCTAACTTGGTTGCTGATTGATTTATTCGTCCCTTTTCTCAGATCCTTTGCATTCGTCCATTGTCTAATAGGGGAGTAAACGGGATGATATATACATATCAAAGGTTATTTTATGAGTAAATCATATTGCATTATCGGTGTATGGGAGGAATTATGGTGTCTTTGTAAATTAGACGAACAACAATATATTAATGGATGGATTAGTTCAAATGGTACATGTCTTTTTCTTTTTTTAACCAAGGGATTTTTGTTCGTGTCTAGGGGATGGAAATTATCTTCGTTGAGTTAGTTCCACCAATAACTAAAAATAATTTTCCTGCATCACGAGTTATTTTAAAATTATAATAAAATGTAAAATATATGTTTTCTTTAAATGTTCATATTTTTTTTTTATTTAATATGATTATGGGGTTGAAACAATTTAATCTTTTAGGTGATTTAAGTTCCATATTTTTTGGAAACAACAGTATTGCAGAAAAGATTTATCAAAAGCACATTTTCTTTCATGATGTTTGTAAAATGTGAATGAATAATAATATTCTCTCTCCCATTTTACGAGACTCTAAAAAAAAAATTATTTATCCCATTTTATAAGATTGTTTTTAAAATTTTGTGTGCATATAATTTTTTTATTAAATTATCCTTATTGATTCTATTGTGTGGTTTAAAGTTAATAAATGAAATAAATTTACTCTCATGATAAATTGATAATTGGAGAACATTAAATGAAAAGAAAATTATTGATATTAATAATTGAGGTTAATCTTGGAAAGTAATACAAATTCTAAGATAAAGTTAATGATTTTTCTTAGATCAACTAACTTTCTTAATTCTAGTGCATTGTCTAGAGGTTCTTACTGGGATGGAGGGAGTATTATATACTACTATATCGTCATTTCTGACCGAATCACCGAAATCAAAGAATGAAAGTTAACTCATTAAATTTATCTAAAAAAATGATTTTTTCAACTATATAATAAATGTTTCAATTTAATTAATGACTCTTTCTCTCTTTTATTTCACTATCTTTCTTTCTCCATTATTAATTGATTTTTTGAAAATTATAAAAAAAATAGATATAAAAATTATCCATAATAAATTAGTTGGTGTTTTATATTTATGATTAATTTTTTTTTAAATATAACTTATATTTAGTACCGAAGGAGTAAAACTTATAAAAATAGCCTTCACATATTTGCAAATGGTATAGTCAATGAATGGCTAAACTAAGCGATTATTTTTTCTATTTTGGACCAAACTAAGCGATTAATTAATTCGTAAATAATGTAGTTTTTGGGTCCAAATTTTGAAAACAGGCCTTTTTAGTGAAATGGTAGCATAACACTACGAAGAGTCGTGTCTCTTGTATCTTGTTTTTGGTAGCTGACATTGCCACCACGTAGGGATATGGCAATTTTTTCGGATGCGAGAATTCTTGCGGGGATATAGACAAATTTTTTCTGCGATGATAAGTATGGGGTGGAGACGGAGATCACACTCCTTGCCCTGCAGATCTAATATTAGAAATTATTTAAATATTATAATATTATGTATATAGGGGAGATATTAATTTATACCTGTGTAAGTTGATGTCAATTCTTACATTGCGAGTAACTCATTAATTAATAATTTTATGACAAAATCGATTGATAGATTAAAAGTTCTCAGTATATAGATCATATCTACAAAGTTTTACGTCAATCCAAAATCGTTTAGTACCTTATCAAATTATTGATATTTTCTTATGTTTTATGAAACTATATGTTACGTTAATTTTGTAGTACCTTGACAGAGTATTAAACAATTTCGGATCGACGTAAAACTTTGTAGATATGATCTATATACTAAGAATTTTTAATCTATCAGTCGGTCGGTTTCGTAGTGTAAGATTTGATGTCAACTTACACCGGTATAAGTTGATCCTTCCCCATATATATATATAAGGTTTTTTATGTCCTTTTCTCATATTGAAACCCTAAATGAATAGTGAGGGCTTAAAGTTGAGGTTTGAGAGTGCCATCACTCACTCTTCTTCCAAGTTCTTTTCAATTCTCTGCATCTTGCTTTCACCTTTCAACCTTTTTAGCTCCAGTGTAGTCCGTAGTGTCATTGCGCCACTGGTGTGGACGTGAGGTGTTGCACCTTGCTTCGTTGTTGTTTGAAGCTCTGTCGTCGTGCCATTAGTGAGGAATGAGGACGTGAGGTGCACCTTTCTCCCTTTCTCTCTATAATTTATTTGTGTACGTTGAGACACTACTAATCTCCTAGATTTCTTAAAAACAAATTGTGAATTTGGGTATCTTGTAGGACCTGCGGGGGCGGACAAAAAGCTCTCCCACAACGGGAGGACAGATAGTGGGGGAGTACTCTCCACCCTTGCTCTACCACCACTTTTATTAAAAAATACATCTCTTTTCTTAAGATTATTGATCTTCAGAAATCCTTGTTTATTTAGCTCATCATTAAAACAGATAACTCAAGATTAATTCTTAAGCAAACAGTGCTTAACATGACTCACAAGTACTGCATTCGATACTATTTAATATAAGATCGTAAACTTAAGTAAATAGAATATCAATATCTAATGGATACACAAATGCATATAAAACTTAAATAGGATATTATAAGAGATTATGTGGTAATCATCCATTCTAAAAGTTTCTTCAATTGCTTTAAAAATGGGAAGAAAATGAAAGTGCAATTAAGCCATTCTAAAATTCAATTATAAAATTAAAATAATAGAACCCATCATGGCATCACTCATATGGCTCAATCTTAATTTTTGGATATCATTCAAATGTGCCCATCCCTAAACATATCAATACATATGGATGGTAACTAGTCAATGTGTCCATTCCCAAACATCTGTCCAGTTCCCTTCACTTAACTAGTCCCAAAAAATATCGACTCTGAATAATATACAGCTTTCAGAAATTTAATTTTAACACCTAAAACATAAGAACGTATTTAGATTAAATGTGAAAAGTAAATTATTTCAAAAACCGATTTTGTATAATTAATTATAACATAATTAATTTTCATTTTGGATGTGTTATTGAAAAGTAATTTTAAAGATAATTTTTATTGTTCAAAAAGTATACAAATTGTTTTTTACGGTAGAAATTTGAATTGTAGAAAAAAAATAGATTAAAACAAAAAGCTCCAAATTCTAGCCATTTAAAAAAAAGCTTTTCGTAATTATAACAAAATAAAAAGAAATTTAATCAATTTTCTAAAAAATATCCGAAAATGATTTTATATCAACCAAATGCTTTTTCTAATGTAACATACTCTAAGTCTTTATTTTATAGTCATCACATAGTCAAAGTAATGTAGCAACAATAACTTCAACAAGGATCCGCGTAAATATGACCAACAAGACATTGTCACTCCATAATGCCATTGGAAATCTTCAAAAAAATAAAAATAATAATAATAATTCTCAGTTACTATATCAGCGAGTTCTGTTACAAGTTCCACTACAACAGAACACTCCATCACTATTTTCACTTTTCCGCTAAAACTTTGTAGCCTAGCCTCATTGTCTTTTGCAAAAAAAAAACAAGGTAAAAAACAATAAATAATAACCTCTTACTCCCGACAAAATGTTTCATGGATAGATCCTGCAAATTCCAAATTTACAACTCTAAATTATGTACATAAAATAAACACATACAGGAAGCCTAGCAGCAGAATTGTAATCTCAAGCCAAAATACTGCTGACACCATCTGCACAAATTAGCAAAGATTAAACTGTTAGCTAAAAGAATTGTCACAGAACAATTATATGGAGGAATCATAATAAACAGGAACAAATTGGAGGCTTAGAGTAAAGTCAGAAAACCTTTCACCCGCATTAATTAACAAATCTGGGGTCGTTACGCGAGAGACAAGATTTTGGCTGGCAGAATACATAATGAAGAAAGTTGGGGTCTCTAGTGATTAGAAACCAAGTCATTAAGAGTAAAGAATTTTACTAAGATATTGTCACAAGTTATTCAGAACAATTGGATAGGTTAGAAGGCGTTAGGAAATGATGGAATAGAGCTGCACGGTAGACATTGTCAAGAGATAAGTCATGTTTGGATTATGTATTTTGAAATTATAGGGAATTTGGAATTTAAAAAAATTCATGAGGTGAAATTTAGAAATGTCTGCCAACAGGACAATGCTCTTACGAAAAATGAGCACTTCTCATTCCCAAACAACAAATTTTATAATGGAGCATTTTAAATATTTTTTTAAATTACATTCACTTTCCAAATGAACTATCCAAACACAAGGTAAGAGATTAGCACGGTAAACAATTGGATGAAGACACCGGGAAGAGTAACCACTTGCAGAAAGTATTCAAAACGGGAAAAGATATCTATACACATCCAAGATTCAAGTTATAGGCATTAATTGATTTTCTTGCTAAAGAAGCTTACCAAATACGAAATGTATTGCGTTTTAGTGCCTTCTTTGCTGCTTTTGCAAACACTTTTGCGGCCGCTGCTTCAGCTTCCGCAGCCTCTGCCTCCCTAGCTGCTGCCTCGGCCTTGGCAATGGCAGCTTCTGCCTCTGCAACTGCTTTTGCAGCTGCTGCCGCAATTTCTTGAGCTGTCAAACCCTTCATTTTTGAAAGCTCTGCATCAATTTGGGATTTTGAAAGAATGTTGACAGAAGGCTTCTCTGTTTTTGGAGAATCTTTGGGCTTCCCTTCCAAGAGTAACAAGGAAGAGGATATTCTTTTCTCAGATGTTAAATTTGTGGCAATCCTGTACCTATGCCTTACCTGACATTAGATATCTCACAATTAGGATCAGTTGACCAAACAGGGCTCAATTACATGCACAATATTTATCTTACAGTAAGATTGGTATGACAAATTTATTAGCTCAATAGAATTTTATCTCCTGCTAAAGAAAATGTCCAGATATGCATAGTTTAACTGCCACAAGTGAACATATTTCCTTTTGCATCCTTACATATAAAACAATTTGATTCCCAGTATAAGTGATTTTCTGTTAATGACTTTTACTAACGTGAAACAAACTACTGATGTCATGCATGAACAAAAAAAAATTATCAAGATTGACTATGCTTCATTACACCAGTTTCGTAAAGACAGCGTCTTGGGTAACAAGTCCCAAGAAGCCATGCATAAGGTGCCTTGCTAAGGCATTGAAGAAAAGTAAAATTACCTTCATTAATTTTCCATTTGCCACCATATGCTTCAGTTTTGTTGACAATAACTTTCTGAGGTTTGGCGGAGATGAGTATCGATCCTAATGAAGTGGAAAGTTTCAGAATTACGCAATGGTGCAGACACACACAGACACATTAAATTGCTAGTCTTATCCACTATTGCTGTAAATTTATCAGGTTATGTAAATATTATGATTGATGGAAATATGCCAAGCCTTTTTGAGTCTTATCCACTAATACCAGGAGAGAGCACCTGTTTAAGCTTGACAAAAAGGAAGTTTTTACTGAGTACTGACCAAGACTTTTTGGTACCCAGCAAAATGGAACTCTATAAGTTGGCTGTAAAATCGCGATAGCGGATTATAGCAGAAGGTCAAAAATTTGCTTAAAAAAATAGCGGAAGTTAATATTGCGGATAAAATAACCTGTATAACCTATACACTAATATAAATATGCAATATTAAATTATAAAATAATTAAAAAAAGGGTAATATAGCGCTTCACAGCCACTATTGGGCCACTATTGGAACCTCCCAAATCCGCTAAGCTATAGCAGCTATTTGATAACACTGCAAGTTAGATATCATAGCTAGTTCAAATTACTGGAGGTGGTAAACTGGTAATTGATAAACATCAAATAACTGGATCAACCGAGGGGAGAAACATTTCCAAACAGATTCAAACGGTACTAATGTTGTAAGCTTGATTACAAAGTAGGCTGGTATATACATTTATTTTGTGATAGATTGGTAACACATCAATCAATATAAGATGTATACATTTAAAGGGGAACTACTTAATTACAAAGTAGGCTGGTATGTACATTTATATTGTGATAGATTGGTAACACATCAATCAATATAAGATATATACATTTAAAGGGAAATTACTTAAAGGCAGAGGAATAAATGAAAATAATTAACTGTTTAATTTTAGATGCAAATCAATTCATGGAATTTAATTCGAAAAAGAAGAAGCCTACAAAGCAGAAATTAGGTGATCTTTGTAGCAATCACATTGAAGTATACATGCACCAATATTTTGATCATCATTAGTTTCTTGAGGTGTTTAGATTATATAACAATGAGAAAAGGAGTTGAAGTACAAATACCTCTATATATGCAGCAATTGAAGCCCTGTCAGAACCCTTTGGCTCCTTCAGGTTGATAATAGACTCTAATATAAGATTATCCAGTCTGCAATTATTTAAAAGCATATTGGTGCCACTGCCATCATTGAAAAACATGTCGCCACATAATTTACGACATTGTCAACATTTTGGTAAAATCATCACAAACTTATGGGATTTTGTCATTAGAAGTGACAATAGAAGATAACTATTATTCAATTATTCATAACTGCAACTGGAACCTAAGTAAAGGCAACGGAATCACAATTTTAGTGTATTTTTGCCATGATCATCATGAAATTCAATAAACAATGAATAATCAGTATTCAATATCCACTGTTACATGGGAAATAGCAAACATTACTTGTAAGTTGCAACTTGAGTTGTTTATTATTTATTCACTTTAAAAAAAATGGTACACTAGCATGCTGCTCTAAGCAATCTTTGAATTAATTACTTCAAAGCCAAGTAATATCTACAAATAAACAGTGTTTGTTCATTTTCAGTTCAAGAAGAATATCAAACCAACCAATCAAGAAGCATAGTCACTTATTTTATCAGAGTAAATGCAGATATGTTTAAATGGAAATTCTTTAACCTTGATATTTGTTCTTTTGAATTAGGAGATGTCTCATCAGAAACTGCTAGAGGCCTGATGTCCGCAACTTCACCACATTGAACGACAGTACTCAAGGCTGTTTGGTTATTGTCAATTTTGGGGGCTGGAAGATTGTTTTTAAGGGCAAGCTTTGCCTTCTGCCTGGATCCCCATATTGCTGTTACATTTATGTTCCTCCATTTATCCTATACATAGTTTAAAACATATATAATATGATGAGATACAAATATACCTTGGTAAGCCATAAACTTGGCAAAGCAAAACTCTCTGCATATACTTCTTATGATGTGATTAACACATCACCATTTAACAAGTGCACTAGTAATTTTCTCAAAACAAAGAACTCACACATACTTCTTATGATGCAATAAATAGATGGTCATTTGACAACTGCAGATCTGACATAAAAATAGATTTCCATTGTCACACTTCTCACAGCCTGCTAGGCCCTTGGAAAGACTTTACCTTGAGATCTACATTTGAACGAATGCGCAAAATGGAACTGAACTCTGGGTCTGTAAGTATGGTGCGCCATTTTCCAGCTCCATGTTTGACTACTCCAGCTTTCAGTGCTGCTTCTTCTTCTGCAGTCCATTTCTGTTTTGGAGCACCCATTAAAAGAAATCAACAACCTTTTTATAACAGTATAATCTTTGCTTTTGTTCTAGAGGAAAGCTTAGAAGTTGAGTCCAGCCTTCTTCAGCATATCCATCCACCACAAAAGACTTTTTTTTAACCTACAAACATCAGAATGAAATCAAAATAAGAAGAATCTGAAGAATGATAAGACAAGTTCAAACAAATTTAATCCATCAATGATTATAAACAACCAAAATAAAGGAAAAGAACAAAGAAAGAGGAAAAAAGCTTACCACAAAATCTTGATTATCAAAAAATTGACTTCAATTCCCAAATTAACTTCAATGTCATCAACTAGACATGCAATGTTTCACAAGAAAAATCTCTGGAAAGCTCAGCAACCACTATTTCATGCTATTAATCTGAAAAGTGCATGGTAACATTGTGAGAACCATCTAGAGAAAGTTACTAATGAAGGACTGTATTTTAATAATGCCAATGCAATTAGATCAGGCCTTGTTCAAAAACAAGTAGAACTACAAATACGTCAAGCACAAAAAGAGTAACATAAAAAAAAATACTATCTACTTTTAATCACATCTACACATAAATCGATCCTTGGAAAGAGAATCACTCGCAACTCATAATATCAGCAATGATACGAAATTACCCAGGGATTATTGCATCATCTCAAATCAAGAGATTCAAATTCATTAAGCAGATAAAACTAACATTACGAAACACAATGGCAACGAAAAGAAATTGCTTTTTGGCTCACGCGCATAATTGGCAAAATTTGAGTTGAAAAACACAAAAATACTAACCGATTCTTAAATTCTTAAACTATAATCATGCTCAATTGACCTGAGAATAGAGACGAGTTAGCATAAAATTTACGTGAATTGGGAGGAAAAGGGATGAAAAATAAGGAATAATCGGAGGACAAAGGGGCGTATGTGAGAATTGGGAGAAATTGGGGTATCTAGAGGAAGAAGAATCGAATTGATACCATAAATTCAGCGAGGAACTGCAGAATAACGAGATTTATGAGAAATTTGTGTCGTTATGCAGAGAAAGCTTCTTCTTGCAGTTGCAGACTTGCAGTTCAATATTCTTTTGAAAGAGTAGTAATATGTAATACACCATGTAGCGTACCATTTATTTATACATGCTTTTATGATTAAATAAAAAAGAATACACAGTTAAATTAATATATATATATATTAGTTAATTGTTATATAATAATTTAATTATATTTTTTTATTTTTAATCAAACATAAAATATGGTAAAATTATTACATAAAAATTAACCAATTTATTATACTAATTTAATCATATTTTTTTACATTTAATCACTAAACTAGTAATGGTAACTACCGTACTGAAGGATTTCCTGATAAGTGATAAGAATTATTTCTGAATAATTAATTTTGAGTGAAATTTTATATAAAATTAAAATAATTATCAATTTAATTTTTGAGTTTATTATGATAATTCATATAGTCTTTAACTTATATGAAGGTTCACTTAGGTCTCTAAGTTTGTAAGAATAGTTTATGTAATTTTTTTAGTTGTAAGGAATTTCATTTAGGTTATTAGATTGTCAAATATTTATTCATTTAGGTTTTTGAAGTTTGATAAGTGAATTATTGTTGACTCAAGGACACAAGTGAAAAGGACCTAACTGAATTACGTATAACTCATGAACTTATGTGAACTACTTTTATAAATTTAGGAATTTATATAAACTTTTTTTATAAAGTCAATGATTTACGTGGTGTTTCACTCATATAAAATTACATGATTTTTTTTTTGAAAAATTAGTAAAAATTACTTCTCATTTAACCATTTTTTAACATTATTAATTATTTAAAATTTATTCAAACATAAAATATTAATTATTATTTTTTCCATTTCATAATTAAGCCACTTTAAAATCGGTTCCAGACAGTACACACACAAAAAAAGACAACCTAGGTGGGGTCTACTTTTCGAGGAAACGGTGATGGTATATTTTATGTTTTTTGGAATAAATTTAGCTGACCTGAAAAAAGAAAAAAATATATAAAACGTAAAATAACTTAATTATTTCAATCAAAATAAATATACATGCAAATCAGAGGTATAACGTGATAATGGTTTACCTTGCTCGTTTATCATATGTATGTGAATTCAATTTCATGTTTGTAGTAATATAATGACATTTCATAATCATGATATAATCACTACTTGTGAATTAAACTTTGAAAAGAGAATTAATCATTATTTTTTTTATTTGAGATAAAACAAATATATATATATATAACAAAATATGTACATAAAAAAACATATATTTTTTTTCTTACTTTATATATTTATTCACTTGAAGTCTCAAATTGCACATTAAAGTAGCACATTTATCTTTATTTAAAAAGTTATATTTTAAAAAGTTACATGAATTTTTATATTCATTTTTTAATTGTTATTAAGTTAGCCCTTTCATGTCATAGGCAAAATGGATTTATCCTTCATATTTTCAGAGATTATAATAAAATTATTTCTTGGTGGTCTCAGTTGATAAGAAATCAGGATGCACATAAATTTTGTAGTCTTGAACTCAAGGATTGGATTATGTTCAACTTGTCTAATGGTGTGTATGGGCTTCTATGTGCCATCAGCTATGGAAATGGAGAAATAATGAGAAAGCTTTGCAAGGAGTGTGGGTTTCAAGAAGTTGAGTTGCAAATGGATTCAAGTGTTGTTTACCAAGTTCAAAGGAGCAGTAGTGTGGGAGTAGTAACTAGTAGGAGCCTTGTACATTTAATTAGGAATTTGTCAAAAGATTTTTTGCATGTTTGTATTGATTTTGTGTATAAAGAACCAAATAAGGTTGTGGATTTGTTAGCTTTAGGAGGATTAGAAATTGATGAGTATGTTAGGTTTCATCAATAAAAGCCTATAATTTTGAGAGCCTTGCTTTTTGTTGTTGTTTTTGGAGATCATTCTCCTAAAAATATTATTGTATAGTCTATTATTTTTTGCTTAGGCCTCGTTTAATATAAAAAAAAAGTGTCAGTCCTTTAAAAATTTTAAACAATATAATATTGTTTAGAAATTTTTTTTATTAAATTAATTTAAAAATATCAACAAAGATATTAATGTTGTGATAAAGGTATATTATTGCTCCAGTGAAAAAACCTAGATTTGAGCCCTAAAAGTGCATTTTTTTGGGAGGGCAAGTCTGTCTGCAACTAGCCGGATCCATAAATAATTTAAATGGTCCGGAAATGGAACGAAAATGAAAGCTATTAAGCATAGGGACAATTAATACATGGAAAGAAAAAATAATCTCATTGTCGTTTTAATCGGGTACTTTTTCTATACTAATAATAAAGAAACATAATAATTTTTAATAAAATTAAAATAATAATACCATAAGTTGCATATAAGAAGTAATCAAACTTAACAATTAGTAGATAATATACATATATTAGCGAGTTGGGAGAGTTGATGACGCTCTTTTTTAATTTTTATGGAGATTTTTATCTTAAAAATACATGGAGATGGACTCTTGGAACTAGAGTTTTTTTAGCCATGAACCAGGTTTATGCTTAAATCTTTAGGCACTTTCATAGTTCATCTAATGAGTTGACTTGCTTTTTTTAAAATCTTGTAGCACATGTTTTAGGGATGTGGGTTTGCAAACTTGTGAGGTATGTGTAGGTTTAATTGTGAAGCGAGTAGAAGCAAAAGAGGAAGAGGAGAAGGAGGAAAAAGGTTTAGGTGAAAAGGATTAGGAGAGTGTGGTGTGAGTTGTGAGTGGCTAGGGTTACTTGGGCTCCTGTATCTCCCTCTTAAGACTCATATTTATAGAGTTTAGGGACTTGGAGTACAAGTACACTTTGTGAATACATCTCACATAGTACGCTCTGTGTCGTCCATTAATGCAGTCTAGAACCACTTAGCACAACTAAGCAATAATAATCAATATCAGCCCCTATTTAATCTTAATTAATAACAAACAAATATCAATCCTAAACAATAACCCCATGCACTTAAGAAAAATATATTTCTTTGTTAAGTGCATAAGTTTGAAGCTTGAAGCTTTACTATTGTTTCTAAGTGCTGCAATAATCTTTGTTAGTGAAAACATGACACTTTCATCCTTAGCAAGACTTTGCTAATATAATTATAATCATTAAATATGAAGCAAGAAAATTTATTAGTGGGTGCGTAATAATTTGAACTTCAAAATATATTTGTAAAAGAGCAGATAATTTTCCTTTTTTTGATTACGAGCATTTGCGATTATGCACGAAATACACCTTTGGGATGCGAGTTTGTCTTTTTAAAGGACACCCCCCTAATTATTGTTTCAAGTGTCACGTTCCTTCTTTCTTAAGCTTATCCATGAGCATTCTTGGTGAGAAAACTTAATATTTGTTTCTTAATGACATCAAATATTTTGCTGAGATAAATAACTTGTAAAAATAAATTTAATATATCAATTGTGATGCATTAATGTTATGTATAAATGTTAAGAATGCATTTTGAATTTAGTATGACATTACCATTCACTTTATTTCTTGTCACAATGCCCTTTACAAAAGATTTACATGTGATCTTGTTTTGAAAGTCGGTATATCCAAGGATATAAAGTGGACACAAGATATTGATGTTAACCGAAAAGAATGATGTGGATAAGATATTTTTTTCTCTTTATAGCCTCCTTATTTATGAATATACACTCTCAAAAGACTTATATTCATAAAGAATTGCATGTCTTTTTACCCTTATACATGCAAAAATTAATTTCATAGCATTGCCCCTTTTTGTTGTTCCGACAAGCTCCCAATGTTTTATCTAGAAAGTTGAGCTAGACTTTCCCAATGTTTTATTCATGAGTGCGCTTTATGTGTATATGGTGGTAACAACATTATTGAGCAATAACCAATGTGATAAATATAACATGTATTAATCATACAACATTTATATATTATTAGCAAAGAGTAATGTTTGATAATGTAATAATTGGTTATGGAAATAACCTAAAATAGTAATAATCTAGTATTAAAACACGCTCAATAATGGAAAGAAAGAAAGAAAGAAAGAAACAGAAAGAAAGAAAAGAAAAGAAGAAGAAACAGAATGCAAGATACAACACATATGCTTCCAAGGAATTGGACACTAATCCCATTTCCTTGTATTAAATCCTACTCTCATTTCTTTGCATACATAAACCTTATAGTCAACACAAATGTTTACAGCAAAACTAGTAATGTAAAGTTGAAAGTGATAGTTCATATGTTACAGTATCATAAGAGTAAGCCATGAAACACATAAAAAATTGGTCTAAGAGATAATGTTTTTAGTATGATATTTATGAAATACTTTATGATCAACATGATTATTTGACTTCTTAATCACAATGATAGCACACAACAAAATATTCACGTTTGCAGAAAATGTTAAAAACATGTGACACTAAAGTATGTAAATGGTTCAATAAAGATATGTCATTAGTATCTAGTGATTGGTTTCTATCGAGAGGTATGCAAATTGACAACTAAAATATGAATGTGTATATGCAACATGATTAGAATTGATGTATGTAACATAGGCTTGAAGATGACTTGACAAATAAAATTCTTTTGTTGACTTGCTAAATAAGATAACTACATGTATCTATCTATGACATATAAAATAAGACAATGACAACATATAATAATACATGATATTTACTAACATAAAAAGTCCATGTTTCATGCAATCAGCCATTGACAAACCTCTAATTATGCAAGAAATCACATAAATCATATAGAGGTAACAAAGATATGTATGTCAAATTCACATCGGTATTGTTGTGGGAATGCATTCAAGAGGACAAAAGATACACACAACAAGGTCGAAGAGTATCTAGGACCTAGGATAAACTTGTTCTGAGAACTAGAGTGTATGTTGGTGCGAAATGAACTTGATGACAACTAAAGAGAGAAACCTTGAGCCATTTGTAGGACCAGAGCCTATACTATTATAGAGCAAAATTGATGAAAACTAAAGAGAGGAATCCAAATTCATTTTTAAGACTAGGATGTATATTATTGCAAAGTGCATTTAACAGAAACAAAACAGAGGGACGTATTTTTAAAATTGGAGTACACATATAGAAATGTTAAAGCATACTTAAAGACTCAAAAGGAACGTCGTCTAAGGAGCCAGAGCATACTATGGTACAAAGCTCACTTTATTTTGGATGAAAGAATAGGAGAACATCGACAAGGAGGGTATGTTGTAAATTTATAGCACACACCCATAGAGTAGTGAAAAGGAATAAGGCTGCAATGACAAACAAGCCATTAGACAAGTCGCATCGACCAATGCTATCAAGAGTGCATAAGAAAACAACTAGTAGCTTAAAGATTTCTTTCACAATTTTAGTATAGTCATTACCTTCTCACAAGAACAAATGCAAGTATTAATCAATATTCACTCTAGATTATTGAGATTTATAATGTGTTGTACAAGAAATGAGAAATAGAGAATTAACTACGCTGATATGCATACTACCACATTTTGTTATTGAATGTTCACAAAGGATACACGTTTATTTACAAGTTTTGGTGAAAGAAACAAGATACATACATATATGCTTTATTGGGAGACAACAAAAGGCGTATTTAAAAGGTTTTACCGCTAAAAAAGAGTACAAGAGATGGGTTGTACTTTCAAAGGTTGTGGCTCTAACTCTTAAATTTTATTTTGTTTTAATCTTTTTAACTCCTCCTTTATTGCATCTATCCACTCCTTAGATTAAGCTCTTCTTCAATATAGTTCGAATTAACCTTTGGAGGTGGATTCATGCAATGGAGGGAGTACATTTTTCTTTTAGTTCTTGGCATGTTGCACCATTATGTTCTATTCTTTTTTTAATTTTTGACTTCTTGTATCTCTTTTTGCACTTCCACTGCAATTTTAATTTATTCTCTGTTAATCTAAAAAAAAATAGATAGTATATATTATATACTCTCTCTGGTCCTATTTATAAGACGTTTTTAACCGAATTACACAGACAAAAAAAAAGTAGTTCAGTTTAGTTAACTTTATTAGTTTTCTCAAAAATGTATGAAATATCATTTTTCCTTCATTGAATAATGTGTTAGTCAATTACAATTAAGGAGTTAAAATAGTTGATGCATTTAATGAGGGTAAAAAAGAAAAGAAGCAATAAATGCATCATGAAAATTACAAAATGTCTTATAAAAAAGACCATGAAAACCTTCTAAATGGTGTCTTATAAATAGGACCAGAGGGAGTAATATATGTGAAAGTTAAATATTTTTTAATAAATTTTTGAATTTTACTAAAATATAAAATAACATAAATATACAATTTTAATTTATTTTAATTTTATATGTAGTAATACCAATTTAGAGGGGAGGCCAGGGTCAAAGCTCCATTGCCCCCTCTAAATTTGTCATTATCTATACTCGAGGGATTAGTCATTTAATTTGACAATAAAATAGAGAATAACTAAAAAAAGAGAAACCGTCGAAAAATTTAATCTTTCACTAAATTTGTTTTTTATGTTAATAGATTTTTTTTTACTAATAGTTTAACCGTTTCAAAAGATAAATATAATGTTCCTATTTTTTCAATTTTAAAGTTTAATTACTCATATTATGAACGGTATTCAAATTATGTAGCATGCTTGTCCTTTTCATAATCTATATCTATATCTATCTATTTATATTATGCGTTAGAAAATCATCTTTTCCTTGCACTGTTTCACTACTGTTCTTAATGTTGCCCTCCTCTGTTGAACTAATCTGCTGTGCCAATATCATTCATTATACAAGTTTTCTTCATCTCTGTTCAAACTTGAAAATTCAATTTCAAATGAAAAACATACTACTACTTGAGAACCCATGTCTTTCTCTTCTTTTTCTAAGTTTGGTGTTCCTTCGGTTTTTTTACCTTCTACAAACAGAGATTTTTTTATCTATTTGTTTTCTCCTTCTTCAACTGGGTCTGAGAGAAAGTTGAAATATCCGTCTCCTTCACCATTGCTCTTTTTTCTGACGTTAAATGTGTGGTTCTCTTTAGTCTTTTATCCTGTTTTTATTTTTAAACTTGTTATGAACGGATCCCGTCTTAAGGATATCTTAGGTATTCTAGAGGAAACACGCCTCAAGTACAGAGGGAGCATCCCGCCTACGGAATCCCACAACCATACCCTGTGCAACACGTATGCCGCCCCGAGAGTGAGTTTCCCTCTCTTTATCCACATCAAGGGAAGTATTCCGCGACTCTTCGGTGCCCAGCTAGTGAGGGTCAAGCAAATAGTACAATAAAGGAAAGGCACGCCTGACATCGTATGTTCCCTTTTTCTCTCCACAATCTGAAGCAGATGGCAACTGCAGTATTTGCCACAAAATTTTGTTTTTATTTGTCTACAATGCCAGGCCTTATTTATTGGTCTGATGATCAAATATCAGTCCATGTGTTAATTTCTTTCCCTCCTAACAAGATAGAACAATCTATTATAGCCTCGAAGGAAAGCATCTTCCAATCTGACATATATATCAAACTATGACTCTTCTGAGAGATAATTTTGCTGAAAATTACTAAATTCACTGTGTAGAAATAAAAAAGAGGAAGGCCTATATAGGATAAGAAAAGGAAAACAAGCAATGGAACTGACTAACTAAAGAATGGAAAATACAATAATAGAAATAAAGTTAAATGGGCCTAAAGCAACGATTTTAGTATAATATAGATAAAAGATCAATAATATTACATTTGGATTACAGGTAAGAGAGGGCAAAAGAAAACCCTTAAAATGTGAAATTAGTTACACTAACAATAGAACATTGAATGCTACACATGGAAGACCTATTAGAGATAACTTATATTGATTCTAGTTAGTACATGAAGTGCCTAACATCTTGCATCCAATCAAACCTTCCTTCACTAGCAGTAGTAGAAAACAGAACAAAAAAGCTCTAATTTGAAGCAGCATTTACACCAACGGTGATTCCACTTTTATTTGGTAGAATCTTCTTCATATAATACTTGGAATTTCGGGATAGGTTGATCATTTTCCTTTTCTTTTCAGGAATATTATCAATTGAACATTCTGAAAATCCACGCCTGACAAACCTGTCAAATGACGAAAAAAATTTTTAGAGATGCAGCCATGAGGATAATAAAGTATACACTAACATGTAGGCAATAATTTGTATATAACATTAGTAATTCTTTGAAGAATTCCGTGCATAAATGCATCTTTGCTTTTCTGATGGATTAACGTGGCTGGTGTGCCATCCATTTATAGAATAGATTATGAGTTGTTTCATGTTTGAACTTTGAACACAAATCCTGAAAAAGTTCAAGGAAGCAACAAATTTTATCTTCCAGTGAAGTACTTTCACATTGAGAAACACACTTAAACGTACATTTTTGTCAACTAAAGTTGTATTTACTCTACACTAGCTCTCAATTACAGAAATGCAAGAAAAATACAAACATATGCTAAAGCATATCCAAGAATCATTGAATACGCAGCAATAAGCTACTAAAAATGAAAAATGGCATCTATTGATTACGTGACATGCTTTAGGGAAGTTACTTACCAATCTGCAGTGCGTGTTGTAAGCAGGAAAAGCTTATCCAATCCAAGAGATGATGCTTTCTTCTCCATATAATCTGCATAATATTTCATGAATAATTAAATATTGTGAAATCATGTGGCAAGCACGAGTAAGAGCTACTGCATCCAATGATTAAAATCATACATCTGCTCAATAAAATCCAAAGCTGAAGCCACACATTACCCTCTTGACACAGATATAGTTATTACTATTAATAATATGATTCAAGTGTTCTTATGCCAAACAGTTATATGAGGTAACAACGAATATGGTCCTAATCATAATTCAGTAATTTAGGCTTTATATAATTGAATCTTTAAGAGGTCCTCCAAAGATGGAGGTGTCACCCAAAACCCTAAACACTGAGTAGGTCTGCACCTGTGAAATATTTTTGTCAACAAATAAGTCCTCAAAAGATTCAAATGGCCATCACGCTTATCATTCTGTTATTAACGCAGTTAAAAACATCATACAGATCCCTCAAAGATTGAGGTGTCACCAAGTAGATCGTCCGCTTAGAGGACTTTAATCTTTGGGGAACCTATTTGATATTTTTATCATAGCTTAACAGTTTTTATAACGGAAGGATTACATGGTCATTTAAATCTCTTGAGGACTTATTGAGCTGTAAAACCTTTCAAGCTTACTTGGTGACATCTTTGAAGCACCAATTCTCTTATATTTCTAATATACAAGGATTCTTTCAAAGAAATATGGTTTCAAGTTGTTTAATACGTCACAAGTCTGCATTAACGACCAAAATTAAACATGACATTCCAATACATTACACAAATTATTAGTCATTATCCATCAGCATAAGGATCATCAAATACAGTAGCAATAGCATACCAAGCAATTTGTCTCCCTGTCCTTGGCCGCGACAATCAGGAGATACCGCAATGCAAGCAACCTCTCCACACTTCTCCTCAAAAAAGGGGAAAAGGGCAGCACAAGCAATTATGTGGCCTTCTCTTTCCACAACAACGAAAGAATCCAACGAATGTAGCAGCTATAAACAGATTGGAAAAAATATGAAATTTATTTAGATAAATAACAAGGGTCATGTATGGTTCAGTAAGTACTACAAATACGAAGTAAGATAAAATGTAGTTAACCAAACCTCTTCATCAGTCCGCTTAACCAATATGCCAGATGCCTCCAAAGGCTGAATAATTTGTTTTATACCAGGAATATCTTTTTCCTCGGCCACCCGAGTGCCTTCATAGAGGTCACTGCAAAATTTAATTGGAGGGTAAGAAAATGAAATGAAGGCTTTAATTGATAAGACTTGCATATAAAAGGGAAAAAGAAAAAAACTAATTGAAATCTTTTGCAGATAGCACATTGCTAGGTGAATGAGATACCCCATGTACATCATAGATATTGGTACAAAATGAATTTTGTAGTGTTATGGTCATAACAAGCTGCCCTTCTGCATAACATACACGTGCTTTTTATCACTAATATGGATGGATAGATATTTCAGTTAATTTTTCAATCTTTTATAGATCATTTGGATGGGAGGAGAGAAAATAAGAAAGAAGGAAGAAAGGAGAGAAGAAAGAAAGGAGTAAAAGCCGAAAAGGTGAGAAATGAACAGAACTGAGTTGTTTGATATAAGACAAAAGACAAAAAAAAAAAAAGAAAAGTTTCTTCTCATCTGTATGGAATGATAGAAAAGTAGGAAGAGAGACAATATGGTTGATATGAAATGTCATTTATACCTCTATAAAATAATAGTAATAATAATATTATTATTAAAACAAGGACATATAAGTGATTTAACATTTTTTTATAACTTCAGTTTTCCCGCTAGACCTGGGATGATAGTTCTTTATGTGGGGCTCAAGTCTAACTTTTCTCTCTCGCATGCTAATCTATTGAACCAAACCGAGTGGAATTTCTTGAAAAGAACATGTTATCTTGCTGATTTTCTTTTGTAGCAAAATCAGTGGCAAACAAACAAAACCAACCAATGTTTTCATAAGAGGTAAAAGAGGGGAATGCTCAGATGGAGTTCAGATCCAACCCACAAATTTACAGCCTTACACAGTCAGAATCTCAACAAACAACCATGTAATAATCAGCTAACAGTAGGAAGTCACAAACAAGTGTGAATATCACTTGTGTCAACAGTATGATGACGCCCAACAGAAAATTCACATGGATGCCAACTAAACTATGGTTAAAACAGATATAGTCAGGGATACAGTTTATTGAAAGAACCATAACTTACAGGTACAGTCTACTTGACTGACTATATCTTTTACCAAACAGTTACAAACTCAATAGGAAAATAAATAAATAAATTACTAACTCGTGCAAAAAATATTCACAATGATAAAATACTTAATCCAGATAAAGACAGCAAAGGTTGCTTACCTAGCCACCATTGTTCCCATTCCATCTCTTTTAAACAATTCCAACAACAGAACTCCACTAATAGTACCATCCAACAAGTGAACTCTTTGAACACCACCCTGACAAATAGCAGATGGTACTGTTAGCAACTTACTCGAGAAAAACACATTAACTGAAATTTCAAGCAAAGTCCGTTTCAACCTGAAACTTCTTGAATACATTTAAATGTCAATGAAAATCATCCAAAGTACACTAGCAATACTTGGGGTGAGCCAAAGTTCTAAGATGCTTCCTTACATGTTTTTTGTAGTAGCTGAAACAAATTGTTAGGAACTAAGCTAGTGGGCCTAGGCGTAATTGTACAGTATTAAGGTAGGCTATATTAGGAAGGAAATAATGTATTGAAAGGAGGGATAATTGTAAATTTCAGAAGCGTATATGAGACTTATAGCCTGTTTGTTTGTGATTGTAGTAGTAGTAGTAGTAGTAGTAAAAGTTGCATTTCACACACTACTAGGCACATCCAATGGACGCTACTATTTTCATCTACCACAAAACGGAGTTAGTGTAGTCCAACACTTAACCAAACATACTATTAGTCTCCGGAAAAGGAGCTTATGCTCTGTAGGAGCCTTGTGCTCTGGAAGGGAATTTCTTCCCTACTCTTAGTGTTCTTGTATTCATTTTTTTCTGCAATAAACCCCTCTCTGGATTTTTCTTGTGGCCTGGTAATGATTTGGAAAATGCTTTTGTCTAACAACTGCTCAAATACCAATTACACTTAATCAAGAAAAACTGGTGCAGTTGGCATGAAAAATAAGTAAACATGGACTCACTCTGCATACAAAAGCCGCAGCAGCCAATTCTGACAGGTAACCATTCATTCGACTCAGCCGTTCTTGACCTCCAATAGCAAAACCTTGCTCACTAGACCCTAAGCCATTTCCGTTGTCAAAACCAACACCATTATGAAAGGTTGCATTATGCCATTCTGTAAAACGTCCATTAATAGGGGATTTGACCGTCCCATTAATATTGTTATGATCAAGGGAGTTGTAACCATCTACACCAACTGCTTTCACATAGTTAGCAGCTGTTTCACTCTGTTCAGCCCGTTTACGAATTAACATGTCTGCTTCTTGAAGAGGCAAGAAACGAATTAGGCGTCCACTCTCATCAAGTATTGGACCATCTATAATGCATATTAGCTTGTCCGCTCCTATGGCCAAGGCACAAGCTGTTGCAACTTCATAAGTGCTGCAGTAATAAAATTAAAAATATCAATATCTAGGATTGCAGCATTTGTCAGACTTGTCAATTGGGCGAAGGGCCACCATATTCAAGTCCACCAATCATGCATCTATTCAAACAAGCAAGAGAAGCAGGGGATGCACTCATGGATGATTAGATCATATCCAAGAAGTCACAATGACAAATAATCGGGGGGAAAAATCGAACATGTTGGCATTGATTGAATTCCGATTCACATACTCAGTTACTCACTGAGTATTTAGCATCAAAAAATTTCACTATTTGGTCTTTTACATTTCAAAAGGGAAAAAGTCTTTGCATCCAGCCATTTTACCAACTAATGAATTGCATGATAAAAATTTCTAGTAGACTAAGTTATTCTTTCCCTAGCAACCAACTTGTTTTTCAGCTTTTACTTCTAGTCTTCTATCATGATCAGCCCAGAGCTTTCTTTTGGGTTCTATAAATAAGTATGTCTGATTCTTAAAAAAAAAAAAATAATAACCTATGCATACTACATATCCTCACGTGAAATTCTGATACTTAATACAACAGGATAAGAAAAATAAGAAAATATGATAATTATGGCAATATCATGTGTGTTTAGCATGTAATCAGTTAAAGTAATTATCAGAAGCTCTAAAGCATACTTGCAATTTAATACTTCTCCAGAGCTGGAGTAGCCCAAGTTGGATAAAATAACTATACAACCACCATCAAGCCTCTCACGCATGCGAGATGCGTCGACTTTTTTAACTTCCCCAGTTGACCCAAAATCAATTCCATTGACCACCCCTCTTCTCTGCCAAAAATAAAATAACAAGATGCTCTAACACAGTGATAAATACAGGAAAGGGAGACAATTTTCTAAATACCATTGTTACAGTGCAGTAAATGAATCCAAAAAATTCGAACCTTGGCAGCAAGAAAGTTACCACTGGCAACACTGACACCAACTTCGTGCCAGCGGCTATTGTCACCATGTCGACGAATGTTGCATATGGAAGGTCCAGGAGAAAGCTTAGCTTCTATCATCAATCTTATTCCCCCAGCTGCTTCCATTGCAGCCGCTAGAGATTCATTGTCAGTTATTCTATATCTACCAACATACTTAGGCTCGCTCCCTACAAACACAATAACAAGGTCAACCACTGTTGCATGATGCTCTAGCTCATTGTTTATCTTTGATTTTCTACTTTTGCAAGTAACAATTTTAGTTCTGTTATGGTTTGCGTTTCCATTTCCTTTTTAATTAATAGGTCCAAAATTCTTCATTATATTTCTCCTTTCTGAAATTTGTATAGGAAACACAAGAAACAACTATATACAACTTGTTAGTTTCAGTGTTTCCTTTACAAACTCTAGAAGAGACACTCATAAGTTATGGGAACAGGACAGCCTGACTAACCTCTCTCATGCAAAAGCTTGTCAATTTGCACATGGGTTCCTGGAACAAGAACAAACCGAATTCCCAGGTGATGAAGGAAAGCTATATCCTGCAAGCAAGAAACATTTTTTAACCCAGACAAAGCTAATGCATCGAAATTAACAAGATATTACACACAAGCAAATTTGAAGTCCGCTCCGCCATATCAAACCACAACATCACTATTTCAGAAACTACCAAAACAGCAACAAACTGTAACTGCAGTTTGCAGTGGCCACGCTGCAATATAATAATTTCAGCGGCCACTGAAACCACATCAGACCATTATTGAAGTCTACAGTAGCGGCACTACACTATCATGGCTTTAGGAGTGACCAAAATAACATCAAATTGTGACTGCAGTCCACAATGGTCAATTACGGCAACATTTATCCCCAATGAAATCACAACGTGCCGTAATTGTAATTTGAAACCTTGCATACAAGCAAGGTTTGGAATCAAAGTCTGCTCTGCAATACCATGGTTTCGAAATCTATGATTCTGGTCCGCAATAGCCACATCCGGATCACATTTAACGCAAAGGAACTATGAACACAACACTACTTCAACTGAAACGTTCCACAAAAAGTGAAAATGTTAACGACATGCCTGGAGAAGGGGATCCAAGTGAGAACCAGAGACAACTTCACCGGAAATAATAACAACGAACGTGCTTCCACGGTACGCCCACAAGTAAGGCCACGCCTCGCGAAACGAGCGCACGAATTGCTTATCCTCCAGGGAAGAACTACTATTATTATGACTCTCCTCTTCAACTGCGCTCCCATTCACTCCTTTGTTCAACGCATTGCATGATTTCGCTAGCAAACCCTTCCTTCGATTACCGATGTGAGACACCAAATTAGGCGATGATGCTTCGGAAGAACGAGATTTGAATGGAAGGATTGGTAATTGGGAGTGAAAAAAGGAATTGTTAGAAGAAGAAGAAGAAGAAGAGAGTTCGTCGAAATCAGAGAAGTTGAAAGAGTTAGGAAGAGAAATGCAAGAACACAAAAAGGAAGGAGCCATTGAAGGAATTGGTGATTCCACGAAGTGAGAGGTTTCGTAGTGACAGTGGCGAAAATGTTTCACGACACAGAAACTTTAGCCGCCTCCACGCCGGTGTACGAAAGAATCTCTCCCCTGCGTTGTGGCGATAAGTAAGACCTTTTATTCGGTTTTGCTAAACATAAATTGTACTAATACTAGTATTTATTAAGGTGAATTAAATGTACCCTTTCAACATTTTAAATTATTATAAAAAATAATAATTTTTTAAATTTTAAAGCAATAAATGTTATTAATTCTAATAAAATTTTAAGGGTGAAGTTGCATATAATTTTTTGGGTTTTTTCAACTTGTGCAATATTAGACAGGTTAAGAAACTATAAGTAAAAAGAAAACACAGTATTAATTGTATGTCGACGAACCATTAATATTATGTTTTCTTTCTACTTACTTATGGTTTCTTAATCTGTTCAATATTGCACAAGTTAAAAAATTCCTAGTTTCTTTACTTTGCAAAGGAAGTTCAAATAGGTCTTTTGAGTTTATAAATACAATTTACATAAGTCCCCAAGTTATATAGAGAATCACTTGGGTTCCTTAGTTTGCAAAAATAATTCACTTATTTCCTTAAGATTATTAAACGTTATTCTTTTAGGTCACTGAGTTTACAAAAAAAATTCACTTTGACAGAAGAGAAGTAGGATGGAAATAGAGTGGAAGTCCAGATTACGAGATAAAAATAATTGACTTTATAGAGAGAAAATTTTAAATCACTTTCTTCTACCTCACTTCTTTTCTTCCATTTCTCTTATACTAAACAAAGGGAAGGGTTAGATTTATGACACCTAAGTGAATAAATATTTAGAAATCTTATTACCTAAATGAATTTTTGTGCAACTTAAGAATTTATGTGAACTATTCTTATAAACTCATAGATCTAAAGGAATTTTCGCACAACTCAAAGGCCTATGTGAACTATCATAATTAACTCAATGGCTAAAGTGGTAATTATTTTAAAATTTTATTACTTTTATTTTGTACTCCTTTTGTTCCTATTTAATTGTTCATTTAAGATTAAATTACGCAATCAAAAAATATAATAATTATTTTTTTATCAAAATATTTTTTAACTCTTTATATTAGTGTATTATTTATCTCTCTTCTTTTTATTAGATTAATAGTAAAGCATTAATTACTATTTTAATTAAACATATAGATATAATTAATAAAAATATAATTAATATATTTTTAAAAATAAAAGTGAATAGTTAAACAGTGAGAACAATTTTTTTTTCTTTAGATAAACATTTAAAAAAGAATATGAAGTAAGTGTATTATGGATACTATTTAATAATTTTTCTATTCCATTTATATTTGTTTACTTTAATAAACTATAGCTAGTTTCAATAAGTCAATTACTCATATGGAGTATAATATACCTTTGTTGTTACTATTCTATCAAAGAATTAAACAAATTAATATAACAAATAATTAAACAAAATTGTTAGCAAGAAAGGTTGAATTTTTTTGTATAATGTACAACAGAAATGGAGACGGAAATTAATCAGCATAAGTATCGTTTTCCTAAAGATATAATGAACATGAATATTTAATCTCTTGCAAGATGAATCTTACTAATGAGAATCACATATTGTAAGTAACAAATTACATGGCATACAAACTTTAGAAGTTAAACTCAAAACGAATAATTACGCCTAATAATGAGTTTTGATAAAAAAGACCACATGAGAATAAAGACCAAATATCTAAATTCTACATATCTGTTAGGTTACGTAGTGCATGCTTCAAAAATATTAATTTTTAAAAAATAATTATTTATTTTTTAAAAACATGTACCAAGTGACTTATGAAAAGTAGTATCAGCAGTAATTCTTGTTTAAAATAAATTAATCTAAACACACACGCATTGGGTCCCACCTCACTCTTCCGGCCTTTTCTGCTTTTTTTTTTTTTCTTCTCCTTAGTTGTTGTATTGCGAGACACATCAGAAACACGTCATTTAGTACTGTAATCAATAATAACGGGAGAAAACATAGGAACATAATAATTGGGAAGATCGATTAGATTTTGGACATAAATTTTTTAAGCAAAATTATATTTTTTATCCTCTATTTTTGGAAGGGGTGACGGTGGTCGTGTGGTGGTGACGGTGGGGGAAAGGGTGACCCGGCAGCGGTGACAGCGGCGGAAAGGGAAGGAGTGATGATGATGGTGGGGATGGAGAAGAAGATGAGTTTTTTTTTAATTATTTTTTATTAAAATTTATTATTTCATTAAAAATATATATTATTATTATTATTTTATTAATGGACCAATCAGATTGTGACACGTGTCCGATTTTAACTCTGTTAATACTCTTCTATTAGTTTGGACTAACGTGAATCAATGTTGACGGATAAAAGACCAAATTAGATAAAAAAAAATAAAAGACTAAATTGAATCAACCTCTAAAGATAGAGGATCAAAAGTATAATTTTGTCAATTTTTTAAAAGTAATGTTTAATTTTTTTCTTACATTTTTTTTTCATTTAATTTTCACAAGTACATATATTTTTTAAAAAATAAATATGCAAATAAATGTTTAATAGAAAATAAAAGGCTCTTATAAAAATTAAGTGAATAAAAAAATCTATAAAAAAATTTAATAGAAGAAATTAATATTTTTTATTTTCTAATCCTATGTTCCTCTCTATATATATCATGAATGAAAACACTTGTTATTGTGAAAGCTGAGATCGACAAGTGAATCACTACCATTCGATCATTTCATAAATAGTTGAGATTAAAACATAAGAATTTTTTAAAAATTTGTGTAAATTTTTTTAAAATGTCACATGATTTTCTAATACTCAATCTCAATCATTCATAATAAAATTTAATGGTTAAAATTCACTCCTCTACCTCTTACAAACACAAATGCTCTTATTTGATCGGTTCCTATATATTTTTTCTTATACTATCTCTAGTCTTAAATATAAGTAAATTTAAATTAACTTTTTATATTAAATATAAAAGAATCAATTAATTTTTTTATATTAATAAAATTATTTTTTAACTATCTTTATATTAAGTCAATGTATATTTTTAATGATAAGTGATAAAGAAAAAAAACTCCTTTTAAAATGATATTTTAAAAGATAGAGTCATTTTATTTATGAAATCTAAAAAATTAAATAAATTTAACTATTTTTTTTTATAAACATAATTAATTATCTTTTATTTATATTTGATACTAAAGATAATAGTCTTCTTACATTTTTTTTTATTGAACAATATAGAAATAGTAAAAAAGTGGATGTAAAAATTTTAATTGACAAATATAGGATAGTTCAACTGTTCATCATAAAATAAAGGACTCGATTAAGCCAAGATCACTAGCTAATACTTCCTCCGTCCCTATATATAAGACCCTCTAAAAAAAACATAGAAATTAAGGAAATTATTAAAATTTATTAAATTTGTGTAGTAATTTGTTATTCTTTCCCTATTTACCCTTAATTATTAAAATCCGTATTATTCTCTTCTCCAATTGTCATAAGAGAGAGAAATTCTCTCTCATCAATTTAGTACATTTATTGATTTTGAACCACACAAAAGTGATTGATTAAATAAGGGTAATTTAGTAAAAATAATTTGAATATGCACAAAATTTCAAAGAGGTTCTTATAAGAAGGGACAAACAATTTTTTTTTTTAAGAATAATTCTAAATCCTCTTAATTCATGTTCCTAAAAATTCTCTTAATTACTTACTAATTAAAAAATATTTTAAATACTTTTTATATTTTCAAAATTAAAAGTATAATTTTGAAGGGACTAGTGAACTTATTTATGCCTTGCTCTTTTTTTTTTTTATTCAACAGGTCATTAAGGGTGAATATTCTTAATTTATGAATTACGAGGTTTAGTCTTTTAAGAATATTTGTTTAAGAATATTTACTCCAAAATAATTTACGAGGAGTAGTAAATAATTTTTTTTTATACTCAGTACTACTCCCTCAACTAACGTGTCTTTACGTGGATTTTTGGACAATCTCGTAATTCATAAATAGTCTTAGGATCGAAACGAATAGTCTTTTAAAATTATGCATATAAATTAAAAATATTTATTTAAAAATATTCATTAAATAATTTTTTTATACTCTTATTTATAAAGAGTGAATATAAATGTTTAATAAAATACGTACATTTATTATAAGGATGTAAATAAAAAAATAACATTAACTATTCATTAATATTTTAAGAAGAATATAAAAAATAAATAAATAAAAAATATTAAAAAGACTAACATAAAAAAATTGAAAAAATATTCAATAAAATATAAAAACGAGAGATTATCCTTTCAGTTCTCCTGAGACTGTTTATGAATTACGACTTACGAGGTTGTCCAAAAGTCCACGTAAAGACACGTTAGATGAGGTTGAGCCCTAAAATCAAGAATGACACGTGTTTCTCAGTTCTCTCAGTACCGATTTCCCGTTAAACGGATCCCAATACATAAAAGTTTAGGCTCAGTACATGTTTGGTTTAACGGGAAATAGGATGCTCAAACGCAATTTTAATTTATCATAAAAATTACTGAGCATGAGTTTCATTGTTAATCAAAATTAATTTACAAAATAAAAATCAAATTTAATTACAAATATTCATCTAAACATTATTGATCAATGTTAGTAGTAGCATTTTTTCACACATCAATTTCAAATAGCATAAATAATAGACTGAATGCTGAGAGCTTATAACTCAAGTGATATAAAAGAGGAATTCTTAGAAATGTTAATTTTTGGTGGGATAAGTTTAAAAGTAGTATAATGTGAACGTGTATATGTTTGGCCAATAAAAAAATAAACTGAATAAAAAATAGGAAAAAAATTAAATCAAAGGGGCCTTAAGATTCAGGTCTCTTCTTCAACCGAATATATGCGCTATGTGTATGTGGGGTTAATTTTCCAGAACGAACAAATTCTGCTTCTCATTTGGACCGTTAGTGTTTATAATTTAATTTAATTAAATATGAAAAAAAATGTGTGGGAGGAATACGATGGAAGGAACTTATGGAGGAGAATAAAGGAAAATATTATATCTGTTTTAAAAGTTAATATTTATATTTTCTAATAAAAAAAAAACAAATAAAATTACACTGTTATCTGAATTTGTTTTTCTACTAAACATAAACTATTCAAAAGGTAATAAAAAGGGAGATAAAAATAATTACGAAAAACGAAATAATTTAATTTGTTTATTTTAAGATAAATGAAACTAAAATAAAAATAAAAATAACTTCAGAAAAAACAACAAACAAGAAATTGTTCTTCCACCCATTTTACTTCTAGCTATTTTCTTTCCATTCAATTTCCACAATTCCAAACAATCGATAAAAGTTTAGTCGTAGAAGAGAGAGATCGTACCTTGAGAATGGGATCTAAGTAAGGACTAGCAACAATTTCCGCAGAAATGAGCAAAACAAACACTCTTCCCCTATGCACAGAGATGTACGGCTGAGATTCTCTAAGAACCTTCACAAAATCATGGTCTTCCTCCGTCACACCGTAGACGAACTCTCCTCCGTTACTTGCGTAATTATTGTTGTACGCACACCCGCACCCTCGCACCGAAAACGCTGCCGTTTTGCGCTTTTCTAACCTGAAATTATTTTTAGTACAAACACACCTTCCGGTGTTCGCTGTTGAACCGAAATTGAAGAAGAACCGGGAACAAGTGGGCCCACCTGAAGAAAACCATGTTTCTCCTTGTTGGCTTTGGAAATTGTATAGCGATGGTTTTGAAGAACTACTATTACTAGCAGCCATATTTTTCTCTTTTTTTTTTTTTCTTTTTTTTTTCTGTTCTAACTTGTGAATCAGTAAGACAGATTTTTTGTTTTTCGGTGATCAAGATGATAAGATTATTTTGATGTGAGAGCATCTATTTTATCGGAGAGTGGAAATTTAAAAAATAAAAAAATAAAAAATGGAGAATATAATGGCCACCGGCAGGCAGAGGTGAATTACGCGGCGAAACGGTAGTGTTTGATAGAGACTGTATTGAAAAAACATAAGGCTTGAACCGCTTCCAAATATAATAAATATTTTGGTAAATTATCCTCGTCACTCTTCAGATTTGATTAAATTATATTTCACCTTATTATTTAGATAAAATTACACTTTACTTAATTTTATTAATTATGTTTAGTTTCTTTTTTAATAATGATTAATTGATTTTTTATACACTAAAATTATTAGTTTTTAGATTTAATAAGTTTTAAGTTTTAATAATTTTGTTTTTTATTTTAATTCAACTTAAATCAAAACTTTTATTTTTAGTCCTTATTAATGTTAAATTTTTTCATGACTTTTTTTAAGGGACCAAAAAATAAATAAATTAAATAATATGATGAAAGTTAAAAAAAAGAACCAAATACAAAAATTAGTAACTATATGGACCAAAAAAATTATATATTTATCATGAAATAAAATTTTATAAGGACTAAAAATAAAAGTTTTGAATTAAGTTAAATGAAAAACTTTATAGAGACTAAAATTAAAAAAAAATCTATTTTTTAAGGATTAAAAACTTTTAAAAATATGAGATTGATATTGATTTGAGAAAAATTGAGGATAATTCATTTCAATTAGATAAAACCTAGGCTTGTTTATAAAAATAATAATAATAAAATAAAAGCAGGGCTTAAATAAGTTCACTAGTCCTTGCAAAATTATTTTTTTAGTTCTTACAATTTTTTTATTTTTTTATTTTTGTCTAACTTAATTCAAAACTTTTATCTTAAGCTCCTTTAAACTTTTGTTTCTCGATAAGTATATAACTTTTTAGTCCTTATTGTTACTATTTTTTTTTTCCCCTTCAAAAAATGTCATGAAGATTTTTTTTTAATATTAAGTATTAAAAAAATTAAATTAAGTTGGACAAAAAAAATATATAGGAACTAAAAGTTATTTAAACAAAAAAAAACTAATATTTTAAATGCACCAAAAAAAATTAACTATTGAAAAAAATAAAATTAACCATAGTTTTTTTTATAAGTCAAAGTGCGTCCACCGGGATTCAAACCGGACACCTACTTCTCAATGGTTAATCCATAGAATATTCTATTGACATTTGTTAAAAAATGAGGTGAAGTGCAATTTTACCTCAAGAATGAAGTGAAGTGCAATTTAGCTAAACATCAAGGGTGGTTAGTGCAATTTACCCTAAATATTTATAAATTTACCCTAAATATTTATTGTTATTTGAACATTTTAATAATATTCAAATATTAATACTTAAATTTAATTAGCTAAAAATTATATTATAAATTTTAAAAAATTGAAAAAAAGCAACAATAGACAAAAAAAAAAAAAACAAGAGTGACAATAGCACAAAAGAGTATATATATTAAATAATTTTGATGAATGAAGCAATATTTCGTGGTCAGTAGTTATCAACAATCATTTCATGCAAGTTTAGTTTTAGGGAAGAAGTTAATCACTACTTTCAACCGCGAATATCCTGTAAAAAGATAAAAAAAAATAATTTCGATATTGTTGATGTAATAAATTAAAGTTTTTCAACAATTTTTTTGCTAAAAAATATTCTTAGAACATTAGTTAAATATTTGTTGAATAATAATAAAGATTTTGTTGTCCTAAGTAATAATACTTAATGAGAAACAAGACAAAATCTAAAAAGGAAATTATATTTTCAATGTACCGAATACCTTTTGAAAAAAAATAAAAAAATTCTAATTCTAAAAATAATAGTCATTGTTTAACAATACTAAGGAAAATAATTCTCAAGATGGGGAAGATGTAAGAATATGGCATTTAAACATTATGGGGAATATTTCAATTAAGAGTGCACATATAAAACTCTTTTGTGAGGTTTTCAACTTAGCAATATAGGTGTTACTTGGAAACAAATATGGAAGATTGTTAGTTTGTTGCTATAAATCAGAATATTAGTTTTTCATCCTACCTAAAATAAGCAAAATTAAGCATACAATTAGTTAAATATAAAAAAAATATGTGGTTAAATCTATATAATTAACTGTATACGATTTAACTATATATATTTAATTAAATAGTATACAAATTTAATTATATATTTTTACACGTTTAATCATTCGTGTGATAGATTGTATTTTTGAGTTGTAAAAGAAAAAACTGCTTCCCATAAATCATGTCTATAATGAGGTAAATACATGTGTGGATTGGTTAGCATCCAAAAGATGTGAACTTGATTCTGATTTTATTGCGTATGAACAAGCTCCTTTAAAAAATGAGATTTTTTTTTTTTTTGATAATTCTTTTGGAGTTTTTACTCTTTAAATTTATTGTTGTTTAATTCTATCATTTGGATTTGGGGAATAAATTATCTCATGTTAAAAAATAATATGACATATTATGTTGATATTTTTGTTTGCATTTTTTTTTTCATTAATGTTTATATGAACTCACATACTTAATACATATTTAATATTTATGAGGAGAGAGATGAACAAAAAAAAAACCAACATGATATTTTCTTCGACTTTATATATAAGACCCTCTAAAAAAACACAAGAATTAAGAAAGTTGATTAATCTAGTCATTAAATTCATTTATAAATTTGTATTACTAAATACAAATTTGTAGTATTAATTTTCAAATTTACTCTTAAATTATTAAATCAATAATTTTATTATCTTTCTATGTAGTTGATCTTGTCTAATTATCATAAGAGAGAAAAATTCTCTCCCATTAACTTATTATATTTATTGACTTTAAAAAATGATTGATTAAATAAAGGTATTACAATGAAAATTAATTAAATGTACACAAAATTTCAAAAAGAAAAAGAGAAAGACCGAGAGAGTAGGTTATGTTATTTTTTAACATGATCTTTTTCCTTGTTTATGCCCGTTATCAATAAAAAAAGAGAAAGAGAAAAATAATTTATGTGTGTATATATTAGACAGAAATGAAATAATTAAAAAGGATTTTATAGTGAAAATTTTATGTTTTCTATATATATAATCACATTGAAGACCCCATAAAAGAATCAAGACAGAATTTAATAGTAACACCTTCAAAAACATTTATTTTTCTTCAGTTACGAGGGAAAGAAAATTCCAAAATAGATTTGAAAGGATAACAAAATTTAACATCAATACTTTCAAATATATAGAAGAAAAATAATGTATCCAAAATGCCAAAAATATAAATAATCATGGGACGAACGATTTATGTTTATTGTACTTATTTCCTTTTAATTTTTAAAATTATACTTATCTTTTAAAAAGGGGTAAGGTAACTGAAATAAATTTCAAACCTCAAGGGACTAAGTATAATATTTTAAAGAGATAAATATAATAAAATTTCAAACCATAAAAGACGTTGTGAATTTCAAAAATTAAAAAAAAAATATAATAAGTACAAATTATACCTCAAACGATATTGGTGTAATTATTTCTAATCATCTTAAAGTACTGCAAAAAATTTAATGAATATGTGACACTATTGTTAAATGAAAAAGAAGAAGAAGAATTGGAAACTACAGACTCTGCCACATATAGCAACTAAATTAAGGTGCATTTTAGGGTAAGTAAGGGAATTTTAGTGAGGTATCATACATCACTAAAATTTACCTTCAAACACATGTAAATGTGTAAAAAAAAAAAGTTCCCGGTTACCCCCACCTTCTCCCTCCCTGACCCTCTCTCTCTCCCTCCCTCCTTTGTCAAAATCAATCTCTCTCTCTCTTCTTCTCCGTCGCTTACTACCTCCTCCACTGCTGGCGCGACAAGATCGGCAGCTCCACCCCTCTCCATGTCGTCACTCTCTCTCTGAGATCATCGCCATTGTCACCCTCACTGCCTCCTTCATCTACCTCCTCGGTTTCTTTTGCCATTGTCGCCCCACACTCTTCTCCCTCCACCTTCAACCTCAGATCTTCGTCCGCCGCCCCACCATCCTCCTCTCACAATGTGCCACCGCCTAGCCTTCCTCCTCTCATAGCGCCGCCGCACTACCCTCTTCCTCCCCTCTCGCTCCTTCAACCTTGGCAGATCTACAATAAATGAACTAGGGGTTTCTCTCTCTTGGACTCACCCTCCTCCTCTGTCTTGATTTTTATGCTGCATTTGCTTTTCGTTTTGATGATGAGATGGGTGGCCGGAGGAGGTGCTAATGGTGACTGGAAGTGAGGTTGATGGTGGTTAGGAGATGACCGGTAATGGTGGTGGTGCTGTTTGATTTATTGCGGCGGTGTGTGGATTTTTCGAGGGCTGGAGGAGAAGCTGGCGGTGGCCGGAGGTGGGGTGGGTGGCGGAGGAGAGGTTGGGAAGGTAACCGGTTATACCGGTAACCTCTCTCCAATATGAACTATTCAATAAAAAAATAATAAATCTAATGGTTATCTTTAGTGATGTATGATACATCATTAAAATTCCTTACTTACCATAGAATGCACCCTGAATTAAATTGGAAATTACAAGCTCCGCCACATATATACAAGCATGCAGAGATACAATGGAAGAAAAACGAAGAAATTAACTAAATGAAACATTAAAAGCAAACTTAACCGCCATTGTGAAGGGAGGACCTATATGCAATACTTAAAAGAAGTAAGAGACATTATAATACTTACAAATGGGGAGCTACTTTGTCCACCACACAGGTTTCTATGTTCACCACACGCTGGTATTTGTTTTTTTTCCATTTTTGCCCTTCACTCGGGGATTAATCCCCGTTTTTTGACTTGAAACAGACCCCATACGCACCACCTGAATGAACGGAGATTAATACCCGTTTTTTTTTCGCTCGGGGATTAATCACCGTATTTAAACTTGAAATTTGTTCGCTCGGGGATTAATCCCCGTTTTTCAACTTAAATTATGCTCGCTCGGGGATTAATCCCCGTTTTTCAACTTGATCTCATACACTTATTTTGATACAGTGATTAATACCCGAGCGAATTTATGAGAAACAGAGATTAATATCCGTTTGGGTCGAATCTAGACATTTAAACAAAACTTTACCAAATTTCCAACACCATAAACCATAATACAAAATTTTCACACACCAAACTCACCATATCTCACTAAACCCAACATTTCCATACAACATATTTTATTTTCTAGTTGAAGTTTTCTATTGTTGGTAAGTTATGGTACTCTTGTTAGGTTATATTTTTCATTTTCTCCTTCGCCATTTATGCTGTCTAGAAGTGATGATTTGCAGAAAAACAGATATTAATATCTGTTTCTATACAGATATTAATATCTATTTCTATACAGACATTAATATCTATTTTTGTACAAGTATTAATTTCTGTTTCCATACAGATATTAGTTTATGTTGCTTTACAGGTATTAATATCTGTTTTTCTTAATGTGTCAAATTTTTTAAATTGAAGGGTTGACAATGTATGTTATGAGAATGTTATTGTAGGTTGTATTCATGGATATGGATAACATGATCCCGTCTGAATATTTGGCCGAGCAATTAATGCAAGTAGAAAACGATGATAATGCAATGGCCATTGACGATGATATTTTGATGGATGAGCTACCGACGTCAGACCAAATGGTAGATTGTCGTGAAATTTTTACTACTGAACATGTGATTGTTATTGAAAATTTTCATATTAAGTATTATAATTTGGTGGTCATGTGTTTGACGTCATGTGTATTATATTTTGTAGATGTTTTTGACTTAGAGACGACTTGATTGAGTGGGCAAGAGCAATAAGAAAATGCTGGATTCGTGGTTGTCATTTATAGGTCAGACATGGGTGCTGCTGGAGCCAACCGAAAGACATTTGTCACATTGGGGTGAAAGGAGCGGGAAATACAAACCTAACAAAAAAGGGAGGAAAACGGATTGGACCGGAACCAAAAAGTGTGAATGTCCTTTCAGACTTAGAGGAAGACCTATTCCAAATGATGGACGCTGGAGGCTTACTGTTGTCAATGGGTATCACAACTATGGAAGAGCCGAGGTAATGGTTGGACATCCATATCCGGGACGTCTAAAACCCCATCAGAAGTTAGTAGTTGCAGACATGACCAAGAATCAAGTCAAGCCAGGACCTATATTGCTTGCAATAAAGGACAGTAGAGTTGACCTTGAGACAGAGGGATCCCACGAGTAACTAAGTTTGCTTTAGATGGTACTCCATTTAGCATTACTTTCCAAGGAAAGGAAGCTACCTTAAGTGGAACCTTGCTAGTCCAAATATCCAAGAAAAGATCTTTGTGAGGCGAAAGAGAACAACTAGAAAGCACCTTATAGGTTGACTTGACACTATAAGTTCCTGCAACTCCCCAAGTCCAGTTCCAATCCTCTATCAATTGGCTAATTGGAATTTGATTAATCCTCGTCAACAATACTTGTAGCAATTGATTTTCTTATTCAAACAACGACCTTCTCCATTGAAGATTATATAACCATCTTCCACTTTCGAAATGCCCTACATCACAGATTTTAGCATCCTTTACCGAAGAAACAACAACAACATAATATAATCTACCAAAGATAGATTCCAAGAGACTATTCCCAGCCCATAGTTGAGACCAGAAACAAGTGTTCCTCCCCAGAGACGAAAGCAAGGCTTTTCCATGCTATAAATTCACACATAATTAGTATATATTAATAGTAATTTTGCAGATGAGTGGGGGGGGGGGGCACTTACCTCCGTCTCTGGGGAGGAACACTTTGAATTATGCTTTGTCATGCTATAAATTCGCATATAATTGGTATATATTAATAGTAAAACTTTACTAAAAGAGAAAAAAAAAGCTTTGTCAAGAAAAAAATAAAAAGAAAACTTTGAAAAAAAGGGAGAAAGTCACATTATTGTCACCGTCATATTATAATTCTCTTTTATGTCTTAATTCTCTATTGTTTTAATTTAACAATATCTCACTAAATAATAACGGCGTAGGTCCTTGGGGGTGTTGCAAAGTTTCAAAACTCATATAATAGTATAAAACTATATATAAGTTATATTTTTTTTTATCCACAAATATGTATTTACACGCATATTTTAAACTAAATTTTTATTGTCTGAATTCGAATTTTTAACCTCAATCTCCTATGCTTTAAGACTTAAAAATAATTAAGTGAGCCAAAATCCACGGTCTATATAAACAATATATTTAATAATAAGAAAAATTAAAAATTTTGAGGTGATATATGTGTAAATACGTATTTGTGAAAGAACCAATTAGTGACTTGTGCTATATCCCAACTGGTTCTGTCCTCGGGTATAGCACGATCACTAACACTAATATTTTAAAAGATAATATAGTGAAAGAAAAAATATAAATAAAAAGGAAAAACAATTAAAAGCTTCTTAATAATACCCTCAAAATATCTCCACAAAAGAATAGGAAATTGCGTAAAGCAATGGAACTTTTGGAAACGTTCAAAATTCGACCCCAAAATTAAGGACACCTGGTTTCCTTGAATGAATGAGATCTAGAGAATACTGGAACATGGTTTTGTTTTTGCCTTTAAATAGTTTATTTCGGTATTTTTTAGTATAAAATAATTTTTCAAGGGTTAAAACTTGAAATTTCGTGTAAAATTATTATAATAGACTTTTTAAGTAAACGTACGATCTTCATCGAAACATTCCTGGAAAACGAATGAGTGCTTCTTCACTTTATATTTTTATTTTTTAGTTTTTATTTTTTATTTTATATATGTATGTGTTTGATATTTTGATTTAAAAGAATTAATGGAAAAAATGGGCAATAGCTCGCATGGTCATGTGTCAAGCTTTTAAGGTCTGAGAGTTAGAAGTCCAATGTTCGAATCTTGACGATAGTGATTTAAATTAGTTTATTAGGTAATTTATATTTTAAATGACTTAAAATGATAACTAATAATTACATGTAATAATTTAATAGAGTATAAATTATAAGTTTCTTAAAATAACTTTTTATAAATTAACTTATAACTTATAAAAGTTATAAGTTTGTTATTATCGAATGAAATGTGATTGTCCTTGTTAATTTCCAATGGTTCAAATATTAAACAAGTAACTACCAAAAATTCAATACAGTCTAGTGCCTAGAATTGATGGAAATGGTGATCTCCATCGTTGATCATAAACTTGATGGAGACAATGCAATGATGCTCTCTATTATTGTGGTATATGAATAATGTAGGGACATCGAACAAGTTTATTCTACATTGGGTTTTGATGTGATCTCAGAAGATTGAAAGTTATTTATTATACACAAATTCATATTTTTATAGATAGATTTAATAATTAAAAATTCATGAGGTGAGATATTTGAAGTGACTTTTTTTTTCTATCAAATCAACTCACATAAATCCTTTCTTGTATGCACCTTAAAAATGTGTTTGGTAGGTCATTCCATCTATTTTACAGATATTTTCACTAGTTAAAATGCTAATAACCATGTTAGATAAAGGTTCACATAAGTAAATTGTTTTAGTGGTTACCAACGTTTTACCAACCACTACTTTAACTAACGTTCCAAAATTTCAATACATCACACTAATATTATCCTTATTAATTAACTAACGTTCTATCTCTTTTTTTGTCATTTTATATTTACAAGTTAGCTTAACAGTTAATTATACTAAACACTTTTAATTCAATCAATTACTTTATTATTTTTCAGATTTTAACTCTAAATTTTTAGTTTTTTATTTTTTATATATCTTTTCATCAGTAAATTAATTTATCCTTTAATATTGCCAAACATATCCTAAATGATACCAGAAGAGTCAAAGAAAGCTAAAACTTAGTGAAAGACTTGTTGACTTTCAATTTGCATAAAGAAGTACAGGAATCTAGGCTTTTTTTTTTTATTCAAAGAATCTAACCTATTTTTTGGTTCAAATTTATGACAAGAATTAGTAGTGTAATTGGATGTATTTTCTAGGACATATATTTAGTGTTCTGTTATGTTTAGTTTGGACCAATTTGGCTTTTAGCATTTTAGTGAGCAAGCTCTTGCATGGTCTTAATTTGGATAATTTTTTTCTAGAGATTTACATTTTATTTTTATTTTTATTTTACTTTAAGTTAAGTTTCTTATAAAATATTTAAATAAAAACAGAACTACATTGTTCCCAATTTTCACTCAAACCTACCATTAGAAGAAAACATGCTTTCAGTTGAAAAACACCAAAACATATTTTGTATCGATAAAATCACATTAAGCATCCTCAAACGTGTTTTTGAAAGCAACCAAACTAACAAAGCATTAGAA
Source organism: Cyamopsis tetragonoloba (assembly GCA_037177725.1). Lineage (NCBI taxonomy): Eukaryota > Viridiplantae > Streptophyta > Magnoliopsida > Fabales > Fabaceae > Cyamopsis > Cyamopsis tetragonoloba. The sequence goes on along the minus strand of CM074120.1, from coordinate 38,240,158 downwards.
ACTCAAGGACGTATATCCATTTTCAAGGATAGCCTTTTTCTCGATCTCCTTCTATAAAACTAAAAGTACCATTAATGCAGCTTTCTATGTTCAGCTTTTTTAAGCATATCACATAAACAACTTATGAAATAAACAATTTTTAATTTATAAGCAACTTATAAATTAAGAAATAAATAAAGTAACTTTTTATTTACAATTTAAATTTTAAAGTAACTTTTAAGTTGAAAAAGAGTTATTGATTGTGTTAGTCCTTCACATTAAAGTCATATGACGTTTTAGTGTTTAACTTTTTAAAATGGCTGAATTAGTGCCTGATTTTGCACTCTGTAAATCACTTTAATCTCCGGTGTTAAGTGACATTGACGAAATGGCTATGACCTATGTGACACGTTAAGTGCCTATATAATATGTTATTTGCCACACATGAGTAACATAAACTATCAAACGATGTTGTTTTGCTTAACCTCCAAAGTTACTTAGTGTTGTAGGGTCTAAAATTGGGTTATGTTGTAAATGATTTTTGGGACTAATTAAATTACCTATTTCGAGATTAAGTAAAAAGATGTCATTTTGTCACTTGCGTGAACTCTTATGTGGCAACATAACATATAAGCACTCAACGTTGTCATGTAAGCATTTTTCCAGTATTACTTATAAACCAGGGACTGATCTACATAGTATAAAGTCAGAGACTAATTTAGATATTTTAAAAAGTCAGACACTAAAACGATGTCATTTTGTCACTTACGTGAACTCTTAAGTGGCAACATACCATATAAGCACTCAACGTTGTCATGTAAGCATTTTTCCACCAGACCTACACCAGACCTACAGAGTACAAAGTCAGAGACTAATTTAGATATTTTAAAACGTCAGACACTAAAACGTCATGTGACTATAAAGTGATGGGCCAATACAGTTAATAACTCTTTTTTAGCTTAAAAGTTAATTTTAAATTAAAATTGTAAATAACAATTTTAAAAAAAGCTAAAAGTCAGGGACTAAAATACCTCGTTATTACAAAGTGAACAGGACAAACAAAGCCTTTTATCAATATTTTGAAAAGTGGACTGAACTGACCGGTCAGATTGGTTGAACCATGATAAGCCACAAAACGAACTCTCTTAAAACCGGCCTCAAAACCAGAAAACTGGCCAATAAACCGCACACAAACCAGACTAGAGGCGTCAAACCGGCTTCTTAAAAATACACACAAAAATTGTTAGAAAATGCACGATTGCCCTCAACCTTGGTTTCTTAAAAATACACACAAAAATTGTTAAAAAATGCACCTATGCCCTCAACCTTAATTTCCACAATTTACCACTGAGTCAACTACATTTTTGTAATTTCGGTTATATATATATCATCAATATCATAAAAAATTTAATATCCCAGGTAAAACATAAAAATTATATCAAATTTACAAATAATATATTATTTTATATATATATAGATAAATTGGTTCAACCACAATTCGACCACAGTTAAACTAATAAACCTTGGACCAATTACTTCAACAGTTCAATAATCGGTCCAATCTTCAAAACATTGCCTTTTTTTATATATTTTAATAAAATGAAAAATAGAGAAATACCCAAACCGAGACACTTACAAAAAAAGAAACAAATTAAAACTTCTCATTTCAATACCACAATTTCTGTATATCAATGTTGCAAACTTAAATAAACCAGCCCTGACATTGCTAACATGTAATACGTGAAATGCAGCAAATTATTTCGTCGAAAAATACAAGAACAAGATTGAAAAACTGATCACCTAAACCACTATTTTAGTAGATCAAATATACAATAAAAGCACTAAGTTTTAGGAACAGTTTAATCTAGCTTATTTTTTTCTTAAAAGTCACTTTCAAGCTAAAACTACAAATAAGAGGCTTAAAAAAAGTCATAAACTGTTTGCAAATTCATTTATAATAAAAAAAAATGACCGGCGGCAGCGGTCCAACAGCAGAAAGTGGTGGAAGGTGACTGCCGGCGGTGGCGGGTGACGGTCCAAGCTTGGTTATGGTGATCGATGGATGTTTAATAAAAATAAGTTGAAAAATAAGTAAAAATTCCCTTGTATGACTTATTTTAAAACTCTTTTTCTCTCTTCCCTTCGTTAAAAAAAAACCACTTAAAAACTTATTAATATTTCTGTTTGACCCGTCTTTTATTTATAAATAGAAGATAAGCTCAAAATAAACCGGGTCAAACGGTACATCTATCTACCAAAATTGGCTACACGGATTTATCAACAGTATTACTCTACGGAACCCTAGAGGCAACGAAATAAAAAATTTGACAGTGCCAGATTGAAGTAGTTGGTCTATTTAGCGAGGTTATAGAGCCAAGATGGACGTAACCATAAAAAAAAAAAAAAGCAAAAATAATACAACGAAAGAAAAAAGCAAAAATTATGAAACTCAACCAAAACTACAGGCTTCTTAAGAAGCAAAAACAACTTAGCAATCGAACCAAAGTTTTAACACAAGAAAACAAAGTGAGATAAGAAAATAAAGAACCAACATAAATAACATAGAAAGTAGAAAGTAAAAACTACATTCCTTCATTGAATTCAAATTTTCAATATTGTTTTTGTTTCATTGGTAGCTCAACGTGAATATATTTTCACTCGAAGCAAGAAATTGTTACTTTTGTGAGTGGAATTGAGATTTGTATCTAAGGAATAGTTTATACATCATCGAAACACATTCACTTTTGTCCGACTAATAACCAAATATGCGCTGAGACTATCAATAACACACAACATCTAGACGCTTCATGGACTAGTTAAACCTCTTCTTGTCGACAGCAATATAATTAACCGATGGATTATAGAACCAAGGGTTAGAGATTAAAGACATTTTTCCCAAACCATCCCAGAGAATGAATATCTAAACCTGAAAAACACTACTTATCACAAAAAGTTACAACATGTAAGTTTCTCTAACACTAACCTTCCGCATTTACCTTCTGTTAGACTCACAAGCAAGAAACCCTCCAGGATTTTTTCGCCTATATCAATTGAGCTGTTATGATGGTGGCTCAAGAGTCAAGACCACAGCAGCCACCTACGCCTTCTACCAGTTGAGGAATGACCAGAGTGGGGCGTTACACTTATTCTATCCGCATTGTTTGACAGCCATTTACTGAAATCAGGGGATGCAAAAAGTTGTTCCAAGGCCTTTTCAGTGGACTCCTTTGTGAATGCATCCCATTCTGCTGCTGAATATTTCCTTCTCTCTAGCGTTGAGTGTATGATGGACGGGTGTAACTCTTCTGTCACCGTCTTAGGTGGTGTCCGAGTGAAACCTGATAATATATATTTTACCATGTTATATGCCACTAACCTTATTGCTTTTCTACCCCAATCACTTAATTAGGAGGAGAAAAAAAGAGAGGTCATATTTCCAGCAGTAAAAGAAAGGGTGTGAGAAATGGAGCAAACCTGGAACAGAAGATCTACAAGGGGTTAAGGGGAAGCTTTTCAGTTTAGAACGAAAATGTGTGGTATCCTCTTTACTGTGCATGTTGTAGATATGTTCATCTTGTGAATTATCATAAGGTGGTGAATCAAGAACCTGAGACCTGTTTTTCTTAGGTGATTTAAATAAGCTCCTGCACAATTCATCCTTAATGAATACATTCCGGAAATCACAGGGCTTACAGGACCAATAGTTGTAGGAGTAAATCCTTATGATCATAAAGTTGATATGGTTTCATATCTTATGGGTCAAAAGTAAAACCAATCAGACATAAATGTCCAAAACAGTCCACTAACAGATTTTAAAATTTAAATTACTCAAATGAGCAACATTCTACTAAAAATTCCTCCTCTCCTTTCCCCGGCCAGTTGGTGGAAAAGGGAAAAGAAAAAACCCCAACTTTTACGTAATTAAAAAATTGAGAAGTAAATCTTCATTACCAAATACACAAAACATGCTCCAGAATTTTTTATTTTTAAAAATAGAGTGGACTAACCTGCGCATGCGACGAAGGAATCTCAATCTATGTATCCGCTTCAACAAGGAGATGAGTGATCCACATAATAACGCCAATGTTCCCAACAGAGGATCCATAGAACTCTGGAAACAACATATTCTTATCAAATTTGTAATCTTGTGCTTATCAGACGAATCAAAACAACATAACAGATGGGAAGTTGGAAATAAACTGAAAAAGAAAAGATTTAAGAAAAAACCTGAAGAATCATAATAGCAGCCAAAATCCTTATGGCCCATGCAACAAATTTAGCAGTGCTTATGTCAACAGATCCATCTTCAGTCAGGACAAGTTTATGGACCACCCAGAACCCCAACCAGGCTCCGGCTATTGCAACAAAAGTAAGCAGAAATACTGCCAACTGTAGTTGACATTGCATAAGTTCAGCATTCAAAGATCCTCTCAAATATTTGCACATGGAAAATAAACACAAGATAGATAATAATAGAAAACAAAATTAATAAGCATTGCATAAAGTAGACACCAGGAAAGCAATGACAATTCGGTGGGTGACTGCAGGAAAGAAAGTCTTCTTTACACATAATGGGATCAACTCTAAAGTTGAAGCTTTTTGATACCAAAACACCACAAATTTAGAATCCATTTTAACAATCTAATGTTCAAAAAGCAAAATTCATTAAAATCAGTCCCAACTTACATAGCAGATGATAATATATTTGCACACACCTTGAAATCATTGTGTCACCTATAGTGTCACGACTAGAACTGCGATGGGTGGCATTTAAATATAACGATAATTTTTTTAGAGTAGTTTCCACCAACATTTGTAGAAAAAAAGTTGGAAAACATTAAAAAAAAAATAAATAAATAATCTCACCAATATGCAAATAAAAAAACTGTCTTTGAAGGGCTTGCAGCATTGGGTTTGGCGTGCTCTCGCAAAATAAACCCAGAGGAGAAACCCCTGATTCTCGCATAGAAGTAGTAATTTTACTATAGTAATGTAGGTTCTATACTTAGTACTAAACCCAAGTGCTTAATATTTATTGCTTTCCTTTGGTTTTGAAGATCAACAAGAGAGGTAGCAGAAGAATGGTTTGTCTATGACGGACAAAAAACACATAAAGTAAATAGAAGAGAAAAGAGAACCCTTTTCTTGCTTCCTTTTCTTACTTTTTTATTTTTTTATTTTTTTTCTTTTTACTTTTTGAAAATTTTCAAAGGCCCAAATAATATTGGGTGCTACTGACATATAGACTTTCCAAAGTTCTTGAGATGATCTTTTCCTAGGTTTCTGACTCCTTCGGTCACCTAACCTTCCTTTGAGAACTCTTCTGTCCTGTGGCGTGCTCTTCCCAGTACCAAGGTCATCCAACATGACATTTCAAACCTTATTTACTATGCAATATAGCAATCTAATACACACAGCCCAAGGAACACCCAGGGCTGACTTAAGGCCCAAGGAAGGGCTTTAGGCCCCACAAAATAAAAGGCACCAAAAAAATTTCTTTAGTGCTAATATACATCTAATAAAAAATTAATTGTAAAATCATATTTAAAAATAAATTTTAATTAAAATATTATAAGTGACTGTTATAACTTTGTATTGACCCTACAAATAACATTTAATGATAATTTTAATAAACTATTTTATTAGTAAATAAAAAGGCCTCATTCTTAAGTTTGCTTTAGGCCTCCCAGAACCTTGAGCCGCCTCTGGGAACACCTCGGTGTTACCCAAATTAATTTGTCTATAATTCATGTTATAATATGTGGAGATGTTTCTTCAGTTCGCTGTCAACCAAATTCCAACCCCCCTCCATACCGCAAGCTAGGGAGTAGGGACCAGCTAAGAGATATTCAGGATTTCATTCTTCAGCAGCATTTTTTTTGTTTTGTTTTTGCTTATTCACGGGGTACTAAGGCCCCCTTCAGCAGCATTTTAGATGAACTAACAAAAATATAGAAACTAACAACCTGCATAAGTCATTATTTTCATATAGAAACTAACAACCTGCATAAGTCATTATTAAGGGCCTTTTCCATAGGCTACACATTCTTTGATAGCAAGTTGTTCATATTGCAGATAAAAGAAGTGATCCCAAACAATGCCAATTGCAACCATAAATCAGAATAAGTGAAACACATTTTTAATCAGCAGCACACGTCTAAGACTCTAAGCAAATTGCCAGAAAGCATAGAGGTGACTTACATACAGGATTATACATGTCTTCTTCAATTCCTAACTCTGAAAGTACTGAACGAACTAAGCCAGGAACATAACGGAGGAGAAAAGTCCCAAAACCAACCTGATTTGAAATAGCAGTTGAAATTATAAGATCCACAATACATTATGGAAGATAAGTGTATTGAGGTTACACTTACAGCAGATGAATACAAAAATATAGCAAGGGAACTCTTCCGACCAGTTGGAAGAAGTTTCATTCCCTGTCAATAAAAAGAGGCAGATTTCATGCTAAGGTCAAGAAATTTTCCATAGCAATCAAATATCATAATTAGCTTGTAAGTAATGCATCAAATTATCAATTTGAGAGAGAACCAGAGCTTTAACATAACCATCCAGCAACTAAGTTTGTTGACTGATCAACAGAAATATCAGTCATAAACACCAAATAAGGTTGAATATAAAAATTCAAATATCAAAAATTGAGGAACTGAAATAAGTTACCTGATAAAGAATGACCAATATCACAAGAATTATCCCGATTGCCATTGCGCTGCTATAATAAAATGCTAGTGATTTGCTAACAAAGGATGCCAAGCTTATCAGAATAATACCCAATATTAACAATACAATACGGTATACAAAAAATTCTGCAAAGAAGATGGAAAAAGTATTAGCGCTGGACATCACTGTTATTAAAACCGGATCAACAGAACTTCAAGAAACTGAAATTCATCAATAATAAAAAAAAAAAGAGCATGTTTTGGATTAATTTGTTATGAAGGAAAAAATTTCCCCCTTTAAAAAAACTGAAACAAAAATGCACTTCAGAGCACTTGCCTTCTTCAATGGAAACCTCAAAATTTTCCAGTGTGGAACCAGCAGTCCTTATGTCTAAGAGCTTGTGATCAAAAGGAGACATTGACCGAGCCCAAGAACCTTTGGCAACTTTTTCCCACTGGCCATGTGGGCACATCCCCACTGCAAGAGACACATTCCTGCAGAGTTCACACAGAAATGTCTGAATTAAGTACATTGATCATTCTTAAAATTCTAGTTTGAATCAGGACAAACAGTTATAAAGCACAGTGATAGGCCTTGCATAATCAAATTCAGACATGAGGTGTAAAGTAATGTTCGTCCCAAGAATAAATTATTGATTAATTATTCATCATGTTTGCTCATCAGTAAAAGAACCACAACAGATCTTGCCAACAAAATATTCATCAAATATGCAATCAGATGCACAGATGGTAGATTAATGAGGTGCGCACTAGCACAAATACTCACCTATGGAAACAAACCTCTATGTTTGGAAGGCGAACATTTGAATTTACAGGTGACAACTTCACTTTCAAGGAGTGGGCAAATTTCCCCAGGTTTCTAAACCTTGATAGTCCACGTATATGAACTCTTTCAACAACCACAGTAGCACCAGGCTTATAACCAGGAGAGTTTCCCACAGGCAAGCCATGGGATAGCTGCAGTGTAGTATTTTGGAAGGGGACTGAAAAAAAAAAAGGGAAACTGACAAGTGAAATTTCAACATGCATAAATATGAACCAAGTTTAGTGGTATACAACAGCAGCCCAACCTTACAAGTTCCAACATTATACAAACCATAATCTCATACTAACAACCACAATGCTCACTTGAACAAACAATTAGTACAGAAAATTGATATTGAAAGGAATGTTAAATTGTTAATAGATTTTTCATTCCACCCACTTAACTTTGTGTGAATAAACAAAAGTGCATCAAGACTAACATTAATGATATGTCATGACTAGGAAATCTCTACTAGAACTCAAAAATAAGAAAGCTTAACCATGGAAAAAGTAAAAAAAACTATGTAGGATGAGTTTTATTGTAGTTTCTGGGAAGGGAACCACAGAAAAATAATTGTTGGCTAATTACTTTTCTGAAAACCAAGTTTTACTGATTAAAACGAATTTAGGGTAATTTTCTTACATCGTTCCGTTTCCCATCAATTATGAGGATATTATCCTTATTCATCCGGTCATTATGCTTCAACAACCAAAATATCTCGAAACCGAAACGCATAAAAGTGTAATCAAACCAAAGCCTCTAGGAAGAAAACACCACAACCAAACCCTATATTTGAATCCAAAAAGAAAATCAACGAGAAAGGAAGAAGAATGCATACACAAGGAGCGTTCATCGGCGAATACAAGAACTGCAGAAGCCCAAAGAAAGACCAGACGAAGAATCCAAGCAGACTGTGGAGTGTGAGTTCCCACCATCGCCATGTCTAGGTTTGAAGCTGAAACACCACGCGGAAAAGAGGCGCGCGTTTGAAATCCGCAAAACGTTGAGGGTAATTCTGCAATTTTACAGAGCCTGTCCTGTACTAAGGAATTTATCATTTATGATTGTTTGGACACAAATCTTAACGATAAAATAATTTTGAACTTTTAATAAAAAAATATATTTTTTTGTTTACAAGAAAATTTAACAACACTAGGATCAAACTTTATATTATACATTCACACACATATTCTTATCAGCTGTGCTGTCACTAAAAAAAATACATTTACTTCGGTTTACTTTTGTTGATTAAAAAACCAGGTTGTTTTAAGGTGAGTAAAATAAATTTGAGATTATGTGATTATTTTATCAAAAATAAAAAGTATGGAATATTTTTTTAAATTTTTTTTTTTAAAAATATTTCATATTTTCTAAAAATATCTCATATTTTTCATTTTTAATAAAGTGATCACATTCCTTACCATGGACATAAATCTCAACCTAATTTGAAAAGCATGAGTACTTGGGCCTCTCCAAAACCAAGATTCAAATCGAGGACCTGCTACTCAAAGTAATACTCCTCAATCATCCGATCAACATGCTAAATACATGAAAAAAATTCAATTGAGATCAATTAAAACTTTTAGGATTTGTAATAATAATAATAATTTTCTAAACTAGCTTTTGGACCACTATTACGATTTACAATGTTTAACTTTTAACTTACACTAAAAGCTAAATACATTGTCCATTGTCCATTGTATATTAAAAGTAGGTTAAGTTAATAATTTGGTCTAATACATTATATTTATTTTTGTTTTAGCTTTTATAAAAAGATAAAAAAAATTATTAATTAAAATAATTACACTAATTTCTTTAAGATTTTTGTTTATTATATTTATTTCCTCTTAGTTTTTAAAATTACACAAATACTTATAAAGTTTAAAATTTCATTATATTTGCCTCTTTTTAGACATTACACTTACCCAATAACATTTAGAATAAATTACACTTAAACTTTCTTTAGGGAGATAATTGTAATTTCAAAAATTAGGATGCGATAAGTGTAATTAGTGAAAATCTCAAGGAAAGTTGGTATAATTATTTCTTATTAATTTAATTTTTGAGTATATAAGAGTAATTTATATGTGTCCTTAAGTTGTACGAAGATTCACTTAACTAATTTATCATACGGTATAATGCTTTCATTGACTATTATGTGAGTTTAACATTTGATTTTGTTACTACATACTGTCACAAGATCAAAGACTCCATTAATGTGCAATTACAAAGCTTTGGATAAATATGCAAAGAATGCCAACAGCGAGAGAGACAAACGCAAAGAAAAGATTATCAAGTAATGAATTGTATTGTTCAACTATCAAGTATGTACAAGAGAGTTTATATAGAGAAGGAGAAAACATAACTTCCTATAACTAACTTGCTAACCACAAGTAACTGCTATCATGTGAGGAAAACTGAATATACAGAAGGTAACTAACTATGTACAATGATAGTTTGACACATACAATGATCATAACTTTAGATGTTAATATGAATAGAGAAAAAAACTATCATATTAACTAAATATCTAAGCAATTATGGGTCTGTTTGATTTAGATTTTAGTAGAATGAGAAGTAAAAAAAACACAAATCAAGACAAAAATCAATGGCTGAGATTATTGATACACAAAAATCAAGACAATCCAATAAAAATAAATATTTTTAGCTTTAATCAAAAGTGATTTTGACTAAAACAAAATACTTAACAAACAGACCCTATATTATTTGGGAAGCCCTGATGAGTTCAAGCACTTGCTGTGTTGGCCTTAAAAAACAGTTTAAAATATCAAATTATATTGAAAGTTTGCTTAAATTTGCTTAGTACTTACCATTATATTGCACAATGTATAATCAACTTCTTCTCTTTTATCAAACATAAGGTTCAAGTAAAAATATTAAAAACTTAATGAATACTTACTTTGATTATTTTTGGAAGAGTCTTGATAGACAACATCTTAAAAAAATAATTTTAAATATATACATTATTTTGTCTCTTGAGAATATAATATTTTTTAATACATTTTTATTATATTTGATTCTTTAAAAAATGTCATTAAGACATTAAATATCATTTGCTTTCTTGAAATTATATAACATCATTGACTTATCTACGATCTTACTTTCTTTTATGTTTTTCCCCTCATTTTATTTCAGTTTAATCAATTAGTATTGGTTGCAATATGGCCAATAAAAAATCATAAATTCAGTTTACAATTTCGTGCACACACAAGATCAGGATGGACAAAACACATTTTCCCACAAAAGAGTTTGAGTCATGCATGCTGAGTTTTATTTTGAAAAGTCTCACATTATGAATGGTTTTCTAACCATGAATTCAAGATCAATATTAAACAGTATAAGATTTGTTAATCAGTAGTAGATACAGAAAAGGTATTAAAGCAGGTTTTGAAATTTCATTTTTTTGTTGGTTACAGTCTTTATTTGAGATCATTTTCATATCATTTTTCCGATCTTACTACGTAGCTTTTATTCACAAGATTGTTTATGTTTAATAAAATAACAGTCTTCCTGTTTTTTTCTCAGCCCGTTCTTCTGGGCCTGTTTGTTGTTTGTTTCTCCTTGGCCCATCTCTCTTGGTCCAACTCTTAGTCTTCCTAGGGTTTTTCCTCCTTTTTCTGTATATATCTTGTAAGTTGCGCCACTGTTGGTGTGTGGGAAAACAATAATAATTCTCTCTTTCACTTTTCTATGTCCATTATGGTATCATCGAGCCTCAACGGTTCACATCCCTTAGGGTTCTAGGGTTCCGCCGCTACATCTCCTCCGCCCCTTCCTCTTCGCCGCCCTCTTCTGTTCTTCTTCCCCATCTATGGCCGCCCAAGATACACAACTACATATCCCTACCCCACCCACAACCGATCCTTACTTCCTACATCCCGCTGATAACCCAAGTTCCGTCATCGCTACACCCATTCTTGATGGTCGTAGCAACTACCTGCTTTGGTCTCGCAACATGCTTCGTGCCCTCATTTGTAAGGACAAATTAGGGTTTGTCGATGGTTCTCTTCCCAAACCCGCCATGGACGATCCTTTCTTTAAGGCATGGGTCAAGTGCGACTCCATGGTCACTTGGTGGATCCAGCGTTCTGTCTCACTACAGATCGGTCAAAGTGTTGCGTTCTTTGACACGGCTCAAGAACTCTATCAAGATTTACAAGAACGCTACTCCAAGGGGGACTATTTTCGGTTCTCCGATCTCCTACAAGCTGTTCACTCTGTTCGTCAAGGGGACAGAGACATCTCTGACTACTTCATCCAATTGAAGGTTCTCTGGCAAGAGCTTTTTGCTCTGCGTCCTGTTTTTTAGTGCGTTTGCCCCACTAGTGCTGCTGTGCACTCTCCACCAACATCAAACAATCCTATGATGCTGAATATGCTTGCGCTTTCCTCAAGGGTCTAAACGACAGTAATGACAACATCCGTCGTCAATTCCTTTGTATGACTCCACTTCCGCCCATCTCTACGATCTATGCGCAAGTCTTACAGCAGGAATGCCAAGGCAGTGTCAACCCCTTTCTTGAAATCAAAGACAATGGGAAACAAGTGGTTGCTGCTGCAAATTGGAAAGCTTCAGGTCCCACTTCCTCTTCTTATCAAAAGAACAAAGGTAAATCCAAGGCTTCTGGATCAGGTAATGCAGGTAAGGTCTGTACCTTTTGTGGAAAGGAAAACCACACGGTTGAGACTTGTTATTTCAAAAATGGTTTCCCATCCAATATTAAATTCAAAAACAAGACACAGAATCAAACCACTGTTACTACACACACAAACACATCTCCTACGGACAGAAATGACAAACCTAATGTTAGCCTGAGCAGAGACGAATATACTCGTTTGATAGATATGTTACAACGTATGCAACCCTCTACTAGCACCCCTGTTATAAACCAACTCACACACACCTCACATGCATCTACATCCCAGAAAACTCATCACTCAAATTCAGCAGGTACAACTCTTCATAAGAATATCTGGTTAATAGATTCTGGAGCTACTGACCATGTGTGTTGTTGCTTGTCTTTTTTCACTACATATAATTCTATTTCTCCTATTAATGTTGGTCTACCAAATGGTGCTCATTCTATTGCAAAATTATCTTGGTGTGTCAGGTTTTCTGATTCCTTAATTTTAGAAAACGTTCTTTACATTCCTGAATTTAGTTTTAACATCCTTGCTGTTCAGAATGTAGCTGATTCTTTAAATTTACTCTTCACTTTTGACAAGCATATTTGTGTTATACAGGAGAAGCTAACAACGAAGATGATTGGGCTTGCTAGAGCTTTCAATCGCTTATACATCCTGGAGCAACCTATCATCCGTTCTGTTTCTCACTCTGTTAAATACTGATGTTGTTAATTCTGTTCCACACACACCTGACGTTGTTAATTCTGTTTCACACACACCTAAACATTTTGATCTATGGCATTGCCGTTTAGGACACCCTTCTAATGATGTGTTACGTACTCTTACACGCTCTTTTCCTTTCATTAAACATGATCCCAAACTTGTTTGTGATGCTTGTCATTTAGGAAAACAATCTAAACTCCCCTTTCCCCATCATAATCATAGAACTGATAATGTTTTTGACTTGTTGCATATTGATATCTGGGGTCCTCTTAATGTTGAATGCATGCATAATCACAAATATTTTCTCACTATAATTGATGATCACAGTAGGCACACTTGGATTCATTTAATGTCCTCTAAATCTGATGCTCGTCGGTTGGTTCAAGATTTCATAGCATATGTGCAGACTCAGTTCCATATGACTGTGAAAGCCATCAGATCTGACAATAGCCCTGAATTTAACATGCATGTTTTTTATAACAACAAAGGTATATTACATCAAACTTCCTGTGTAGAAACTCCCCAACAGAACTCTGTTGTGGAAAGGAAACATAGGCATCTTTTAGCTGTGACTCGTTCTTTGCTTTTTCAATGTAAACTTCCAAAATCATATTGGTGTTATGCTTTGTGTCATGCTGTTTATCTTATCAACCGTTTGCCTACCCCTGTTTTGAAAAATAAAATCCCTTTTGAAACTCTGTTTAACGAATCTCCAAATCTTTCAAACTTAAAAGTTTTTGGTAGCCTATGCTACTCGGGTACCCTATCTCACAACCGTCACCAACTAGATCCTCGTTCTTCAAAATCTGTTTTCTGGGGTTTCAAACAAGGTACTAAAGGATATATTGTTTTGAACTTGCTTACCCGTAGTATTTCTGTTTCTCGAAACGTTGTTTTTTATGAAACTATTTTCCCTTTTGAATCAGCACAACCAAGCAATGTTGCTGCCGATTCACATTTTTATGACTTGGATTTTGGCCAAAATTTTTTGTTGTATGAAACCCCTCCCTCGGAGCCAAGTGCTCCTACAATGACTCTGCAGCAGTCCAACCCTGCTGACATTTCAAATAACAATATGGATATTAATCTTGATCATGACATTTCACAAAACATCCATAACGATTTACATTCTACTACTTCTAATGATTCTGAATTGCTTATAGCTATTAGAAAATCACAACGCAGGAAATCTGCTCCTAGTCATTTACTGGACTTTCATTGTAACCTCCTGCAAGGTAATCCCTGTTCTGATAAGCTTCTGCCGAAATATCCTTTATCTGATGTGCTTGGTTATGAAAATTTGTCAAATAATTTTGCTTCATTTGCATTAAACATCACTTTAAATACTGAACCTACTTCTTATAAAACTGCTTGTGAACACCCTGAATGGCAAGCTGCCATGGATGTTGAGCTAATTGCTCTTGCCGCCAACAATACTTGGTCCCTTGTTCCTTTACCAAAAGGAAAAAGGGCTATTGAATCGAAATGGGTTTATAAAATAAAGTACAATTCTGACGGCTCTATCGAGCGCTATAAGGCGCGCCTCGTAGCAAAAGGGTACAAACAGGTCGAAGGTATTGACTACTTCGACACCTTCGCCCCTGTTGCGAAGCTTACCACTGTTCGTCTCATTTTAGCTATTTCTTCTATTAATAATTGGGTTTTACAGCAGCTTGATGTTCAAAATGCCTTTTTGCATAGTGATCTGAAAGAAACTGTCTATATGAAAGTTCCTAATGGTTTACATGTCTCCAACAAACAAATAGTTTGCAAGCTAAATAAGTCTCTTTACGGGTTAAAACAGGCAGGGCGTATGTGGTTTGCTAAGCTCTCTGATTTTTTGAAATATTCTGGTTATCGCCAATCTGCTTATGATCATTCGCTTTTTATTAAGAAAACTTGTAAGCTCATAACTGTTGTTTTAGTGTATGTTGATGACATCATTCTTGCAGGTAATAATATTGATGATATTAACAAATTAAAAATGCTGCTGAACTCTGTTTTGAAAATCAAAGACCTTGGAAATTTACGTTACTTCTTAGGAATAGAAATTGCTAGGAGTAAACTTGGCATTTCTATTTCAGAGCGCAAGTATACTCTAGACTTACTAGCTTCTGTTGGTCTCTTGGCAGGAAAACTAGCTGAGACTCCCATGGTCAAAACAACCATCCACGCTAATAAAGGGGACAAGCCATATGAAGACAAGCAAGGCTACCGTCGCATCATTGGCAAGCTTCTCTACTTAACAACAACTCGCCCGGACATTCAATACTCTGTACAGCAACTCAATCAACACTTATCTGCTCCTTTTCATCGCCACTACAAAGGAGCCATTCGTATCCTTCACTACCTCAAACAAACCCCTGGTTTAGGGCTATTTTACCCTGCTTCCAACACTGCTCAACTCAAGGGATTTAGTGATTCCGATTGGGTCACTTGTCCAACAAAACGGCGCTCCGTTACTAGATACTGCATATTCCTTGGTGATTCTTTAATCAGTTGGAGGAGCAAGAAACAAGGCACTATATCTCACTCATCATCCGAGGCTGAATATCGCGCCCTTGCCTCCACCACCTGCGAAATACAATGGTTAAATTACTTACTGTCTGACATTGGTGCTCCTTTTACCACACCTTCTCTCTTGTTCTGTGATAATCAATCTGCTATGCACATTGCACACAATGCGGTATTCCATGAACGCACCAAACACATAGAGATTGATTGTCATGTAGTTAGAGAAAAATTGCTTTCTGGTTTACTGAAGCTCTTACCTGTTCACACAACACACCAACTGGCTGATATCTTCACAAAGCCCCTGGAACCTACAGCTTTCAAGAATAACCTCTCCAAGCTGGGAGTTTAGAATCTATACCTTCCAGCTTGCGGGGGGTAATAAAATAACAGTCTTCCTGTTTTTTTCTCAGCCCGTTCTTCTGGGCCTGTTTGTTGTTTGTTTCTCCTTGGCCCATCTCTCTTGGTCCAACTCTTAGTCTTCCTAGGGTTTCTCCTCCTTTTTCTGTATATATCTTGTAAGTTGCGCCACTGTTGATGTGTGGGAAAACAATAATAATTCTCTCTTTCACTTTTCTGTGTCCATTAATGTTGCTTTGCTTTTGTTCTTCAACAATATATTAGTTATACTATTTTTTTAGGGATGACAATAAAACTTGCAAGTTGCAACTGCAGATAATTATAGGTAATACCCGTCGTGAATAAATTGCACATGCACCCGTACATACCCGTGAATATCATCAATTGCTATTAAAATAGAAAAAAATGTATTTGTATTACTATTGTAGTTTATGTAAATAAATGTAAATTTTAAGTGTTAATTAAATTGTTTGGATATTTATTTTTTATTTTAGTCTTATTTTAATTGTTAATTTAATTTTGAACATATATTTTATTATAGAAGTATTATTTTAAAGATTATTTTTCATAATTTTAACGATTTTTTAATGTTTTTCTAAAGCATAAAATACTTACCGATACCCGTAAACCTACGGGATGGGTAACGGGGGACTAGTACCTACTGTTGTCTGTCCCGTGTCGTTGCCATATCTAGTTCTTCCAATCTTTAATGACACAAATGTTTCTTAGCCTTTTTTTAGTTCTAAATCCTTTCTAGAAATTTTTTAAAAAAAATTGTTTGACTGAACAATTTTTAAAAATAATTTTTAAGAATCGTACGTGTTTTTCAGTTTTAAAATCTAAACTTTTTTTTTGGGATACTTTTACAATCTAAACTTGTTTCAATTTTAACTTTTTTAAATTTACATAATAATTTGCATTGAAAACTTATTATTCTTTTTTTAAAAACTGTTTATGGAAATTAGCTGTATATTTAATAATACAATTCCAAAAAATTAAAGTAAAACTGAATCAAATTTAATTTTCTGAATTTGTGTACAATTTTTTATTGAAAATTCATTTTTTTTATTGTACAGTTTAAAAAAAACTAAAAAAAAAAACTAAATCAAATATATTTTAAGTGTCATTGTACAGTAGAAACTCTTTAAATTAATACTTGGTAAATTAATAAACTCTCTAAAATAATAAATTTGTCCGGTCCCGACTTGGGCCAATGTAAAAAATTGAAAAACTCGATAAAATAATAAGATAATAATTTTTCGGGAGATCCCTTTATAATTTTCGATCCCAAGAAAATCATAAATTAATAATTCATAGAAACTGAAAAAAATATATTACACTCTATTGAAATATGATTCAATAGTTGTCTGTTTTCCTTTAAAGTTAAGTTTATTTGGAGTTTATCTCTAACTTTTCTTATTGCATCCAATAGCTCAGGTGTTGTATTTTTGTATTGTACATATCATAAAATTGTGAAGAGTGTTCGACGCCATAATTACTTTAAAAACTCTTTAAATTAATAATTATTAATTTATCGATAAATTAATAACTTTCTAAATTAATAAATTTCTCCGGTCCTAACATTATTGATTTAAAGAGTTTCTAACAAAAAAAAATCTTCTACCTTAAATTAGGACACTATTCCTACCTTAATATTTTATTTGAGCAACTAAACAAAGGCTTCCTTTTGCCCTTCAGATCTTCAAGGGAAACCTTCTAATCTTTCTAATAATTTTAGTTTAAAAAAATATTAATTTTTTAGAAAAATTATTTATCATCAACTTGGTTTCCCTAATATTATTGTCATTAAATTAGATGCTCAAAGATTCATTTTGTATATGTTGGATGACTAATTCGATGACAAGTTTTTTTTTTTTAATAATTTTGTCAGTAGCTCAGCAATCGTTCTTATCATGTAGATCTTGAGAAAATATCTAGGCTTGAAATTTGGATTTAAACACCTAATTTATGTTAGAGTAATAACAAGTGGACACTTCCCTTTCCATCCATGTTTTTACTTTATTCAGAGCCTCAGAACTGCTCTGATTCAGTTTCCTAGATGCAAACGGCTTCTTACACCTATTCTGTTGTCAGAGATGCATATAATTGCTTGGTTGCATCAAAATAATTAGATAACTTTAAAAAAAAATCAAAATATTTAACTTAATTTTATTTTACTCATAGTTTCGGATTCTAACAAAACGAAGCTGACAAATTACAATCATTTTCGGTGCAATTGTGTCATTTTTGTGTTACAATCATTTTGTGATGTTGTTCAATCTTAAGACCGGACTATAATCATAGGAGATGGAGTTATTAGGAGGAAGACATAGATAAAGAGCTCATGAGTAATCATGAATTTCTGATGATGCGCCAGTGGAGAGCTTCTACGTGCAAAAGATTCCGACAATAATCGATTCAGTTATAATTTTAGGATGTGTTTGATCGACGTGTTTGGACAGAATAAAATAGGATATCGTGTATTATTTTTTGTTTGGTACGTCAGTCAATAGGAATAGAACATGACACTAAAACAAATGAATGAGATAAATTGATTCCATTGAAAAGAGTAAAACAGAAAACAATAGAAAAAGTACAGACAGAAGAATTATCATTATTTTGATAGAGACATTTTTTATTAACAAAATAATATTATAGTTAAATTCCTTAAACCTTATATTATTTTTTTCGAAACAAAAAATATTTTTTAAAAATATTTTTTTTAAAAATTACATAATAAAATATATTCAATATAATTTATATTTAATAATTAATTTTAAAAATATATTTAATAGTTATATTTATTGAGAGAAGTTTATATTTAATAATTTATTTTTTCATAAAATATTAATAAAAAATTAATATATTTTAAAATTATTATTTAGTTATACTCATAATTTTTTTTTAAAAAATTACAAAAAATATACTATTTTATTTTTCTTTAATTTTATACTTTCTATGAAGTAAAATAAATTTTATATGTATTACAAAAAAAATTAACCTAAATTTTATAGGGTTCGATTCCCGGTTGTACTACTTTTCTATGTAAAAAAACTTAATTAAAATTAGAATAAATAAAATATAAATTTTTGTTTAAAAAATTGTAAAGAGCACAAATAATTTTAAATTTATTTATTTATTTATTTAAATTGAATGAATGCAAGTATGCAACCCTAAGATTATATGGTTGATTTAATGATGTAAGGTCCCACTAAATTTATAAGAAAAATGATTCAAAGCGAGATAACACGCGTTCAAATCTCACTTAAATTAAATTTTCAGCTACGCAATATAAATGAGATTAGCTTAATTCAAACTCGTGGTTAAAAAAATAAAAAATTGAATGAAGACAGAAGGAGGTAATAAAACAAAGAAAAAGATCGTGTCGTGGTTGGCATCTCCGAATCCAGGTAGCGGAATCTTCCGTCGTTAACGTCGATATTTCTTGCCGTCTCTTAATTTTCAACTCCAACTTTCTCAATTCATCTTCTCCTTCCTTCCTTCCTTCTTACATTTTCCTCTCTACAACCAGATTCTTCGTTCTCTTTCAATTCTTCAATTTCAGGTACCTTTCTCTTTACTGAATCCTCCATTAATCTTTTATTCATTTAATTACACCTTTAATTTCACATCATCTTCTTAAATTCCCCTTTTCGCGTTGTAATTTAGGTATTCGGTATGCCATTGCAGGATCGTTAAAAGCTTATTGTATTCTAGATTATCAATTGATTAATTTAATTAATTAATTAATTGTTTTGCTTGTGGAATTGACAGAGGGATGACCGGTGGTGGTGAAGATTCAGAGTGTACGGAATTCATTGATTCTCGTTCTTCCATGGAGGATCAGAACCGACGTGCATGTTCTGGAAGGGAAGGGAAAGGGAAAAGGCTGTGGAAGAAGGTGAAGTACCAGCTGGTGGAGTACCATTCTTTGCCTGCTTACTTGAGAGACAATGAGTACATTTTAGGTCATTATCGCTCTGAATGGCCCATGAAGCAGGTTTTGCTTAGCATCTTCACCATCCACAATGAAACTCTCAATGTTTGGACGTAAGCCTTCATTTTTCCACATTGCCCTTTTTTTACTGCTTCTTGTTTCATATTCTTACTGTTATAATATGTTGAAATTATGAGGTTTTAGGTATTGGGAGAGGAAAAGGAGAGAACAAAGACTTGTAATAATCTAACTAAGAATGATCGGTATTGTGTTGTTTTTGTATTTGTTTGAAAAACGTAAATGACTAATATCGGTTTATACTTGTGCTAGACTCCTAGTCCTAGCCCTAATTTAATTAGAAAACTAATCATGAGATAAATAGAAAATATGAAAACTAATTCTATGATACTCTAAGATATGATTAAGATATATTCAAGATATTTTTTGAAACCCTGAAGTTGCATACCACAATTACAGTTGGATGCGGTTTTGGTGACTACCAAAACTATGACGTTGCAACGTGATTTCGCAGAGCAGACCTTATTGAAACCTTGAACCCATAATAAGGTCATATAACTAACGGAAACTGCTTTACATCCCACAAGGGAAAAAAAAGAATGTCATGTACATTACAGAAGTAGCGGTGCATAGGTTAGCTTCCAAATATGGTAACTAGAAACGTGTAGCTGATGTTATAGAAGCTCCAGAGTTTATTGTGTTTATATATCATTTTCTTCCTTGTTTCAAGCCGTAGAAGACCCTACCCTATGTATTTGTTATCAATGGACTAGAGAATATGACTGTATGAGCATATAACTTGCACAACTTCGGCTGCTTTATAAAAGGGTTGCCTAATGCACCAATGCATGACACTCCCTCTGTCCTTGTTGCTGAGAGCAGAAAGGCATTTTTCACAATTGGCGTCCATGACAACTAGTTCACCGACAATCAAATAAATTGTCTCTTTTAGAGTCATAAAATTATTTCCTATTCATTTTGAGGAGGGTATATCATGTAAATGGATCTGTTGAATCGTTGAGAAAAACTTATTATAACAAGATTGTCAATTAGTGAATTGTACTGAGGTAGCTCTGCCTTTTGTTCTGTTCTGTTTTGTTTCTCTTTCCCTTCACCCATCTGTTAATTGGTGGAGTAATATGTCTATTGCCTTAAAAGGTTTTGACCATATACTTTTATTTCTCATTCTTGTCTAAGTTTATATCTTATAAGCCACTAAAGTGAGGTAGTTTGGTTCGAAGAGATATTATTTTGTTTCTTGTTTCCAGTTTTCTTGTTCTAAATCATAAACTGACGAAATGTTACCTTTTGCAGTCATTTGATCGGGTTCTTCCTGTTTCTGTCATTGACCATATACACTGCCATGAAAGTTCCAAAGGTTGTAGATCTTAACTCACTACAGCATTTTCCTGACATACTTAAGAAGGCTGACCTGCACAAATTACAGTCAGAACTTTTGACATGCCTCCCTTCCATGCCTGATTTGCACTTGCACAGATTCAGGGAGGAAATCTCAAGCTGGCATGTTAAAGAACTTCTTTATAATTGTTTGCCTGGAAGATTTTCCAGTAGCAATCATACTGATGCTTGTGTATTGGTAATTGTTTTACAATCGAGTGCTTGTTTGATTCCTTCTCTCTTTCCTTTGTGGTTGCGAAGAAGCAGTGAGGTGTTAGACTAGCTCTCTCACTAATATATCAGCATTGGTTATTTTCACTTTTCCCTTACTTGCAGATAAATTCTTTACTAATAGGTTTTTAATACTGATCAACACCTGAAATGCTGGAGTACAATATGAGATATATATCTCATATGAAATACTTTCAGTGTTAAAACAATGTAAAAAAAAAATCTTGGAGTTAGACTTATGAGAGAAAAAAACACTTAATGATTGATTGAAGATTCCAGCTTGTCAATAACTTCCGGATGCAAAAACTAAACAATCATTTTGTTGATACTAAAACTAAACAAGTCATTAATAGAAAAGATTTGTTGCACTTTTGATTTTGTTCATTTTTTTATGTTGATGATTGACTAGGTTTTGGGAACCAAATCTCTTTTGCTTATTCAGTTGTTGATTATGTGCAGCATAGCGTAAAAGAGGACCTGGCGAACATAATAGCACCACTGATGTTTAGACCGATTACGAGGTGGCCTTTTTTTGCCTTTTTAGGGGGTGCCATGTTTTGCTTGCTAGCTAGCAGTATTTGCCATCTCCTCTTTTGCCACTCGGAGCGCGTATCATACATTATGCTCAGGCTTGACTATGCTGGAATTGCAGCCCTGATATCTACCTCATTCTATCCTCCAGTATATTACTCTTTTATGTGTAATCCATTTTTTTGCAACCTCTACCTGGGTTTCATTACTATATTGGGTATTGCCACCATCTTGGTTTCTCTACTTCCAGTCTTTCAGAATCCAGAATTCCGCACCATCCGTGCATCTCTCTTCTTTGGAATGGGTTTGTCTGGTGTAGCACCTATTCTGCACAAGCTTTTCCTGTTCTGGGGCGAACCCGAGGTGTTTCGCACAACTGGTTATGAGATTCTGATGGGTGCTCTGTATGGAATTGGAGCACTGGTTTATGCCACTCGGATTCCGGAACGATGGATGCCTGGGAAATTTGACATTGCTGGACATAGTCACCAATTGTTTCATATATTGGTGGTGGCTGGTGCATACACTCATTACCAGGCAGGATTAGTTTATCTCAGGTGGCGCGACCTTCAAGGTTGTTGATTAATTTAGCTATGGTCTGATCGGTGGTTATATGGTTTCTTTGTTGTTATATAACTGCTATACACCTCTAACAAATGTGAATTTGTGATTCTAATAGGGGTGTTTATGCAATCATAGGTATTAATATGTACACACCTAGAATGCTAATGTGTAAGTCAAGAATAGAAATATCATTTGTGATAGGAACAATGTTCTCTCTATTTGTGCTGGAGAAAAGAAAAGAAAACCTGGAAAACTTGTAGAAGCATATTCTGTCATATAAGTACTTAAAAGTAAAATTAACTTATAGTTTATGACTTACAACTTATGATAGCTTATAGTTTATAGTTGTGTTAGTGTGTAAAACTGTTTATATAACATGTTAACCTTTTGGAGGGGATTAAAAAAACTCTGGTGCGGAATTCGTTATTTGGATGATACTTTAATTATTATTTTTTTTGACCAGGGATGATACTTTAAACGTGTGACTATTTTGGTTTGAGTCGGGTGAGACCATTGAGTGTTTTAATTGATTTGTATTTTCAGAACCCGAACTCAAGACATCTATTACAACAGTTAAGTGGCAACAATCAAATTTAAATTCTTTGAGTAAAGTCTTAGGTTGCTTTAAACTTCAAACAAGCGTTGTAGCAAATTAACATACATTTTAAAGATAAAACACTACTTGGATAGTATTTCTTTATAGCCATGGTGAAGAAGAGGCATGAAACAAAATTCTAGTTGAATACATATTCATTTACAACAAAAATTATGGGGCAACAGCTTATTTGTTTAGCACATCATTATGATATTCCCCAATTAAGGATTACAATACCTACACTAATGCTGAATGTTCGTCCTCGTTTACTTATTGATACATTTGCAACTTGCACTCTTTTTTTTTCCCTACTAAGTGCACGCACCACAATATGGATTTTTATTGGGCCATTATTGCCAAATTGCGATTGCCCATCAGCTACTCTATCTGGGGAGAATGAGATTAGCATCATCTTTATTGGGAGTGGCACCATCCTTTTTATATGTAAGAATCATAAATTTATATACTAAAAAGGATGGTGTCACTCCCAATAGAGATGATGTTAATCCCATCCACCCTATCTGGAATGCTTTTCTTAACTTTCGGATTGAGTAGTCCGAAAAAACCTTAATAAAAAAATATTGTGCGCTTCTCAAATTATGTGGTGCGAATTTTAACACCCTAAATGCGATATTGAAAGTTATTTTGATTGATTGGTAAAGTTTGGATTCACTTACTAGTCATATCACTGCTATTAATGAAAGGATAAAGAAAACCTTTTTAAAAATTAAGGTGTGCTACTATTTAGGTCACACTTTTCAAGTCGTCTTACATTAAAAACAGATTTTAAAATGTTCGCTCAAATTGCAAAATTTGTTTAAAATAAACTACTGAATTATTAAACCGGGCATTGATATAGCACATTAGTCTTTGAATTTGTAGAGTTTGTTCATATTAGGCAGTGCAAATACATCATTGACTTTATATTTCGTGATATATTTTAGTTCATGTTGTTAGTTCACAAATAACATCGTTAACTTTTCTTCACATTTCATCCCTAAACTTTTAAAAGGGAGTCATATAGTTGTGTTTGTTATTAAAAGTTTAATTTAGTATAGGAAAGTACATTAACTAAGGATTGGACCCGGATACCTACACATATATGTCCTCATTTGCTCACCATCTAAGCTACATGACTGAACAATTTAATCTCTAAGGGGGCGTTTGTTTCAAGGTTTAGAACAAATATTCTTGGGAATGTGAGATTCCCATGATTGTTTCAAGGTTTAAAAAAAGATTCACATGCATCATTTATTCCCGGGAATATTTTTCCTTTGTATTTTTTGTAATCTCCATTTCCATGGTGAAAGGTGAGTAAGTTACTTTCCCATGAGAATATAGGTAGTTATTTTATATTTTACTTGTAACGACCACTTTTTTATTTTTTATTTTTCATTTGAAATTCAAAAAGTATTTCTAATAATGTTAATTTTATTAAACACTCTCTTATAAAATGCTCAAAAATACACATTTTTAGAAATATACAAATTATCAAAAATAAGATGCTTGCAAATATTTTTTATTCCTCGAAGTTAACGCGCTCTAAGGTGTCAATGTTATGTATCTAATTCATTATATATATATTCTTAATCTATATAATTGCATTACATTGTTGTCCTTTTACTAGTTATCTTTTACTTTTTTATTGATTAAATAATTAAAATAAATAAATAATATTATATGCAATAAAAATATTTCCATATTATTACATGTAACATTATTATAAATCAAATACATTTTAAATTTTATTGAATTTTTTCAAAAGATTCCTAGGAACAAAAACTTAAAACCTAACAACTTGTTTAAAATGCCTGAAATAAACATTACTGAAATATATTCATGGCAATAAGATACCCATAAATGTATTTTCAAACCTTAAAACAAACACCCCCTAAGTTCTTCAAAAATGTTCAATTTAATTCAGAAACTTAACACTTTTAATTATAAACTGATGGTAAAAACTAAATTACAATGTGAAATACAATATTAAAGATCTATTTCCACGGTAAAAAATATTAATGACTAATATTAATAAACCCTAAAAAGAATTTTATTTTAGGGAAAAACAATGATTTAAGACTTGTTTGAAACAGTTTTAGTTTTTTAGTTTTCGAAAACCATTTTTCAAAAAAGTGAGAGAAGTTTTCAATACAAATTTGTGTGTAAATTCAAAAAACTGAAAACTAAAAACCAAAATATGTTTTAGATGTTTTCATATTTTAGTTTTTAAATACTGAAAAACAAAAATTATTCCCGAAAACTATTTTTGAAAACTCGATTGTCAAACAACTGTTTTTAAAAAAAAAAAAAATATTTTTAAAAATAGAAATCAATCAAGCCCTTAGTACCGGGAACTATTTTCCTTTTGGGCTCTAAAAACAAAAGAAACTATATATAGTATATTCCTTTTGGTAACAATGGAACTCAATAAACAATAAGCACTAGTTATTTTGTCCTTTACCGGTTTACCTTCTTTTTTTTTGTGTGTCAAACTTAAACACTTTTACATTATCATTTAGTTTTATCATGGGGACCTTGAGAACACATGATAGGAAGACCTTTAATTAATGCACGATTCATGCATAATTTCGTCAGTCTAGATGTTAGAAGTTTCACATGGACTAACTATATCACTGTCATTTAGTATATAAGTGATATAATGATTTTTTTTTATAAATTAGTTTTTTAGAGTGAATTAAACCCAAATCTAAAATTTAATAATTTTTCGTTTTAAAATAGTTCCGAGATATAAGTCCATAACCTGAAGAATACAGAAAATTTATGTTAAAAATCAGCAAATCACAACTAAATTAAAAAAAAAAAATTTCAGTTAGACTAAGACATAAGCGGGAGTGTTGGAAGTTCCACACCACCAACATTTTACCAAACATGTACTATATCTTTACCATAATAAAGTATATAAAAATTTCACAATCCTCTGATAAAGACTTGGTATGAGTTTTTGTGGTGGTAGAATTGATTTTGAACCAAATTAATTTATATAATTGGTTTTAATGAAATTGATTGTGAAATAACTCATTTGAAAAATTACCTTAGTAGTGTAAATGTTAATATATGATGTATACTTGATTTTGTTAGAAGTAGAAGCAACTAAAAGATACTTTGTTTTAACTATAATTTTGACTCAAAAATTAATTATATAAAGGGTTAAATAAGTCTTTTTTACTTGAATTTTAGCGAGAATTTATTTTTAGTCCATAAATTTTAAAATGTCAATTTTTAGTTTCTAAGTTTTGAAAATTTTATTTTTAGTTCTTCTGTATATTTTCTGATGACATGACAAATGAAAGATGTTTCAATAGGTATATGTGTCAGCAGATATGCTTGCTACATTTGAAAAAACTCAACAAAGGGGTTGAAAGTGGAGCTTTTCAAAATTTAAGGACTAAAAATTGACATTTTAAAATTTAGAAACTAAAACAGATTCTCGTCAAATTTCAGAGACAAAAAATATATTTATCTCTTTTATAAAATTTTCTCAAAATAATTTCTCTAAAACCGCCTATTCTAGAGGTGGTTTTGAACTCACTTAGTGTTTAGACTTGATTGTAATTTTGATCCCATAATTTTATTAATTGTGGGGTTTTTGTCTCTAGTTTTCATTTGGGCGATTTTAGTCCGTTGACTTTTCCAATTGTGCGATTCTGGTCCCCTAACTTTTAATTACATGATTTTAGTCTCCTAACTTTGTCTATTATGCGATTTTGATCCCCTTAACTTTTTCAAAATATGCAATTTTTCTCAATTAATCCATTTTCCTTAAGAAGCTAATGGTTAACACAATCAAACCAATAAAATAAAGTGTGTAAGAATAGCAAAAGCGTGCAATTATAAAAGTTTTAAGTGCACAAATAAAAATTTATTATATGGGTTTAACCGCGTTGACCATTAACTTCTTAAGTAGAGATGATTTAAAGAATAAAATCACGCAATTGGAAAAGTTTTAAAATTAAAAATTGTGCAATTCAAAGTTAAAGAGCCAAAATTGTACAATTGACAAAATTAGAGAATTAAAATTGCATAATTAAAAATAAAAAGAGTAAAATCACACAATTAAAAAAATTAGGAGAAAAAAAGTACAATTAAACCTAATATTTATTACTCCTATTATATACTCTCATACTTTCATGTGTTGAGAATGTATTAAAATATTGAATTAAACCTCACATTTCATCACTAATAAGGGAAAATGTTATATTCTTCTATTAAATTGTTTAGTTCACTTAATTTTGATCATTTTTATTTATTAATAAAAAATAAATAATAATTATTACAATTAGGTAGATAAAAAGATTTATAAAAAAATTTAGTGAAATTTTTTTGCATTTTTTATCAATAAAAAAGAGTATGTTCATAAATTATAAATACTCCATTTCAACGTTTGGAATTTATTGTCCTTCAAGTTCAGGACAACCTCTTCAACGTTTTCAGGTTTTGGAGAATAGTGAAAACTGAAAAGCGGCAACAATAACTTGTATTCACGCACTTTAAGCCGGAAACGGTGGGATATAATCACCCTTACACTTACATATGTGACATGTGTCTTTTTTTTAATTTAACCAACAATATTTTTCATCGAAAACTAATTTTTTTAAGTTGAAAAATTATTGAAGTTAGTATAATCATTAGTACACGTGTCTTTAAAAATTTGTTTATTTTAATTTTTATTATAAATAAAATTATTTTTTGAGAAAATAAAATTTTTAGCTTCTGTTTATGAGTTTTTCTAACTCATGTAATATTATACAAGTTAAGAAATTAAAGATATAAATTTTTAGAATTATATACTAAAATAGTCCTTTATCAGTCAGTTTAGTCCCTCGCGAAATCAGTCATTTTAGTCCCTTACTTTCACTATTATTGGTCGTTTTAGTCCCTGACTTTCACTACATCATTCACTTTAGTCCCTGACTTTTAAGGACTAAAATGAATGATCATATAATTCAGGGACTAAAGTGACCTGTAAAATATAAAGTCAGGGACTAAAGTGACTTATCCGCAAAAAGTCGGGGACTAAAGTGAATTATTCTTGCAAAGTTAGGGACTGAAACGGTACATCACTCGAAATTTTTATTAGAAAATATAATAATTTAATTAGTGTTATGAAATGAACATAAAATAGAAGAGAACAAAAGTAAAGAATAGAAGAATAGAGAGAAGAGGGAGGATCTCATTTCATTCCTTGCATTTTTGTGCCATTACAAACATGTCATATTTATAGGCATGAGATGGAGAAGCCTAAAAAACAAACCTTAGTGACAATGTAAATAGGCATTACAATAGCACTAAAAAGAGGAGTTTAGCAACTCATAGAATTTCTTATGTAGTGGAAGATGGAAGATGGAAGGTGGAAGGTAGAAGATGGACATCTACAATTATGTTATTCATAACACTCTCTCTTGGATGTCCATGACTTCACAATGTGTCTCGTTAAAACCTTACTAAGAAAAACTCAGTGGGATAAAACCTTAGTGAAGGAAAAAGAGTACACATTTGATACACATTTAATCTCATAAATCATCCATAAATAACTAAATTGAATAAGTTCAATTATCTTATTTGGAAGTAAAAAAAATTATGGACACTATTGTAACGAACATGCACATATATATAATGACCAGAGAAAATAAATAAATGGTACTATAAATAATAAATTATATGCACGTTAAAGTTGAAATAGTTGTTAAGGATATTAATATAATTGATTGCATCATATTAATCAATAGGAATTCCATCTATAATACGGTTCTACTTGAACACGTATGTAATATTTTTTCTATACATATACATTATAAGACTTCTCCAAAAACTTCTCGGAGACTAATCCTTCTCAAACTATAATATATGGACTATTTATCTAATTATTTTTAGGTATATAAACATAAATCAATTCTCAGTAAAGAATTCTCAATGAATTCTTCGAAAACTTAGTTCTTCAAGAAAACAACCAAGTGATTTTCATCAAGGTTTGGTTCTTTTCCAAACTTTAACATGAATGATGAGAAAACCATCATTATCATTAATATTTTTGCACAAAAGATGTGTGAAATTGAGCGATAAAGAAAACACCATTTAAATATGTATAACTCATTATACTAGTTAACATAGAACAACCCAACATCATTCTTTTTAGGAGAATTATTTCAATAATTTTAGTTGTATACACAAAAACTCTTCATTGAATTTGCAACAAGAGCTAATCACATCCTTTTGCTTTTTTTCTTTTTTTCCTTTTTTTTTCCCTCAAATCAATGAGGCCCCTTGCCTTATAAAATGAATTTTAACTTCAAGGGGTATAGAATCTAAGAATTCTTCAGGAATTCTTGTAAGATTAGTTCTTTAAGAATTGTTTGACAAAAGCATATGATCAAGGAAAAATTATTTATTTCATGTCATTCATCAAGGATTCCTATATGCTGGAAATGTGATTGTTCATATAAATTTCATGGTTATGATTTCAATTACATTGATAACCATAGCATTTTATGATTCTCAAAGTTACGTATCATTCACTTATGGGAATGCAATCACAATACGTACAAGGATGAAGTTCTTCAAGAACTTTATCACAAATCTCCAAATCTCAATGAACATATTGTCAAGAAAAAAAAATTATTTTCGCAATCCTTTAGGGATGCTTGAATTCCAATAACTATAATGTAATTTCATAGAAAATGTGTTCTTGAGTCCGACATGACAACCATGATTTCTTGAGTCCAACATGGAGCTCAAAAATATATGTTTTTTGAGAGCTCAAATATGATACAACATAAGGGTGTAGTTCTTCAGGAATTATAACGCAAATCTCTGTTTAAAAGTGATCAAGAAAATATTTTTTTTGTGCAATCTTTCCGGGATGCTTAAATTAAAAATTCTTCTAGAATTTAACAAGAGCCACAAGATTTAATAAAGACAAATAGAAATGATCGGTTGAAGAACAAAAGAACCAAGAAGGAGAAATTAAAAACTATAAAGAAAAGAACATATGAAGATAGTTCTTACGATGATTCAAAAATCTATGAAAAAGAGTTTGCGCATGAATTCCTCCAATATAATCTCAATCTTGACTAACTTGGCCATCACTCTCTCGTTTAGCATAGTCGTGCCGATAACGTGTTATGAAATGAACATAAAATAGAAGAGAACAAAAATAAAGAATAGAAGAATAGAGAGAAGAGGGAGGATCTCATTTCATTCTTTGCATTTTTGTGCCATTACAAACATATCCTATTTATAGGCATGAGATAGAAAAGCCTAAAGAACAAACCTTAGTGGCAATGTAAATAGGCATTACAATAGCACTAAAAAGAGGAGTTTAGCAACTCATAGAATTCCTTGTGTAGTGGAAGATGGAAGATGGAAGATGGAAGCTGGAAGGTAGAAGATGGACATCCACAATTATGTTATTCATAACAATTAGATAATATTTTATATGTAATTAATATTGCAATTTTTTTTTTTTTGTAATTACTAGTACGTGACCCGTGCCTACGCACGGATCTTCGCTTACGCGTTTGCGATTTTGTGTTCATGTCTTGCAATAAATGTATAATAGTAATCATTAAGAAATTTGTTATAAAGATGTTTATAATCAAATAGAAAGGAACAGGCAACGGAATCTTTCATGATCGGCTAAAGGCATAAAAACATCAATGATCATATTTTTATTGTCCAACTACAGAAAAAAATAGAAAGCAGCAAAATCTTCAAATTTGGACCATCAAAATTTTTATAGTCATATTTTGAATACCCGATTAAAGAAAAAGAAAGAGTGGATAGCTGACTTTTCATGGCTAGACATGAAAATTTATGTGTCCTTTTGAAAAAAAAAAAGTGGGCACCAAAATATTTCACATCAGGGTCATGACTAATTTTAGAAAAAGAAGGAATAGAGAGCAAATCTCCATGTCTCATGATAAGAAAAAGTTTGCAAAAATATTTCACAACGAAGCCATGAAAATGTCATTGACCATATTTTAAGTGTCTGATTATAAAAAAAGTAGTGAGCAACAAAATCTTTTACGATTGAGTCATGAAATATTTTCATAGTCATATTTCGAGAAATGAAAAATAGTGCATGAAGAAACTGAAACAGAAAAAAAAATGGTAAATGAGAAATAATTGAGAAATTGTACAATTCATTTAATTTTGATTTTGAAATTTGAATTTCTAATATCCATTAATTATTAACAATTTTGTGTACAATGATGAGATGCTTTCATATTTGTCCAGCGTGTATAATTATTAAAGTGCATAAGTATCTCTAACAATCAAAAGGAAATTTATAGGCAAAAAAAATGATGGAATAAAATAATAATAAACTAAAAAATTGGAGGGGAAATAGGAGTATGTGGAGATGACACACGGCCTGTATGAAGCTTATTTCCCAAGAAGGGGTTTCTTTTTTTATTATAGAGAAAGAAAAATTAGGTAAATGAGAAATAATTGAGAAATTGTACAATTAATTTAATTTTGAATTTGAATTTTCAATATCCATTAATTATTAGCAATTTTGTGTATAATGATGAGATGTGCTTCATATTTGTTCAGTGTGTATAATTATTAAAGTGCATAAGTATCTCTAACAATCAAAAGGAATTTTATAGGCAAAAAAAATCAATGGATAAAAAGATAGAATAAAATAATAATAAACTAAAAAATTAGAGGAAAAATAGGAGTATATGGAGATGGCACATAGCATGTATGAAGTTTGTTCTCCAAGAAGGAGTTTCTTTTCTTATTATAAATTATAAATAAAAATGATGGTTTACCATCTGTATAATATTGCACAAGTTAAAAAAATCTTATATTTATATTAAAATTTGAAATTATTAGAATGATTTTTTTTTTCTAATCAATTGCAATATATTAAAAAAAATTAAAAGTACTCAGAAAATTATAAAAACAAAGCAAAATAACACCCATATTAGATAAAAACAGCCTATGGAACAAATACACCAAAGGAACTTATATTCATTTCTTGGCTATTGTATTTGTCCATTTTCATGGACTGTTCCAATTTCCCTTTTTACCCCTTGTTTGACCATTCATTTTATCTTTTTTATTGTGGCCTTATAAAAGTTAAGTCCAGCTGAAATGCCAGAGCCATCCAATTATTGATGGAATCGCAAGAAAATATACTTGTAAACTCATCTTATTTAATCATCATATTTCAAGGAATTTTTTTTATCCTTATATTTCAAGGAATTTTATTTCACTAAAGTAAAATAATTTTACAAAATCAACAACATTTAGGGTTTACTTGTACAAGCTATTTCAACTTCATTGGATTCCGAAAAAAAAAAACGATTTTTCTATTTCATTTGAGGCTAATTTGTGAACTGCATCTAGTGCAATTGACCTGTATTAATTAATCCAATTGCAACCTCAATATAAATTCCTAAATCCTAATATTACCCACTTCTTTCGTTTTTAAACAATTTTTGACACACGGCATATTATTTCTTTCTTTTTTTTTTTGGCTAAGCCATTGTTTATTTATTTATTTATTTATTTTAAGAAAAAACCATTGTTTAATTGTGCAATTTACTGTAACAAAATAAAAATAAAAATGTGCAACTAACTTATAGTCTCTCCCAGAATAGAAATACACGAAAATGATTGCAAATTCTTGGACCACAGAAACTGTAGATTTGTCCACGCTCAGAATTATTGTTAAATAATAATAAAAAATTTACCACTTTATGTTGAATTTATATTACTTTTGCCCACAGCCAATCACATACTTACAACTTATTGAAATAAAATAAAATTTGGAGTTTGATTTATTTATTTTTAACTTGTTCAGCTCCTTCTTCGTCATTGATGAATCTCACTGGATTCAAGCATTTTTCCGATTCAAGGAATATTGGTGCACAGAGTGTGAGTGAACCAAAGGAAGATTTCTTGAAAAAATAAATTTAAATTCTGAATACAATTTAATTTTTGATTATATTAAACTCATTTACTTTTATTTACAAAATGTGTATATATAAGGCTGATTGGTCGCATTGGTCTTTTTCTTTTTTTAGTTTAGTTTACATTAATTTTTAACATTTTTAAATAGAGTATTTGAGTCCTGACTTTTTTATTTGTGATTTATTTTGGTCTCTGACATTAATTTAATGTTAACATCGTCGAACATGACACGTTAAGTGATACGTAGGACATTGACACGATCGCGAAAGGGGACCGTCTTGATTTTTTATTTTAGAGAAAGATATTGACGTCACACTCAATAAAGGGGTGAGAAGGTGAGTGGTAAGTGTTTGATCGCTACAATCAAATATTGATAAAATCTATTTTAGTTCTTATCTCAATAAGTAAAGAAAAAAATCTCAAATTAGAAAAAATCTATATTTTAATTAAAATTCAACTTATCCAAAAGCATTACAAAGAATACTTATTTATAGACAAAGTATAAAGCTCATATAATGAATTGTTACTACATTTTTTACTAAGTATAAAATTTCCACTAACTAAACACTCCGCTAAACTTAGTGTTTCACTAATCTGAGTGCTCCCTCAGCCTCACTAGCATTGAAATTACAAATAAAAATCCCACTAAATATTACAATGACTTAAAAACACTTAAAACACCAAATACTCACTAAAAATAGACTAAAAGACATACATAAAATTCAGCCTGAAAAACTATACGAAAATTACATAAAAAAATGATAAAGTGGGGTTAGTAATTTATTTAGACCTAAACTAAAAAACTTTAGCCCATGATTGCAAATTTAATTTTGAGAATTTGGACTTCTAATTGTTGTCTTTAAATTGGGGTCAAAGCATCACTCTTTAAATTTTCATCTATTGGCTGGTTCATATTAGACATCTAAAATGTCGTTGTTTTATTGCAAAGATGGTATATAATCCAAAACATCGTTTAAAAGTATTTTTCTTTTTGAAACTTCAGAAATTATAGTTTGTTCTTTCGTCGTGATGTATGACATTGTTTTCTATGAAAAAAAAAATTTTAACCTACAAAGTAAGAATGACATATAATTTTGGTTGTCTAACGTGGCATTTAACGTGCCATGCTGGACTTCTATTAACGGTCTTAACGTTTAACTAACCCCAAAGACCAAAATGAACAAAAGATCCAAATATAATGCTAAGGACTTTTGTGAACTTTCACTAAAAAGTTAGGGACGAAACAATATTTCTTTGTATATATAATTGGCCTAGCACCCAAGCGAGGGGGGGGGGGGGCTCACCCATATCTCCTCTTGGTTCTCATCCCCGATTCTCGCCGTGGGGGGATTTCTTTCCCCATCCTCGATCCCTGCTCCCCCACAAGTCCCCTAGTTCCTCGAAATTACGTACAAAAATTACAAAAAAACTAAAAAATAATTTATTCTTGAAATCACTGGAAATTCATTTTCTACTAAAATCAATTTCAATCAACATAATCCAACGAGCAAAGAGCAGTTGCAATGAAGTTTATTGAATTTCATAGAGTCAACATAAATCACTAGCAAGAAGTCCCTTAGAGTAATTGGGTGTCTGAAATGTAAAGAGATCTCACTCTAAGTTAGGGTTTGAAGAAAAAATTAATACTTTAATTTTTTAAATAAAAAGACTTTAAAATCCATAAAATTTATGTACACATAAGTAATTTTGCTCAGAGTATTTTAGTATTGTTGGGATTTGGAAACCCCACAGGACGGGAGGTATGATTTTCGTCCTTGTCCCTATCGTGGGGGAATTGTTGTCCCTATCCCCATTCCTATATATGAGGAAAAATTCTCCGAATTTGAAATCCAATTCAAGACGGTCACTGTGAAGATCCTCGCGTGCGAGAAAAAATTGTTAGGCCTAATATATAATATAAAGAATAAATAATTGACTATCTTAATAAGACAACAATTTATAACAAACTCCAAGATAATAACCTATGACAAACCTCAACTCACCATTATTTAAAAGATAAAAAAATACTTATATGTCATAATTATATTTCTTAATACAAAGTGAATTCATTTTTCCCACTTGACTATAGGTGATAACTGAAAAAAGATTTCGCTCTTGCAACAACAATGGAAAAAAAGAAAAAAAAATTACCTTTTTAAAGTGAGTGGATGTATAAAATAGAAAAAAAAAAGTAAATTTATTATTTATTTAAAATGAGTTAAAATTATTCGATATTATAATTCAAATTGAGAGTTAATACACCCTTATTTTCTCATTTTACACATATTCTTATATTAGATAAACTAGCCTTTAAAATTACCGATTAAAAGACTATGAAAATAAGAGAAAGGGAAAGTGAAGGGTGATGTGCGGTAGGCCTAATTTTTTTCTTATTTTTTATATATTAAAAACTCAGTGGAAGTAACTTCACAATCTCCAAAGTTAAAATGTCATGGATAGATCTTCACTTTAAAGGAATGTTTTTTACGGAAATCGAATCAAAACTTTCTTGTAAATTAATTTTGTACACATTATCAAACTGAACCGATTTAATACGCTTTTTTTAGGTCAAATTTACTTAAATATTGGCTCTATTTTTATTTGGTGTGCCTAAAATGTGAATTGTTGAGTTTGTACATACCCAAAATTACTCCGGCTATGCTGAAAAAATTAAAGGGGCTGAAAGATCCACAAATCATGGCAAACTTATGTAGTTTTGCATCAACTAAGACCAAGTATAATAGTGGCGACATATGCCAGTTTACGTGGGTTTAACTTTATGAAAAGTTATCACATTATTCGCTACACTTCTTTATTGACTTCATTTTTTATTTATTTATTTTTATAATGCTACTTTACTGCTTTGAACTTTGAAGATAAGACTTATATTTATTAAAATATTGATAGTGGAAAAATATTACCACATCAGGTATGCAACGTAACGGAAATTGTTTACTTTTACATCTTATCAGGTTAATTACTTTGAATTACTGCGGTATACGGTAACTTTGTCTCAAGTTGAAAATGAAAAGGACTTGGGGTGAGTTTGGTGGGGCCAACTGTCGGTCATATTAATTCCACGTGTCCGTATAACCATCAAAGTTCCGTGAATTCCATCATCAATCATCAAACAAATTAAATGCAGCCACCAACCATCCGCTTTTTTTTATATACATATATAGACACAAATAATCTATTATTATTTATAGATAATTAGTTCAAGTAATATTTGTCCCGGCTTACATAGCTTAGTTAGTTAGAAAAAAAAAAAATGTGTACCTGAGTATTTAGGTTCAATTCCTAATTATAGTCCTTTCTTATAAAAGAAATCAAGCAATGTTTTGTTTTTTAGGCAAGAACAAATTTATTACGAAATATACAAAGAGTACTCTAACTCATATACTACCTCTATTTCTATTTATGTATTCAATTTAGACTAAAATAAGTATATTAACAAATGTAATCGTTATTATTGTTTTTATCAAAATAATATTTAAGTTTCAATAGCCTGTATTTTTTCTTCTTTAATTGGTTCAAAAATAGAATATTAATTGATGATCTAATCAAATAAATAGTATAATTGATAAAAGTGCATTTAATATTATCTTAAACTCTAAGTGGATAGATAAAAATGAACATAATTTTTCCCCCAAAAGTGGACAAATAAAAAAGAATGAAGATAGTATTTATCTATTTATTTTTGCTTAATTATACTTTTAGTACTTCAACTTTGCATTTTATCAAGGGACCACCCTAATGACACTTAGTCTCTAAATATTTAAATAAGTAGTTTGATCCTTCAAATTTATAAAATAGACAGTTTTAGTCATTCCGTTAATATATTTAAAATTAGTGACGATTTTTACCTAAACTAGCGACGATTTTCATTCAAATTAGTGGTGAAAGGACTACAATTTTCCTTTTTATAAACATGATAAACCAAAACTGAAAATTTATAAGTTAGAGAAATAAATTCATTGAATATAAAATTAAAAGACTAAAACGGTAATTAAACCATTTATTTTTAATTTAAAATATTTAATATGTATATATAAATATTATTAAAATAATAAAATATAAATGATAATAAATATTTGTCTGTATTTCATTTACTGTAATAGAGTCTGGTTTTGGAGTTTTTGTTTGCATTACTTTGTGTTTCACTCTGTTCTCGTAGGTTTGACCTTGTTAATTTTGTTTTTAGTTATTTGACCTTGTTAATTTTTAATTTGCTTTTTTTAACTCTTTATATTATTATGAGAGTATTTTTTATGCTTATTGATAATAATATATTTTGATTTACTAAAAAACACCCACTAAAATTCTCCAAAACAATATCTTTAAAATTTGATAATAGAATATTTTTTCTTAAAATATAATATCGTTTACTTAATGATGTGAAAAGAATATGTTGTTATGATTTTGTACGTTAATAGAATATCTTAAGCCATTAAATAAGAAACATCAATAATATAAATAAATTGAATGCGAATAATATATATATATATATATATATATATATATATATATATATATATATATATATATATATATATATATATATATACTAACCACATTCTTTGTGTTGTCATTCTTTACTTTTATACATTTTGACCATTCAAATTTTTTAATTTTTTTTTAATAAAATTTGGAGAGATAGGATAATGCCTAATCCAGGAGTAAATATTTACGTTTAAGTCACTAAAAAAAGTAGAAGTGAAAACTTAAAACCTATTAAATATAAGATCATAAGGTCTGTTTAGTTAAGATTTTAGTAGAATAACAAGTGAAAAACACATAAACCGAAGTAAAAATTAATAATTAAGATTATTAATAAAAAAACTGAAATGATCCGATGAAAGTAAATATTTTTAGTTTTAATCAAAAGTGATTTGGACCAAAACAAAATATTAAACAAACATATTCTACTTGACCAACTATTTTACCTGTCTAATTACTACCTAAATGTCAGTAATATTATAATTTTTTTTTCGTCAAATAAATCTCTTTTTTAAAAGAATGTTTTTTATAAAAAGGAAAAAAAAAATGCACATGACTGTTCATGTACAAATTCATTTATAACTTTCTTTATTGATTTTTCTAGTAATAAAAAATGAATAATGAATAAATACACATTGAAGTGATAAATGAATATGCAATAATAATAACTCTTATAAAAATTATTGAACAAAATACCTCTTTATAATTTTTTTTTTATATATATATTCTCGAACTATAAACTTACAAATTTGCTGACACATGCCCCATGTTTTCGTAGTGTTGTGCCATACTTCATGACATCGTTCGTAATAACTCTAACTTATTTAGGAAAATATTATTTGCAATGCTATTTCAAATTAGAAGCTTGAATCACGAGATAATTGATAAAATCTGGCAACTTATTTGTCAAAGTAGAAAGAATTTTAGAAATTGATTCTTCTCACGTTTGTTTGGTACACGTCGAGAAAGATAAATAAAACGAAATAAATTAAATGAGTTCAACGAATAATATGGTGGGTCATATAATTGTTATAATTATTTCTCATATCATGGAAAAAAATAAAAATAAAAATCCAAATCTGAAGAATTATAAACAGTGTACGTGGTTTCATAATTCATAGCAGTACCTTCACATGGTCATCTTTTTTCCTTCATCCATCCATCACTATCACCAACTCAATATAACATAATCAGCAAAGAATTATAACAGAACGTTAGGAATTGTTTATTTTCTCAAATTCGTATTTAAAACAGAATATATAATCAAATAAATGCTCCAATCTAATTTGTCAAATAATAATAATAAAACATATTTTTGGAACTGAGGTTTATGTAATTAATACATGAAAAAGAAATTCAGAAGATAATTATCAAGTGGAGTATGAGAGAATCTCCTATTAGGTTCGAATTATTACTTATCATTTTTAAATGTGATAAATATAAATATTTATGTAAGTATTTTTTGAATTTAGAGATTTTCTCTATCTTAAACTTAAGCATTATTCTCTCATTCTAAAATATTTATTAAAAAAGAAAAAAAAAACGTGGAAAAGAGCATCTAATAGCTACCCATTTAGAAACAAATAATCTCAATTAATTTTTTCTTTTTAATTATCTTAATTAACTGTTATTAAAACACTTCAACAAGAGTAAAAACAGACAATAAATTAAAAAGTGGCTAACAATAACAATAGTCTCTTCCTTAAGTTAAACTTTAATTTGTTTATAAATAAAGATAAACATGTCATATTCTTTAGTTTTCTCCAATCAAATCATAATCTTCTTTTATTTAGAAGTTTGGTAGAATAAAAAATTTCACAATATCTGAATTTTAAGATTTATTTAGGAATAAATAAAAAGTATGAGATACCTATTTACACATAATAGGTGAAAATTTAAGATTAATTTAATTATAAAGACCTAAAAGCATAAAGTACTTTATTTCAAAGAAAAATAGCTTAATATATCTGTTTATAAATGATAAAAAAACGTTTTGGATTGTTGAATATTTTTCCCCCTTAATCATACTTTCTTATGAACCTTTTTCTTTTTCTTTTTATTTTTTATGAGTTAAGTATTTATTACATAATTACATAATAAAGACTAAAGAGCTCTAAGCAAGTGTTTCACCAGTTCGCCCATGCCGTAGATGGCGCAAATCCTTTTCTCCACTCTCTTGTATATATAAACGACAATGCGCATCAACGTATAGAATCACACAAATTTTGGCTTTACTTTTTTCACACACAGCGAAGAACACTAGTCTCACACTCTTCCACAAAACGGCGACAATCTGCGCAATACGACGATTCAGTGACACAATCCACCTTAACAGTAACCAACAATCCAAACCACCACCGTTTCCATCTTCGCTTAAAAATGGTTTCATCTTCCGATCTCTCTCACCTCCACAACTCTCCCATGGCGAAATCCTCCAATTCCAGAAACAAAATTTCACACGTAAACCTCTCCGACGGTTTCCTCTTCCTCGCCGGAGCATTCTCCGCGCTTCTAATCGTTTGGGGTTTCTCCTCCTTCACAACCCCCATCCCTAACGAAACCCCAACCTTCGAATCACTTTCGGTAAATTCTCACCAAAACGACGCCGTTTCGCGCGGGGGACCGGATTTCCGGTTCGATCCCCCGGACCGGACTTTCTACGACGACCCGGAAATGGGGTACACCATAGACACGACGGTGCGAGATTGGGATGCAAAGCGTGAGGAGTGGCTGCGGCTTCATCCTTCCTTCGCCGCCGGAGCGAGAGAACGAGTTTTGGTGGTGACCGGATCGCAGCCGGCACCGTGCCGGAATCCCATCGGCGACCACTTGCTGTTACGGTTTTTTAAGAACAAGGTGGATTACTGTCGGTTACACGGGTACGATATCGTGTACAACAATGCATTGTTACACCCGAAAATGTTCACGTATTGGGCGAAGTACCCGGTGGTGCGGGCCGCGATGATGGCCCACCCGGAAGCCGAGTGGATCTGGTGGGTCGACTCGGACGCGTTGTTCACCGACATGGAGTTCAAACTACCATTAGATCACTACAAGGATCACAACCTCGTCGTCCATGGCTGGGCCCACCTCATCCACGAGAAACGTAGTTGGACGGGCCTCAACGCCGGCGTCTTCCTCATCAGAAACTGTCAATGGTCATTGGACTTCATAAACGAATGGGCCAGCATGGGCCCACAAACTCCGAACTACGAGAAATGGGGTCAAACCCTAAAGTCAACTTTCAAAGACAAATTCTTCCCGGAGTCAGACGATCAGACGGGCCTCGCTTACCTGATCGCGATCGAGAAAGAAAAATGGGCGGACAAGATTTACTTAGAGAACTCGTATTATTTCGAAGGGTACTGGGAAGAAATCGTCGGAACATTCGAGAATATAAGCAAGAAATACAACGAGATCGAAACGGGGGTGCGCAGGTTAAGAAGGCGTCACGCGGAGAAAGTGAGTGAAGCTTACGGTGAAGAGAGGGAGAAATATTTAACGGAAGCAGGTAACGGTAAAGGAAGCTGGAGACGGCCGTTTGTGACGCACTTCACGGGGTGTCAACCTTGTAGCGGAAAATATAACGCTATGTATAACGCCGAAGATTGTTGGAACGGAATGCGTAAAGCCCTTAATTTCGCTGATAATCAGGTGATGCGTAAATATGGTTTCGTACACCCGGATGTACTAGATAATTCCGTTTCGCCGATTCCGTTTGATTATCCCCGTAACCGCTCAGGTAATAATCATATTTAATGGAATCTAATTATTGTTGACCGCTGGCTACTCAGATTCTCCATGTGTTCTGTAAAGTACTAGTACTACTAGTATTAAATTTCTTAGTGTATATTTTATAATATTTTTATTGTATATTTTCTGGCGTTTTGCATATATAGTATCGTGTGGAGTAGTATTTAATTATGCATAAGTGAAGGGATAATTTTATTCTTTTCGAATCCCTAGAAGCATAATGTTGTTGGCTGATTTGTCTCTTATTCTTGGGTAATTTTGTCGCCTTGACTTGTTTTTAACAAAAGAGTGCTTTTTATTTTTATTTTTTTTATACAGCGGAAAGAAAAAGAAAAAAATAAAGTGCTTCTTTAAATATCTTTAAACTTTTTTTATGCATGCCTTTTGGAATTGTAACGTCTAAACTCCAAATTAGCCCTCGCTTTGCAGT
The DNA here is from genome assembly GCA_037177725.1 of Cyamopsis tetragonoloba. Taxonomy (NCBI): domain Eukaryota; kingdom Viridiplantae; phylum Streptophyta; class Magnoliopsida; order Fabales; family Fabaceae; genus Cyamopsis; species Cyamopsis tetragonoloba. Next base: position 38,198,539 of record CM074120.1, on the reverse strand, counting down.
CGCTATGATTACACTATAAAATGCGTTACGGTATCCGTTTGGGCCACCTGTGAAACTATCACTAACTGTAATTATTTATTCTTAAGGTCACTTTATTTTTTTGTAAAGTAAAACCATAATTCATTAAATAAAAAGAACTGTTATAACATCAATAATGGTTGCATCAAAACTAAACAATAACACTATGAAATGGGTTAGCCGTTGCATATGTGGTTGTATTCATTTTGGTAATTTTTTAATTTAAAAGAATTTAGTCTTTAGCTGTTATTTATAAATACATTTGGTGCATATAAAAACTCAACAAAATTTATTTTATTAGATGAGATTAGTTATAGGATAACGCGATACCTTTATACTTGTACTTGATAGAAAATTAATTTTTTTGAAATATTATTAAGAGATCTTGGCAAATAAGTTTTTTAAGGTCAATTTAGTTCTCCTTCTATCTTTTTTACAAAACTAAAAATTACGCTATTAACTCTCCTTATGGATGTCTCCAACAATCGTCTTCGCATATGTATAAATCTCCTTAATTGGATTGTCATCTTTACTTTAATAATAGTTGTCACACCAATATTCTTTTGTATTTATATATTTCATATCTTATCTAACCTTTCAACACATTAATCTCAACATCCTCATCCCTACAACTCTTACTTTTTACTACTATCTGTCTCTTTAGGGTCTAACACTCATTGTCCTAAAGTATAATTGGTCGTATAGTACTGCGGTAAAATTTTCTTCTTTGATACTTTGCAGTCACAAATTACTTTTGTGACATTTTCCAATTTTAACCACACAAGCTAAAAAACCTCTACACATAGAATCATCTATCTAGTACATGGGTGAGAATTGCTCTTTTAACTTATTAGATTGTTTTATACTATGTATTCATATTGCCTTTAACAAAATCACTTAAAGGGCACAAATTCTAGTATTCAGCCCCAAGAAATCTCTAAAATTTCAACATTCGTTTGCAAACCCAATGCTTTTTCATAAGAATTTGGTGCTTAGAAAAGGGCCTGAGTTGTGGTCACATTTGTTATTTCAAAGAAAAACTTGTCATTTGTAAAATGAGAAATAATAAAATATTATTAATTCTTAGAAAAAACTGTAATTTTTTTTTTGTTTATTTTCTTAACATTATTCATTCAAGAAAAATATTGAAATTTGTATTCTTATAATATTAATTATACTTACTTTTATATTTTATATTATTTTTTATTAAATGAGATAAATATCAAATGATACTTTTATAATATTTTTTATACCTAGAAGAAATATGCCACTACTTTGTATTATGATTTATAACGTTTTCATCAATTATTATAATGAAGATTGATGAATAATTTCTACTTCTGAAAAAATAAATTGGGATCACGAACTAAACGGAAGTTTTACAACCCAAAGGATTAGTTTAGCATGTAAAGCCCTGCTAAATTCATAGGAGGGACGATCTACAGAGGAAGGTCCCTGTTCGAATCTCACCTATGCCAAATTCTAAAGGGCCAGCACCAGCCACGCAACACGAACGAGGATTAGTCTCATCCTAAAAGTAAAGAAACTCGTGATTATAAAAAAACGAAAACTTTACACATGAATAGTTTTTTGAGCATTGTCCTAGTGAGGTCTCGTTTGGGTGTGAAGTGTTCATCACTGTTAAAATACTAGGAAAACAGCAGTGAAAATGTAGATATAGATGAGTAGCAACCAGTGATCAAACGTGGCTTGTGCACTCTCACAAGATTTTCTAATTACTATTTATACCCTTTCAAGCAATTCAATAACATGAATATATATATGATACCTTTTGAGTACAATATAAAGATAGGGTATCATCAGATGCAAGATTTTTTTTTTTTATTTGTTATTTTTTTGGTAAAGTGATCAGAGTGTCCATTGTCACTCAACCACAATGATCTTTAAATTATTATAGAAGCCGGCTAACTAGTTACTCCTTTAGTTACTATTTAAGTGTTTACCATTAAAAAGAAGTTACTATTTAAGTATTTATCTCATTAATTATGCCTCTTAAGAAAAATATGATAATTTTTTTATTATTAAATTTTTTTGGAGCTCTTTATATTATATTTTATTTTTATTTTTTATTAAATCAATAGTAAGGTATTAATTACTTTCTCAATTAAATTAAGGATAAAATTTACAAAAATACAGTTAATATTACCTTGAATATAACTAAGGGTAAATGAATGTAACTACTTTTGAGGGTTTTTTTGGCTTATAATAAAAAATAGACGGTATAGTGAAGATATAAATAAAAAAAAGTCAATTAATAAGTTTGTTAGTGACTTATACTTCTTCTTTTATTTTTTTTTAAGATATGAAGGCAAGTGTAATTTTGGAGAGAAGGCAAACAGCGTCAACGAGTTTTGTGAGAGAGAGAAAAAAAGGCATGGAACTTGTTTTTAAAATTAACTTTTAAAAATAACAAAAAATAATTACTTTATAAAATACACATTATTCATGAAATCTACGCGAATTAGGATTCGTGCCGAATAACACTGGTTTTTTAATATAATCAAATCTAACTATCTCTATTATATTTAGTGAATATTTATTTGAAATATTCTCCATTCAATTTATTTACTCATATATTATAGAGATAAATTAATTCATGATTAATAGTACTTTAGAAAACTTAATTAATATTTAGATAGTTTAAAGAAAATAAATGAGATTAGATCAACTAATTTTCTTAAGTGGTGTGAAGTAGTTATTATTTATTTATTTATTTATTTATTTATTTTGCTTATATTTGAAATTGGAGAAAGTATAAGGTAGTGTTTAGTAGTTGAACAGAACAGATCAGAGTGGAACAAAATAGAATGAGATGAAACAAAACAGAATGTGTATTGTGTTTGCTGACCATAGAACAGAATAAGACCACATGTCTTATTTTGTATTTAGTGCTAATTAAACAAAAAATAAAATTGTACAATTTTTAGTAATTTTTCAAAAAAAATTATGAGCATAATTAAATAATAATTTTAAAATTTATTAATTTTTATATTAATATTTTATGAAAGTGTTTTTAAATTATTAAATATAAAATTCTTACAAGAAATATAATTATTAAATATAATATCAAAAATAATTATTAAATATACTTTATGTTGAATATTTTTTTATTATATGATTTATTTTAAAAAAATACTTTTCAAAAATATTTTTTGTCAAATAAAAAATAACATATGGTTTAAAGAATTTAAATATATAGGGAAAATTACACTTACCTCCCATGAACTTTTGGAGTATTACACTGTCCCCATGCATGTCTCCAAACATAACACAGACCTCCCTTACATGTTCCTAAAACTACGTAGCCCTCCCTTAAATGATAACGGTATTAACCTTTGTAGGTCTTATTTATGAATTGATGATTTTATCCTTTATTAAAAAAAGAGAACAACTCCCCTACCTCATCTCAACCCTTCTCAGCCCGATAAAACCCTTGTAACCTTGTGCCCTTTCTTCAACTTGCGAGCCCTTCAACCTTGCCTCTGTTCTTCAAGCCGTGACCTCGCCACCGTTTTTTAAGCTCGTAACATCGCAACCCTTCTTCAACCCCATGACCTTCAAAACACTTCCCAAATCCTTCTTCGATTTTCTTCATCTTCATCACTGAAAATTTTTAATTTGGAACCACTTCATCTTACGACATTTTACATTTTATATATGCTTTACTAATTAAACATTTTTTTAAGTGATCTTCTTCATCTTCCCAATAAGCATTTTCTAAGTGATCTTTCGACATTTTACATATGCTTTACTAATTAAACATTTTTTTAAGCCTCAATCGCTTATTTTTGAAGTGAAAGTATGAATACTTGTTTGATTTAGTGTAACTTTCCCAATTAAGGGTAAAATTGTCTTTTTATAACTATAAGGCCATGTGTAAATCACATGATTGTTAAAAATTTAACTGGTTATTAACGTGAAGGGGTGTCAGTGTAACGTAAACAAACTTCAGGGGAGGTCTGTGTTATATTTGAAAATATGCAGGGGGATAGTGTAATACTCCAAAAGTTCACGAGAGGTCAGTTGTAATTTACGCAAATATATATTATTTTGTCAATAGAAAATGAATAATTAAAAATAATGCTAATTCTTTTCTATATGTTCAGTTCTCTTCTGTTCTACCCTTTTCAGTAGAACCAAAGTGTTCCATTCATATGCCTTGGTGTTTTGTTCTGTTCCTCTTGACTGATACACCAAACATAAAACAGTATTCAGTATTTTATTATGTTCAAACACGTCTACCAAATGCTACCTAAAGAATCACAATTTTCTTTCAAAAAGTGACATATAGATTGGACAAGACTAGTGCCCTTTGACACTAGTTAAAGTCCAATAATATTTAATGCTTTAAATTACTTCAAGTTAGGGACGGATTCAGGAATATCTTAAGGGAGGGCCGACAGAAAATAAATTTTAATTAACAATTCATTGATAAGTATTGAATAATAAAAGTTAAATTCTTGTGGTTGGTGAAAGAGTAGATGCTCCCCCTTCCATGAGAGTAAAGCGAATTTATTAGAAAGTCTTACGACAATTGGAAGGATATGGGATAAATCGACTAAAAGTCAATGGCTTTGAAGAGTGGGTTAGGATAATTAGTTACCTTGAATCGGATGGTCAATGACTCAGGAAGCTACCCCCTTCCTACCGGGGTTGGTTCCGACTATTCGGTTTTTGGTGTTCTTTTCTCGGTCTGAGTCATCGATCGAGTCCATTCTTGGGATTGAATCCTAATTCGCTCGCCCTAATGAATAAACAGGAGAGGGCTTTTGAGGACTCTTTGATGTCACTACTTCGTAACTGAAAAAGTGATGTAGCTTCGCCTTCCCTTTTAGAAGGAGTCTATTACGGCCCAATCGAATATGAAAAAAGAGAAGAGGCTTGCTTTAGCAGATGTAGTATTTTCTTTAAGGAGTCTAACTCGTAGGGAAGGATGTAGGATTTGAAGTCCTACGTAGAGCTAGACTTTCTATTCCTTCGAACTAGACAAGACAGGCAGATAAGGTAGCACTAGTCGGATGGAAGAGGGTTGTTGTGGTCGTCTCAAGCTTGGGCTCGAAGGAAGGAAATGATTTATAATAAGTAGTAGAAGAATAGGAATCGAACGCATTCTTTGGCTCTTTGTGGGTTGTGACAGTTACTCAATAGTACAAATATCCTTGAAAAGCAAATAATGCTAAAGACTAATCGGATTGAGACTATGCCAATTTGGGGGGGGGGGGGGGTGGGGAGGAAGGCCCCCTTGCACCCCCTCCGTTCGTCCCTGCTTAAAATAACTTTATGGTTTTTCAAACAATAGATACTTTTATTCTCTATAATATAATTTTCTTAATAAATTCTTCCCTTAGGATAAGGACACTTTTAGTATTCTCCATAGTAATTTGCTTAAGTCCGCCCATGCAGCGATACTTTTAAAGATTAATTTTTTAAAAAAATTATAAAAATAGGATCTTTATAAATATTAGTTCTTTTAAATTTATTTATACTTTATCCATAAAAAGAAAGTAAAAGTAACGAATTTCAAACCGTAGACAGAAACTGCAGATATATGTTTGATAAATGTAAACATTAAAAATAAATAAAATTCAACTAAAAATTAAAATTGAATATTATTTCTAGGGACTAAATATACATTGAATTATTTTTTATTTGCAGATTTTGAAGCATCAAGACTTCTTGTTTTGGCTACATATAAATTGTGAAGCGTTTAGGAAGATTCCCTAACCCTAACCATGCTTTCTATCCTCTGTTGTTTGTTGGGGAAGCATTTTCTTGTGGATCTCATAAATATTTTATTTTGGACCGACAGTGTTAAGGGCCCACTGAGCTCGGAGAAATTTTAGAAAGGCCCATACCCATTAAGAAAGATTGATAGATGAAGCACGTGCATCCGTCAGAGTATCATCGACCTCTTTTATCAACGGTATTTTTATCCGCAATATTTTGTTTCGGATAATTATACCGAACTCTTCTGAAGTTTGTTTATACTACATTTATCCTTTTTAAATTTTTAAAATTATACTTATTCTTCTAAAATTTTTATTTTAATTATAAAAATTCTTTGGATGTTGATTTTTTTAATGGTGTTATCATGCACATTTTTTATTTTGAAAATATAATTTTAATTTTACTGTGTATTAATTTTGTTTGATTTTACCAATTTTGTAATCAAAGTAAAAATTTTAGAAGTAAATGTAATTTTGAAAATTCAAGAAGAATAAGTGTAATATAGATAAACTTTAGGGGGTTTAGTGTAATTATCTATATTTTTTAAATTAATATTAACTTATCAAGAAGGGCTTAAAAAGAAAAATAAGAAAACAACAATACATAGACATGAAAAAAAACACAAAAAAAAAGAAAAGAAAAGAAACTGATACTAAGACTAAAAGAACTAGAGAACAACTTGCAATGCTATGCCATCTTCATTGTACCTTTTTTATTATTTATTTTTTTAAAATTTCTTTTTATCTTTCTGTTTCTATACCACTTTACATCCAAAAAGTTACATTTTTCATTCACAATAATAATACTCAAAAAGTCTGAGTTAGAAATCCTACTAGTGGGGGTGAGGCTTACCACCTCTCGCAGTTGGGTCATTCCAAATTAGTATAAAACAACTCATCTTTAAAAATTAATGGAAAATTATATACTTTTCATTTTCTATTTTTAGGGATAGATTTATCTTAGTTTTTATTCATTTTGATCTTGTGTTTATCAAATTTTACTCACATTTATAGTTTATCCTTTTAATTAATGATCCATTAAAAAATAACGAAAGAAGGCTAACAACATTAAAAATGGAACACGTGTTAAATTGTGAATGATTTTTTAGTAAAATAATTATAATAATAAAAATTAAAATTAAAAATTTTAATCATCTTTCCCACACCTCCGCCCCCAATCCTACCCCATCTCGCCACCACCAACCAGCCACCCATCAATCCTCTCAATTTTCTTTTTCTCACCTTCACATTCCATCCTACCTTGCTAACACTAACACTAACACTAACACTGTCACCCACACATGGTTTTGTTTATTCATTTTATCACCAAAAATCTCATTCATTAACATCCACCACCCATAGACCCCAAATCCTTCCATCTCCATAATCTATTTCCTCTTTTTGCTTCTTTTCACATTCATTTTATTCTTCACAACCTTTATCCTATAGCATAACAACCATCTGAAGCTATCACCTTCAATCATAATTCCATTCCAAAACGTACAATACTTGGTCACCAACTTCACCGCCAAACCAAAACCCATCACCGTCGCGTTTCTCTTCAAAATCACAGGTTCGAAAAATTGAAGGGAGAAGAAGAGGGGAAGATTTTGATGGCACTCAAATATCTGAAAATGAAAAACTTGAAAGAGATTTTCTTCCTTGCACATTGGTGAGAGGGGTGGGGTTAGGGTTGCCGACAATGGATGGATGGGTGCCTATGGATGAGGTTGGTGGCAGAGGAGTTGGAAAGAAGATGACATGATTTTTTTATATTTTTTAAAACAAAAATACTATTTTTTAATTTAAATTTATATTATTATAATTATTTTATTAAAAGAATCATTCACAAATTGACATATGTCTTATTTTAACATTGTCGGCGATTTTCGTTAATTTTAACAGATCATTGACGAAAAGGATAAACGTGAGTCAAATTTGATAGATCGAGAACCAAAATAAATAAAAAAAGATAAAGAACCAAAATAAATCAACCCATAAAAATAAAGGACCAAAAGTATAATTTTGGCTTAAATTGAATTCGAGTGCCAATCTTAACATGAATAACCAAGTCCAAGATAATCTGTTACCAATAGTGGACCCTCACATGTCTTGTATAGCACATATATATAAAATAGTTTTTTGGTTGAAACAGTTTTTGTTTTTAACGAAAGTGAGAGGAGTTCTCAATATAAATTTGTGTGTAAATTTAGAAAACTGAAAACTAAAAACCAAAACATGTTTTAGATGTTTTCATATTTTGGTTTTTAAGTACTGAAAAAACAATAACTGTTCCCGAAAACTGTTTTTGAAAACTCTACTGTCAAACGGTTTTTTTGGTTTTCTGTTTTTAAAAACAGAAAACTGTTTTTAAAAAGAGAAATCAAACAAGCCAGAAAACATCTAAAACATGTTTTGGTTTTCAGTTTTCTGAATTTACATATAAATTTCTATTGAAAACTCTTCTCACTTTTTTTAAAAAATGTTTCTGGAAACGGTTTATAATATAATTTTTAAAAACTAAAAACCAAAACTGTTTTAAGGGCTTGTTTGAAACAGTTTAGGTTTTTAGTTTTTAAAAACTTTTTCATAAACAGTTTTCGGGAACAGTTTCAGTATTTAAAAACCAAAATATGAAAACATCTAAAAAGTGTTTAGTGTTCAGTTTTCTAAATTTACATACAAATTTATATTGAAAACTCCTCTCACTTTTTTTAAAAACAAAAGTTATTTCAACCAAAAAAATAATTTTAGATGTTTTCAAATTTTGATTTTTAAATATTGAAAGACAAAAATTGTTCTCGAAAATCGTTTTTGAAAACTTATATGTCAAATGAGTTTTTTAATTTTCTGTTTTTAAAAAACAAAAAACTGTTTTAAAAACAAAAAAATAATAAACAAGCTTTAAATCTTTTCCTAAATTTACGCCAAACCGATTTCCAGAGTTAACAAGAACCAACATAACAATATAGAATTTAATCACTTCACTTAGACCCTGTTTAGAAGGGTTTACGTGTAGCTTATGAAAATAGCTTATATATTCCTATAAGCTGTTTTCAGTTTATTTTCATAAGCTTCTTGGAGTAACTTATTAGAATAAGCTGTTTTTAGCTTATTCAACTAAGTTTTACAATTTTTTTTTACGAAAAAACTATAATTAAAAAATAATTTATTGCATAAATATTTAATTAAGTTGTATACCCAATCACACCTTTAGTCTACTACCTACTAAATGTTGCACATTAGTCTGAATTACATACCTTTATTTGTCATTGCTGCCATCAGTGAGAGTATTCACAGAAGCTACACAGTACACATACATATATATACCTATACATGATGTTCTTTCCGATCAGCAGCAGAACTTGAAATTGCAGATTGATTGCAATCTTCCAAAGTAGAAGCATTTTGATTTTCTTTGGCCAGTTTTTTTGCCTTCCTACGTTGCTTAATTTTCTTCGAATTAGCACAAGCAAGCTCATCACCTAAACCAAATTAAGCAGCACTATAAACATCAGAGAGAACAATACCAGAACATTCCTCAGTTTTATATCATCAGGAAAAGCCTATTTTCAATATTTAATTGTTTCTTTTAATATTTATTTATATATTAATATCAACAATTTAAATAATTAATAAGTTTATTTCAAACTATAAGTCATTTTAAAAAGAACGGCAATACAAACAGAGTGAAAATAGACTAACATTTCTCAGAAGCATTTGATCGAACAGTTGGAGGATCTTCGGAACTTTGATCGACACGATCGGCGGTAGTCGTCGGTGTCGGAGGTAACAGCGGCCCAATCAATTTCCCGCGACGGATGGCTTCTTCCTTAAGCTTCTTCTTACGAATTTTCTTCCGCTGAGCCCTGCTCATCTTCCCTATCTCACGGTCGTGTTCTTCATCGCCGCTCGTCGAAGCATTCCCGGAATCATCTTCCAAACTGCCTGCATTCTCAATGCGATACGGAAAACGTTTCAACTAAAATTGTTGAAGAACACTGATGTTTCGGTGTTCGAAATTGTACCTGAAATTAGATCTTCAGAACCAGACCGTTCGATCAAATTCAAAGCCTCCGATTCATGTTCAAGCTAATTGATGAATAGAATATATTAAAAAAAGAGTGTGAAGAAGAAAAAACACAGAGAAGCGTTGAGTGAGAGAAAGATATATATACTTGTGGAGGAGAGGGATAAAGCATGTTAACAATGGCTTCGTTGAACCTGCGTTTTCTCTCATCTCGGTTCATGAAATCAAACGTGGAAAATCAAAACTGTATCAGATGCTGAAACGTCGGTTACAGAAAGTGCTGTAGAGAAGAATGTTCTGCGAGGGAAACTAAACGAGGATATACCAAGTAGGGGTTGGTTAATGGCTCTTATCATGGGTGTTTAAAATCAATCTAAACATACTTGAACCGATATAATCAAACCGAATAAATTGAGAACCAAATAAATTGAGAACCGAATGAACAAAAAACTGAACAAATAAAAAATTAAGGGTTTGTTAGATTTTTGTTTTTGAAAATAATTTTTTATTTTTAAAAACACAAAACTAAAAAACTCGTTTGGCGGTCAAATTTTCAAAAAACAGACCTTGAGTTGAGAGTAACTCTATGCACCCCTACTTTTATCGGTGCATAGAAGTTTATTATTTAAAAATGAACTTCTGAATATTAACTTCATGACCCTTGCTCTATTTTTTACATTTATGCTTTTACTGCCATCGAGTTCGCTGAATTAGAATTTTGACCTTGAGTAATTAATTTTTGAACCGTGTGTGTGTCCTAAAAAGGAATCTCAAAATTAGGTTAGTAAAGGCATTTTGAATCCAAATAGCATATCCATTTGTTTCATCGTTCTAGTGGCAAAGCTAATGTCCCTCTTTTGGTCGTGATTTCGTCGTGAATCCGAGGAGAACAATGACGTTATCGATTGTTTTGTGCCCAAAAAGGAGAGTTTTGATGGATAATTCGTATGAAGAGCAAAGCATTGACCAGATCGCTGAAAATGCACTAACGGTAATGTTTTTCTTTCTTAAGTATTAGATCTGGTTAATTTTTTACGTTAATTTTTTAATTTTGCAAACAATTTCTGTCTTCCATATAGGGTTTGGAGCAATTGTCATTTGTGTGGCAACATAATGAATTGCGAGATAATGACGTTCCAGATGAAATTGAAGAGGAATCAGATATAGAAGAATTGGAAGTTGAAGAGCATGGGATTGTGGGAAGAGCAATTGACTCCATGGAGGACATATATTAGTTAAAGTTGAAGGATATGAATGCTGAAGAGGTAAAGTTGATTAGGCTCATGATCATGATGTATTCAAAAAAAAAAAAAACTCATGTTAGATCCTTCATCGAGTCGAACACATGTGCCCAAATTTCTCTGGTGATGATATTGCCATGGAGTTCAAAGCTTCGTTAACACAAATACTTCAATAAATGATGTTGTCAAATGAATAGCAGAAACTAATTACTTTCGTGAAAACAATCTAATTAGATCCTTCAACTTCTTATTAGATGAATCTCGAAACACCCTTACCGACACCATTTTTACTTACTCGGAACGAACCATTATTGCACTTATTAAAGTTCTTCTGTTGCAGGGTTCTTTTTGCAATATGGTAAACATCCATAAAGATACATTTTCTATAGGTTACCGTTATTCATATCAACCGTCAAATAAATAAATTAAATATTATATCGAACCATGCTGGGTGAGGGGCGCAAATCTCCTCCCCTTTTTGAGGTGCTGATGGTAAAACAAGCCAACTAAAATATGAAAACATGTAAAACATGTTTTGATTTTCAATTTTTTGAATTTACACACAAATTTGTATTGAAAACTCCTCACACTTTTTTTAAAAAACGTTTTTGAAAACTGTTTTATAATACAATTTTCAAAAACTAAAAAAACAGAATTTTTTTTATTGTATTGGTTCGGATTTCGGATCCTCTTAATCAAACCAAACCAACCTAAACCGAACCGAACTTTTATAGGTACATACAATTTTCTTACAAAAATTATAACACTATTCATATTCATACTACTAAATATTTAACAGAAATAATACGATAATTTAATTTTTCATAATTTTATAATGTAACATCTTTTTAATATTATATATTTATGATTTATCTTTTTTTAATAAATTTAAAATTAAATTTCAACACTTTTAGTTAAATATTTGTGAAATATATAATATATATTTTGTGTCACATCTTTAACATTTTACTCAAATGTCTAATTTTATATTTAATTTAGTTTATAATTGACACAATTTTAAAACCGAAAATCGATATAAACCAAACCACAAGTAAATAAATTAATCGAATTGGATGACATCCCGCAAAATTGATCCAAACCAGATTACGAACACCCTTAATGCCTACTGGCCTACTGAGCTTGGGTCCATTTAAGGCATGTTTGGTTTATAGTTGGAATGACCTAAAGTATGGTTTGAAAAAGATAAACTTATATTCGACAAAAATTACGTTGAATTATTTTTTGATGTGATTTAGAACCTTAAACCATATTTTGGACAAAAGAAAAAAAATACTTTTCTGTTAGACCTTCAAAACAAACACACCCTTATTAGCGTCCAAGTTAAAATGGGAGTAATTGCTATTTGCAATCCCTTTATTCTACATACACCATTTTTCTAATATAAATTTCAGAAATTAATTTTTATCACTTTTGAAAATTAAATTTTTAAAAAATCAATTCCAAAAGTATTTTTTAAATCAATTCTATAAAATTGAGAAAGTATAAAAAATGTGTGGTACATGGTAGTAAACTGGTGTGTAAAAAGCAACCCAAAAAATAAGCAACCCAAAAAATGTGTTCATTTTTATTAGTTTTATTAATATATTTGAGGAAATTATGCAATCCTCTTATGAGGTTTGTGTCTATTAGACTCTAGACCTTATTTGTTTGCAAAATCAAACCTACCACACTTAGAAAGATGTTGTGAGATACCAATAGACCACCTGGGGATGTGTTATACCATATGAGATGTTATCATACAAACTTTAAGGAAGACACGTGTAATTTTTACAAATAAACAGAACATGGAAGATTGTCTAATTTTTCATATTTTTTACGTGTGGTCCAATAAAAAATATACTTTTTCAAAAGGAAAAAAGAAAAATATGGATAATAATATCTTTTCTTTTGTTTGATTAAGAAAAAATGAAGACAAAATAAAAAAAAAATTTAATTGACTTATTAAGATAAAATTTTAAACTTTTTTTCCCTTTCATTTTTTTTCCTTTCCTTTCATTTTTCCTTCGTCCAAATGAAGGGTTACTCCAACAAGGAGGAAGTAATGATGACTCTCAGCTAGTGTTAGAAAACGGTCATGGTCTGATGGCCTTGGCAACTCTTTAGTCTTCACTCCCAAATTGCGTCCTTGCCACTCTCTCTGAAAGAATTTAATCCATTTTTATTTTGTATTATTTGAATAATTTTGCTTTCGAATGACAACTTTAAGCAGAGGCGGAGCTTTGTTATGACAAATCATTTTCAAAATTAATTTCATATACATGTAAGTAATTAGTGGCTTTTGGGAAGTGGAAACAAACATGGTGTGTGTCTATTTCTATTTGGTCCTTGTGCTTTTTATAATTCTTGTGATTTTTTAATATCTTTGTGTTTATTCTAACTTTTGATTGCTTTTATTTAAAGGAAAAAAAGGGATAAAATGCAGTCACACTCACACTCTCTGAGGTTTTTAAATATTGCATTTTCCTTCAAACTATATTAAAAATTGCAGTCGACAATAGAATATTCTCATATAAAACCAGGGTTAAGTACTTAACTTAACCTTTTTTTTTAATTTAATAAAACTTTTTTCTACTTTAACCCCCTTATCAAGTCCGCCCTCTTCTACTTTCATTCCATCTTATACCTTCCATCAGTTAGTTGCTATGTTATTCTTATCTTCTTAGTTTAGTTTCTCTATAAATAGAGAATGTATTCTATTAATTCAATTTGAGTTTAAAGAATATTAATAATATCTTTTCTATTTATTCTATTCTCTCTCACTCCACCGTATTTCCAAGTACAATGCGTCTTATTTTTCACAAATTTGTGTGGCCACCACGGCCACCATTGCGCTTCCTCTCCCTCACTGTGATGCTCTATTTTCTTTCTCACACTAAAGTTTCTTCCTTTTTAATAGGGAGTACAAAAGTAGTTAAATGTGATTAATTATTCTGTTAGCTTGAGTTAATCACTATAGTTTGTTTACCATTGTAATTAGTTAGCTTATACCAATTTAGTATAGGCTTATATATAAGTATTGTTCTCTGTGATTGTAATAACCTGATTCATTAATCAATAAAGATAATATTCAGTCAATATTTCCCAATCTTTCTCTTATCTCTCTTGTACTCAATTCATCGCTTCCAAAGAACCATCCTCATACTTTTCCTTCTTTGTCGCCAAAATTAGATATATAGTGATCAATGTGATAGGTTGAGTTTTCTCTTTCCCGTTAAAACTCTAACCATGATTAACCTAGCATTGGATGGGGTTTGGATCTTTTAGAGCCAAAAGAATGGATTGCAATTTTTACTGTAAAAACATTCATCAGTGCAATAATTATACCTGAAAAAAGAAATTCATCCACACATATATTTATAGTGTACACCTTAATCTTCTTGATAAAAAAAATAATTTCGCCATTGCTAGGGATCGAACCCGTGTCATCCATGTAACAAGCAGAAATACTCACCACTATACTACAACAACCAATGATATTTACACCTTAATTTTAAAGTATATATATATATATATAACATTTTAATTAATATCTACAAAGTACTTGTTTAAATACTCTTATTGTAATTATAAATAATTTCAATCAATAGTTAAAGGGTGTTATAGTGAGAGATATTTTTCAATAAATTTTATTTTGATTAATTATTACAACTTCAAGTAATTAAAAAAGTGCAAACAACATTTTCATTTTTTTCATGGTTATTCTTCGATCTTATTATCAAAATAAAATAAGATAAAAGACTAATCCTTCAAGCGTAGATCACTTTACTTTCTAAAATCTAAACTGGTTCTTTTTTTAAGTTATAGTGTGTCTCTACCACTACGCTAATGCTCTTGTTAATAAACATTTTTTATTTAACTTGTTCGTTTATATTTTGTTTTGGCCCCTAAAAGTTTTTGTTCGGGTGAGAAATAATCCAAAACAGAAGAAGACAAAACAAGGTAGTGAGACGAATCAGAATTTATAAAGCACAACATGAATCTTTATTCAGATATTCCGATTACTAACACTTCCGCTTCCAATGGCTAAAGAAAATAATATCTAAGTAGTAACTAGTATTAAGAAATGATCAGTGACTACTACTCATAATTATCACAATTCACAAAAATAAGGAGACACAAATTAAACAAGAAAATAATTATCATCCCTTTAATAATATTATCTTTCTTTAGTTTCCTTCTTCTATTGACTACAAATCTTTGCATGTTTGGTTTTTCAGTCGACTAAAAGTGACTTATTTTTTAATAATATATCAATAGTTATTTTTTTGGTTTGGATATAAATCCCAACAACGTTTAACAGACTGAAATAATTTGTCACTTGTTAAAATACTTGCAATTTTAATCAATTGCAAACCAAACACACACTAACATTATTGTTGTTCTTCCACACGAGGCGATTCTTGGATAAATTTGAGGTTTGGGGTTAACAATAACATTGTTACCAAAGCAACAAGGCTTGTCTTCATCGATCCTTTTCATATGGACACATTGACTCGAAGGCCGTTTTTTCCGGCGAAACTCCGACAACCTCTGAACACAATTGTTCCTCTCCTTTAGATTATTTAGGAGCTCCTTCAAATTATTATTGCTATCAGCATTTATCGAACTTGACGTGATTGAGGAAGCGCTAAAGCTTCCGTGCAGAGTGAATATCTGCGCAACAGGAAAACTTGCAGCATAGATATCCATATAAAAAAAATTGTTAGAAAACTCTGTGATGCCAAAAACATACAAATCCCTCGCCTTTCTTAGGAGCCTCATCATTTGCCTTCTTTCTCATTCTCATTTTCAACTTAAGTTTTCTCTTTTTATATAACGCATTTTAAAGTTAGCCTAACTACTATATATCAGTACATAGGATAGAAAAATCCTTGTTTTTGAAATAAAGTTTTGAGGGTTTTTTTTTGTTTATAAGTGTCGTTTTTTTTTTATTTCGGTTAGTAATTAAGGGCTTCGACGTGTACTGTGAAATAAATATATAAATCAATATAACCGTTCCCCTTCCTTATCTCACCTACACAGTTAAATAATAATATTGAACTTACAATATCCAAATTAGGAATTTGTTTAGTTTGCCTTTTCGTTTTTTCGTTAATTTTCTCTTAAAAAATTTGTGGGAATAAATTGGAAACTTTTTTTTTTTTGTTTCTTATCGTTTTTAGTTTTTTTTATTCAAATTTTAGAAATCAGAAAATAAAAACATAAATAAAATAGGCTCCAATTTTTTCAATTTCAACACTCTCACTTTAGATAGATCAAGCCCCCAAATCCGTAGTCTAACCATTTTTTCCTATGTATCTAATGATTCCCATATCAAATATAATAATATTCCTTGATAGCAAATCAAAATGATAATATTATAAATGTGAATAATAACTTCATTCTTATTTAGCTGCTTCTAAATTTTCTAAAGCTTTAAACCTGCACTAAAATCATTAAAAGGTAACTTTTTTTTTTTACACGAAAAAAGGAAATGCTATTTATATATAGTAGGAAAAAATTAGTAAAGTTGAACACAAATATTCAATGTTAGGAATAAATTAATTAGGGTTGAATGTAGTTAGTTAATACTGTATTTCTTTCTTTCTCTTTTTTTTTTTTTTGAACGGATTTTCAATTCTTTCTTTTGGGGTCAATACACATTTTCAATGTTTTTTTTCCTTAAATATGTTTTGCATTCCGTTAAAATTTATGCTTTTTGATTTTATTTCTTGTCACTGAAAAATTAAAATGTTTCATTCCCATAGTGTTCAATGCTTTTCAATCCATGGGACAACGCTTGTTTATCTTATGGGTGATTTTTTCAGTTCATAAAAAAATATAATAATTGAGAATTGAACTTGAATATTTACACAAGCATATTTTCATGTACTTACTAATTGAATTACATGACTAGGGTTTATGGGTGATATGCATCGATACAACTATATGCTAGTCATAATCTTTTCCCTTATTTTTTTTTTCTAAAATATATTTTGGTTGTTTATCTTTTGATAAATTTTTAATTTGATCTTTTATCTTTTTTATTTTTGTCAATTTAGTCATTTATCTTCTTTTTCACACCATATTGATCTTTTTTTATTAACACCATTTAGTGCTTTTACTATTTTTTCTAACGTTATTGTGACATTTTCATTACAGCACTTAACGGTGTTAGTCATTTATCTTCTTTTTCACATCATATTGATCTTTTTTTATTAACACCATTTAGTACTTTTATCTATTTTTTCTAACATTATTGTGACATTTCCATTACAGCACTTAACGGTGTTAGTGCAAAAAGACTAATATGGTATGAAAATAAAGATAAGAGAATAAATTGACAGAAATAAAAGATAAAGGACCAAAATAAAAATTCACTTTAAGATAACACGCTAAAGTTATATTTTAATTTTTTTTTTCAAAATTACAAAAATGCTCAAAACCCACATCATCCCATTTACCCAATCTAGGAAATTTTTGAAACTCCAAGACTTCCACTGATAATGCAGGTTATAATCCTGCTAACAGTTTTTAGATTGTTGACTCTGGAGCTACTGACCATGTTTGCAATGACATACATGCTTTTGTTTCATTTCGATTGATCCTATTTCTGTTCGGTTACCTAATGGAGATCACTCTATTGCTAAACACTCAAGCAAAATCCACTTACTCCAAGACTTCCACTGATAATGCAGGTTATAATCCTGCTAACAGTTTTTGGATTGTTGACTCTGGAGCTACTGATCATGTTTGCAATGACATACGTGCTTTTGTTTCATTTCGATTGATCCCATTTCTGTTCGGTTACCTAATGGAGATCACTTTATTGCTAAACACTCAGGCAAAATCCACTACTTGATAACATTTTTCTAGAAGATGTTTTGTATATACTTGGATTTACTTTCAACATCCTTTCTGTGCATAAAATTGTTTCTGATCTTGATTTGGTATTAAGTTTTGACAAATCTTCTTGTTTTTTACAAGACATGGCATAGAAGAAGATGATTGGACTGGCTAGAGTCCAACATCGGCTATATGTTTTGGACCCTGACTTCTTTAAAACTCAATCTCATTCACATTTCCATATTGTTAATGTTTATGATAGTTCTTTTGATCTTTGGCACTATCGTCTTGGACATGCTTCTAACTTTGTGATGCATACTGTTAAAACTCATTTCCCTTATGTGACATATAGACCTCATATACCATGTGATCATTGTCACTTTGCAAAACAACATAAACTACCTTTTCCTCATGCTAATAATAAAACTGATACTTTGTTTTTCATTATTCATGTTGACATTTGGGGTCCGTTACGGACTAAATGCATTCATAATCATAGATATTTTTTAACTATTGTTGAGGACTGTTCTAGATATACTTGGATTTTCTTTCTAAATTCTAAATTTGAAGCTAGGACGTATCTACAAAATTTTATACAGTATGTTCTTACTCAATTTCAGATAACTGTTAAAACTATTAGAAGTGATAGTGGTGTGGAATTCATAATGCCTGATTTCTTTAACAAGCACGGTATCGTTCATCAGTGCACTTGTGTTGAGATCCCCTGAGCAAAACTCAGTGGTTGAACGCAAGCACAGACATATTTTGAATGTAGCCCGTATTTTGCTTTTCCATTCTGGTATTTCTTCTGCTTTCTGGTGTTATGCTATTTCTCATGCAGTTAACATTATCAACATTCTACCAAGCAAGATCCTCCACAAAGAGTCTCCTCGTAAGGTATTGTATGGTGAGCCTCCTACTCTCCTAGAATACAATGTTTTTGGGTGTTTGTGTTACGCCACTACCCTCACCCAAAATAGATTCAAACTTGATCCTCGAGCCAGAAAATGTATTTTTATTGGTTTTCAGAAAGGTAACAAAGGTTTTGTTATTTTAGATTTGAAAACTCAAAAGATTTTCGTCTCTCGCAATGTTGTTTTTTACAAAGATAATTTCCCTTACAGATCAACGTAGTGATGTTGTTCCTGATCAACCTCCCACAACCCAAAATGATTTTTCAAACATTTTTCAATATGAACCCCTTCCTTTGGAGCACACTGCTCCTATATTAAATCAGCCTGGACCTCTAGTGACTGATACATCTACTATTGCTTCCCCTTTTCCTTCTCTTATTTCTGTTGATAATAATTCTGTTGATACTCCTGTGCCATGGCGTTCTACACGTCAACTCGTTAGTACTCGTGACACTTATTTGAAATATTACCATTGTTCTCTTATTTAAGTTAATATCATTCCAATATCATTCCACCTGCTAAAACTGTAAAGTACCCTATCTCTGACTCTCTTGGTTATCATAAATTGTATTCTAAATACAGTAACTTTGTTTTTAATATTAGTATCCATTCTGAACCTAAGAATTACGCTTCTGCTATTAAAAATCCTGATTGGGTCCATGCCATGGAATTAGAATTATCTGCTCTTGCTAAAACTAACACATGGACTTTAACAAGGTTACCTAAAAATAAGAAACCTATTGGCTCCAAATGGGTTTATAAGGTCAAGTATCGTTCCGACGGTACTGTTGAACGTTATAAAGCCCATTTGATAGCCAAAGGATATAACCAAGTTGAAGGTATAGATTACTTTAACACCTTTTCCCCCGTTACAATGCTGCTAGCCATAGCTTCTGCTCAGAATTGACAGTTATGTCAGTTAGATGTTAACAATGCCTTTCTTCATGGTGATTTAGATGAAGAAGTTTATATGACACCTCCCCAAGGTCTTGATATTTCTAATAAATCTGTTGTTTATAAATTGAACAAAAGTCTTTATGGTTTAAAACATGTCAGTCGCATGTGGTTTCCAAAACTGTCTACTTTTATGCAAAACAGGGGTTTTAAACAGTCTATGCATGATAACTCCCTCTTTGTGAAACATATTGCCTCTTCTTATACCATTGTGCTTGTGTATGTTGATGATCTTATTCTTTGTGGTAATAACATGTATGATATCACTGCTTTAAAAACTGTCATGGATTCTGTCTTCAAAATCAAAGATTTGGGAGAATTACGTTATTTCTTAGGCTTAGAAGTAGCTAGATCAAAATCAGGAATTTATGTTTCGCAACGCAAATATATTCTAGACTTATTGGAAACTACTAGTTATCTTGCATGTAAACCTGTTCGTACACCAATGGTTAAGGGTGCAATGAAAGTAAACGCTGCATCTAAAGACTACTCTGATGCTCCTGGATATTGAAGACTCATAGAAAAATTACTTTACCTAAATACCACACGCCCAGACATTACCTTCGTTGTCCAGCAGCTTTCACAGCACATGTCTCGTCCAAAAATTCACCATTATGCTGCAGCAATTCCTGTCCTTCGCTATTTAAAAGGTAGTCCAAGACAGGGCATATTCTTTCCTGCAAATAACAAACTTCATCTCAAGTCTTTCAGCGATTCGGACTGGGGTACTTGTCCGCAAACAAGACGCTCCATCATAGGGTTCTGCATTTACTTAGGAAATTCCCTAATCTCTTGGAAGGCTAAGAAACAGTCAATAGTATCCAGGTCCTCCTCCGAGTCAGAGTACCGTACCTTTCCCACCACCACTTGCGAACTCCAGTGGCTGGATTATCTGATTTCTGATTTTAAAGTTCAATATATCAAACCCGCTCTTCTATTTTGCGATAGTCAATCTGCTAGGCATATTGCTCATGATAGTGTTTTTCACGAACGGACAAAACATATTGAGATTGACTGTCATGTCATTCGTGAGAAGCTAGAAAAAGGTATTTTTAAGCTTTTGCCTATTGAAAGCTCCCATCAATTAGCTGATATCCTAACAAAACCTTTGGAATCAACCCCTTTCCATACCCTTTTATCCAAGCTGAGAGTTCATAATATTTACTCACCAGCTTGTGAGGGGTATTGGACCCTTAGTTTTATTTTCCTTTTTGGACTTATTGGGCTTTCTGTTCTTCTTATCTTTGGGCCTGCATGCCCCTCTACTTCTGTCCTTTTTCCTTTATAAGCATCTTTGTAATACTTTTTTCGGTTTGAAATAATATTTTTTTCTTTTCTTTTCACCGAAACCTTTCATTTCCCATTAGCTAGATTGAAAAATCTTGAGGCCCAAAATGAAGTTTATGACTCAGGCCTATTTGTATATAGCATATTATTTGTCAAGAATTTTCATTCTTTTAGTGTCCTATATATTTATGAAGTTTTTTTTTTTGCTATTATATTTATCAAGAATTTTAATACAAGAAAGTTTAACATGTTTGTCTCAATAGATAATATGACTAATTCACTAACCTATCTTACAAAATAGTTGTTGTCATGGATATTTTATAAA
Organism: Cyamopsis tetragonoloba; assembly: GCA_037177725.1. Classification (NCBI taxonomy): domain Eukaryota; kingdom Viridiplantae; phylum Streptophyta; class Magnoliopsida; order Fabales; family Fabaceae; genus Cyamopsis; species Cyamopsis tetragonoloba. Next base: position 38,177,177 of record CM074120.1, on the reverse strand, counting down.
CATTCTTGTATTTAAAAATGAATTCAATCTTTTATGCAGTTAATATTTTAATAGAATATCAATTTCACCTGTTCAATACTTCTTTCAACAGAGTACACTATCTCGCAAATAGAAAGGAGTTTATCATGTTATAATAATATTAAAAGTTTATAAAATACTTTTAATAACTTACATTAACAATACTAATTTTTTAGCCAAGAGCTTGTAGCTCAAATAGCATAAGGAGCTCTTGGAGCTTGAGGGGAGAGGTTTGATCCCCGGTGGGATAGATTTAGGAGTAGTGTAGTGTGGGGGTGTGTGTGTTTGGCCGATCAAAAAAATACTAATTTTTTAAAGGCACATTAATTAAAAATACTATTGAATAAAATTTTTTCGGCCTTCTCAAATTTGGAGCCTTAAGCATTTGCCTTATTGGCCTAACTGTAGATCCAGCCTTAAGAACATGGCTTATCTTCATCGATCATTTCCATTTGGGCACACCGACTCAGAGGTTGTTGTTTCTGGCGAAACTTGGTCGGACACTCAACGTGGTTGTTTCTCTCCTTCAGATTTAGGAGCTCTTTCAAATCATTATTGCCATCATCACTTATAAAACTTGATGTGGTTACGTTGGAGCTTCCAGGTAGAGTGGTTATCTGCCCAGTGGGGAAGCCCATAGGTACAACGTAAGCTTCCATATAAGAAAAATGGTTAGGGAACTCTGTGATGCCATAAACATACAAGTCTTTTGCCTTTTTTAGTAGCCTCATCATTTGCCTCCAAACTTTGGTCTTTCTCATTTTCATTTCCAACTTACTTTTTCTCAATTTATGTAAGCTTGTGACAAAAAAAAATCTTGTTTTTGGAATTAAGTTTTGAGGGTGTTGTGGATCAAGATTTCGGTCCAAGTTTCAGGCCCTGACCCAATTAGGAATGAAGCCCTGACCTAATTTATGTGCTTTAAATATACATCATTGTTGATCATTAAGGTATGCATAATATATTGTTTATTCTCCATATCGACCTCACAACGCCTTAAGCATTAGAGTCTATGCAGGTCCCCCACCTCCATCGTTGCCGGAGCACTAAGAGACCGGATTCTTCCCGTGGACTCTACCTACATCCTCTCCTAGCCAGGTATCATCTATTCTCTGTCATTTCTATTATTTCAGACGCAACAGTGGCGCCGTCTATGGGGAACGAAAAAATGTCTCCCCGTTCTCTCTATGGCTAGATGCACAGGAAAAACTTCAACAGAGTATAAATCACCAGCTTAGGAGCCTCTTCAGCAATTTAACATAACCATATCAGTGGCACCGTCCCAAAACCCTCCGATCCATTTGGGATTTCCCCATATCATACAGCCAAGGGCATAAGCGTCAACAACGGCACCATTGTTGAGGCTGTGTTGGCTTAAAAGCCTTGGAGAGCTATCTCGCTTTCTATCTTCGACGATGAAGAGGAAAAAGAGAAGGATCAACTTGCTTCTAGCAAAGCTTCTCCAACAAAAACAACAATGGTGCTGTGAAAAAGGGATTGGATTCGAACGGGTTGGAATCAACGATTTGATTTCCAATTTGTATAATCCACGCCATCATATAAATTTTGAAAATAGACCAATTTTGATATCCAATACTGCTATTACTAATCCAAATGTTGATGGAGTAATGAACTCTAATGCTAGCAATTTGAATTCAGAATCAGAGGACGTCGATGGATGGGAATTCAAGCCTGCGCAATAGGAAACTAGATTCAAGAGCCAGGACATTAAGGATGAAGTGCCAAATCAGGATAATGGTGCTCTTCAGCGATCTCAACAATCATGATAACGGAACACATCATTCGCGTTGCACCACCGACGTTGTCAACCACCATAGATATCGTTGTACAAGCTCCTGTGACCACCAAACCAGAGAGAAATACTGGGTGTGCCTCTTTGCTCCCAGAGGAGGAAAACCAGATTGGAAAATGCTTTTTTTGACAATCGAGAAGTTTGGCGGCGGAGATAGGACAACGTCATTCTCGTTTCTGTCCAAGAAGGAGGTTGACGGTCATGGCAAGATCACTGACGAGTCCATTGGCCAGGGTGCGATCAGCCACGATTGGTCACATCACCGGTTTTAAAGGATGCGGCATAATTCTGCATTGCAGCGTTGTTCCAAGCGTCCACGTTCCTAGATTGAAGAAGCTGGGTGGTGCGCCCAGCAAAATATCAAAGGCCAAGCCAAATATCAAAGGCCCAGCGTCAGAAAAAAATAATAATAAAAAAGGAGGAAAAACTTAGATGAGGGTTTTGTGATGCTATTAGGTTCGCTGCTTGGACATGATAGGTGGTACAAAAATGGCCACCTGTCAAAAAATGGGTGGTGCAAAAAAAGGAGAAAAAGGCCATGGAAGACTTTCCCAGTGTGTCACTAGCAGAAATCCCATCTCGGTACATGGAAGACCATCCTGGGGTGTGACTAGCAAAATAGGTTATCTCGGTAGAGAACGTCTCGGTCCGTATAGACCACCTAGGCGGTGCACATAGCAGGGTTATTACTTCGGTACGTAGAGACCATCTCGTGGTGCATCTAGAAAAAATCACATTGATCCATAAAAACCATCCTAGTTCTGGAAAAAAAAGTTTATATATCGCTTTCAGATCTAGATCATCCAAAATTTAATGTAAAATTTTGGATGAGTTTTGTCCGAAAATAGTGAAAATCTGAAAAATAAAATTACAACCCTAATATTCTAAGCACACATCTTCATCACTCTCAAACCTTCTTACCTATTTTTTCTTCACTTATATTTCATCAAAAGCACATTCTAATATTCAATATAGTCAAATGTTTTGTCATTTTTTTGTTCATATCCTAAAATCACATCCTAATTTAGAAGAAATACAAAATGTTTTTCGAATGACCTAGATCCGAAAGTATCCGTCAACGTTCAAATGTTTTTCAATTTTTCGGATGAGCTTCATCCGAAAAATGTTCAATATTTTCGGATAAGATTCATCCGAAATATTTTTCGGATCAATTTTATCCGTTACAAGGGGCCTATCTGCAAAATTATTATTTTTTTTAGATAACCTTCATTCGAAGGGTAATTTTGTCCAAAAAAATAAATAGGGGAGGTGAATGGATGGGGGGTTATGAAAATTGGGGGCCAAATGGCCTCCGTGAAATGGGCTTGCGTTTTTGCAAGGGCCTTGGGCCTTTCTGGTTTTATTGATTGAATTATAGACCCAAAAAAGGTAACAATAAAAAGAAAAAGAAATTTCTTCCTAAGATGACAATAAATAGACCAAAAAATGTGACAATAAAAAGAATAAAAATCCTTCCATATTAAAAGTAGCATTAGGAAATTTTGAATAATAAAAATTAATCACCTTATCATATTACTAAAAAATTTCTTCATAGCCATAAAAACTAATTTCTCCAAAATAAATTAATTTATCTCATTGCACCCAACAGGTTGATCCAGTAGTTAAAGAATAAAGCTTTGAGTAATAACTCCATGATTCTAACTCATGTGTACGCACTTTTACCTATAAAAAAATATTTTTTCTCATTGATCAAAGCAAAACTTTACTCCAAATTAATGAGATTAAAAAAAAAAAATTGGAGCAAGACATGTAAAAAAACATTGCAGGTGCATCGATAAAAGGGTGAAAGAATATCTGATATATTATCCTTTTATATAAACGAGACATTATTGATTGATTATCCTGAGTTAAAGCAATATACTAATTGTCCTAGTCATGTCGCTCGGTTGGTGAGTGCATTGAGACATGTGTATGTGAGTACGAGGTTTGATCCCCAGTTATACAACTTATGTTATATCTGTAATTGGAATTCAAAGTCACGGTAAAAATCTAATTATTTTTACTTTTTAATTTTTTTTAAATTCACTTAAAAATATCTTAAAATAATTTGAAAATAATTTAATTTTATTATTAATTATAAAACAAAGAATAAAATAAACACCTAAGGAAGCATACACTAATAAGTGGCTAAGTGAATCACGTGACATTGTGTATTATAAAAAAAATTCGTGCTAGATCATGTGACTCCCACGGGGTCTGAAAGTTGAATCCTCGATAATAGATTTGGTCTATTCCTATGACCTTTTATTTGATTATTAAAATTTAAAATTGCACTCACTTCACCAAGCTTTCCTCACCTCTAGATCGAAGAATACTAAAAATTAATTATAATTAATAATCATAAAAAAAAAAAAAACAATGAAATTATCTGTACTTCCAAGTCCCAACCACAACAAGAGTAGTACAGAATTGAATCCAACCTATAAAGATCCATCCAGTCTGGACACATAACATCACCACCCTCACTGCCATCTAATCTAATCTACATCCACCCACATTTAATTTTTCAATAAACAGAAACGTTTATTGCTATTTTTGAGAATTATTTTTATAAATTAAACACTAATATTTACATTTATGTGCTCTCATTAGAGCTGAGTATGCGGATGATCCGCCACTAAAACTCGTGTTTTAAATAGATTAGCAATTTTAAGTCTACATCCACCTGCAAGTCTATGAAGTCTGCCTAACTTTTTATTAAATGATGGCTTTTTTTTAAAAACAAATTACAATTTTTTTAATATGTTAATAAAAAAGATAAAATATTTTTTTTGTAAGATGTATTTTTTTCAAGTCTCTAAGTTTGTGTGAGTTATGATTGTGAACCTAGATCCATTTGAATTTTAAATTTAATTATAATTACAATAATGTATATAATTTTTTAAATTTATGCGGGTAAGCAAATATCCAAATGACTCATGAGATTTACCCACGTGATTTGCAGTTAAACAAGTTGATCTGCAATAGCCCGCAAATTAAATAAACTTTTATTTTTTAGTCAAAATTCCATAGCCATCAGGTTTGCGAGTCGTTTTTGAGAAACCCCAGTGAATTTTCTAAAACTAAAAGAAGATAAGTATATATAGCACAAATCACATGGGAGATTTTTTGTTTATCCCTTCCAATGGTATTCTTGTTGGAGACACTAATTAATTCTCTTTCCGAAACTAAGTTTACATGAAACAATTTTCGGGTAGTCTCAAAATGTCATTCCATTTTTATATGCGAACGTTCTAACCCTAACACATATAATTGATAGACGAAATAATTTCTCACTACATCACACCACAACTAATGATAAGTTGATATTGTTAATCTTTAATATACTGAAATTAAATAACAAATGTATAATTAACCCTAATAAAAAAATAATGACAATAAATACATAAAAGTAATATTAAACACTCCCAATATGTATCCAAAAAAAAAAAAAACACTCCCAATAATAAAACAATCCAACCTGCCAGGAAGGAGTACTATTAATACTGCAGCTTTAACCATCAAACCAAACTAAATCAAATTATCCAACCCACCCAATTTCTAATGATAATTATATAATAACTATCCACCTACTTATACTTATAACTTAATTAGCATATAAATTAAAAAAAGAAAAAGAAATGGGAGGTTGCCCTTATTAAAAAGGGTCTTGACTCTAGATATACAGTATTCTAGGAACATTAGTTAAGATTACTAAAAATAAAAAAAAAAATTATAAAAGCATAATGTTCTGTCTTTCGAGAATACGAAAAATTATACATTCTAATATCTTTTTACTACATTTAAATTTTTAAATATTACCCTTAAAACACTGAATATCATTTGCCTATTAAAAATATGGTCTTGTTCCTCTGCCTAAACAGATCACTGCTCTAGAAAGCATGTTTAGGAAAAGATGAAAATAAAGTAGTAGTAGTATAATAATAGAATTAGAGGAATATTAATAATTAATTTACAATTTAAAAAAATGTATAAACAAGGTTAGTCATAAAAAAGAGTGAGACAGAGACTAAGGATGGAGACAGAGAGTAGGCAGGGTCACATGTTAGTGTCTAATTGGGTTGGAGGAGAGAGAAAGGAAGAAAGAAAAGAAAAGAAGAGAGAGAAACTGCGCTTTTGCATTGGCAGAGGCAGTCAAAGCAAAGACCAGATGGATAAGCAAAAACCGATGCGTACAGTCAAAGCAAAAATCTGTCACAGTCCAAATGCTTCGCTGCCATTTTTTCCCTTAAAATAAATAATAAAAATCAAATCCCTTTTATTTTTATAATATTCCCTGTTTGGGTTTCTTTTGGAGACCGTGGATTGTCGTTTTTTCCCTTTTTTTTTTTAAATGTAGTAACAAATTGATGGATATAGCTTTTTTTAAGTAAAGACTAGCATTTGATCCGTGCTTTCGCACGAGTTTCTATTTACGCGTTTATAATTGTGTTTATAATAAATGTTTGTAAAATTATAAAGAATCACAATAAATTATAATTAATTATCAATTGTCAATTATAAACTAAATTGAAAAAAGAATGATTTATGTGTTATTCTATTTTATTACATAATTTATGTTTCAACTCATTTAATAAAAATAAAATTTAAAACAATATAATTATACATAAATATAATTAAACATAAAATAAATGAATTACTTATTATCATATTTTAAATTTTAATATTCGATGTTAAAAAAAACTTAGTTAATGGTTACCCTCATAGCAATGTTAAACAGATACATTAAATAATAAAAACCTTATTATGATTTAATTAAAAAATTTAAATAATTTAAGTTATATTTTATGATAAAATAATTTAATTTATTTGTAACTTATTTTGTAAGAATGATTTAATTTTTGGGTTGATTATTATCATCAATGTATTTTAAGTTTTAATATATTATCATTAACAAATAAAATAAAAAATATCAAGAAAAAAATGCAGTTGATATTACAAATTTGATTAATTATTTCATAAAATAGTAAAAGAAATTAAGGACAAATTCGATATTACAAATTTGATTAATTATGAATGGAGACAGAGAGAAGGATTTTAGGTTTTCAATTTTAAAATTAAAAAAAAAAGTAAGTATAAATAATGGGTAAAAGACAAAAGAACAATAAATATACTTTAAATAATTGAAATACAAAAAAAAAAAGAATAATGCACATCCAAACAAAAAAATATCATCTTAAAAGTGGAGGGAAAGTGGAAGCATGTGAGCATGACATGTGTCACAATAAATATGTGTGAATCAAAAAAGGAGTTTCTTTTATTTTATATATATATATATATATATATATATATATATGAATATATGATATATGTAAAATAAAAAGTGATGGTGAATTCATTCTTAATTTAAATTATAATATTTTATAATTTTGACTTATTGAATAAATAATGAATTTACTCTTACTTTAAAAAAATTAAATTTCAAATTGATTGCAGGAATATACAGTAATTTTCTTTTTTCAAAAAAATAAAAATAAAAATAAAAAGCATCTAAGATATTCCATTTGCAAAAACGAGATGTGCCATTGAACGCCGGAAGCTATTTTCTTAAATTATAATATTTTATAATTTTGACTTATTCAATAAATAATGAATTTACTCTTACTTTAAAAAAATTAAATTTCAAATTGATTGCAGGAATATACAGTAATTTTCTTTTTTCAAAAAATAAAAATAAAAATAAAAAGCATCTAAGATATTCCATTTGCAAAAATGAGATGTGCCATTGAACGCCGGAAGCTATTTTCTTTTTCTTTTTTCTTTTTCTTATGTTTTTAAAAAGGGTAAATTATAGTAATTTTCCTTGAGGTATTATGAAATAACACAAAACCTCAAACTATTGAAAAATTAGTATTTTGTCCCATTTAGTTACTTAACTATGGTTTACTTTAACTAAATTCTTGCTTGGTTACCATCCACCGGGAACCTTTTCACTGTTATTAACTGACCAACCATGGTTCATCTTTGACTGGAAAAATTAAAAATTAACCCCGGTAAACAAGCTATCAAGAAGAACAACTACATCAGTGTGCTCCGAGAAAGGAATTAGAAATGGAATTGGTTTATGAATTTGATGGATTAGAAATAATGTTATGATTTTGCTACAGTGAATTCCAACAATTAGAGGACTCTTGCTCAAGCTTCAACACTGTTTTTGAGAACTACAAAAGAAAACACAGAAAGAAAAGAAAATAAACCTATCGCTGATTTTTGCTAATTTTCCTTAATCGAAGTTTCTGAACTCTCCAAAATCGCAATTTCATAAATCTTTGACTGTGGTAGGTGCTCCAAATCTGAAACCCACAATTTATGTAACATGATGCATGCACCATATTGTATTGACGAAGTCAAAGCTGGAACTATCGCCGTCGGAGGTGGCCACGGTAATAGTGAGAAAGTCGGTGAGCGAGGAGAGAAAGGATTTCACGATGGGAGAGTAGCTCTTGAATGAATCTGTTGAAGAGTAAAAGAGAGAGAAAAGACCAAGTGAAATGGCCTGGTGCCAAACAACTTGAGTTTAAGGAATGAGATTAAGGGAATTGTTGAAGGAAATATGTGTGGGAATGAAATTCAAGGAATTGTTGAAGGGGTTAAAGTAAGTTCCTTTCATAATTTCATTTTCGTCCACACAACAGAGAGTCATTCTCGGCCGCGACGAGGACGGGACTGCAGCAGTGAGGGAGAATGATGCTTGATCTGAAAAAGGCCCAACTAATATATGGTTAAAGTAAAACAAAAAAAAAAATAAAGAAAAAAGAGGAAGAAGGAAGAAAGCATGAATCTCTGCAATGAAAGGCTTGTAGTTGGCAACCGGTTCAAGTGGTCACAAGTTTTATATAAAATAAAAAATAAAAAATGAATGAAGTTAACCATAGTTAGCATTTGGAGCGAAGTGCTAATTTCCCAATAGTTTGGAGTTTTGTGCTATTTCTTGAACCTCAAGGTGGGCTACCGCAATTTTCCCTTTTAAAAACAAATTTAGTACTCAATTTTTTTTAGTCAATTTATATTTATTATTACATATATTAAAATATTTGGTTATACACGTAGAAGTTTTGTTGAATTTTTATTTTTACATTGTAACTACATATTTTTACACACGTGTAACCACCAAATCCGAAAAACACTGTAACCAAAAAATAACTAATATAACTTTTTTTTTAACGTACGTAACTAATGAGTATAAAAATCAGTACTCATCATTTTATTTGTTATAGACAAGAGAGTATTAGTGGATCAAATTTTACTAAAATGAATCAGTTTATAACGTGTAAAAATAAATAGGCATCTACACGATTTTTTTTTGGTACATACATCTAAACCAACCTATTGAATAATACAAATAGTGAATTACTTTAATAAATAATTATAAAATTTTTTTTCATAAGAAAGTACATTAATCGGTAATTGAATTCGGATATTCACATACATTTATCTCACGTCATTGAACTAACCTATTAGATAATATAAATAGTGAATTATTTTGATAAATAAGTATAAAGTTTTTTTTTAATAAAAAAATACATTAACCGGTGATTGAATCCGGATATTCACACACATATCCTTATATGTTCACCAACTAAATTACATCACTAAGATAAATAAGTGTAAAGTTAAAAAACATAATAAATATATTTTATGTTTTTGTGTAAGTGTTCATAAGATGTAGTAATATGAAGTGCTTATATTACAAAAGGGAGTGTGTATTATAAAAAAAAAAAAAACTAGGACATTTGGTATATAATTTTAATTTGATTAAAATTATTTTTAATTAAAATTAAAAATATTTATTTTTATTGATTTATTTTGATTTTTGTACACCAATAATTTTAACAATTAATTTTTATCTCAATATATATTTTTTAATTGTTTGTGATTACGGTGTTTAATTTTTTTTATAGTGAACCCATCGTGTGGCGCAGCAGTTACTCATTCGTCTCCGTGGGGTTTTCCCTAGACTTTTGTGAAACTCCTCTCTTATCTTGCAACCTAAACTTTACTCTATTCCTTTATTTATGCCATTCAAAGATTCAACCTAATCTTTTACACCTTTACCATGACATAAGGAGAACAAAGTCATTATAATTATAACTACTATATTCACTAATTATTAAATCAAAGCTTTGCCTTTGTCTTTGTTGAATTTTACTTTCCAAAATGCCAAAGAGGTCCAAAAATCTTTGAGAAAATATTTGCCTCAAGATTTTACCATCTCCAACTACCTTCTTTAAATTGCATCAAGAGTAATTTCTAATCCTCTTATTTTATGTTGTTACAAATCCTCCTACTTATTCTTTAAAAAATATTTTCAATGTTTTTATGGTTTCAAAATTTGAAATACATTTAATTTCATGCTTTATATGGTAATAGAAGGATAAATACGAGAATTTTTAGAAGAATTTAGCATTACTCAATTGAATAGGCTGATATGTCATCTAATTGCAATAAAAATGACCATTTATGTTTGTACCGTAAGAATATTTTAAATTTGTCATGTGAGTCTATCATATTGTACTTTTTAGTTTAAATGTTATTTTAATGGGTCAGTTAGAATAAGATAAAAAAAAATTATTGTTTTTACCATCACTAATAATATTTATTCTTAACATAACTTTTGTATTCTAAAATTTTACATAAATAAATTGCGAATATGAAACATTTTAGAGATGATGAAAATCTAAAGAGAGGACTAAAAAGTCACCAATAAAATTTTCAATACCAAAATTAGAGAGAGAGAGCTTAGATAGAGAAATGGTACATTTGGATATACAGCTTAATTAATCACTTATATAATAAGTTATTTTTAAATGAGAAATTTTTTATAGACAAATTTGTATAACTTATTTAAATAAGTTAAAAATGTCTGATAAGCTACTCAAGAAGCTTATGAAAATAAGCCGTTCATAGAAACTCATAAGCTATTTTCATAAGCTGCAGATAAGTTCTTCCAAACAGGACCAAAAACTTTTAGAGGTAGTTTCATAAGATAAATAATTAGAAAAAAAAGAATTTATAAAAAGAAATTCTCCTTTAAAAAATTATGAAAAAAAATTAGAGTGCAATATTTTAGAGAAATCTAAAATATAATTTTTTTTGCTATAATATAATTTATTAGTGTTACATTGATTATTATAATATAATTTTTTTATAGTTAAATTATATTATCCAAAGAAGAAAATAGAGTTATATAAACTTTTTTATTTTAATATCAAAATAAAAAAAGATTAAAAAAATAAAGGCGGTTAAATTACTAAGATTTTATCACTAACTTATTATCCATGTAATATTTATCACAATATAATTTAATTAAAATATAAAAATATAATATAATAAAATACTATGTATGTGTTATTTCATTAACAACTAACAATAAAACAATAAGATAAAAGTTTATCTGACTCCTATTATATTTAACATCCAACTCTTTTATCCTATTCATCTTTAACCTTGTCCAATCATATCCGTCAAATGAACTTGTCATCTTAAATACTATGAAAAAACTTTTAATAAATAAAATTATGTTTTACATAAAATTAAATTAAATGTGATTTTTACCAAAAAAAAAATTAAACTATACTAAACGGGAAGCCCATGGCCTGTCAAACCAATAAAAAACGAGTCGAACTAAGAAAATGAACCTGTCATGGTGGGCCAGCCCTTTTTTGGTGGGTTTAATGAACCGCAATGACCCGTTTTACCATCCCTGTGTAGTAGAAGTGATTAACCCTATTTATAAAATAAAATAATATTAAATAACTAATTATTAACAGAATGCTTAATGGACAATAACTATTCTTTCTATTGTGAAATATTAGTCATTTTAGTAAAAAAACATTATTCCAAAATATTTGTTGCATTATAAAACCAACATAACATTTATTGTTCTCTTTCCAAATCTACCCTCCTTTATTACTTAGTAGTGTTAATTAATGAATCTCTAATTTTTTGAGGCATTTAACACCTTATTTAAGATGAATTTCACTTTCTAATAATAAGTGATGGTTTCAAAAGAAGAGTAATATTGTTCTACAATTATTTATTTTCTTAGATTTTAGGATAGTTATTGCTTTTCTTAGATTTGTTTCAAGAATGTGATCCAATTTTTTTTTTTATATACGAACTAAGAGACTCATGTATCTTAAGTGGATCTCACAATTATAATGTGTCTTATTCTTTGGTGTTGAAAATTGTACTCTCTCTGTTTCATAAGTTATGTTGTTTAACGTTTTTACACACAGATTAAGAAGATACTCCCTCGGTTTCATTTTATTTGTCGTTTAAGGTTATGCGCACTTCTTAAGAAAATGATTAGAGGTCATCATTATTACCACTAAAAAGTGTAATTTTACTAAATTACCCTCATTAATTGAATTAAAATGTTTAATGCATTAACTAAATAATTGGTGAGAGAAGATAATAAATAAGAGTATTGTTGTAAAAATAGTAATTAATGCTGCATTGTTTTATTAAAGTGACAAGTAGTTCGAAACATGAAAATATTCTAAACATGACAATAAAATGAAGCTGATGGAGTAATAATTATATCATGTTTTTTTACATTTTTAAACTAAAATGCCCTTAATAATTCCTTGAAAATACAATAGATCAATAAATGAGAATATAATATAACACATAATCATTAAGTGAGGACATGATTGGAAAAAATAATTAATTATGCTTTGAAAATATAAAATAACAATACTTTTGGAACAAATAAAAAAGTCTAAAACAACATGACTTATGAAACGGAGGAAATAATGTATTTTAATCTTTTGTGTTGAAAATTATAATGTGTTTTACTCTTTCATGCTGAAATTTTAAATACGCCAAAGGATTTAAATTCAAAAGAACTACTCCTTGCGTTTCATTTTATTTGGCTTGTTTAAAACATTTTCATATTTCAAAATACTTATCACTTTAGTAAAAATCCGATTGTTTTAGCTTATTTGGTAAAAAAAATACTTATTTTAATAAAAAAATTATAAAATTTTTTAATCTCTTTATTTGTGCTTGTTAAAATAATCAGAATCAGATTTTTTGCTTATTGTAATCAAACATACATCTTCTCTGATTCTTATAATAATCATTTAAAAAAAATTAATTCTTTATTTATAAAAATAATTAATTATTTATAAATTTAAACAAACAGACTCTAAATAAATAGAGTATTAATGAGTTATTTTACAACTCTACTTGTGTTTACTATATTGTCAATGATAACAATTAATGAGAATAATTTGATAAAGCTAAATCTCATTAGGGATATTATAATGATTACTTTTAATTATTTTCTTTAAAACTATTTATTGGATCTGGCATTTCTCATGCAAAGTAGCACTATTTGTGCATAAAGCTAGGCAAAGCTGCTGTATAATTTGTAGGTATTCCTAAAGCCAAAATGCAATTCAACGTTCTACTACTATTCAGCTCAAAACTTTCAAGTCTTTGCTTTTCAATTAGCCAGTGATTCAGTGAGTAGTAATATTATTGATTCTTGCCCTAAAAATATACTAAAATAGATAAGCAAAATTGTTCATCCACACATATCACTATTCACTAGTCATGCATAATCCATAAATACAGTAAAATAATGTACTATTTTTCACTCTGTTCTGTTCCCTCATAGGTCATTTCCATAACAGAGAAGGGGCATTTTATTTTTTATTTTAGTTTTAAAATGAATGAATAACAACAATATCACAATTTGGCAATTTGGAGAACTTGAAGTGCTGAACAGTAAATGAAAAATGAAATGGATGTTTCCATTTTACACACAAATTAATGGTTATAGGATTTCTAGTCCCTCTACATTCTACACGTTTGAGATCAAAAGCAAAATTGCCAGTATTTTCAATGGAAAATTGGAACTTGGAATTCTCTATCAGATCCAATGAAGAAGAGGATAGCCACTTAACAATTACAATTGAAATTGGAAAATTGGAAGCCCCATCTTCTGCTGTGTGATCTCTTTCTTATCTACAACACGAGCATGACTTCTAAGTCCAGATAACCCAGATCAGTATAAAATTTCCATTATCTTGTTGATGGGTCTTATTGGAAAACCATTGGACAAAGAGTAACCCGCAAAAGTAAACACATTGAAACAAGGGTGTGTCAATGTCCAAATTATGATTCTTCTTCATTCAAATCAATTTTTGGAATAAAAATTCTAGGGTATATACAGGAGAGACTTGCACCTCAACCCCATGACGAATCTCGGGGTTTATTAGAGTTCTGTTGTCTGAGAATTCTACTACTCTGCCCTGCAAATTTACAAATTGTTGACACCACCAGGAGGCTCTAATCCAGGGTCATTGAATGCTTCTGGTAAGTTTGCACTTGGAATAAAAAATGGTATCTGAATAATTTAAACTACATAGCTTCAAAAGCTCGGCAGATTGTTGTTTCAACACAGGATTGCAGCCACTTTGAATCACAAGGAGGAGTTTCGCAGCAAGCTTTGCATCCACCGCAATCGACGAGCACTCCTCCGGCGCAAGCTTGCACACAGACGACAGAATCGACAACGCATATTGCGTGCAATTCTCTGAGATCCTCATCAACAGTTTCACCATGATGGGTATGGTGCTAGGACAATCCTTCAAAGCTACTCTGCCTTCATGTGTAGATGCCAAAGAATCCAAAACAAAAAGGACTAACTCCAAAGATTCAGGTTCCAAACAAGATAACAACTCAACCAATTGAGGAACAGCACCAATGCTCACTAGCAAATTCCTAACTTCATTATGCAAGCAAATTGCTTTGAGGAGGCTTAGCCCGGAACGGATTCCGTTTGTGTGCCTCTTATCCTTAACAAGCCTCATCAACCCAATCAAGAAGCTATGGCTCGAGATAATCTCCGATCGAACATCCTTCTCCTCAATTAAGGATTCAATCAGACGTGTGCAATTGATTTTCGTCTCGATCGAACCCTCATTCAAAATATCCACCATCAAAGAAACCTTGGCAGGCTGCATAAGATTCTTCTTGGATTCAGAATCAAGTGTCAAAGTCACAAGAACACCAATGACTTCAGAACCAACAGCATGAGAAGTAAAAGGACCAAGTAAAGAAGACATAATAGCAACCCCACCTTCATCAATCACGGTCATTCGGGCAGTGGCGTGAGCAGCCACTACTTGATGAAGCTCTTTAAGAGCGTGAACTCGAGCCTGACCCTTGACCTTCTTCAATGTCTCAAGAAGTTCAGAAGCCCTTCCTTGAACATCTTCAGACCTTTTCTTCATGAGAAGATACTTCTGAGAGAACCAAGTGTATATGAGACGGTAGAGTGTAGTGTTTGGAGTGATGGAATCATCCCAAAGCTCTTGCATAGTAGTGGGGCAAGTGAAGTGTCCCAAATTGAACCATTTGAGAATATTGTTCCTTTCATAGGTTTGCCCTGTACAAAGTGTCACAGGGTCTTGCATTGGTTCTAAAGAGATTGGACAAATGAACACACTAGGCACTTCACACAACTCAAGCTCTTCAATCATCTTTCCCAGATCCAACTTCTCAACCACCCCACCTCCCACAACTCCGCCGTCAACACCGCCCAGAACACCGTCTTTGACAGCGGTGTCCAGATCTAGAATCTGACCGTCACCACCACCATCTAACCCCGCAACCATGTCCCTCTTAGAAGGCTGAAACATCGGCATTTTAGAAACCCCTCTTTACACAAAACCCAAACCCTAAGAAAATCAATACAATGGAAAACCACACTTACGCAAAGGGACAAGTGAAAATCTGACAAACAGTTTGAAAGAAGAGAAAATGATGGAAAAAAGGAGTGAATTAGAGGTTAACAAAGGAATATGTTGAGATTGGAAGAAAGAGGATGGTACCAGCATGAACGGATCCTAGAGAGAGAAGCAGAGAACAGAGAAGAGCAATCCCATCGCTAAATCGCACTGCGAAATGCTCTTCCTTTACGCAAACACCTTTTTTTTTGGGGCATTTTCATTTCATCATGCAAGTAAAAAGTAGCTACTAATAATAAATTGAATTGAATGATTTTGTTAAATTAATTAGTAGTACTAATAAATTGGGTAATTTGACTATCGGCCCAAGCACCACACGTGCAGTCAAGTAAGGTGTCGTCCTCAACTCTAGGGATGAGTTCGGTTTCAATTTAAGAGAGTTGTTGTGTATACTCCTACAGTCTTACAATCTAATCAAATTTTAATGAACCGCTTTTTTTTTTGTTTTTTTTTTTTAATGGTGGTACTCCCTCTGATCTTTTTTTATAAGAAATACAAAAATTATTTTTTATTTTTAATTTTAGGAAATTTTGTATTTTTTTAGACATACTTCATCCGTCTCAAAATGTAAGACCACCTTAACTAATATTGCGGGAATTAAGAAAAGTGGTTAATTGAGTTAAATGCATTAAATTTGTCTAATAAAAAATATTAGTTTCCAAATTTACCCTTTCAATCTCTTTCTATCACATCACTCTCTCTCCTTTAATTAATATTGTTCATTTACTTACTTTATTTATTATATTTTGGATTCATCAAAATTGGTTGAGTAGTAAGGGTATAATGGTAAAAAAAATTAAATGTGCACAAAAATTCTCAAATGGTCTTATATAATAGAACAAACAAAAACTCTCTAAAGGGTCTTACATTTTGGGACGGAGTATTAATGTTATACTCCTCCGTCTCAAATTGTAAGACCCTCTAGAGAGTTTTTGCTTGTCCCGTTTTATAGGACCCTTTGAGAATTTTTGTGCACATTTAATTTTTTTTACCATTATACCCTTAATACTCAACTAATTTTGATGAACATTAATTAAGAGAGAGATGATAGAAAAAGATTGATATGGTAAATTTGGAAACTAATACTTTTTGTTAGACAAATTTAATGCATTTAATTAAATTAACCACTTTTCTTAATTTCCGCAATATTGGTCTAGGGGGTCTTACATTTTGGGACGGAGGGAGTAAAATAGTACTCCCTCTGTTCCTTTTTATCTGTCTCCGTTTTGAAAAAAAATTGTTTCTTTTTATCTGTCTCTTTAGGAATTCAAAAAAACATTTTTAGCTTGTTTTCCTATTATATCCTTTCTCATTTATTATTTTATACATATACTAAGTAGTAGATAATTTAATAATTGTAGAATTCCAACAAGGATACAATAGAGAATTATCTTGTAATTTTGATAGTTATACAAGAGCATTAAATAAAGTTTATAGTACACTATCTCTAAAAAAATATTTGCAATTTTTTAAATATTAAAAATTAAGTAAATTGAGTTATAAATTTCAAAGTGAAAAAAAAATGTTTCCAGAAAGATTAAAATAAATTAGAAAATTTAAAAATCACGTTTTCATTTTTATTTTGAAAAACACCGTCTTCTTTGATTGAATAATACATGATCTCTAAAAAAAAAAAAACTATTGCAATTTTTTAAATATAAAAGATTATGTAAATTGAGATAGAATCTTCAAAGTAAATATTACATTGTTTTAAGACAGCTTCAAAAATTTAGGTAAATTAAAAAAAAATCCTATTCATTTTATATTTGAAAAACACCATATTCTTCGATCTATACAAAATTTGTTATAATTTTAAAAATATATAACGTGATGTAAATTAAGTTAGAAATTTCAAAGTGAATTATACATTGTTATCAGAAAGCATCAAATAATTTAGGTAATTTAAAAATAGCATTTTCATCTTTATTTTGAAAAATACCCTATTGTTAAAGGGTATAGTGCACGATCTCTAAAAAATTTGTTGCAATTTAAAAAATATAAAAAATTATTGTAATTGAACTAGAAACTTAGAATTGACTAAGACATTGTTTTAAAAAAGCATCAAATAAGACATGTAATTTAAAAATTGCATTTCTCATTCTTATTTCGAAAAACACTCTATTCTTCAAGTGTATAGTATACGATCTCTAGAAAAAAACTGGTCCATTTATAAAAATATAAAAAATTATGTAAATTGAGAAACAAATTTAAAATTGAATAAGACATTATTTTCAAAAAGTTTCAAATATTTTAGGTAATTTAAAAATCACATTTTCCTTTTTTTTCGAAAAACACTATTCTACATGTGTATAGTACACGATCTCTATAAAAAATATTATAATTTTAAAAATATAAAAAATATTATTTAAATTGGACTAAAAACTTCAAAGTGAATAAGACAATATTTTCATAAAGCTACAAATAATTTAGGTGATTTAAAAATTTTATTTTTATTTTTGTTTCAAAAAATACCCAATTCTTCAAATTCAAATGTATGGTACACGGCTTCTAAAAACCTGTTGTAATTGTAAAAATATAAAAAATGATATAAATTGAGCTAGAAACTTCAAAGTAAGTAAGGCATTGTTTCCTAAAAGCTTCAAATAATTGAGGTAATATAGAAAAACATCATATTCTTCGAGTGTATAGTATATGATTTTAAAAAAATCTGCTACAATTTTAAAAATATAAAAATTGTGTAAATTGAGTTAAAACTTTGAAGTAAATAATACATTAATTTTAGAAAGCATAAAATAATTTAGGTAATTTAGAAACACCCTGTTCATTTTTTCTTTTGAAAAATACCATATTCATTAAGTGTGTAGTACTCAATCTCTAAAAAAATTTTGCAATTTAAAAAATATGTAAAATTTTGTATATTGAGCAAAAAAATTCAAAGTGATGGCTCATCTAATTGTCGTCAGAAAGATTAAAATAATTTAGATAATTGAAAAACACCCTATTTATTTTTACATCGAAAAACACTATGTTCTTGTAGTATATAGCATACGATTTCTAAAAAAACTATTACGATTTTAAAAATATTAAAATCTTTCTAAATTGAGCAAGAAACTTCAATCTGTAAAAGACAATGTTTGCAAAAGCTTCTAATAATTTAGCTAATTGAAAAATCTTGTTTTCATTTTTATTTCGAAAAAGCATCATATTTTTCAAGTGTACACGATTTCTAAAAAATATTTGCAATTTAAAAAATATTAAAAAGTATGTAAATTAAGTTAGAAACTTCAAAGTGAATAATACAATATTTTCATTAATCTTA
Organism: Cyamopsis tetragonoloba; assembly: GCA_037177725.1. Classification (NCBI taxonomy): domain Eukaryota; kingdom Viridiplantae; phylum Streptophyta; class Magnoliopsida; order Fabales; family Fabaceae; genus Cyamopsis; species Cyamopsis tetragonoloba. The sequence goes on along the minus strand of CM074120.1, from coordinate 38,158,282 downwards.
AAATAAATTCAGAAACTAAAAAATAATTTTTTTATTTTTATTTCATAAAACATCATATTCTTCAAGTGAATAGCACACGACCTCTACAAAATCTATTGCAATTTTAAACATATAAAAGATTATGTTAATTGAGTTCAAAACTTAAAAGTGAACAATACAATATTTTAAGAAAGCTTCAAAAAATTTAGGTAAACTAAAAACACCCTATTTATTTTTATTTCAAAAATACTTTATTCTACAAGTGTATGATACACAATCTCTACAAAAACGGTTGTAATTTTAAAAATATAAAATATTATATAAATTAAGTTAGAAATTTTAAAGTAAATAATACATTATTATAAAAAATCTTTAAATAATTTAGGTAATGTAAAAATCATATTTTCATTTTTATTTCAAAAAACACCATAATCTTCATGCGTATTGTACATGATCTCTAAAAAACTGTTCCAATTATCAAAATATAAAAAGTACGTAGATTGAGCTAGAAAACTAAAAGTACATAAGACATTCCTTTTAAAAAATTTTAAATAATTTAAGTAATTTAAAAATCTCAATTTAGTTTTCTTTAGAAAAATACCCTATTATTGCATAGTACGGTAGACAATATCTAAAAAAATGAGTGATTGACTGTTTTGATCCCTCACTTTGTAGTCAAAAGATAATTTAGTCCCTGACTTTTTAAAATGTCTGAATTAGTCCCCGACTTTTTACCTTGTAAGCCACTTTAGTCCCTAAAATTAAGTGACTTTGACGAATGCCTATGTGACATGCTAACTGTTTATATGACACGTTATTTATCACATATGAGTCCATGTAAACGACTAAATGATGTCGTTTTGCTTAATCGCCAAAGTTACACAGTATTTTGGGGTTTAAAATTGAGTTATATTGTATGCGATTTGAAACACTAATTGAATTACCTATTTTAAGATTAAGAATACCAATGCGATTTTATTGCTTATTTGGACTCTTAAGAGTCAATTAACCTACCATATAGACATTTAGTGTGTCATGTAGGCATTTTGCTAGTGTCACTTAATATTAGGGACTAAAGTAACTTACAGTATGCAAAGTCAGGGACTAATTCAAATGTTTTAGAAAGTCAGGAACTAAAATGCCATGTGGCTACAAAGTAACTGAACAAATCATTAAATAATTCTTTAAAGAACTATTGCAATTTAAAAAATATAAAAAATTATGTAAATTAAGTTAAAATCTTTAAAGTGAATAATACATTTTTATCATAAAGCTTCAAATAATTTAGGTAATTTAAAAATCGCGTTGTTATTTTTATTTCGAATAACACCATATTTTTCAAGTGTATATAGTATACGATCTCTAAAAAACTCCTGAAATTTCAAAATATAAAAAATTATGTAAATTGAGGTAGAAAATTTAAAATGATTAATACATTATTTTCATAAAGCCTCAGATAATTTCGGTAAATTAAAAACACCTATTAAAAATTGTTGCAATATTAAAAAAAAAAGTTATGTAAATTGTGTTAGAAACTTCAATGTGAATAATATATAATTTTAAAAAATCTTCGAATTATTTAGTTTATTTAAAAATCATATTTTTATTTTTATTTCGAAAAATAGCCTATAGTTTTGTACCCGATCTCTAAAAAAACACTATTACAATTTTAAAAATATAAAAAATTACTTAAATTGGGTTATAAACTTCAAAGTTAATAAGAGATTTATTTTCAAAAATATATAAATAATTTATTTCATTTAAAAAATGTGTTTTCTTTTTCATAATACACGATCTATAAAAAAATTCTTACAATTTAAAAATGTAAAAAATTATGTAAATTGAGCAAGAAGTTTCAAAGGGAATAATATATTATTTTCAGAAAACTTCAAATAATTTAGGTGATTTAAAAATATAATTTTTGTTTTTATTTCGAAAAATACTATGTTATTCAAGTGTAGTAACATGATCTCTTAAAAAACTGTCGCAATTTTAAAAATATAAAAAATTATGTAAATTGAGCTAGAAATTTTCAAGAGATTAATACATTATTTTTGGAAAGCTTCAATTATTTAGTTAATTAAAAAACATCCTATTCATATTTATTTTGAATAACACTAAATTCTTCACGAGTATATAGTACACAATCTATAAAAAATTGTTACAATTTTAACAATATACAAAATATTGTAAATTGAGCTAGAAATTTGAAGTGAATGAAACATTATTTTTAAAAAGCTTCAAATAATTTAGAAACATTGTATTTTCATTTTTATTTCGAAAAATAACATATTCTTCAAATGTATAGTATACGAGTTCTAAAAAACTGTTTGTAATTTTTTAGATATAAAAATTATGTAATTGAGTTAGAATATTCAAAGTGAATAATAAATTGTTTTCAAAAAGCTTCAAATAATTTAGATGATTTAAAAATTGTGTTTTTATTTTTTTAAGAAAAGCACCACATTATTTAAGGGTACAAGGTCTCTAAAAAAACTGTTGCAATTTTAAAAATATAAAAAAATTTGTAAATTGAGCTAGAAATTTCAAAGTGACTAATACATTATTTTCAGAAAGCTTCAATTATTTAGTTAATTTAAAAACACCCTCATCATTTTTATTTCGAATAACACCCAATTCTTCATCGATATATAGTACACAGTCTCTAAAAAATAGTCGCAATTTTAAAATTTACAAAATTATGTAAATTGAGCTAAAAATTTAAAAGGGAATAAGACATTGTTTTTAAAAAAGCTTCAATTAATTTAGGTCATTTAAAATTTGCGTTTTTATTTTTGTTTTACAAAATACCCAATTCTTCAAATGTATAGTATACCACGTCTAAAAAGCTGTTGTAGTTTTTAAAATACAAAAAAAAATATGAAAATTGAGTCAGAATATTCAAAGTGAATAATAAATTGTTTTTATATAGCTTCAAATAATTTAGATGATTTAAAAATAGCATTTTCATTTTTATTTCAAAAAACATCATATTAGTCAAGTATATAATAAATGATCTTTAAAAAAATAGTTACAATATTGAAAATATAAAAAAATTATGTAAATTGAGATAAAACTTTAAAGTGACTAAAACATTGTTTTCAAAAAGCTTCAATTATCATATACTATAAGAAAAGAAACCTCTTTGTTGACCCACACACAATCATTGTGACACATGGCATGCTCACGTGCTTCCACTTTCCCTCCACTTTTTTGATGATATTTTTTTGTCTGGATGTGCATTACTCTTTTTTTTTTGTATTTCAAATATTTGAAGTATATTTATTGTTCTTTTGTCTTTTACCCATTATTTATACTTACATTTTTTTTTTAATTTTGAAATTGAAAACCTAAAATCCTTCTCTCTTTCCATTCATAATTAATCAAATTTGTAATATTAAATTTGTCTTTAATTTTTTTTACTATTTTATGAAATAATTAATCAAATTTGTAATATCAACTGTAGTTTTTTCTTGAGATTTTTTATTTTATTTGTTAATAATAATATATTAAAACTTAAAATACATTGATAATAATAATCAACCCAAAAATTAAATCATTCTTACAAAATAAGTTATAAATAAATTAAATTATTTTATCATAAAAAATAACTTAAATTATTTTGATTTTTTTTAATTAAACCATAATAAGGTTTTTATTATTTAGTGTATCTGTTTGACATTGCTATGAGGGTAACCATTAACCCAAGTTTTTTTTAACATCGAATATTAAAATTTAAAATATAATAATAAGTAATTCATTTATTTTATGTTTAATTATATTTATGTATAATTATATTGTTTTAAATTTTATTTTTATTAAATAAGTTGGAACATAAATTATTTAATAAAATAGAATAAGACATAGATCATTCTTTTTTCAATTTAGTTTATAATTGATAATTAATTATAATTTACTGTGACTCTTTATAATTTTACAAACATTTATTATGAACACAATTATAAACGCGTAAATAGAGACCCGTGCGAACGCACGGGTCACGTGCTAGTTTAGTTAATATAAAAACACCATATTCAGTTTTATTTCGAAAAGCACCCAATTTTTTAAAGATATATAGTACACGATCTCTAAAAAAATTGTTGTAATTTCAAAAATAAAAATAAATATGTAAATTGAGCTAAAAATTTAAAAGAGAATAAAACATTTTTTTAAAAAAATTTCAAATAATTTAGGTTGTTTAAAAATTACATTTTCATTTTTATTCCGAAAAATGCTCTATTTATATAGTACACGATTTCTAAAAAACTGTTGGAATTTGAAAAATATAAAAAATTGTTTAAATTAAGTTAGAAAGTTCAAAGTGAATAATACAATAGTATTAGAAAGCTTCAAATAATTTACGTAATTTAAAAATTGTGTTTTTTATTTTTTTCGAATAACATCCTATTCTTCAAGATATAGTACACGATCTCTTAAAATCTATTGCAATTTTGAAAATATAAAAAAATTATGTAAATTGAGCTAGAAACATAGAAGGGTATAAGACTTTTTTCTCAAAAAAACATCAAATAATTTAGGTAATTTAGAAATCACATTTTCATTTTTATATTGAAAAACATCATATTCTTCAAGTGTATTGTACACTGTCTCTTAAAAAGCTGTTGCAATTTTAAAAATAAAAAAATTGTAAATTGAATCAAAAACTTCAAAGAGAATAATACAATATTCTTATAAAGCTTCAAATAATTTATGTAATTTAAAAATACCCTATTCATTTTTATTTCGAAAATCTATCTATTCTTTTGTAGTACACGCTCTCTAAAATATGTTGTATTTTTTAAAATATTAAATATTATATAAATTGGGATAGAAACGTCAAAGTGAATAATATATTATTTTCAGGAAGTATCACATAATGTGGGTAATATAAAAATCATGTTTTGATTTTATTTTGAAAAACACCATATTCTTTAAGTGTATAGTACACGATGTCTAAAAAAACGGTTGCAATTTTAAGAAAAATAGATAATTATGAATTTAGTTAACACATTATTTTTTAAAAAGCTTCAAAATAATTTAGGTAATTTAAAAATCATATTTTCATTTTTATTTGGCTTAAATAAGCTTTTTGTCCCTGCAAAACTTTGAAGATTGTTCTTCATCCCCTTACTTATTCAACCTTTGGAGAAAATGAATAGAAGCATAGGGAGAGATTTTGTCATAATTAACTCTATCCTGAAGGATTTGCTTCCTTGTTTTTCTTTTTTGGCCGCTCCTCCTTATCAAAATTCCCAATTTGAATGGTAATGGGTTCGCTTAATAGCACTTCGTCTTCCTTAGTCTCTTCAACCGTAGCATTACCCAAGGGACATTCTTTATTTGGTTGAGGCTCCTTCCCCTTCTCTGTTGCGCCATTCCCACTAGATGTGGGTTGAGTAGAAGTCAAGGTCTTGTTCCTTGAGTTTACCATGGTGTCACTTGGAAATGTCACGTGAGATCTTTCGGGTAGTTTCTTTTATAAGTGACTCAATTGGGTTTCCAAGTTCCTTATGGAAACTTCATGGTTTTTAGCTTGGGAGTCTTGCATGTATGTGTCCATGCGTTGAGTCAAAGACACAAAAGCATGTTCAAGGTTTGAAGAAGTATCTTGAGGAGGTTGATAAGCCTCTTGAGGCATTTGAGTTTTATCACCGTAAGGTTCATAGTATTGTTGAGCACTCCAATGTTTAGAATTTGGATTAAATGGAAAGTTTTGGGGGTTTGGGTTAAATAGAGGACTTGAGTAGAAGTGTGATTGTTGAGTAAATTGAGGTGGATTTTGGTTGAAAGATTGAGTTAATGGTTGGTTATGGTGGAAGAAAGATGGATTTGGGTCGAAGGAAAGATGGTAGTTTCTCATGTGAGGGTGGTATGTGTTGGCTTGAGAATAGAAGTTGTCTCCATGAGAATACCCCATGTAGTTCACTTGAGTTTTCTCTTCATAGCTATTACTAAATGTGTCACAATACTCACTTTGATGATCTCCCCCACAAAATTCACGAACCAAAGAAGAGACTTCAATGACATTCAAATGAGACAAATGTTGAGGTTGCTTAGTGAGGACTTCAAGTAGTGAAAGCAACTTATTTTTATCAAGGATTGCATCATTCTACGCAAGCTCCATAGCTCCTCTCCTCTCAACATAGTAGTCACTAGGTGACTCTTTTCAATTCAAAGTCATTGTCTCTAATAATATTTTTTTTTCACTACAAAGGTTAGTGCAAAACAAAACAAACAACTATGGAATATGCACAAGTATGTAACAACTATCTGAAACAAAAAGAAAAACAAAAACAAGTTTGAATATGAATAAGAATAAAGGAAAACAAAAATATGAATATGCACAATGAGAATGAAGTGTCCAAATTAGTGACCGCCTTGGGAACTATTGATATCTAATCAATAGTCCCTGGCAACGGCATCATATTATCCGCGGATACGAATTTTTTTTCATTCCTACCTGAGATGCAAGAATGAGATGGTGTGGGTTTTGAACATTTTGACAATTTTGAGAAAAAAAATAATGGAAAAGTCTATGGCTGGGATAGTTGTATTGGTGCGTATATAAATCACCCCATAAGACCAAAAAAAAAAACAAATGTTGTCCCATGCATTGAAAAGCATTGAACACTATGGATCTAAAAATGTGTTTTGTGTAAATGGTGACCTTGATGAATAAGTTTTCATGGCTATCCCACAAGGCTTAGAAGGAATACAACCCGGGGTGGTTTGTAAATTGCAAAAATCATTGTATGGACTCAAGCAGTCTAGCGAGTAATGGAACATTAAATTAACTAACACTTTAATAGGCTTTCATTTTACTAGATCCAAAGCTGACTACTCTCTATTTATTAGATCTAAAGCTACTAGCTTTTTGGTTATTTTGGTGTATGTTGATGACCTTCTAATTTTAGGTTATAACAAGGACGAAATTCAGCAGATTAAAAAATCTCTTAACATGAAATTCAGCATCAAGGATCTTGGTACAACAAGGCACTTCTTGGGACTAGAAATAGCTAGAAGCAGAGAAGGGATAGTCTTATGTCAAAGGAAATATTGCCTAGACCTCTTAAAAGAGACAGGAATGCTGGGAGCTACGCCAAAGGACACCCCTATAGAGCTTGGACAAAAACTGATACAAAATCCAAAAGACACCCTAGAATACATTACGAGTTATAGAAGATTAGTTGGAAAACTGATCTACTTAACAAGCACAAGATCAAATATATGCTTCGTAGTTGGAAGACTTCACCCTCGAAGGCACACATGAATGCAGTAATGAGAGTTTTGAAATATCTAAAAAACTCTCCAGGAGGTGGGTTGTTCTTCTCTGCATGCAGCAACCATAACATCATTGGCGACTCTGATTCTGATTGGGGGTCATATAAATCCATATCAGCCTACTGTTTTTTCACTGGAGATAGTCTTGTCACATGGAAGAGTAAGAAGCAAAAGATAGTGTCAAGATCTTCATCAAAAGCAAAATATAGGGCGCTTGCCTTAGCGACGTGTGAAGCAAAATTTTTGAGAAACCTGTATTCAAGCCTTGGAATTCCTCGTCCAAAATCAGTTACCATTTTTTGTGATACCGAATCCGCCATTTATATCTCAAACGACTTGGTATTCCACGAGAGAACAAAGCATATAGATATGGACTACCATTTCGTTCGAGATAAAATTCAAGATAATGTGATTCGCCTGCTACCAATTTCTACAAAGGAGTAAAATGCTGATTTGCTGACCAAGCCGCTCTTAACTGCAACCTTTCAATATCTAAAGTCTAAGTTTGGAATGAAGAGCCTTTATCTTTCAAGCTTATGGGGGATGTTAGCAAATAGTGAAAACCTCTGTGACTCTTTATTATTGACTAAGAAGGTCTCCTGCGTCTTCCTGATATTTGCTATCTAGGGCCTTTTCCAAATTATAGTTAATTATGTTACATTTCATAATTCTGTTTTATCAATTAGTTAGTTGTATATATATTAGAACCTCTTCTCTTGTAAAGTCAGTTTTTGTAGTTTTTCTTTTCAATCATAATAATAGTTTCTTTCTCTTCTCTCTGGCTCGATGCCTTCTCCCTCTTTTCATCCATTCTTCTGATTTTCTGTTCTGCATGTTCCACTGTTGAATCTGAAATATGAAGCTATTGCACCGTAGACTCCTCAAGGTTTAACATGTACACAATCCATTTATTTCTTTGATTTATTAATTTTTCAACGTTACAAAATTAAAAAGTAAAATAAAAAGCATGATTTGACCAATTTTTAAGTGGATAGTAAATAGGTTATACACCCTAATGGGTGTATACGAATTATTATTGATTCGACCAATAAAGTTGTACACCCATAATTGGTGTATACGAATTATTATTGATTTGACCAATAAAGTCTTTTCTATACACACGGTTAGGATTCAAACCCGTATCAATATGTTTAAAGAATTCAACTATCTATCAACTACACCCGATTTTGTTGTTTTCAAAAATATATTTCAAATCACATCTAAAATGGGTGGTACATGCAAGAAAAATAATGTGTAAAAAACAACCTCAAAATGTGTTCAATTTTAGATTTATCAGTATGTTATTTCACGTTATCAAATAAAAGTATATTTTTTACAAAATAATTTCAAAAAAAATTATTATTCATAATTCTTTTAGCCTTTTAAAAATATTTTTTTTTACGTTATCGAATCTTATGGATACATTTTAGCATTTAAAAAAAAAATTCAAAATACTTTTACACAACTTTGATTAAGGGTGTCCATCTAACTATGCTGACCAATAAACCCATCGAATAAACCCGGCCCATCATTTAGTTCAGTTGGGGATTTTTGGTTTCTAGAGTTACACTATTCCTTCTATTTTTCTCATATTTTCTCTCAAATGAAACAAAAGAAATTGTATTATTATTCATAATTTTCTTTCCTTTCTTTCCTTTCATTTTTCTTCCATCCATCCAATAACACAACTAGTGTTTGCAAATGGTCATGGACACTTCTTCCTCCCAATTCCCAAATTGCATTTAGGGAGGGCAATAGAACAGACCCATAAGCATGGCAGGTTAAGCAAGTATGTGTAAGTTTATGTTAAAATTTAAAAATATTAAAAATAATAATAAAAGTTAAATTTTTAATTTTATATTTAGATTTAAAATTATATAACTATTAAATAAAACTAAAATAAACCACAAATATCTTAACATTACAATTCACCGTCAAAAGTTATCGGGGGTTTTTATTATGATTGATACTAATTTATTTATCAAAAATTTGATACTACTAATTAATAATTTTTTAATCTCTTACACGTCACATTTTGATTGGTCAATTAAAAAGGTCATACAAACCCTCTATTATAAAATGGCCTGTAAAAAATACTCATTAAACACAACACTATATTTTTATTAAGACATTTAACATTCAATAAATTTCTCAACATATTTTTTTATATTAAATATTAAATATAACCTATAGAAATTGAGGAAAAAATAGTAGAAATATATTGTTTATGTTAGAGCGAGTAGCGGATACTCACGGATATAGAGTACAAATTACCTATGACAGATTTTATCCATAAGTGTCCACAAGTGCGTTTTTTTCTTTTTGGGTAATAAGTGCATGTTATTTTGTTTTCCCTAATTGTGTCATTGCCGCTCTCTTCAGAATTTAATCATTTTTACTTGCATTTATTTTGGCAAACATTTTTATTTTGTTTTCGAATGATAATTAATTAAGAGAGATATATAATTAAAACAACAATTCTCAGTCATGTATATCAGTTGGTAAGTGCATGGGCACATGTGTGTGGGTATGGAGTTCGATTCTTAATTGTATTACTTTTCTAAAAAAAATTGAAATAGCAAAAGTCAAAACGAAGTTGTGAGACAAATCAGAATTTATAGAAGCACAATATTGATATGTATTCAGCTAAAAAAGAGAAAATAAATAAAAAAACACTAAAAATAATGTGATAGATATAAAAAAAAAAAGAAATAAAAACAAAATTGAGCAATAAAATAAGTATAGTGAATACTAATACAATAATCACTAGTGTATTTTTTTTTAATTGTATTTAGCTATTCTATTTCCTATAGGCAATACCATTAGCCATAACACCTTCATGTTGTAGCCTTGTAACATCCATGGGATCAAGCAAACCCTCTAGTACTCCTTCTAATGGCAATATTTACCCTTTCATCCCTTTAACAATATCATTTTTGCTTCATGGAGAAAATTGAGGTTTGACATTAACAATAACCTCGTTATTACCAAAGCAACATGGCTTGTCTTCGTCGATCCGTTCCATTTGGACGCATCGATTCGGTGTTTGTAATCTCCTAACCCTAACCAAAACAATCGGCTTAGAAAGTTCATTCAAATGATTATTGTCATCACTTACAGAACTTGATTTGGTTGAGGATGCGCGGAGCCTTTCGGATCGAGCACATATCTGTTTAGTGGGGAAGTCCAAGGGTGTGGCATAGGCTTCCATAAAAGAAAAATTATTAGAGAACTCTGTGATGCCACAAACGTACAAGTCCCTCGCCTTTCTTAGGAGCTTCATCACTTGCCTCCCAACTTTGATTCCCTTTTTTTTCATTTTCAAGTTTTTTTTCCCTCTCAGTCTAATTCAAGTATTCAACATCCCCTTTATATATATACTATATGCTTGTCAAACCTAGAAAAAAGAACAACGCAATGCTTACGAGTAACGACAGAAAAAATTGCTATTTTTTTTTTCAAGTATCTTTTTTATTTTTATGTTTTTTTCTCTTTGTCATTCGATGAGTACTATGAATGGTTAAAATATAGTACTTCTCCTGCCGTATCTCAGATACTTTTTCCGTTTTTATTTATATGCTAACTTTAGGGTAAAATAAATTTATTAAAGAATATAATTATTATTTTTATTTTTATTAAAATAATTTTTGAAGTTTTTATATTATTATTATTTTTTATTATTTTATTAGTTTAATAGTAAAACATTAATTAATACTTAAATAAATATAAAAATAAAAATAAAATAAAATACAATTAATACAAAATATTTTTTTAGTAGTATTTGAACAAAAAAAACGGAAGGACTAATAATGATGATTGATGAACCATAACACAACTTCACATATCCATGGTCAAACTTTTTTCACCATATAATTAAATTCCCTTATGTTTCTTATGTCAAATACTCCTACTTGACAGCCAATTAAATGCAAATACTAAGAAATAGTAGTAGTAGTATGGTAATAATAACTTCATTCTTATTTTGGCTCTACAAATAATTAATTTTTTTAAACATGTTAATCAACGATTGAATTTTGACTATTATATATGACAAAGATTTTATTGGGATGTTATACCCACTTTAATGGTAGGAAATAAAATAAAAGAGGAAGAAAATTCTTAAGGTCTAAGCATTATAAAAAGAATGGGTTTGCAGTCCAAATAATACTAATTTTTTAAAACAAGTCATTTTATTTATAAAAATTCAATAGATCAATTAGGTATTTTTGGTCAGAGAAGAAATTAATTAGGGTATTCTTTTGGTAAAAAATTAATTAGAGTTGAAGGTAGCTTTTCAATTCTTTATTTTTTTTCAACGGGTTTTCAAGGGTCAATACAGCTTGTTAATGATTTTTGTTTTTGGTCAATACTTTGAGATCCATAGTATTCAACGGTTTTTTAACGGTTTTTTGGTCAATACAATTTTAAATATTGATGCTCAGAATATAATCATCTCATTTTTAATTAATTAGGATGGTGTTAATTCTATTATTTAGGATTGGTCGAAGAATAAGGCTGGTCAAACTCATATTTTAGGAACAAAAAAATATACATACTTTTAATATATTTATAGATTTCGTTTTTGTATAAATATTAGAATATTTTACAGCATAAAAGTCTATACTTTTTCTTTATAAAATATCTTTACTCCTTAAATAAAATGCATATATTATTTATAAGATGATGTTAATAATTTTAGAATATTTATTATTCATTATTTATAAAATGTCCTATTAAAAAATTTAGAATTATCTATATTTTTGGTCTCTCTTGTTTTCATTTTAGACAATTTTGGTCCTCAAATTTTAAATAGGCGATTTTGATCTCTTTTGTTTTTAAAACGAGCAAGTTTTATCCTTTCTTTATTTTTTATTTTAAATTAACCGCAGTTTTCAGACAATTTAACGACATTTTTTCTCCAAAGTAATAATAGAGGGACCAAAATCATTAATAAATAGAAACTTTTCCAAAAAATATTAATTTAGTGACAACTTTTCTCTAAATTAGCAACAAGTTTCAAATTGTTTACTAAAAATAATTAGGAGGAAAATTGTAGCTAATTAATAGTTTTTATAAATACATTCTATCAATAAACGGTTTTAGTCCATCTTAACATAAATTGACTAAAAACCACAGCTAATTTAAAAAAAAGACTAACAGAGAGACCAAAATTACCATTTTTATTAAAAAAAGATCAAAATCACCCATTTAAAAATCAAAAGACCAAATCACCCACCATCTCTCAATTTATCTTCCCACCATATTTTTTCATGATACCTGAGATGTCTATTTCGAAAATATTTTTTTTTAAAAAAAAGGCTTCCTAAAAGGAAATCTATTAAAAAAATTTCTAAAAGTCCTCATCCGGAAACACATGAATCTTATTCATGAAGAGCCCAATGTAAAAGTATTTTCCGAATGGGACCTTCCAAAAATCTGAAACTGGGGTGGTGAGGGTTGTGGGTATTTCCGTAATTTCATATCAAAAAAGGCTACAATGGTGTCCGGATTAATGGGATGATGAACATATAAATGGCCTCCGTGAAATGGGCTTGCATTTTTGTATGGGTCTTGGGCCTTTCTGGTTTTATTGAGACCACCAATTTCACACCCCCTTCTTGATCCATTCACCCCCCTCTTTTTTTTCTGACGGATATACCCTTCGGATGAAGCTCATCCAAAAATTTTTAATGAAGCTCATCCAAAAATTTCTAATAAACCACTTCCCTCCACGTGCTTCTTTCCTTTCCACTTCTCTTATACCAAATAAAACAGTACAAAAAAAAATGTTGCGGGAGCATCGATAAAAGAGTGCAAGAATATCCAATATATTATCCTTTTATCTAAACGAGACATTGATTATCCTAAGTTAAAGCAATATACTATTGAATTAGAGAATAAGATGCTAGAAACGATCGTAACGAATAACTTTAATTTATTTGTTTCAACTTTTATTATAAATAAAATTAATTACTTATTATATCTGTAATTGGAATTCAAAGTCACGGTAAAAATCTAATTATTTTTACTTTTTAATTTTTTTTAAATTCACTTAAAAATATCTTAAAATAATTTGAAAATAATTTAATTTTATTATTAATTATAAAACAAAGAATAAAATAAACACCTAAGGAAGCATACACTAATAAGTGGCTAAGTGAATCACGTGACATTGTGTATTATAAAAAAAATTCGTGCTAGATCATGTGACTCCCACGGGGTCTGAAAGTTGAATCCTCGATAATAGATTTGGTCTATTCCTATGACCTTTTATTTGATTATTAAAATTTAAAATTGCACTCACTTCACCAAGCTTTCCTCACCTCTAGATCGAAGAATACTAAAAATTAATTATAATTAATAATCATAAAAAAAAAAAAAACAATGAAATTATCTGTACTTCCAAGTCCCAACCACAACAAGAGTAGTACAGAATTGAATCCAACCTATAAAGATCCATCCAGTCTGGACACATAACATCACCACCCTCACTGCCATCTAATCTAATCTACATCCACCCACATTTAATTTTTCAATAAACAGAAACGTTTATTGCTATTTTTGAGAATTATTTTTATAAATTAAACACTAATATTTACATTTATGTGCTCTCATTAGAGCTGAGTATGCGGATGATCCGCCACTAAAACTCGTGTTTTAAATAGATTAGCAATTTTAAGTCTACATCCACCTGCAAGTCTATGAAGTCTGCCTAACTTTTTATTAAATGATGGCTTTTTTTTAAAAACAAATTACAATTTTTTTAATATGTTAATAAAAAAGATAAAATATTTTTTTTGTAAGATGTATTTTTTTCAAGTCTCTAAGTTTGTGTGAGTTATGATTGTGAACCTAGATCCATTTGAATTTTAAATTTAATTATAATTACAATAATGTATATAATTTTTTAAATTTATGCGGGTAAGCAAATATTCAAATGACTCATGAGATTTACCCACAGTGATTTGCAGTTAAACAAGTTGATCTGCAATAGCCCGCAAATTAAATAAACTTTTATTTTTTAGTCAAAATTCCATAGCCATCAGGTTTGCGAGTCGTTTTTGAGAAACCCCAGTGAATTTTCTAAAACTAAAAGAAGATAAGTATATATAGCACAAATCACATGGGAGATTTTTTGTTTATCCCTTCCAATGGTATTCTTGTTGGAGACACTAATTAATTCTCTTTCCGAAACTAAGTTTACATGAAACAATTTTCGGGTAGTCTCAAAATGTCATTCCATTTTTATATGCGAACGTTCTAACCCTAACACATATAATTGATAGACGAAATAATTTCTCACTACATCACACCACAACTAATGATAAGTTGATATTGTTAATCTTTAATATACTGAAATTAAATAACAAATGTATAATTAACCCTAATAAAAAAATAATGACAATAAATACATAAAAGTAATATTAAACACTCCCAATATGTATCCAAAAAAAAAAAAAACACTCCCAATAATAAAACAATCCAACCTGCCAGGAAGGAGTACTATTAATACTGCAGCTTTAACCATCAAACCAAACTAAATCAAATTATCCAACCCACCCAATTTCTAATGATAATTATATAATAACTATCCACCTACTTATACTTATAACTTAATTAGCATATAAATTAAAAAAAGAAAAAGAAATGGGAGGTTGCCCTTATTAAAAAGGGTCTTGACTCTAGATATACAGTATTCTAGGAACATTAGTTAAGATTACTAAAAATAAAAAAAAAAATTATAAAAGCATAATGTTCTGTCTTTCGAGAATACGAAAAATTATACATTTTAATATCTTTTTACTACATTTAAATTTTTAAATATTACCCTTAAAACACTGAATATCATTTGCCTATTAAAAATATGGTCTTGTTCCTCTGCCTAAACAGATCACTGCTCTAGAAAGCATGTTTAGGAAAAGATGAAAATAAAGTAGTAGTAGTATAATAATAGAATTAGAGGAATATTAATAATTAATTTACAATTTAAAAAAATGTATAAACAAGGTTAGTCATAAAAAAGAGTGAGACAGAGACTAAGGATGGAGACAGAGAGTAGGCAGGGTCACATGTTAGTGTCTAATTGGGTTGGAGGAGAGAGAAAGGAAGAAAGAAAAGAAAAGAAGAGAGAGAAACTGCGCTTTTGCATTGGCAGAGGCAGTCAAAGCAAAGACCAGATGGATAAGCAAAAACCGATGCGTACAGTCAAAGCAAAAATCTGTCACAGTCCAAATGCTTCGCTGCCATTTTTTCCCTTAAAATAAATAATAAAAATCAAATCCCTTTTATTTTTATAATATTCCCTGTTTGGGTTTCTTAAAAAAGAAAAGATTAAATTATCACAAGTTATAAGTTAATGAAATATAGTTGTTAAAAAAAAATTAACTAAATGAAAGTGTTATTAGAATTTAGAAGATGTAAGGTATAAATTTATATTTTAAAATTTGTAGAAGAAAAAATTAGTAAGATGACACTGCTACTTCTAATGTGAGAGTTAATTTTATTTTTTATTCGTCTAAACTTTCAAACACATAATTATATAAAAAAATTCAATAATTAAAATACACTCTTCTTAGCCTAATGTGCTACACTCTTTTTTTTTAAAAAAATATATCAATTTTATATTTGAAATTTGTTGAAAAAAAGGTTAATAAGACAATCTCATTACTTCAAATGTGATGCTTTAGTTTTACTTTTGACATGGTTATAAAATCATAATTATATAATCAAAAATTAATTTAAAAAGAAGGCATCATAGATAATAAAAAAAAAAATAGTCAATTACAAGTTGCATCAAATATAATATAGTTGGTAAAAGAAAAAAAGCTAACATGATAAAAGTGTAATATGATTAGAATAGTAAATATGATAACCTTGCTTTTTCTAATATGACATTTTTAAGTTATTTTTGATTGATTTTAGATACAAAATTATATACAAAAATATCTATTAAATATAATAGTATAATAGTGAATACTATATTTACTTAAACATTTTTGCTAGCATTTTCTAAAAAATCAAAAACAAAAACCCAATATGATTAGAATAGTTATACTTGATTACGTGTTAAAAATAATTAATACAACGTTGATGCTACTTTTAATATATAATATTTTAGTTTTATTTTTTACATGATTTTAAATACATAACTATACATTGACATAAAATTATCCAACAAAAATAGAAGGAATTGTAGGGAGTACAAAAAAAAGACAAAAGTATGATAAGATGTAAGTCATATTGAATAAAATATAGTCTCTAAAAAATAAGTTATTTATATAAAATAGTGCGTCAATGTATTTTTTTACTTGAACCATAAAATTTAATGCATCAAGCAATAGTGAATAGAATATTTACATGAATATTTATGTTGCTTGTTTTCTTTTAAAAAAATAAAATAAAATAGTTATATAATTGATCATGTACTATGCTTTTCCTTTTTTTAAAAAAAATTATATCAATTCCATATTTCAAAATTTATTGAAGGGAAAATTAATATGATGATGGTGTTACTTCTAATATTCATTTTATATGGCTTTAAATACATAATTAGATAAACAAAAAATCATTAAAGAAAGAATATATTACAGACAAAAAAAAAGAGAGGATTAAGTTGTGGTAAGTTGTAAGTTAACGAAATATAGTTGCTAAAAAAAAAGATAACTAGATGAAAGTGCTTTTAGAATTTAGAAGATGTGAGGTATAAATTTATATTTCAAAATTTACAAAATAAAAAATTAATATAATGACAATGTTACTTTTGATGTGACAGCTAATTTTATTTTTGATTGGTATCAACTTTCAAACACGTAATTATATAAAAAAAGTATAAATAATTAAAATATTGCAATAGTGAATATAATATTTATTTGAACATTTATAAAAATTTATATTTTTTAAAAAAATCTGAATAAAACAATTATATTTGATCATGTGCTACACTTTTCTTTTTGAGAAAATATATCATTTCTATATTCCAAATTTGTTAAAGAAAAGGTTAATAATACTTCGAATGTGATACTTTAGTTTTACTACTTTTTACATGGTTTCAAATTCATAATTATATAATAAAAAATTAATTTCAAAAGAAGGCATAGAAAGAAAAAAAAGACTAAAATATAGTCAAATGCAAGTTGCATCAAACATAATATAGTTGCTAAAGAAAAAAAGTTAACATGATAAAAGTGTAATTATAAAATGCATCGTATAAATAAGTATTTTAAAAATTGCTAAACGAAATTAAATATGATAGCCGTGCTTTTTCTAATGAGACATTTTTTAATTTATTTTTGATTGATTTTAGATAAAAAGTTATATACAAAAATATATATTAAATGTAATAGTATAATAGTGAATACTATAATTACTTAAACATTTTTGCTAGCCTTTTTCTAAAGAATTAACAAAAACCCAATATGATTAGAATAGTTATAGTTGATAGCGTGTAAGAAAAAGTTAATATATATGATGTTGATGCTACTTTTACTTTTAGTATATAATATTTTAGTTTTATTTTTTACATGATTTTAAATACATAATTATACATTAACAGAAAATTATCCAAAAAAGAAGAAGAAATTGTACGAAATAAAAAAATAAAGAGGCTAAAGTATGAAAAGATGTATAAGTCATATTGAATAAAATATAGTCTCTAA
Source organism: Cyamopsis tetragonoloba (assembly GCA_037177725.1). Lineage (NCBI taxonomy): Eukaryota > Viridiplantae > Streptophyta > Magnoliopsida > Fabales > Fabaceae > Cyamopsis > Cyamopsis tetragonoloba. The sequence continues at coordinate 38,140,367 of CM074120.1, read as the reverse complement.
AGAATAAATTACTTATATAAAATAGTACAATACTGAACATAATAGTTATTATTTGAACATTTATGAAAGCCATTTTTTTCAAAAAAAAAAAAAGGAATAGAAATTATATTCTTATCATGTGTTACACTTTCCTTTTAAAAATAATATATTAATTATTTATTCTAATGGCATTGATAACGAACCGTTTAATTTTGACAGAAATTGAAACTCAAGAATTAATTTTCATATTTTAAATAATATAAAGACTAAAGTCACTCAATTAAAACTATTAGGATCAAAATTGATCAATTAATAAATTATAAAGACCAAAAGTTTAATTAAACCTTCACATTATTTAACATAATACAATATTTTTAAAACAAATATTCTAAGTATTATACGTAATAACCCGTGCATCGCACAGGTATGATCACTAGTATACTAACTAATTGTTAAGTGAGACAATAAAATAAATAGGGGAAATATTGTAAAATAAGTCATTAATACTCTAATAATTTATTAAAGTGACAAATATTTTGAAATATGAAAATGTTTCAAACAAGACAAATAGTAAAATGAAACGGAGGGAATAGTTCCTTTGATTCAAATCCTTTTGCGTATTGAAAATTTCAGCACAAAAGAGTAGAGTAAAACACATTATAATTTTCAACACAAACGATTAAAACACGTTACTCCCTCAATTTCATAAGTTATGTTGTTTTAGACTTTTTTATTTGTTTTAAAAATATTGTTATTTTACATTTTCAAAGCATACTTAATTATTTTTTTAATCATGCTCTCACTCAATGAGTATAGAAGTACGTGTTAAATTTTATTTTCATTTATTGACTTATTGTATTTTTAAGAAATTAATAAGGGTATTTTAGTCTAAAATATAAAAAAAAATGATATAATTATTATTTTTTTAATTTGTGTGTAGAAATCTTAAGCAACATAACTTATACTACACAGAGAGAGTATAATTTTCAACACGAGAGAGTAAGGCACATTATAATTTTGAGATCCACTGTTAGGGTGGGTTCAAGTTGGTTTGGTTCGGTTTTGAGGGATTTTAAAATCCGAACCAATCAACTTTCATTGGATTGGGTTGGGTTGGTTTGGTTTTGTAAAAAAAAATTCTTCAAATCCGAACCAAACCAACCCGACCAAGTTCGGTTTGGGTTGAGTCTCGAATTGATAAATAAGAAATTAAAATTATGAAATTATTTTAAAAGTTCTTAAAAATTTATATTAGTGATTCATCTATACAAATATAACAAAATAAACAAAAATAATTATAAATAACATAAACTCAAACCTTGAAATCTAACTCATAATTTTTCATAGCATAAACTCATAAATCATAATGTTACCATAAATCACAAATTTAAAAACAAACAAATCAACAATAGTTCTCAAAATATGTCACTGCCCAATCTCAAAATTTGCCACTGCCAAGTAATACTAGGCTAAATACGCTGATAGGCATACCCATCAGGATATAATTTCACATAAGTCCCAAGTCATTTAAAATATATCAATAAGGTAATAACTAACAACAGCTACATCTCAATATATACTTAGGACTGAGTTGAGGCACAATTGTATTGGAATTAGGTTTGAGACCTTTAGTTTTAGATTTTGGTATATTCATTATTAAGCCTCGCGTTTACATTTAAATTTTATATATTTCAAATATAGTTTTAAATTTTGATCGGTTTGGTTCGGATTGGATTGAGTTTAGAAATGCAAATCCGAGATCCGAACCAAACCACCTCGGTTTCATTGGGTTGAATACATTATTGGTTCGGATTGGTTTGGGTTGGGTCAAAATAGTGTTTAGATTGGTTCGAATTATTGGATTGACCCATCCAAAAACCCACCCATAATCTATCGTGAGTCTCGTAATTCTAATGTCTCTTATTTCGCATATAAAAAAAAAATTGCATCACCTTCTTGAAACAAATCTTTAATAGTAGTTGTTAACTACTAGTTACTCCCTCAACTTTGAAATATTAGTTACCTTAGACTAATGCACACATATTAAGAAAAGCAATAACTATCCTAAAATCTAAAAAAATATATGATTGTAGGACAATATTACCCCTCTCTTGAAACTGTTACTTATTTTTAGAAAATGAAATTCATCTTAAACAAGGAGTAGAATACCTTAAAAAATTAGAGATTGTATTTACAGTATTTTAATTATTTAATTTTTTTATATAATTATGTTTTTGAAAGTTGAAACGAATAAAAAATAAAATTAACTATCACATTCGAAGTAGTAGTGTCATCTTATTAATTTTTTCTTCTACAAATTTTTAAATATAAATTTATACCTCACATCTTCTAAATTCTAATAGCACTTTCATCTAGCTAATTTTTTTCTTTAACAACTATATTTTGTTAACTTACAACTTACCATAATTTAATTTTCTCTTTTCTATGATACATTCTTTCTTTAATTATTATTTTTATCTAATTATGTATTTAAAGCCATATAAAATGAATAAAATATCATAGAAGTAGCACCATCATGATATTAATTATTTATTTAAAAAATTTTGAAATATGAAATTGATATAATTATTTTTCTTTTAAAAAAGAAAAGCCTAGCACATGATCAATTATATAGCTATTTTATTAATTTTTTTTCAGGAAAAAAACATAATAAATATTCAAGTAAATATTCTATTCATTATTTCTTGTTATTTAATAGTAGTTGTTAACTACTAGTTACTCCCTCCACTCTGAAATATTAGTTACTTTAGACTAATGCACACATATTAAGAAAAGCAAAAACTATCCTAAAATCTAAAAAAATATATGATTGTAGGACAATATTACCCCTCTCTTGAAACTGTTACTTATTTTTAGAAAACAAAATTCTTCTTAAACAAGGAGTAGAATACCTTAAAAAATTAGAGATTCTATTTACAGTATTTTAATTATTTAATTTTTTTATATAATTATGTTTTTGAAAGTTGAAACAAATAAAAAATAAAATTAACTATCACATTAGAAGTAGTAGTGTCATCATATTAATTTTTTCTTCTACAAATTTTTAAATATAAATTTATACCTCACATCTTCTAAATTCTAATAGCACTTTCATCTAGCTAACTTTTTTCTTTAACAACTATATTTTGTTAACTTACAACTTACCATAATTTAATCTTCTCTTTTCTATGATACATTCTTTCTTTAATTATTATTTTTTATCTAAATATATATTTAAAGCCATATAAAATGAATAAAATATCATACAAATAGCACCATTATGATATTAATTATTTATTTAAAAAATTTTGAAATATGAAATTGATATAATTATTTTTATTTTAAAAAAGAAAAGCCTAGCACATGATCAATTATATAGCTATTTTATTAATTTTTTTTTCAAGAAAAAAACATAATAAATATTCAAGTAAATATTCTATTCATTATTTCTTGTTGCATTAAATGCTATGATTTAAGTCAATAATACATATAGATATAGATAGATTGAATAGTTTAACTCAATTAATGAGGGTAATTTGGTAAAACTAAATCTTTTTAGGGATAATGAGCCCATTTGTTTTGATTTATTTGGTAAAATTAGTACTTATTTTAATAAAATAATTATAAAAATTAAAATAAAAAAGTAATTATAAAAACTTTTAGTTTGTTTGTTTGTGCTTCTTAAAATAATCAAACTCATAAAATAATCAGATTTTATGCTTATTTTGAGAAGCAATTCTAATTATTATTATTATTGTAGCTAAACATGCATAGCTTCAAATTATTATAATAATCTCTTAAAAAATAATCAATTTTTTACTTATAAAAATAATTAATTATTTTTAAGTTTAAATAACCGAACTGGATAATAATTACTTCGCTAATAATTTTCTTTAAGAACCGCACATAACTTAAAAGGATAAATAAAATGAAACTTGGAGTAGTGAGTACCATGTGGCGATTTATTGGATCTGGCATTTCTCATGCAAAGTAGCACTATTTGTGCATACAGCTAGGCAAAGCTGCTGTATAATTTGTAGGTATTCCTAAAGCCAAAATGCAATTCAACGTTCTACTACTATTCAGCTCAAAACTTTCAAGTCTTTCCTTTTCAATTAGCCAGTGATTCAGTGAGTAGTAATATTATTGATTCTTGTCCTAAAAATATACTAAAATAGATAAGCAAAATTGTTCATCCACACATATCACTATTCACTAGTCATGCATAATCCATAAATACAGTAAAATAATGTACTATTTTTCACTCTGTTCTGTTCCCTCATAGGTCATTTCCATAACAGAGAAGGGGCATTTTATTTTTTATTTTAGTTTTAAAATGAATGAATAACAACAATATCACAATTTGGCAATTTGGAGAACTTGAAGTGCTGAACAGTAAATGAAAAATGAAATGGATGTTTCCATTTTACACACAAATTAATGGTTATAGGATTTCTAGTCCCTCTACATTCTACACGTTTGAGATCAAAAGCAAAATTGCCAGTATTTTCAATGGAAAATTGGAACTTGGAATTCTCTATCAGATCCAATGAAGAGGATAGCCACTTAACAATTACAATTGAAATTGGAAAATTGGAAGCTCCATCTTCTGCTGTGTGATCTCTTTCTTATCTACAACACAAGAGCATGACTTCTAAGTCCAGATAACCCAGATCAGTATAAAATTTCCATTATCTTCTTGATGGGTCTTATTGGAAAAACATTGGACAAAGAGTAACCCGCAAAAGTAAACACATTGAAACAAGGGTGTGTCAATGTCCACATTATGATTCTTCTTCATTCAAATCAATTTTTGGAATAAAAATTCTAGGGTATATACAGGAGAGACTTGCACCTCAAACCCATGACGAATCTCGGGGTTTATTGGAGTTCTGTTGTCTGAGAATTCTACTACTCTGCCCTGCAAATTTACAAATTGTTGACACCACCAGGAGGCTCTAATCCAGGGTCATTGAATGCTTCTGGTAAGTTTGCACTTGGAATAAAAAATGGTATCTGAATAATTTAAACTACATAGCTTCAAAAGCTCGGAAGATTGTTGTTTCAACACAGGATTGCAGCCACTTTGAATCACAAGGAGGAGTTTCGCGGCGAGCTTTGCATCCACCGCAATCGACGAGCACTCCTCGGGCGCAAGCTTGCACACAGACGATAGAATTGATAACGCGTATTGCGTGCAATTCTCTGAGATCCTCATCAATAGTTTCACCATGATGGGTATGGTGCTAGGACAATCCTTCAAAGCTACTCTTCCTTCATGTATAGATGCCAAAGAATCCAAAACAAAAAGGGTTAACTCCAAAGATTCAGGTTCCAAACAAGATAACAATTCAACCAATTGAGGAACAGCGCCAATGCTCACTAGCAAATTCCTAACTTCGTTATGCACGCATATTGCTCTGAGGAGGCTTAGCCCCGAACGGATTCCGTTGATGTGCCTCTTATCCTTAATAAGCCTCATCAACCCAATCAAGAAGCTATGGCTCGAGATAATCTCCGATCGAACATCCTTCTCCTCAATTAAGGATTCAATCAGCCGCGTGCAATTGATTTTCGTCTCAATCGAACCCTCATTCAAGATATCAACCATCAAGGAAATTTTGGCAGGCTGCATAAGATTCTTTTTGGATTCAGAATCAAGCGTCAAACTCACAAGAACACCAATGACTTCGGAACCAACAGCATGAGAAGTAAAAGGACCAAGTAAAGAAGACATAAGAGCAACCCCACCTTCATCAATCACGGTCTTTCGAGCCATGGCGTGAGCAGCCACTACTTGATGAAGCTCTTTAAGAGCGTGAACTCGAGCCTGACCCTTGACCTTCTTCAATGTCTCAAGAAGTTCAGAAGCCCTTCCTTGAACATCTTCAGACCTTTTCTTCATGACAAGATACTTCTGAGAGAACCAAGTGTATATGAGACGGTAGAGTGTAGTGTTTGGAGTGATGGAATCATCCCAAAGCTCTTGCATAGTAGTGGGGCAAGTGAAGTGTCCCAAATTGAACCATTTGAGAATATTGTTCCTCTCATAGGTTTGCCCTGTACAAAGTGTCACAGGGTCTTGCATTGGTTCTAAAGAGATTGGACAAATGAACACACTAGGCACTTCACACAACTCAAGCTCTTCAATCATCTTTCCCAGATCCAACTTCTCAACCACCCCACCTCCCACAACTCCGCCGTCAACACCGCCCAGAACACCGTCTTTGACGGCGGTGTCCAGATCTAGAATCTGACCGTCACCACCACCATCTAACCCCGCAACCATGTCCCTCTTAGAAGGCTGATACATCGGCATTTTAGAAACCCCTTTTTACACAAAACCCAAACCCTAAGAAAATCAATACAATGGAAAACCACACTTATGCAAAGGGAAAGCCAGTGAGTGGAACTTGCTTTACTGTACAACAAATTGGCTTTACTGGATCTCTTTCTGCGGTCAAAAATAGAAATGATGAGCATCATATCTCACATCATCATGAACATATATATATATATATATAAAATCGAGCTTCTTTCACTTGAAGCTCAAGCTTCAAAATCAAAGAGGCTTTTAGGAATTTAGGAAAACAATAAAACCAAAGAAAAGAAAGTAGAATCTAGACCAATCAAAGACCAAACAGTGCGAACCACTACCAATGCTAGGGACAAGTGAAAATCTGACAAACAGTTTGAAAGAAGAGAAAATGATGGAAAAAAGGAGTGAATTAGAGGTTAACAAAGGAATATGTTGAGATTGGAAGAAAGAGGATGGTACCAGCATGAACGGATCCTAGAGAGAGAAGCAGAGAACAGAGAAGAGCCATCCCATCGCTGAATCGCACTGCGAAATGCTCTTCCTTTACGCAAACACCCTTTTTTTTTTGGGGCATTTTCATTTCATTTTCATTTCATCATGCAAGTAAAAAGTAGCTTCTAGGGGTCCGGCCCGATGGTCCGGTTCGGTCTAAACAGGATAAGACAGTTTTGATCCGTTCAATTTAAGTAAAAGATAGTAACGTCTTTTAAATTTTGACCCGATAAGAAAAAGGAACGGTTCAAATCAGTGTTTGGATCACCCGATCCGGCCCGATAGACATGTTTAGTATTTACATATAATATATAATTATTATATTGTATATGTTATATTTTATTGCTTTAGTTTTCTTCCTTAGTTAACCTAAGGTTCAAATTTTAAAAATAAAAATTATTTTGGACGTAGAAACCTAACTTGACTTTGAAGCCGTTATATAAATCATGCAATTGTAGCTATTGTTAATGAATATTATTAACACTATAATTATTTCATTTCACCATTTATCATGTATTATTGACGTTATACATATTATTTTCTCTATCTTTTTGTTTGCTTATTTGTTGTTTGATTGATGTTGTATATGTGAAAATATAGGTATTAAATAAATATTTGAGTCAACCCACGTTTGTCTCACGTAAACCCGGTCCTAACAAGAACCGATAATCATCAGGTTTTTTCGGGTCAATTAACGAGTTATGATTTAAAATTTATATCTGATCTTTATTTAGAGCCAGATGAAACTCAGTACAAACACATTTGTACATGCTACTAGCTACTAATAAATTGAATTGAATGATTTTGTTAATTAATTAGCAGTACTAATAAATTGGGTAATTTGACTATCGGCCCAAGCACCACACGTGCAGTCAAGTAAGGTGTCGTCCTCAACTCTAGGGATGAGTTCAGTTTCAATTTAAGAGAGTTGTTGTGTATACTCCTACAATCTAATCAAATTTTAATGTACGGTTTATTATTATTTTTTTTTATGGTAGTACTCCCTCCTATCTTTTTTTATAAGAAATAACAAAATAATATTTTTTATTTTTAATTATAAAAATTTTTGTATTTTTTAGACAAATTAATTGTTATAAAATAGTAAAAATATTTTGTTACCCTTAATTTATTATGAACAACTTACTTATTTTTTATATAAGTGAATACATTAATTACATGAATAATTTAATAATAAAGTTTAAACATACTATTTTATTAATTGATGAAAACATCATTAAATATTTTTATTGGTCCGTGTAAAAATTAGTCTTATGTTTCTTATAAAAATGATCGAAGGGAGTACATGTTAAGAAAATTTAAATAATTTTTTTTATAAAGAATAAAAGTATTTATTATTATTATTATGAATTTTTTAACTTGTACAATATTACACAAGTTAAGAAACTAAAGATAAAAAAGAAAGCACATTATTAATTGTATGTTAAACAAAATCCCATTATTTTTTTTATTTTTTCAAAAAAAATTTTATATCTTTAGTTTCTTAATCTATGTACAGGTCAAAAATATTCTTATTATATACTCCCTCCGGTCCTATTTATAAGACCCTTTTCAGATACTGTTAGTGGTCCTTTTTATAAGACCTTCCATCAAAAGTTACAAACATTAATTATCCTTTTCCATGTTTGCCCTTCATATTGAGTCAATTTTTTCTAATTCTAAAATTTGATTACAAGAAGAATTAATATCTTTTACTACTTCCAATACATTAAATAGGGTTAAACATGGAAGAGTATATAATTTTCCAAAATTCCAAGACATTAATTAACTTAATTACATGTTTTCTTAATAACCGCAATTGTCATGTTGGGTCCTTATAAAAAGGACCGGATGGAGTACTTCCTCATCCCTAAATGTAAGTCTCTTTACAAAAAATACACGAGAATTAAGGAATATGATTAAACTCATTAATTATGTCTAAAATTTTGTATTAGCTTCCAACAATATCCTTTTTATTTCATTGAAACTCACAACTCCACTTTTTTTCCACCTAATTAATATAATTCTAACTTTATTTAGTATTATTAAATGTTAAGGGTATTTAGGTAAAAACACATTTAATTTGGCACAAAATTTGTAAGAGGGTCTTATAAAAAGGGACAACAATTTTTTTAGAGGGTTTTACATTTAAGTAACGGAGAGAGTACTTACATACAAGATTTATTAAGTAATTATTATTTATTATAAAATTTTTTATAGAATTTTCTTTTAATATTTGTACAACTATTAGTGACGAATCTAGAGCAAAATATTAGGAAAGTCACTAAATATGAATAAAATACTGCAATTAAAATATATAGTATTACTCATACAATGTCTCTAAATAACGTCAAATTGCAAAGAAGCAACAAAATATGCAAAAGATAAACTTTACCTGAAATCAAAATATTATTCTTCATTCTTTTAAAGATTTAAAGTCGTCAATAATTGAATTATACTAAATTTTTTTATTATGTCTTTTTTAATATGAATCAACTTATAAGAAATTTATCCTCCACAAACTAACAACCAGTGCATAAAATTAAGGTAAATATTTTATTACTTAACACTATCACATTGAACACTAAAAACCAAACACCGTTACACAGACTATAAATGAGTCCAAAGAAGTTTGGAGTAATGTATGGTCTTTAATTTTGTAAAGATAAGTTATTTTAGTCTCTGACTTTGTGTAGATAAGTCATTTTTGTCCCTGACTTTGTGCGAATAAGCCACTTTAGTCTCTAAATTATACGAACATTCATTATAATCCCTGAAAGTCAGAGACTGAGGATAGTGTAAGTCAGTGACTAAAATTCCCTAAAATGACCGATTCCGTGAAAAACTAAAATGACTTATAAAATACAAAATCAGCTACTCGGATACAATAAACAAATATTTTGGACACCATCAAAATTCAACAAATCACCATATTTATCAATAACAAGTTAATAACATAAAAATGATAGGATAAAATTTAATAACTGGATAACTTATTAAATAATAAAAAAAGATAAAAACACTAAATAAATATATTAAGTATAAAAGTTGCAGTTAGAGAAACAACGTACTGGTTTCCAAAAAAAAAAAAGAGAAACAACGTACTTAAATTTTAGCTGAAATAATTTATATATACACTGCCATGGAGACAAAAAACAAAAAAAAAACAAAAAAACAAAACAAAAACAAAAACTAGAAGAATATGAGAGCTTTGCTTCAAAGGCCCTAGGCCTTAAAATTCTAAACTAACGGGCCGTGGCCCACATGTTTGAGGAAAGCTTCAAAAGTCTAAAATAATCTCTCCTCTTATAACTACAACTTTGACACTTGGAATGGGGGGCACTTAAATATCTTTCTATATACATAGTAATAAAATTTTTCTAAATTTTTCTGCGAGCTAGGGCTCCCTTTGGATTCTCTGCCTGTGAACATTGTAAATGATAGAAATTTTTGTTAATAAATTAGATTGATTTAAATTTAATGAATTTCCAAAATGAAACTCTAAACAAATTAATCTAAAATAGTTTTGACAACTTTTTAAACATCTTGTTGACATGAGACTATCATCTCGTTTAATGGACACGGGTTCAAACCGTGTAGAATCATAAAAAAAAAATCTAAAATAATTTTGATTTAGGTTAGAAGGGATTGTATTGAATACTTATATTAACATTCTTTTATAAAAACTTTTAAAAATGAAAATAGAAAAAAATTTAAATTATAATACTATATTATTTCTTGCTTAAATTTTAAAATAAATATCTATTAAAATTTTATTATACGGTTTAATATATTACATATTAGAACTATTCTACACAACTTTATTATGTAATAATGTTAATTGATTTTAAAATATTTTTATTTGTTTTATTGTCCATTTGTTTTATATTACAAGACTCTTTTTAAATATTTTTAGTGTTTCATAATATAAGATCATTTTTAAGTTTCTATGAGTATTTATTATTTTTCTTCATGTTTATTCTTCATAACTAATGATTATGATTTTTTTTTTAAAATGATAGTATAATGTAATTAATGCATTGATAAAAAACAATAAGGGTACATTTGAAAGATTGTGTAATTTTTTTTTGAAATTAATACATTAATTAAATTTAATGCATATTTTCTTAATAAGCGTAGTCTAAATAGAACCTTATAATATGAAAGGAAATGAGTAGTAATTACATTTTGCGGGTCTCTTTTTACGTATCTAGGGTCAAAATTAGTAACTAATTGATAAGTGCATTTTATTTATATATATATTCTAAGTTATTTTCAAGCACTTATCATTCTAGAATCGTTGCTTTAATTGTCAAAACTCTCTCTTAACTAGGATTTTGTGAATCCTCAAGTATTCTTAGAGATTTTAGTGAAATAAGGTCCATTTTAATCCCATATGATGTTGTGTAGGTCATGGCAAAGTGGATGAAGAAAATTGCCTGAAGAGTCCAAGGCCCGGGCGCCCAAACCAGCGTCCGGGCAACAAAAACAAAAGATGTAGAGTAGTGGCTACTGTGGTTGATCAGAGGCCCAACGCTTAGGTACCCAAACCAGCCCCCGGGCAACAGAAATATAATCCTAAAAGTTTCTTAGTAGCGCCAAGGCGCCCAGATGAAGGCCCATGCAACAAGATTTTGTCCATCTTGCCTATAAATACATGCTTGTTGTAATTTTTAGGAACCCTAGCATCCATCTTAGATTTTAGAGAGAGAAATAAGATAGAGAAGGAGAGAGATTATTATAGTTTCCTTAGGTAGTGAGGGAGGAGAGGAAGGGTTGTGTCTCATGTAGATCCTTTGGAGCCCAATTTGGTCCTCTATGGAGCTTGAAAGAGGAAGATGGGGAAGGCAAGAGATTGCCTCCATCAACCTTGTTCATCTCTTTGGGAGTTTCTTCTACCTCTTCTCTTCCTTCTCTTTTTAATTATGTTTATGTATTTGGACTTGATGTAATTTGAGAATGATGCCGTTTTAATCCTAATCTAGTTTTTCTATGAAATTCTCTCTTGTTGATGTGTTAATTGTTGTTATTAATGCTTTTGTGTGTTTGATCACCATTAGAGATAGATAGATATGAGTATGCCTCTTGCAATTAACACTCTGAGTTAGGTTATTTTAGAGATAGATAACTTGATTTATGTGGTCTTGTAAAATTTCAAAAGCTTCATGTCTTTGCCTTGTTAATTTGATCTAAGAGATTAGGCTTATTAGTTAGGTAAAGAAGGATTTTCACCAAAGAGATTTGGGTTTAACTAATTTAGTGAATTTGACCAACAACAAGTGAATTGAAATTATGATAATGAACTTTGGGATTAACTCAAAGAGAGCTTTGTCTATGAAGTTCTCGGATTCATAATTAAATGAAACTAAGTTCCAAATGCATGTTTAGATTAGGTTTAATTTCTTAAGTTGTTTATTTCTATGTTTTCACAAAATAATTATCTCTTTCTCTGTCTAAATTAGTTGTGTAACTTAAGAACGTAATAGTTGGTCATAATCCCTAAGGACGATATCCTGATACTCATTGAATTTTATTACTTGCAGCGACAATGGTACGCTTGCCGTTTTGTTGCCTCACCACTAATTCCCTCTTCGAAATTATCAGATGGCCACAAAATATCACTCCATTCCAACTAGTAGGAGATCAAACCCCTATATATTTGGTTAAGGGGTGATGTGAGCTACAACCATCCCCACAAATTTGCTCTCATATAAACATTGTTAACTTTTTAAGATAATAAAAATTTGAATTACAACTGAATAAATGTTGAGATAGCCTTCAAATTGGGTTGGGTTATATTTGTTCGGATTTAAATTCTTCTACTGAATACCCAAACTAAGGTGTTTAGGGTTTCAGGTCTTATTAATTTAAATCCAAATTAAACCTACTCAAACTAACCCCATTTTTTGTTTGGTTTGATCGAATTGGTTGGCCTCCAACTGAACCCAAGCCCAAAGATGCTAAATTCCCCCTTTTCTTTGTTTAGTTTCTAAATACCAACAATTACCAATTATTCCTTTCATTTTATTTTATTTTTACTTTTTTCCATTTTTAAGATGATAATCTAAAATATCCTTTGAACAATAGTGTATTATTCATTATAATTTACGTTTACGTAATCTTGTTATAAATAGTTTGCTATTCACTATAATTTGGAAAATAATAACTTATAAAAGGCTATAAAGTCCCACACAATCATTAATTACTCTCCCTTTTTTTAGGTGATCATTTACCGTATCTTTCAATCAATAAATAAAAAGTAAAACTTCAAGATATATTTTTGTACATACAACTAGAATTCAAATTATTATCAACCTAGCTACTTAAAGAATTACTAAATGTGTTTGACTTTGTTATATTTTTAAATTCTTATTTACCAAATTATTATGAATAGTAAATTATTTTTAATAAAATTAATTAATGTATTAATTTTTTTAATAAGTTATATAACTATTAAATCACTCCTATTTTTTTATCATTATATTAAGTATATATCCATGATTTCCTTAAGAAAATGAGAAACATGACACTTGGGAATTATCAATTTTTTCTTAGTCTCGAAGGAATTGGTGTGAAGTTAATGTTCAAAATAAATAGAAAAAAGTGCAGAAGAAATTTTAGAATTTTCTAGTTAAGGGAGGATGTGAAAAATAATATTTTAATAGTAATTAGAAAAAAAAATATTGGGTAAATTGGAAAGTTAACGGGCAGGAGTTAAAATCATTATTAGTAATTATTTCTTCTCCATAATATTATCAATTAGGAAAATGATTCATGTACAATTATTATTTATTGCAAGTATTTTATAATTTTTCTTTTTCTATCACGATTAAGACTTAAACACATATAAAGATTTCAAGTTAAAAGATTAGTCCATCAATATCTATTGGTATTAATCTTAATCTTAATCTAGCTTATAAGTGGTTATATTTGTGATTCGTCCTCTCAATGAAAGTTCTAACTGCCAGGACTTAAATACATGTAAGTACCACATTGAGTTTCTAATTCTAGTCAATATGAGACTCTTAGCATTGTCAGGACTCAAACACATGTAAGTACCAATTATAAGGACTTAAACACATCAGGAGAGTCCAACCCAAAAGATTAGTCTATTATGTGGCAAAGCCTCATGTAAGTACCACATTGAGTTTTAAATTCTACTCAACATGAGACTCTTAACATTGTTGTCCCCTTGAAGGTCCACGTCTATGGTGACTTCACTCCACCGACACTGACTTGATGGTAACTCTTTCCTTTTTGGCAGCTTTAGTATTCATAATTAGCCTTAATTCAACCTATAGATAGTCTTTTTTTTCCTTTTAATTTTTCTCTAGTGTCATCTTTTATTTATATTTCTAACATAGCTTTGGAAAGAGAAAAGAAAATGAAAAAGAAACTGAATAGAATAGGTAGATTTCTAGAAACATATCCTTTGTTGTTGCCTTGTTGGGTACTCTCCTATGGCATAATGCTCATGTTCACCAACAAACAATTATGCACTTATTCTTTTATTTCATTTATATTCCAAATAAACGGTCAAAATAGTCTTTGATTTTGTTATTATCGTTCAAAATTATCCATAACATATAAGAATAAGGAAAATGATCAATGACTTTCTTCTCCATCATTCAAAATTGTTCCTGCCATCAACGCACACTAACCGAGTCATGATGTGGTGTCACGGTGGAAGCCCAAAATGGTATTGTATTAGTGAGTGAAAATTAAGTGTTTTTGTCCTTTAAAAGTTGAAAAAGTGGTCATTTTTTTCCCTATTTATTCTTCTTTCTCCATTTTTGTTGGCAACTCACTCACTCAAAATCAAGCATTTTTGGTCTCGTTTTAACCATTATTATAAGAGAAACAAAAGTTTTTAATTGATTTCACCAATAAACTTTAAATTATGAGAAATAAGTGGATTTCTCAACTGTTACCGCTCAAAAAAATGAGTAACATATGAAGAATAAATTCTCGTTTTATATCATCAAATCATATGATAATAGATATTTTCAACTATGATTCAAAGGTTACCTAAAGCGCTAAGCTTATTGCATCAATTAATCACTAAACATAGAGAAATCTTATAATTTCTCATTAGTCTGGTCTTATAAACAAATAGAGTTCAAAATACACTACAAGAAAAATGTTAAATAGTGACCGAATTTAGTGACCGCACACCATCGGTCGCTATATTAGTGACTCATTTTGTGACCATAACATAATTCGGTAGCTTTTTTGACAATTTTGTAATACTTGCGACCAAATTAGTGACCACCACTCATCGGTCGCAATGGATTTACCACATTCCGTCACGGTTTCTGTCGCTGGAGAAATTCTTTTTTAAAAAAAGTGATTGCGTTTACGACCAATCATTGCCGGTTGCTAAATTAAAGGGAAAAAATCTTTGCGGCGACATCTGCGACCGAATGAGCCACTTTTAAATTTGGGTATGTTAGCGGCCAAATTTCAGGTGGTCGCTAAGTTTAAATTTCAGGGGAATTTTTTTTTACCAAAAATGACGTCATTTCTGTTTTTTATTTCTTTTTTTAAAAGTAAAATTTAGAAAAAGAAACTAAAAACACTATCTCTCCTTAATTCTCTTCTTCGATAAACATTCAGAAGGAACAACGAACCGCTAAGCCGTCGCCTCACACCATCGTGCAGAGCCACCGTCACTGCGCCTCTGGCCACCGCAACCGCACCTCATTGCTCGCCTTCCCATTCGATAAACTTAAATTTGTACTTTCGGATTTGTGTGGTGTTTTTTTGTGATGATTCTTTTTTCTAAGTTAAAAGGATAGACATGCCAATTTCTTAAGTTGGCTTTATTCAAAATTATCACATTGGTGGAATAGGGACTAATATGAATGATAATTTCTAAAGTGAGACTAAAATTGAATTTTTGTATAATTTAGTACTAAAATGAATTTATTCCACTGTTTGAATAGTTTTGCATTACTTGGACAACATCATCATTTTAAGCATGGCATGTTTTTGGACAACATCAATTTTGGTTGCTTGAATTTATTCTACTGTTGTGAATGGTTGCTAATTAGCGACTAGAATTTATTAGGTGCTAATTTTGTGGAATAGTTTGGAACTAACTTTAGAGACTTATTGCTTGTCCTTGCTAAGCAATTATATTCCTAAGAAAAAAAATTGATGTACAATAGAATGGATCAAAATAGAAGGCTTAGAAAAGAGTTTGTCGATGGGGTCAACAAATTCATTCAATTTGCAACACGTTAGGAGAGCTTTGGAACTTACTCAAAATTGAGGTTTCCGTGTAAGAAGTGTGGTTGTAGACAATTCCATGATGTTGATGATGTTATGCTACATTTGTACAAGTGGGAATTGATTGATAATTACTACTATTGGACTAATCACGGTGAAGTAAGCCGCCGCATCCCCATGTTGTGATGTCGGAATCATATGATGGCGTTGACGAGTAGATGGACGAGTTCAATTTATTTGAGAAGATGATCATGGATCATGCCAAGCCCTCAATTGGAGAAACATTGCAACAAGAGGACACAAAAGAAGAGAACTATTTGGAAGAAGATCCGTGTGTATGAGTTAGGGAAGCTTGGTGATGAGTATGCGACTTCTTACAGCCAGCCAAGTTCTCAAGCCAACTCATCATCAACTCTTGACTATGAAGCGATGATTGGTTTCTTTAATGAAAAGCTAGCTGAGAAGGACCTTAAGATTGATCACATTAACAAAGAGCTGGCGGAGAAGGATCGCAAGATTGATCAAATTAACAATGAGCTGGTTGAAAAAGATCGAAAGATCGATCAATTTAGTAGTGAGCTCAAGAAGACACAAGGGCTTGTACAACAACTCATACAGTGTGTTGGCATGCCTAGATCCTCTTCTACCACTACTCATCCATCTCTTGATCCGACCCCACGCGATAATGAGGACCCATTGGAGGATGATTTAGACCTTACTTAGTGATTTTATATCATGATAGTTTCAGTATGTGATGTTTCTTTTTAGATTTAGATTCTTAGCTTACTATCTATTTTGACTACTTTTTATGAGACTTTGATTTCATGTTTTGTTGTAGAATTTAACTCTTGGATATTATCTTTTTTGAAAACTTCTAATTTTCGTTTTGATTAAATTATGTATTGAGATTCTCATTAGAAATTTTAGTTATTCTTATGGTCTCAGTAATTATCCTTGCTGTGAATGGTTGTCTGTATGCATATTTACAGGGTTTTGTATTTTGAGATGCCTAAAAAAACAGAAACTGAAACTTGTAGCAAACTAAAATAGCAACCTAAGTATTCGGTCGCTATTTAGTCACAACAATCATGAGTGAGTTGGTCTGTGATCCATCATGCGCTCTGGCATGGTGATCATGACCTCGATTCTAGCCTCCGACGCAGTGGTGTAGCATCTCCGACCACTCACTTGGCGGTGAGGGTGGGGTAAGCACTCCGACGATCAAGTCAGTGATCTTTCTCAGAGAGTATAGTTTTAGTGTTAGAGTGAGCAAAACGTACCAAATGAAGATAAGTCATAGGTATTTATAGAGATATGGGGGGCTAGGAAAGTCAAATCTGTCATTGTCACGTCATCGTGAATTACGGCGCTAAGTATGGATCTGTAGCTAACCCCACGTGGGGGAGATATGCCTTGTGCCTCATGTCGCGTATCCAAGTCGTGACATCTACGACATGAACCTGACAACATGACCTACCCACGTGTCCCCACCTTACCTTGTACGTGACGGGTTAGGTCCATAACAGTCTGCGACCTTATTCTGCCACCACTCTGGTGACCGATATCTACGACTGAAATAGTGACCACCTTAAGGCCGTCACAACCATTGGTAACTAATTGTGAAAATTGGTTACCAAATTAGTGATCACAATATTTTCAATCCGCGACTGATGATATCAGTCGCAAACTTAGCGACTGAACACATTTTAGTTGCTAAAACATTAGCAACTGGGGTTTTAGCTACAAAATTGCGACGATCGCTAATTCAGTCGTTGATTCGAATTTTGCTGGGAGTATATAGAAATTATCATTGCATGCAACACTGAATCAAGCAATACAAAAATGGGTTTTAATTGTGATACATAGTAGAATAAAAGGCCTAATTCACTTTCTCACAAAAAAAACCTTTCAGTCAAGGTAAATTTTAGATCAATTAAAACATCGATATTATGTCCACAAATGAAAAAACAAAACCAAATGGAGGAAGAGGAGTGAGTTGGTTTTGGTTGCCAAAAAAAAAATGGAGGACGATGAGTGAGCATGAATGAAAATGACCGTTTTTTTTTTTCAACTTCACAAGGACCAAAACATTTTATTCTCGTTTTCTACTTATACAAGGTCGATTTGGGCTAACATCATGACACTTAACGTGTCATATTATGACTCTTTTAGTGTGTGTTAACCATATGCATCATTATAAGTTATAGAGGATAAAATCAAGAACTATTTTGAATGGTAATAATAAAATAGAGACATTTTAGTCATTTATTCTTTATATTTCACTTTTTAATCTTAAAATATTTTCAAGATGCTAGTGCTGTTAGTGTTAAGTGATGATTCTACTGTATGCACCTTCATGAATGAATTGGCGCGCATAATCGTTTGGCAGCTTAGTATATAGTCCATGTTTGGATAAAGTTTGGATGAAAGTTGTGTAGAAAGGGAATTGATTTTGAAGAATTAAAATTGATTTTGATTATTGAGTTTAGTTATTTGGTTATGAATTAAAAAAAAAGTCAAAATTAATTTTGATTGAATTAATGTGAGAGTTGTTTTTTGTTGGGTTGAAAAGTCTACATTTTATTTTTACTTTAAACTTACTTGTAAGAAAAAATATTCTCAAATATAAATTACGTTACTTTAAAATTAATTTTATAAAATTGTGTTGATTCAAAATAAATTATACGTACCATCACTAAATTAAAAACACACATAATTAATGGTAAGAATTTGGATTAGCTATTTTAAATAAATAATTATTTATTTTTATAAACTCTTTTATAAAATTTTTAAAAAATAAATAATTATTTCCATAAAATAGTAGTTTTCAAAAATATACTTAACTCAATAGCTTAATCTATTCACTATAAGATAGCTGACTTTTAGCTTTTAAATGGTGCTTAATTGATAAAAAAAATTTGTTACTTTTTGCATTTTTCAACTTTTTCAGTTTTTTTTCACGTGTTATATAAAGGACATATTGTTATTTTTTTATATAATATTGTTATTCTTTTAAAAAATATATAAAGGTCATATTACTACTGAAAAGTTTTAGTAACTCTTAAAATTTTTTAATAACATTTAAAAATATTATCTAATTAAAAAATATTGTCTTTTGTATTTGTAACATCTTTTTTAAATGTTATATAAAGATTTTATTGTCAAAAGTCAATTACATCATACTGATTGTCTGTATATAAGCTTCATAGTGTCAATTTTTTAATTTGATAAACTCCTAGCCTTAAATAAATATTTAGTCCTTATAAAATTAATATTTTTTGTTTTAGTCCATACAAAATATTTTTTATTTATTTTAGTTCAACTTAATTTAAAATTATTATTTTTAGTCCATACAAAATTAGTTATTTTTTTTGTTTTAGTTCCTGTAATTTTTTTTTAATTTTGGTCCAACTTAATTTAAATTTTTTGGTTTTATTCCTCAATGTTAATTTTTTCTTTATCACATTTTCAATGGACCAAAATATATAAAAAAAATGAAGTTACAAGAACTAAAACCAAATTTAAAAACTCTAAAAACTAAAAACTTGCACTTATTATGATATAAAATACTAAGGATTAAATACAAAAATTTTGAATTAAGTTATATCAAAATAAAAAATATTTTGTAAGAACTAAAATAAAAAATAATAATTTTATAAAGACTAAAAATGTATTTAAACCATAAAAAAAAAACAAGACAATGAGTACAAGAGTTACTACTCATACATATAAGTTTTATTAAAATAGGAAAAATGAAGAGGATGTTAAGCCGAGGCAAAACAGAACATACGGCGGCTTGTAAGTTGTAACCATCTTCATTTTCCATGATGACCAGTTTAATTTTCATTTGCAGGCTCCTAATTTTAATTTCAATAATCATTCCCTATAAAGTAAGAACATAAGTACCTTTCATAAGGTCTTTGAAGTACTTAATTTTTGTGTAAATGCACCTTTTGTCCCTCCATATTATTATAATTAGCTTGAACTATTTGAGACCATAACTGTTAACAGGACTAAGATAGAGAACATTGTTTGACTAATGCTAATTATATAAGGAGATCACATGTGATAACCACATTAAAAAAAAAAAATATAGTTTATCGTTATTATTCACTTATTGCTAGTTTAATAAAAAAATATTTTTTTAAGAAAATTATATTTGATTGAATTAGTGAAAGAGTAATGTTAAATTTTCCTAAAAATCTTTCTACTTATTTTTTATTACTATATAAAGTATAAAATTAAATGTATTTTTAATTTTGAAACCATAAAAAGCATTGAAAATATTGTTTAATGACTAAGTAGGAGAATTTGTAAGATTACGAAATAGGAGGATTAGGAATTGCTCATGTTTATAGGGACCCAAAAAATTTAATATGTATTTAATACTTATTAAAAAAAGATGACCACAAAAATACTAATATGATATATTATGTTATTTTTTAACATGAAATGATTCATTCCCGACAAAACTCCAAGAAAAATTAAAGATAAAATACTGAAAAACACAGCCGAGCGCTGAGGAAGAAGAAAAACAAAAAATCTAGTTATGAAGCCAAGGAACACAAAATGTTATAAAAACAAATTAACAATACAAAAAATTTAAATTTGATACCAGATTGCCTCATGATGTTGACTTCATGGGTTGTGACGTGTGAAGGAACTGAATCATAAAAAATGTGAAGACTTTTTTTCGTAAAAAAAAAACGTGAACTTTTTTTTTCCTGGTCAACAAACGTGAACTTTTAAAGCACAAAAACATTGACTGACTCATATCATTCCCCTGTTGGGCCTCTTACTGGATTAGGAAGAAGCATCTGCATCTTAAAATTGTTAGGGTCGATTTATTTTACATTTTTATTTTATATATATGTGTTTGAGTTAAATAATGAGACGAAAGAGACTAAAAAATAATATTTTCGTATTTAGTTTTATTTTATAATAATAAAATTTTTTTTATAAAATAATAAAAATAAATTATAGTTATTTTTAATATTTGCTATTATTAAATTCGGGTTTTATGTGTAACTCAATTCAAAAAATTAACTTATAAAAATGTGACTTATGGTTTATCACACCTTTTTATATTAACTTTTTTAGTTATATTCTTAATCAATATGAGACTATCATCATTCCCATCTTAACACATCCCATCTTATTCAAGATGTAAGACTTTCGTCATCATCTTCTTAATACACCCACCTCTAAGTGTGGTCCACATAATGACGCGTGAGTCTGCAAGCAATCACATATGCGAGTGTGATTCATATCATGACTGTTCAGGCTCCTTCAAGTTCACGATGTGGAACTTTTGTCATCTTCATCTTAACACACCCATTTGTGAGTGTGACTCAAATCATAATATGTGAATGTGTGTTTGTTTTGGCGTTTTAATTAAATTCACATTCAGCCCATAATTAATAATTGATTTCAGCTTGGATGCAACATGTTTAGCTGTAAATCTGAATCCACGTTCGAGACCATGTTTCACGTTCAAATGTGCCAAACGTGGAAACAACTTTTCTTAGCTTCTAGATTCGATGGATTCACATTCAGTTTGGATTCACGTTCAATCTAAATCAATTCTTCAAACGTTAATCTAAACACACACTAAGTCTGCAAGCAATCGCATATGCTAAGTATGATCCACATCATGATTGATTAAATTCATAGAAAGAGGTTTGCGGCTCTTATACCATATTAAATTCGGGCTTTGGGTCTAACTCACTTCTAAAAGTTAGTTCAAATGAAGAGATTTGCCCCCACTTCTTATATTCTCTTTCTTAACTATATTCCTAATTGACATGAGACTTTCATCATCCTAATCTTAACATACCAACCTCTATATGTGACCCACACCATGGTACTTGAGTATGTAGGCAATCACATATGAGCTGTTGGCTCACATCAAATGAGCCTCTGATACCATATTAAATTCAAAACTTGTGTTTAACTCAATCTCAAAAATTAGTTTATAGGAGGAGGTCCATGGCATCTCTTATATTCACCTTCTTAGCCATATTTCAAGTCGATTTTAGACTTTCTTCATCATGTGGGATGAAAGTTCCACACCAACAAGAAATATATCTAAGCAAAAGTGAATGTAAAAGGTGTGAGAACCTCTTTTTATGAGATAGTTTTTGTGATTGAATTAAGTCCAAAACTCAAATTTAATAGCTATACAAATACAAATTTTAAAAAATAAAAAATATAAATAATACAAAGTAAAAATACCCTAACTCCCTACACCAACGTTATTCTTGTTAGTTTTTACATTTTCATGTATATACTTTTTATTTATTTACGCAGATCATATTTCTCTTATATACTATCTAGCTAGCTTTATCTTCATGGCAAACATACATTTGGTGTGACTTAATTTTCCTTTCATTTTCTAGCCATCTGTACATGAGACGGACCAAGTCAAAGTCAGCCACCAGAACACTATTATAGTAGGGTATAAATACAATATATTTTTAGCCTTTGAATTTTTGTAAAAAATCATTTAGTGTATTCACTTTTAAGTTACTGTTATTATCTCCTCAGTTACTAACAAGTAACAAACAGTAGAGTACATTTTCAATTAATTAGTCCTTATAATTAATTCTCTTATATCACATGAATTCAACAATTTATCATCACTATTGCTGAGTTGGTATAACTAATTTTGAGGCTTTTTTGTTAAGAATTTTTAAACAATGAGTTTTATAATCCTAAGAGTTTGTTTAGTGGTCTAAGATTCCACTAAATTTATAGGAGGGACGATCCACGGAGGGAGGTCCCATGTTCGAATCTCACCTATGCCAAATTCTCGGGGACTAACGCGCGAACGAGATTAATCTCATCCTAAGGGTGGGGAAACCCGTTATATCATTATATATATATATATATATATATATATATATATATATATATATATTTGTAACAAAGGAAATTAAAAAAAAAAACAAAGAGAAAAAAAGAAGCTAAGATTCTTTTGAGAATGCAGCCCCGATCTTATCAGATAAAAGAAGAGTAACCATAGGAGGACATTCCTCAAGAACAAGGGTGTCTTAAGGTTAATCTGCATCCTTGGCCAAGATATCTGCGCACCTATTGGCTTTTCGAAGGCTATGAGAGACTGAGACATTCCAAGGCCTGTGAAGCAAAGCCTGAATGTCAGCGATGATATCAGCACAGACATGAAAATGTGTATCCGTAGCATCCGAAACCAAGCTCACGACCAATAAATAATTAGACTCAAGAAGCACAGACCGATAGCCACGATCTCAAGTTAACGAAAGACCAACTAGAATTGCTTGAAGTTAGAGAATGATCTCAGAAGCCCGACGCCTACCTTGGAAACCAAACAACCAGGCACCATCATCATTACGGAAGATACCACCTATATTGCCAATATCCATATTTTGCTACAGACTTCCGTCAACATTAATCTTGACAAAACCAGCCGCGACCAGGCTATTAGAGGATGATGATCGCGATTTCGGCGACACTCCAAGGGAAACTCCTCATAGAGTAGTTCCTTCAGAGGTGTATGTATGGAATTAATGACAAAATCAATCTGCCACTTGTCATCATTGAGAACTTGATTACATCGCCACGACCAGATCCAGCACATAATGATGTATAGCGTATGAGCTGATGGAGAGGTTAAACAACTATCAATCCAACGAACATGATCCATAATAGTAAAATCAACCTGGACCATTGGCATGAACCGATGCCAAACTTCAAGGGAATGAGGGCAGTCACGGAGCGTATGAAGAATATTCTCCAATTGGCAATAGTATCGACCACATCCCGAGGCTGCTGCAAGGTTTCTATACAGAACTTCACTAACTCTGGCACTCTAAGTTTCCATAAGGAACTCCCGCGCCTAGTACCAAGATTGATGTCGTTCCCTCTAATCAACCACTTATAAGCACCGTTAGTGGAATAGACACCATTCAAGTTGGCCGTCCAACGCCAAACATCCTCATAGTGGCCAAGAGCTGGGATTACCATACTCTGAATCTCAAATTTAATGTTGTTTGGTACTATGGTGTAGAGCTGATTCCAATGTCTAAGAACCATTCAACCAAAGGTCGCGAACCTTCAGCTAAGTGTCTGTTATGTGAACATAAATATCATAAAATAATATAAAAACTAAAATTTAAATACATTAATAAATGTATATTTTAGAGAGTTTGAAGCACGAGTTTAACATAGCTTAGGCGGGTCCTACATTTCCATTCAACACGTGTCCCTTTGAAAAACACATCTCTAATATGTACTTAGGGGTCCATCAAATCGCGTAAATTGACGAATTCAACAAATAAAATCAAACCAATTCATAAATTTGTCTAACCTAATTATAGTTGGGCAAAACTCAAATCAAACTAATTAAACCCGAAGATAAATATTGGTTTGGATATCGAATTTGGAAAATGCAAACCCAAACACCCAATAGACTATTCGATAGACCTAACTATCGTAATATTCATGGATTATTGGACTTGATATAAATATTATTTATTGTTATTATATTTTTTATTATTTAGTTCCTTCTTATATTTTGTCCTCTTTTGTATTATTTTGATTAGAAATTAGAAATTTGGTTAAAAAAGATAAGATAGTTGAGGTTCATAACTATTTACAAACTAAATAATGTTAAATTAAACTTTTTTTTTTGTTTTAATTAGACAATCCGATGATTGAACCAAAACTAATCCATGATGTTTTGGATTTTAGTTCGAATTTTAAAATTTTTTTGCATAAATCTAAATCAAATCAATCCAAATAATTTTGCCGATTCAAATATTGAGTAACAATGAGACTGAACCAACCTAACCCTACTGCACTCCTATATGTACTACATTATGAGTCGCTTTGAATCGCTTTGAAGTAATTGAATATTCTAAACACAAGTAATTAATATAAAATTAAGGGATCAGAGTACTAATTTGTCTTTTTTATCTGTCAAACTTTGCGAATTTACTTGACATTATGAACAAAACAGATCGAGCAGCAAACATGGAATTTGATTCGTATAGGGTGGGTCATCCACTGTGACGAAGCAGCCACATGTGTGTCAACTCATTGGTGATTTTTCTTATTTTTCATTTTGATAAATAAATGGAGAAAACTTCGTAAGGTGAATGTACTGTAACACTGTTCAGTTTTATGGATGTCCTCTAACGGGTTCGTCAAATTGAATATTGATGACAATCTAGTTCATCAGTCGCTCATGACAATTCTGAAGAATTTTGTAAATGTGATGATGATTTTTGAATCTTAATTTGGGAATTTCAAGATTATAAGAAGACTTTTGATATCTTTATGTTTGAGTTGCTCGCTATTTTGATAGGATTTAAGGTGGCTTGAAAAAAAGAATTTTGGTCTTCTTGAGATGAGTTCGATTCTTTAAAAGCTATTAAATTGATTCATATAATGAGGAATATTCTCGTTATCATGCTTACGTTGTTTTGACTACGAATATTTGTTTTTTCCTTGACAATGATTGGAATGTGAATATATCTCATAGCTTGCGGGAAGGAAACTAATGTGATGACGTTCTTGCCGAAATAACTATTCATATGCCGCATGATTAGGGACGGATCCAGAAATATTTGGTGGGAAAGGGGGTGGGACGAATTTTTGTGTGTGTGATTAGAGAGTAAAATTTCAAATTTATAATAAGAATTATTAAGCATATAAAAAATTTATAAATAAATTTTTTTTTTCAGTTTTGAGAGAAAACAACACGAATCGTTGTTGAAAAGTCTTATATTGACTAGAGATATGACCACTATAATGTATATAAATGGTGTGACAATCCTTTTGTATAAGCGAAGTGAGTTAGATTCAAACCAAAAATTTAAGGGTTGAGTATAAATAAAGAATATTTGTTGTCATTGTCTTTTTTCTTAAATATAACCATATAACAAGATTTTAACTGTAATAGAAATTGTCATTGTCATTGTCTTATATTCGACCCTGCGACCTAGAGGCGGATTTAACGCCACACAACTACTGGGACATGAATCACGTATTGCTTATTAGCGAACTATGTAATATATAATACCTCTTACATGGGGAGGGGGGACAAGGCCCATCTTGCCTCCCTTGAGTCCGTCCTTGTACATAATTTTATTATCTTTAATGCTTGTGTTGGTTCTATTTCGCTGGCTTTTTTTTTAACTGACTGGATTAGAACCATATTCTCCAAGTATCTTTGTCTTTTTTTTTTTCTTCTTTCTGTTTGTTGTTTTCTTTCATTCATTTAGCAAAATAACTATAGTTATTTTTGACTTTTTTTTTCCTTTTTCTACTCTATCTTTATTTATTTATCACTTTACATATTTAACATAAAGCGAATAATTGATAAAAAATAAAAAAAGTATTATATAGAATTTTGTTAAACAATGCACTTATTATAACATTTGTTAAGATATACTAATAAATACATTATATTTACTGTTTTAATTTTTAAAAAAGTATGCAATTTATATATTTCATAATACATAATATATAATTTATATTTTTTTATACAACACACCACTGACCACCCTCCTATGGATCCATCTTAATTAGGCATATGTCTCGTGCAACATTATTATATATCATTTCTGATATGATAAAAGGTCACATGGTTCATAACATAAAGTTGGAACTTGGAAGAAAGACAAACTCGGAAGGAATTTTTTAATACATAGTACAACAAAGATGTTGATCCATCCAACTACACTATTTTGATTTTTGACCAAAAAAGGAATATTGGTTATGTCATCACTTACATTATACAATGTTTCGCCGACGGTCAAGACAAAAACCTCCTCTCATCCCTAAGCTGCCCCATCCTTTGGTCGTTGGCATTTTTGACCATCACTTCATCCTCATGCCCATATTTTTTTTCTTAGCACTACTAGTTATTATTTAATTATTGATAAAATTTGATATAGTTAATAGATAATTAGATTATTTAAACATATTAATAGGAGTTTAAAGTCGCATTCACTTTAGTGATCTTTCAACTTTGATCTCTACAGTGGTGGGAGTTATACCTGTAAAGACTTTAGTGTCCAAATCATTGATAGTTGATGGGATTAGCACCATCCTTATTAAGAGTGACATCATCCTTTTTAATATATAGAATTATGATTCTTATATATAAAGGGATGATGTGATTTCTAAAATTGGGTAGTCTCAATAACTTCATGTTGTACATTTATAGTGAAGGCATGGAGCTTTTAGGATAGAATTGAACATACGTACTTTGGGTCTCTTAAGGTTATTGAGTTTGGACCTTTGGTCCACCTAAATCATAGCGTTCGTATAGCATTTCGGCTATATGCCGATCATGTGGACCGATATGGCTTCATATGGCCAAATCTCAATATGGCCTAAGTGCCATGATATACAACAAATATAAAAATTATTAAAATAATTTTTATTTTATTCTTTAACAAATTAAAATATTTTTATACTCATGATTTATGTTGGAACTCGTATGAACAATTATGTTCATATGCGGCTAATTTTCTTAGTCCACGTGTTATTTTTAGGTGCCAACAATTTGTTCACAACAATCTATATAAATAGTTTAATACAACACAAACAGCATACTCTTGAATCTTATTCACTCAACAATGGAAGCTTATTCCAATTCTTATCCTACCTCTAACTATTCACACTCCGAAGAAACTAACAATTTTAAAAACGTTTACTCTTTTCAATCCCATAATAATAACTTGCTTCACTCCGTGAGAAAATCACAGGCGAAACCGTCAAAGAAAGCGCCGCCGGTAGCACCGCCTCCGCGGAAACCGGTGAGAGTGTACAAAGTGGACGCGTTGAATTTCCGAGATCTGGTACAGCAGCTTACCGGTGCACCCGAGTTCAGCCCTCAACAATTTCAAAATGTTACTTCAAGTGTTGCTACGCCGTCAATTCCAGTGTCTATGGGAATGAAATCTGAGGAGAATAACGGTGAATCGGGTTTGTTGGAATTGAATTTATCGTCACCGTCGAATTCTTATAACTGGTTTTCTAACTTCCCACGCCTATGAGTCCGCGAACAATGATCGGATCCGGGTCGGGTTATGATGGTTATTTGTAAATTGTACTCCCTCCGTCCCTATTTAACTGTTCGGAGGGAAAAAATCATAATATTGAAATGTAATAATTATTATAGTTTTTCAAAATAAATTTTGAGCTTTCATAATATCATTTATCTCTCATTATTTGATTGGTGATAGTGGGGTATTGATTAGCCTCCAATTAAATATAAGTTAGAATTGGTAAAAATATAATTAATGTTACATTAAAAATATGAGTGGACAGATAAATAGAAACAAATTTTTTTTTCTCTCTGGACATTAAATAGAAACGGATGGAAAATTGCTTGATAAGGTGGTGTAAATGACTCTTCGCTCCGGCAGCTGCTAGCGTTTGTAGTTACCATTACTCCCTCCGGTCCTATATATAAGTCATCTTCTAAAAGAAATCTTTGGTCCAAAATATAAGTCATTAACTAACTCATTAATTGAGTTTTCCTCTTTTACCCCTTATACAATTTTCAAAGATTTAATTAATGATGGAGTGAGAAAGAGAGTAGAATAAGAAAGAGAAAGAGATATTAATTTTCAAAATATTTACTAACACATTTAAGTTGAGGACGTAGTTGAAAAAAACTTAATTTTTTAGACAAATTTAATGAACTAACTATCATTTCTTGATTTTGTTGATTCGGTTAGAAGTGACTTATATATAGGACCGGAGGGAGTATTAGTGTTTTGCTAAACAATTCTGCTAAAACACTCGTTAAGATTACTAAAATTAAAAAATAATGATAAGTATATATTATTTTCTCTTCTAAACATAAAAAAATTTATATTTTGCAATAATTTTTTATTATATTTTACTTAAGTGTTATAAGATCACATTTGCCTTTTTCTTTTAAAAAGAAAAGAAAAAATAAAATAAAACATTATATGATCACATTTTCCTTATTTTATTATATATGTAGAGTACTTGTTAACATGTACTATACTCAGGATTTTAAAAAAAAATATATTATTGCACTTTTGATATTACAAGTATGTTTAATATGTGGTTTTGGTCCTATGATATTCTGTTTAAATTTTTTCTCAAATTTAAACGCATTAGGATAAAGCTTTTATCTTGTTATTTTTTTTAAATATATATTATCATAATTCATTAGAATTTTTAAAAAATACTATGTATAAAAAGCACCAAAATTGTATCTAATAAAATTTATAAGAGGTTAAAAGCACTAAAAAAATTGAACGATTTAAACCACCAAATATTCACTATACTTTAATTTTGAGATCAAAACTACAATTAAAAGAAAAAAATGTACCATGATAATATAGGATGAAAGAGAATAATTATTGTTATATGTATTGAAGTATAGAACTAAGTATATCTGATTATTTCTCTTTGACAATTTATAAAGGCATTAAAGGATTTAGTGTTATAAATCATCAAGACTTTAGAAGGGTTAAAAATATTTCAATTCCTTCAGTTTTGTTTTATGTGTAAGTTAATATTAAAATTTTAAAAGTGTTTAATTTGTTTTTTTTTAAGTGTGCACTTAGATACAAAATCATATTTAGCGACAATTTAAATTGTTGTTAATTCGAATGAAAACTATCAATAAATGTGACTTTTGCATGTAAATACACATTTTGTAAAGTTAGTGCACTTATTTACACATTTTGAAAGTATTACACCTAAATGCATATACACTAAAGTTCAGAAGACTTATTTATTTTTAAACCACGTGAAAAATCATTTCAAAACTCTCAATTTGAATTTTAGCAATCACATGAGAGTAATGTCGAATTTTATCTTTGATTCTTGACACACGTAGATGCCACAGATACTTAATATTGAAACAAAATGTGAACTAGAGACCAATTTGATTGATAGATGATGATTTTGGGGACTAAATTAATTGTGTAAATATAATTTTAGAGACTAAATTGATACATTACTAACCTGTGCTGTCTGGGTGATTAAATAGATCTTAACGCCATAGACTAATTTGAGGGAGAGATGGAAATTTTTGGGACCAACTTGAGTAATGATAACTTTAGGGATTAAAAAATATTTTTCCTAATTTTAAGGACCAAATTGATAGAAGAACATAATTTTAGGGACTAAAATTAGGTTTGAAAAATGAAAAAAAGAAATTAGATCAGCAATACATAGATAATAAAAGGACTACACAATCTCCAAAAAAATTACGATTTACAACTCCAAGTAGTCAACTTATTTCTCACTCTATGAAAAACACACCCATAAGCCACTTTACTAATGGGATGCAGTGCATCCCACAAGCAAACCTAGATATGAGGACGAGATAGTCCCAATTTTATAACCAAGCTCAAGAGCCATAGCTTCTGACCAATAATGATTGATATTGAAGGTGTATAACTAAATCTTTTGGTAATTGACTTTCAAGCCTGAAATTAATTCAAACAAATAAAAAATCACCTTCAATTTGTTAAATTGTTGTATGTTACTTATTATAATTAAACATGAAAAAATTAAAATATTTTAAAATTAGTTCAAATATATATAGTAGCAATTTCGCTTTGTTAATTTTAACATTATATATAATTTTTGTTTTATTAATTTGCAAAAGAAGAAATACAAAAAAATATATTTATCTATTTATTTAAATAAAACGCAAGTAAAAGGTATAAGTATGTGTATCTAGAGGAATCTACGTACGAAATATCTTTTCCTCACTTGTAAATCAACATATATTCTGTGGGGTTGTTATAAGTGGTTTTGTCAATCTATTGTTTTACCTTCTACATGTTTAGAATGTTTTTGGTTTTTGGCTGCATGCAGGCATTAATATGTCCTAATTCCATTGATAAGGATATATGGATTAGTGTTTCATTAACTATTACTATTTGATGTGTTTATAAATGAATAAATGATCAAAAAGGTTTCTGATTGTATGCCTATCATTCAAAATGGTCTCCGAATGATAAGACTAATCAAAATGGTCACTGACTCTATCATCTGTTATTCAAAATGGTCTCTGACTGATAAGGCCAACCAAAATGATTTCGGGCTTTGTCTTCTGTCATTCAAAATAGTCTCTAATTTTGTTCTCCATTGTTTAAAATGGTATCTGAATTATAAGAATAAGAAAAATGGTCCTAGACATTATAAGTCACATCGTATTTGATTTCTGCAATCTTCAATCTAAATCTCCCATTAAGTTTTCGCAAGACTATTGGATTTATGGACCAAAATGCATTATTTTTGTTCAATTACTGAAATGGCAGAGACTATTCTTATAAGTCATGGACAATTTTAAATGATAGAAGACAAAGTCAAGGACAATTTTAAATGATGGAAGACAATATCATGGACCATTTCAAATGATGGTAACATAATTCGGGACTATTTAGCACTCTGCCCCCATGTTTTGGTGAACATAGGGGCGGAAAGCTAAAAAAACTAAACAAAACTACAAGACTCTTATATACAAAGAGAAGAAGGAAGCATACAACAAAAGAATCTAAATAAGAAATGGTGTGAAGTGATAGGTTTTTAACCCAATATCCAAATTATGACCAGTTTTGGCCAAAGCATCCGCAACTCCACTTGCTTTCGTAAGACATGACAAACTGTATAATCTACAAACTCTAACAATACTTCAGTTATGGCCTTGTACAGAGAATGCGCTGAGTGTTGTATCGAGCAACCTGAAGATAACATTTGAACTACAATTGTAGAGTTTGATTGAATAACGATGTGAGAGAATCCTCTAGATCTTGCAAGATTACACCCTGGGAAAATTACCTAGAGCTCTGAAAGAGGGACTAAACAAGCACCCATGTTTGTAGCGTAAGCAACAATAAAGGCTCCCAGATGGTCGCGAATAACTCCACCACAAGTCGAGGAAGCATTGGAGAAAACTGTACCGTCACAATTAATTGAAATCCAATTCGTTGGTGGTGATTCCCAATGGATTGTGCAAGTAAGGCTTCTACCATTGTTTCCAAGCTTTAAGAGGGTGGTGTACGATAGTCTGACTTCACGAAAAAACAACCAAATATGTCTAAGAGTGCTATAAGTTGTAAACATGTTGCCTTCGAAGACAAGCTTATTCTTTCTATTCCAAAGGCAACGACAAGAGATTTCAAAAATAATTGGCCATTCCTTATATAAGTATCAACCATACTTAATAAAAGGTAGTTCTCCAACCAAACCGATAACTCGGGAGAATTCAAATCAGCCATATTCTTATGCGGAATTTGTTAGAAGTCCCACATCGGCTAGTGATATGGCCATTGTTGAGTTTATAAGGGTGTGACAATCCTCCTCCTATAAGCTAGCTTTTGGAATTGAGTTAGGCCCAAACCCAAATTGTAAGATGGTATCAAAGCCTATCCTAGATCCGTTTTTTGGGCCCCATGTTGTTGGGTGTTTGTTAGTCCCGTATTGTTGGGCCACCCGTTTGTTTGTCCACCCATGTTTGTTCACGCTCTAGTTGTGTAGTGCTGGGCGTGAGAGGGCGTGTTAGAAGTCCCACATCAGCTAGTGATATGACCATTGTTGAGTTTATAAGGGTGTGACAATCCTCCTTCTATAAGCTAGCTTTTGGGATTGAGTTAGACCCAAACCCAAATTGTAAGAGAATTAGGTGCCGCCAGAAGCCGAGGAAGCATTGGAGAAAATTGAACCGTCACCAGGGACGGATCCAGAAATACCTAGTGGGGGGGAAAAATTAAAATGATGATACTAAATCTGTCCCTGACCGTCATAATTAATTGAAATCCAATTCGTTGGTGGTGATTCCCAATGGATTGTGCAAGTAAGGCCTCTACCATTGTTCCCAAGCTTTAAGAGGGTGGCGTACTACTGTTTGACTTCACGAAAAAGCAACCAAATATGTCTAAGAGTGCTATAAGTTGTAAACATGCTGCCTTTGAAGACAAGCTTATTCTTTCTATTCCAAAGGCAGTGACAAAAGATTCCAAAAATAATTGGTCATTCCTTATATGAGTATCAACCCATAGTTAATAAAAGGTAGTTCTCCAACCAAACTGATAATCCAGGAGAATTGAAATCAGCCATATTCTTATGGGAAATTAGGTGCCACTAGAGATGAACAATGAGTCTACAATCACGAAACTTATGGATAATAGTTTTAGACTCTTCATTTCAAAGTGGACAATGCTTAATAGCGGTCATTCACCTTTTACATCGAGCTTGATAGGTGAGAAGAGCTTCATGGCTTATTTTTTATAGGAATATACGATAAAGTTAAGGACCATTCTAATGCCAAATTAATTTGAAGCACCTATCATTACCTAGAGAAGTATTTTCTATGATAGACTTATAGGTGGGTTTCACCTAAAAAAAATGCCATCATTTGTATATTTCCATGTCGCTATATTGAGTCCATTGGAAGGGGAAGCAGGATAGATTGATGCAATTATATGTACCAAGTGAGAGAGTAAAATATCGTGCAGTTTTTGTAGGTTCCATCCTCCTGAAGGTAATCTAAAGTCACGCACCTTAGAATGTCTGGTTGCACTTGTCAGAATGCTAGGAAGATAAGCATCAATGCACTTGTGATCAGAAATCCAAGAATCATAACTAAAATTTAGATAGTTCTTAATGGGGTGAAGTGTGTGCATGACATTTTTGAAATGGTGCAGTTAAGATTATGGTCTTGGATAAAATCCAAAACAGACATTTCAACCGTGCCTTTTTAATAATTGGTGATGTCAACCTATTTTATGTTTAAAGTATTGTCCAAAATTTTCTAGATTTATTTGCAATTCTAGGTGAAACATTGGATGAAATAAAGAGTGACTTCTTGGGATTGTCAACTTAAAATGTATCAGCTGAAAATGCTTGAGTGGATTTGGATTATCAATAATGTTTCGGGTATAACTCAAATATTGTACAACTTGTACAAGTATGTTGTTTTTAGCATTTTCTCTAAAAAAAGGAAAAAAAAAATGACTTAAGATAACTAAACAATCATCAATTGTATAAAGTTGTACAAACTCATAGTTGTACATTAACTTTAATTGTTGAATTATATGTAAAGTTAAAGTCATTTTGAATGATATGAGATTTTATCTTGCTGTTTTTTCTTAATTTACTGTGTTTCTTATTTGTTGTTCTTGGGTTGTATATACCTCATAAAAACTACTTGCCATTTTGCATCTCTGTTTTGTTTGTTATAATACGTATTTTCCCGATTGAAAAAAAAAAGTATGAAAGGTCTTTGACAAAGTTTAGGATTACAAAATAATAAAGGCAATTGAGGATATTGTGAAAAGATTGATGAGGTCTAGAATTTTTGTTGATATAATGGAGCAAAAAAAAAAAAACAGATTAATTTGGTATTTTTTTGGTGTAATTTACTAGATTTAGGTTGGCCTTATTAAAGGTGGAGGGAGGAATTGAGACCATTTAATTTTAGAAATTTTACTATTCATTTATGTATAAGAATCATAAATTTATATATTAAAAAGGATGGTGTCACTCCCAACAGGGATGATGCTAATCCCTTCCACCTTAAAGGTGTACGTTGAAAATTGAAATGCATGTGTTGTTTGGGCCGAAAATGGGCCTTCCCTTGATCGAGTACTCGAGGCTAATAAAAGTTTTCTTTTTTTTGAATTTTTTTTTAAGCTAAAAACAAATTTGGTTTCCAAAAACGAAAAGCTAAAAACAAATTTTTTTAGGGTTTATGATTTAAAGGTAGGAGAAAGTATAAATGAATGATAAAATATGAAAAATTTATTATTGAAGTAATATGTAAAAATAATTATAAAAAGAGCATAAATAATGCTTATATAGATGAAGAGAAGAGGTAAAATACCAACTAAATAACTAGCTCTAATAATATTAAAGAAAATGCTAATAAATGTTCTAAAAATACTTTTTAAGGAGCTAAATGAAATAAAATATTGTTGACAAATATAATTTATTATATTTTCAAGAAACGAACAAAATATATACGTGTAATTAATTTTTTAATTATAGTAACCCTAATATTAAACTCGATTAAATATGTTGACATTTTAAAAGAAAAAAGAGAATGATTTGACTTCTTTAGTGACAAAAATGCCTTGTTTTATTAAATAGTTCTAAAATTGTCCCAGTTTAATAAATATTTTGAAGTTTTTTTCTGTAATAAGTAAATAATTTACTAT
This sequence comes from Cyamopsis tetragonoloba, assembly GCA_037177725.1. NCBI lineage: Eukaryota > Viridiplantae > Streptophyta > Magnoliopsida > Fabales > Fabaceae > Cyamopsis > Cyamopsis tetragonoloba. The sequence goes on along the minus strand of CM074120.1, from coordinate 38,105,144 downwards.
TAAAATTCGGTATAATTGGTAGCACCAGGGTCTTTTAAGCACACCGATAAAAGTTGAATGCTAGATGTACATATAAAAAAAATTGTTTAAAGATTATATATCTCGTTGAATACATTAATTTAAAGTGTAAGCTTGGAAAACTCAAACGAAAATTAAATATTTTTTTAAATGCTTTTATTTATTTTGATACATCACTATAAAATAATAATTTAGTTATATCTTTATTAGTGTTTACTTTTGATGAATTCCAACACAAGTAATTAAAATTGTATTTAACAATGATTTTTTATTTTTGGTTTAAGTACTCTTAGGGGAGTGGAGGGATTTTAATGGTGGGAAGTGGAGGAAAAATAAAAATTTTTATAGTATGTTTGGTTCAAATAAAGGAAAAGTAGTATTTTTATATTTGGTTAGAGAGGAGTGAAGAGATTTTATGAGTAAAAACTCTCTCCCCTCCAAATCCTTGAACTTTTGAAAAATTTCAAGGGTTATATTAAACAGTGCCATAAAAGCACTTGTTAAGGTGCAATAAATACATATTTTTAAATGATTGGAGTTACTATAAACAACATTCATTAAATAGTTTTTCAAAATATTAAAATCTACTATTTTTAATAAAATATTGCTATTTTTGTAATTTTAACTAGTACCATAAAAACACTATTTAACATTTTTCAAATTTCAAAATTTAATAAAATTCGTCTTATTTCCTCCTCTTCCCTCCCTTTTTATTATTTTTAAACCAAACAAAAAAAAAAACTTACTCTATTCTCCTCTCATCCCCTCCTATCCTTTCCTAAAATTTCGAACCAAACATAAGGTTAATATTTCTTGTTAATAATATATTTTTGCATATAAAATAATTACTGATTAAATCAATATAAATTATAAATTATATTATATAAAAGTTATTATCTTGCAAAACCCTAATTTCTATAAATGCGAATTTCAAACACATTTTTCCTGCCCCTTTCTCTTTAGCATTTTTTTAATTTAAAAAGTAAAAAATGTCTAGTCTAATACTTTGTACCTTTTTTAGCTAACAATTTTTTTATATAACACAGTATATATTACATAGATAAAAAGATTAATAAATAAATTAAAAAAACTGAAAATTTTAAGGGATCAAAATAAATCAGAGTGGTCTTTTCCTCACAATCATTGATATTATTATTCTTTTTTTTTGAACTCAATTATTAATTATTAATATTATCATATAGAATTATTATAGAATAGATAGATCATAGATAGATTGGTATATCCGGAAACGGCGTCGCAGCAAAAGGTCTTATCTGGTTAAGAACTTCTCTTCACTAACGGCGAAGTGATGATCGAAATCTGGTAAGAGGTTGGAACCATCAACCATGTCATGGTTTGCAAGGACAATCGCTAACTCACTCAGACTCGACGACGACGATGATGACAACGAAGACGATTTTGAAGAACAAGAAGAATCGAAAAGCAACAATGGCGGTGACCTGAAATCCCCTCTGAAGAAATCCGAATCCGATTCCGTTCAACCCGATTCGCAATCTGAATCTATATCTACTCCCAGTCCCACCGCACGAGGCGTCAAGGAAGATTTCTCTGAGCTCACCAAATCCCTTTCCCGCCAATTATGGGGCGTCGCCTCGTTCCTTGCGCCGCCGCCCGATCCTCAGGCCGAACCTCGCGCCTCCGATCCCAACCCTACCGATGAAGACGTTATTGCAGGAATCCGAAGCGATTTCGCTGAGATTAGCGGGAAATTTAAGAGCGGGATCTCGAAGCTTTCTGGTAACAAGACAGTGTCTGAAATCACGAAGATCGCGTCGAGTTTCCTACAACTTGGATCCCAAGAGGAATACGATCTAGACGGTGTTGTTGGAGTCACAGACGAGGTGGTGGCCTTTGCCAGAGACATTTCGATGCATCCCGAGACTTGGCTGGATTTTCCCCTTCCTGAAGATGCCGATTCTGATGGTATATTGTATCAATTTCTTTTTTGTTATTGATTTTGCATTGTTATGGGATCTCTGCAAATTCTATTTTCAGTTTCAATTGTAATTTTGAGGTGATTAATTTGTTACTTTGTAATCAACTATATATTTGTTTCATTCGAATCTCTGCACCGCGTAGGGACTAGGGATGTAGCCAAGTGTAGTCTGATGCGGCCACAGCAGCCGACATTCTCAGCGCGATGTGACCATAAATAGTAAAATTTCAGCCACATTAGGGGATTGTTTAGATTGGTGGAAGTGGATGGAGTGGAGTGGTATATAGCTATTTACCATTGTTTGGATAAGTAAAAAGGAGATGGAATGGAGTGGTATCCAATCGAATTAATTCCACTCAATTCCTTGCCATTCCCCCAATTTTTGTTCTTCCCATTTTGGAAGAAGTAGATGGAATCCATTTTCGTTTTACCATTGTAACAACTAACAATGACATTACAATTCTATCCCCTAAAGTCATCTCCCGGGGAAAAACTGCCTGTTGGTTGTATGCCTCCGTATTCTCCCCGTACATTAAAAAAGAAGCCACCCAGTGCTTGTATGCCTCTTATAACTCCTGTACATTCAGAATGCTAATCGTTGAGGGCATGATTTGCTTAGTAACAATTCTTAACTCCACTTGACAAGGCTTGAGTGCAATCTTGCCGATTTGGAAAACTGGAATCCACTTGGTGTTATGAAAGCCAATGTTTCTTTTTTATGATAAAAAAAGCCAACATGTGCATAGGAAAATTGGTTGTTTTAAGTAGGAAATATAAAAATTATAACTCATTCCGGATTTCCTTGACAAGCATTTTAAGATTGTCATCATATGATATGAGTTTTTTCTGATATTTTACCTTCTGAAAAATTTTCCTTCTACAGATTTTGAGTTGTCTGATGCACAACATGAACACGCTCTTGCTGTTGAACATCTGGCTCCAAGCTTAGCTGCTCTTAGAATGGAACTTTGTCCCGCATACATGAGCGATAGTAGCTTTTGGTTGATTTACTTTGTACTCCTTCGCCCTAGACTCAGCAAAAGTGATGCTGATCTTTTATCAACCCCACAAGTGAGTTAATTTTTTATTGGAATTTGTTGCTTTCTTTGATGTATTTGTTTGATTTGATTTGGAAATTTTATGGTTAATGGTGCTGACTGCTGATGTTTCATTTGTAACAAAAGGTAATGTACTAATGTTATGTAATTTGTTGGCATTAATTGTTTTAGATTTTATTATTTTAGTAATGTGCAGCTAATGATTGAAATAAAGACAGCTAAGGTTTACATCGTTAATAGAATGAACTTGGCATCTGATTTGTATAGTTTGATCTTTGAAAATCGTAACAGACTCACTCTTGTATTGCTCATGTGACCAAATCTTATTGTTAAAATCCTTTATAAGTTATAAGTGATCTCTACAGAGAATTACCCAAGATGTTTGGAGATTAACATTCTTATGCTTGTTGCATATGATTTTTGACACCTGTTACTTTTTGAGACATTAGTTATTCTGCTTGCCTGTATTACCTGCATTTGATGTTACATGTGCAGATAGTGGAAGCTAGAGCAAAGTTAAGTCATGTATTAGACAAAAAAAATAAGGAAAAGAAAGAACCAGACGTATCTGCAGAGAGCAATATTCCCTTAAAAGAGGAGGAACAGCATCTCTTTGTGCCAAGCAATGCTCAACTTGAATCAGCACCTCTTCCGACCCCTGCTGCTGAAGCAGGCCCATCTATGACTGTGTCTGATGTTCAGATGGATAAACATTCTGTACAAAGTTCTGTACCTCAGATTGTTGACAAGTCTGTGGTTAAAGAATCGTCAGTGAATTCAACTGCAGGACAACCTTTATCTGGTTCAACAAATAGATTTTTGGATGAAACATATGAGGATGATGCTGATGATTGGTTGAAAGAGGATAGTTCCGAAATAGTTGGTCCAAGTGGAACTTCCATTCAAACTGGTAATGATGAGGATGTTTCATTCAGCGATCTTGAGGAGGATGATGGTGATGTGCATGCAAGTTATACAAAGACTAGATCAGGTTCTGATTCTTCAACAAAAGACTCTCGAGATTGGGTTCAGTTAGGTAGAAGTTCACCTAACTCTGATAAGGATATAAACTCCATTGGAAGCAGACATGCTGGTTCTGAGCATTCAAGTGCTCGTAATTCTGTGACCAAGGATTCCAATGATTGGCTTAATGTTGATGACATTGATGTAATATGATAATGCCTTGGAAAATGTCCCAGAGGTTAGTTTTTTATATGATTCTCATCTCATCTATTTTGTGAATATTTGCATATAGCTTCTGTACCATGTGATTAAACTCCAAAGACCTTGTTTGTGTAAATAAAGCCAATTCCACTGGGCATTGTGCTATGTATGGTTATTGCTGCACCATGCATAAATTAAATCTTCTATTTGACATCGGAATTCTAAGTTATTTGAGGTTATTAATACTCTTAACTGCCATACATAAATTAAATCTTTTATTTGATATCGGAATTTCAAGTTATTTGAGGTTATTTATACTCTCAACTGACCTATTTTGTTTCCCAACGATCTTGAATGAACCCTAGCAAGAGATTATCCATAATGGCCATGATGAATATTTATTTAACACTTCGTTAGAACAGTTACACTCTGTGAAAACATTGGGTGTATAGGACTGAAACATACTAGAACAAGTAAAACTTTTGTTTAGATTTTAAGCAGGTGCTCGCTTTTCTAGCCACTTTTGCAGCCATCGGTCATCAATTACTTGTTATTCCATATTTCAAAAATTCTCTAGTATTTGCTCCACAATTTGTTGCAATCCCCTGCTGGCTGCTAGCCTGCCACCCATCTGCCGGCTGCTACCATAGTTTGGCATCTTTCCCCATCAACATCGACACCCTTGGAATTGCCGCTATTTAAAAAGTCCAATCCTATGTTTCATAACCAAATATTCTATCATGCACACTCACATGCATCATCTTTCTTCATAGCCTTTGGCCTTGTGCCCATATACCATCAATTGTAACGCGTATAGTTTGGCGTCTGACACTTTGATGCCTACTTCATCTGTTATACTGGCCCAACCTTCCTCAGTCTAAATCTGTCCTCTTTCCCACCATTTTCTGTTTGGTTTCCTGTGTTTTTGACTCTCGTAGCGCCATTGTTTGCTATGCGCGACAACAGTCCTTAATCTGGCTAGTTCTTGCACTAACTCATAATACTTCCCTGTGTGTCGATTCACTCTAATTTTGTTGACCTCAGGTTGCTTGATGCCTTTATTTTGATTTTGATTTCCTGAGTTTTTTATGGAAAATCTCTTTCTCCTCTGATTGGCCCTGTGGCTTTTGTAGTAGATCATTCTAACCTTGCGACTTTGCTAATGAATCATATACTAGTCCCGCATCTTTTCCATTGCTCTGACCTTGTAATCGTTCTTATTTTCCTGCCAGCAGGAGTGTTAGACTATGTAAAAATGCTAACTCGGGTTCTATATATATGTCATATTGTAAAGATTCCTATATTCGTTCTTGTGAAGCATTGTATGTTGTTTTTAATTTCACCAACTCCACATTTCTATTTAGGTTTTGCTGACCATCTCAATCGATTTCCTTCTCTCTTCCCCTTATCCTTGGTTTTATGGGCATTTTGGTTGTGGGAAGTAACCACCCAAAGTGGGGAAAAATCTACGAATACTCATGTACTACTTACAACACCTCTTATGATGTTAACATGTGTCCTATACTATAAAAAGTATCATATATCTCACTAACTACACATCAAAGAGGAGAGTATGTACTACCATATATCTCATCATCATCGATTTGATTGCAACATCAATAGAAGTTAAAACAGGTTCAAGAATGTCTTATTTATGTCCACAAACCAACCCTTCTCTTGAAGTTGTTTGTGTTGAGTCATCATCTCTAGCAAGTTTACCATGACTTACAAACACTAACCCATTGACCATTGTCCCTTTCTTTTCTTCGTTGGAACCAGACACTCAACTAGAAAAGTGTTTGAAGAGTGGTTATAGAACATTGGAACTACTAGTATAGTGTTATTTAATGCACTATGCAAACTGGACGAGTTTGCATAACTATTCATAATACAGTATCCTGCTAACCATTGTTGTGACAACGGGACTAGACTAGGCGATCGGACCAGTGACATGTTTGGTCAACTCTCGAATCAGCCTATGAGCCGTTAAACCAATCAAAACTGAGGAACCACATGTGAGTACCATTTTCATTAAAAAATCTTGACTTGTGAGACTCCAATCCTATACCCAGGCTATAGCGGACGTGTTGCATACCACTACACCATGACTTCAGTTGTATTATCAACATGTGACCATTTATTTTAGACATAAATATAAACTAGTAAATAAAATAGGGGAGGGATCAAATGACATCGGTGTAATTTACACCAACGCTTACATCGATTAATAACTATTAGGATTGAAACTACTTATTGTATAGATCATCATACAAAATTTCACATCATTCTGAAATCGTTTAGTATTCCATTAACGTAAAAAAAAATTTGGACGACATCGCGATTAGTATATAGAATGCAAAAGTTTGAAAAGTATATAGAATGCAAAAGTTTTATTAAGTTCTTGGTGAAAGAGTGTACTCCTCCGGTCCTGTATATTGGTCACCTTTTAAAAGAAGTCTTTGGTTTTTAATATAAGTCACTAACTAAGTTATTTATAGATATTTTTCTTTTTTACCCTTCTACAATTTTTAAAGATATAGAGTGAGAAAGAGAGTGAAATAAGAGAGAGAAACCGATATTGATTAACTCAAGATGAGTAAATCTAAATCCTCCTACTATTTCCTTTCTAAAAATCCTCCTACATGCTAATAGTAGAAATAATTAATTGTTTGTTATATTTTAAGATATGCTAACAGTAGAAATAATTTGTATATATTTAATTTTTACGATTATAAACATGAAGTTTCTTGACCAAAAAAAAACATGAAGTTTGAATTTGTTATTATTTTTATATAAGGGTGAGAGTGTGTATAATGTAATAATAAAGTAGAGTTTTAATTATATTAATTATTTTTATGCATAGTAGGCCATGCTTAGGTTTAATAAAACTCATTCAAGTCTATTTCCAACCCTAACCATGTAACAAATAACGGTTAAATATTATGTAATTTATAATTATTTTATCTCATTATAATTATTTAATTTAGAAAAAAATCATAAATTGAGAAAAATATAAAGTTTTATTTATCCTCATGGTCCTATTGTTAATTTCTTTTTATGTTAAGTCTTTGTCTTGATTTAATAATAATAATATTATTATTACATTAAATTATTGAATTAAATTATTTTGAAATTTTTTATCTTATATTTTATAAATTAATCATATATAATTATTTTTATAAAAAATTCTCTTTTAAATATTTCTTGTACTCTTCAATAATATTTGGTTTATTAAAAAATGAGATTATAATTTTTTTTCTTCTGCATTTGAGTATTGAATATGTTGATTCAAATATCACTGATAAATCTAGAATTTTTAATTTTTTTTTTCTAAGATTTGAAATATTCGTTCATAAATGTTGAGACACTTTAAATGTAACTATATTTCAAGATAAATAAATGTTCAACAATATATAATTTTAAAATTACATATTTTAAATATAAATTTGTTTTAAAAATTAAGAATATTCTGAGAATGTAAAGCATTTAAAAAGTCAGTCTTAGATAATGCGAGTTAAAATTTCAGCATTTTAGTTAGTTGAACAATTTTTATTATATAAAAGTGGGAAAGGGTATAAAATGTGTGTAATGAAACTTTCATAGTGTTTTATGAGTAAAAGTGGGAAAGAGTGAAACATGTGTGTAATAAACCTTTCATAGTGTTTTGCGAATATGCCACATAAGATAAAAAACTGACTTGACACTAATATTTAAGGATATGGCTGATGTGTTGAATTTTTAACCATAATTTCTATTTTAATATAATATATAGATAGATAGATATAGACATATAGATAGTGAGAAGATATTGTTGTACCCAAGGGAACAATAGTAGTTAATAAATTCTCCAGAAATCTTGTTCTATTTAGACAATCAGTCAATAGTGATAATAATTAATAAGAGAGAAGTAGTGATCGAGAGAAAAATTAAGAAATAGGTTGTGAAGATTGTTTATGAAAAGTAATAGGAGAGAAGTAATGGTAGAGAGAAAATTTAGAAATAGTATTTGTTTATGTAAAGCTTAGATATAAGTTCATTTATGCTTATCTCTACTTTTTAATTTAACTCAATTACACTACCAATTAATTTTTAGCTACCCGCTAATTTAATAACTAGGCAATGGTCATATATTAGTTATTATATTTTTCACAACTAATTCCCTAAATGTTTAATCAAGAAATTAAAACTAGAAAAAAATATAAAGATCTTAAGGACTATTAATTTTTCAACGATTAGAAGCTAGAATCATAAATTCATACTTTATGATCATTGTTTGTCTACTTTGTGGTTCAGTGAATTAGGCAAGAATGGTCATCTATGACTAATAGCTAAAATATGTCTAAGATTGATAAGTAAATCAACAAAGTAAGAGTGTGTTTGGATTAGCTAAAATTAATGGTGAAAATAAGCTATAAAAAAAATCGATTGTCTGAAACATAATTAATTTTTGTTTGGATATATTTGTTATCTGAAGCGATTTTTAAGATAATTTTAAGCTGTGAAAAGTGATTTTGAAACTTTCTGAAATAATGTCTAATTTTTAGTTGAATGGTAAAAAGCTTTTTTCTTTGTTAAAAGAATAATCAAAATCTTTTGTAAGTTCAAAATATAACTATTCAATAATTATTTTTCCCAAACATGCCTTAAAACAAATTTAAAAAAAAAACTTAAATTGACTATAATTAGAAAAGTAAAAGGAGTTTACATAAGATTCCGCATAGTCCTAAAATGAGTCTAATAATTACTCATAGTCAAAGAAAAAGATGCAAAATCCATTTAAAAAATCCATATAAAATGATGAGAGAAAGTAAAAGAGACAAGTCTTATAGAAATGTTGATCGTGGACCCTTAATTGTTGTTGTCAAGTTGATCTTCAAATTTATTCAAAAACGCTCCCAAAGAGAAGTCAAAAGGCTAGAATGATCCTCAAAGGGTTTAGAATGAGAAAAATGTAGGTTTAATTATGATTTTGGCCTTTAAATACATGGTTGTAACTTTAGATTCTGATACAGTCACGACTAAATGAACACTTTTTTTTTTGTGAATAAAAATTTAAATAAATGACAAACTTATCCATCTGAGATCAGGACATATCACTAATCTCAGTGAAGATTTTTAATAAAATTTACAAGATAAACACTTGATGAGGTTGCGTGGCACATGGCCGTGCCAAAATTTAATGTGGTCACACTTCCTCTCTTATACTAATTTCCTTCAACGTGACATGTCTATAAAGGGCGTAATCGTGTCTGCTTGTGGGGGTGGCCATACCACACATTATTACGCTTCCTACATTTATCCATTAACACCATTTTGGCAGCTATATTCAAGACCAGCACTCTAAATTAAAGCTGAGTTTAAAATCATATCTAGAGCGTGTCAAATACGGGTTTATCGTTAAACCATCGAATCATTAACTCATTATCTTGATGGAGTATATTTTAGGCTCAAGTTTAATAACATTGGTTAGAGACTACAATAAATCAGAAAGTAACTATTCTCGGGTCGAGTTTAATAATATTGGTTAGAGACCACTATATACCGGAAGGTTTTAACTATTATTAGATCAAAAAACTAAAAGCAAAAAGCTTGAGAATCGACGTTAAGAATTATCATTACCATTATCAATAAAAGTATAGGATTTCAAAAAGAAGAAAAAAAGTATAAACCTATTTCATTCCTATATTGCTTCCTAGTCATGCCAATTTGGGTGATGTCCGGTTATTAGAGGGTAAAAGCTAACAATTTCTCATCATTTGTTACAGTGGCATTTGCGTGTGAGAAGAATATGTACAGTGACATCAAATACAAGTTAGAACCATGAGCTATGGGAAAATAAATGTGTGGAATATGTATAGAGCTTGTTAGTAGAGAGCAGAGACATCCCATGAAGCAGAACACCAATTTCGAAGATGATTGGTGCCTGTTTGGTTTACAAAATCTTCACTTCTACTCACCATGATTTTCGACCCCAATCCATATCTAACAAAATTTAAATTTTTTTACTTTCGGACCTTTAAGCTTCTCAGGATCTAATGGGGCCAAAATTACCAGAAAGGCGCTCTAACCGCGACCATAGCATGCTTCCAAGAGAAAATCTTGGCTTAGCCTCTATACTATCCTTGGTTTCAGATTCAGGCATAAACGATGAGGAGGATGATTGAGGTACCCTATAAGGAGACTTGTGATCAGTAACTATTGATCCACCACACTCTTGTCTCACCAATTCTGCTATATTTGGATTCACTTCTTGACCTGAACAATCTGTCACAAAGAATGATCCTATTGCTTTCTGCCCCTCTACTCTAATCTCAAGCCTTGATATGGATAATCCATTTTCGCGGAAGATCCGGGTCACTCTCGATAGTAGGCCCATTCTATCTTCTGTGCGAATATCTACCCTTAGTCCCTGCATCATTGCATATAGTAATAGGCACAATTAGTACTTCCATTTTTCATTTTGAGAATGAAAGTTGTAGAAACTAATAAAAATATTCATATCTTTTCCTAATATTCTTAGTTTTTAAGATTTTAATCAGTTACAAGGAACTAGTGAAAAAAGACGTGTAAACGTACATGAAGCATGCATGGCATAATAATTAAAGATCAAAGGGAAAGAAAACCTTTATGCAGGGTTTTATGGAACATACATGTGAAACTCTGCGCTCTATAGCAGCGATTAAGCATAAGGTGAGCTTTTGTCTCTCAATTTCGCTGTCCAACGTTGACTTGCCCAGGTTATGCTTTATGAAGTACTCCTGTAACACGTGGATATATATATAAGCACCAACTCTATGACGACAATAGCTCCACACACTAGGACTTTGATCCTTCAAAAGTCTTAAACTAAGGTAATTCCCCCACATCTCAATGCAATAGCATGGTTCTCATGGTCACTAAAATCATGATTATGAATGTGGTGCGCAATGAACATATCTAACTGTATTTAACTTAATGCAATCACAATTGGAAACTAATTGAAAGTTGAAACAGAGTGTGGGAGAGTGAGAGAATGAGAATGTGTATAGTACCTGTTCAGCCATGGATCTCTTGGAGCTAATGGCGGCGTGAAACACCACATATTGCATGTCAGTTAGCACGCACACTGTATCAAACAACAGCTTAGGGCGGTCTCTGCTTCTCACGTTCACCACCCAGTACCCTTTATCTGCACATCTACTAACAGAGACGTGGGTCCCATCACATCCCTTCTTGTGGTCCCCACTAATATTCCCATGACACGCACGACAACTCTCGTAGTCCCTATTGGCGTACATCAGTTGGTGAAGCCTCCGTTCGTTATTGGTCCGGCCGGCGGTGATGGTTGTCAATCTCACACCCTTCTTCTCTGGCGTCCATCCATGGGCCTCTACCACGATCTCTAGCTGCTCCTCGATGTGGGCCAGCCGTGCAGGGTCGCTGATGGGCCCAGGCTTGCATGCGTCTTCCACGTAGATAATGCATGCTACCCTGTCGTTGTGGGTCCAGGCCATTACAGAGGTGACACTGCAGCCCATGTCCACAAGGACTGCTGCTATCTCTGATAGAAGGCCCGGTCGGTCAGTTCCGCTCATCTCCAAAGCTGTTTGCTCCGTTGGCACGTCTTGTGATTGTGGTCCCTCCCAACTTGTTTCTCTTGAAATATCACTTTTTCTTCTAGTGGCGCAGAGTGCCTGCAATATCACTGCTGTTTAATTTTTGTTTCACATTTCCATGTTTCAAGTTCATATAATTGAATTACTTATTTGAATAAAGACAAAACTTAAATGTAGTTGGTGCGAGCTCTTTAATCAAAATTAGAATTCCAACTCGACAACACATGCTCAACGCTTTAATATCAATTGAATAACAACACTAATACCACTTTAAGAGAATGTATCTCTTGCAACCAAAATAAATAAGAGAATGTATGATATGTATCTAAGTTTTGTTGAATGAGTAATTAGACACATATGGTGATGGGAAGGAAGAAGAAATGGTTTTTTAAATTTCTCTGACAAGCAAGTTGGAAGCATGACGTGACTAATTTCGAAGTGCAAACAACATTTCGTGGAAGAGACTGAAAAACCTGCTGAATGTGGCGCATGAGGGTTTCGTCTGTGAGCTTCTTGCCAGCATTATCAGTCACGTGGAATACTGCATTGTGTAATAAACAAAAACCACACCATACCGCATGAGTCAGACTTGAACCTTTGAAGTTTGCAGATGATAGTGAAGTGGTTATGGGGCTTGCGGATAGATGACTCATACATAGCTCATTCATAAAATATGACAGAATAATTCTAAATCTTCTTAAAAAATATCATATAAACTATTTTACACAAGCAATATATTTAATAATTTTTATAGTACACTAAGTGTATTAATTTTTAATTTAATGTTTACTTGACAAAGTAAGGAAAATGTTATTTAATGTCCTAGGGCATTGTTTATGAAATCAAATAGAGTAAAAAGTTGTTAGAAATTAGTTTTTTTGTATTTTTGAGATAAAATAATATATAGTTATGATTTTTTTTTAATTCTAATAACTTTAAAAAGTAACCTAAAATTATTGTTTAGCAAGACTCATAAAATAATTAGAAGATACGTAAAAAGATAAGTATGAGAACGTAGTAACACCTTACTTATAATTTATCCTATATTTTTTCTTATGTGCAATTTATTATAGGAACAAATCTCTTATTTTTAAAATAGAGGTAATAAATCACATATAAGGTAAAGTATTGTGGAATAAAATATAATTAATGATTATTTGCTTAATTTTCATCTTGGCTGGAATTGGGGGGGGGGGGGGGATGTAGAAAACTACAGAAAAATAAAAAATGGGTAGTTAAGGGAGAGACTCACTGACCATCCATACACCATTCACCATCAGAGGAAACGTATGATTTTGAAATGATAAGGTCAAGATCTGTCAACACCTGTACCATCTCCAGTAATATCCCATTCTTGCTTGCACTGTCTACCTGTTTATTTCAATAATTCGCAATTTATTAAAATTGATATTTAAAATAAAATTAATTCTCATGCTTATGCATAATTTGTAGTTGAGCACTTGTTTTAAACCATAAAATCATTTTTTTCTTTTTGGTTGATGGCAGCAAAGCCAACCATAACTGTTCCTAGCTTTCTTCTTGCAGGCTTTGCCTCTGGTTTCTAAACTAGTGACTTCTCTGTTATTTTTACCACAAACCAGTGACTATTTTCATTATTGGATTATGAGTGTTTGATTTTCAATTAACAAACCGTGAAAGTATTTTTATTAGAAGTTAAAAATTGTTCCATTTATTAAACATATTAGAATTTGTGTTTAAATACATTATAATCAAAATAAAAGTACTTTCACTTTTAAATTTTAATCAATAAAATCAAACCGTCATTAGGTCATTTTTCATACAACACCGACTGTAGTTATCTTTTAACAAAAGAAATCACTACTTCTTATTTTGTCCCCACGGTTGACTAAAAACAGGACTAACAAATAAAATAAGTTATCCAGCATAATTAAGTACCACAAGTTGCATTGGCTTTTGGTTCCAAGTATTAAACTGACAACTCAATCTCTTTTATAATGTGCAATATCCAATATGGAGTAATGATTATTAACTAATATTATACTTAAGCTCAAGTGGAATCTCCACAATGGCTATTTGCCTAATTAGTGTGTATCATGTTCTACCTATATTTCTACAACATAATGAGTACTAGGTCAGGTTAAAATTCTTAGGGGTAATAATTGAAATCCATGATTAAGAAACCAGTTATACATTGAATAAGGTCCAACTCGTGTTAATTTAGAGAATTAACAAATGCAACTTGAATGTAGAGAGAAAGAGAATTGCATCGAACCTTCACTATAGTGCAGTCCCCGCAAGAATCATTGTCTATACAGACTCTGCCAGAAGATAATTAAACACGTTTAATTGATCAATACGAATCAACTAATCCAAATAAATTAGCTAAGATTTCCAATTTTCATAATTAAACAAGAAATTCTGTTTGCGCCGATGAAGACAGAAATCAAAGGCGGTGAATGTAGTACCTTGGAGGATAAATCCTTTCTATGAGCGATTCAATTTCCCGATCGATGTGAGGCTGGTAAAATATTTCCATTCTTTTCTCTAAGAACAATTCGAGTTAGTTTTCCGTCGCGATTGAGCGTCAACGATAACCCGATCGAGAAGCAGCACTCTGCTATCTATAGAATGAAGATTCACAGGTTGTACAGTTTAGAAGCGTTCAAAGCGCACGGTGGAAGAAAAACGCCTGTATATATATTATAAAAAAACAGAAAAAAAAAACAAAAACGAAACGTGGCAATAAAAAACGCCGTCTATCTTGCTTTCTAATTAACCAACACATAGAAATCCAAAAATGGCTCAAAATCGTTAATCGCTCTGATTTTTGAACCTCGCCGCCTCTGGAAAATTCTGTTACGTTTCGTAACGGCGTAACTAATAGTGTAGATGTTAAGAAAGACAACTAAGTTGAACAAAAATACGGTTCGGCTAAACCGGTTCTCAATTCATTCAAGCACTCAAAGCTTCCAACGTCAAGATCCATTTTGCGTTTATCGCGATTTCAACTGTTGATCGCGATAACAATCAACACAATAGAGTATAACCACAATTGAAAGCAGTTTTGATCACAATAATTAACCACAATACGAGTATATCTGATCTGTAATCTGTTAAACCTAAACCGGTTTTCGATTCCTTCAAAAGCATTGAAGCTTCTAACAATGGAATACAGAAATAATACTTGTATTGTACTCTTCATATGATAAACGTGACAGTATTAGACGGTTAATTACCTGTAGCAGGTGTGAAATGCAAGGAGTGGAGTTTTTCTCTGTTTTTCGTTTTTGGTCAACAGTGGTGTGTTTCTATTGAGGAGAGAGGAAATGGAAGAAAGAGCTAAATCTTTGATTTCTAAGTTAAGAAGCGCGATTGGTGTGGTTTATATATATGCGGTAAAACCCGCGCGCGCGAAACGAAAAACCTGCCAATATTGGAAACGGAGATTGCAAGAGCTAGTATTGCGTGATTGTTCGCGGATTTTGGGGATACACGATGTGGGAGTCTTGATCTGGCTCTTT
Source organism: Cyamopsis tetragonoloba (assembly GCA_037177725.1). Classification (NCBI taxonomy): domain Eukaryota; kingdom Viridiplantae; phylum Streptophyta; class Magnoliopsida; order Fabales; family Fabaceae; genus Cyamopsis; species Cyamopsis tetragonoloba. Next base: position 38,089,849 of record CM074120.1, on the reverse strand, counting down.
GAAATTGAGAATTTGAGTCACTGGACACCTAAGCAGAGTTTCCAGAGAGTAAAACAGAAAGGAGAAATTACCAAAAAGAAAAAAGAAAGAAACGAGGAGAACGTGTAGTCACGGGGGCTAAGCTAGTGTGAGTGTGTGACCCAATTAAGAGGTAGGATTGGGATAGAGTCTTGAGATTGTGACACGTGTCCCTAGTGTTTTAGGTGACACTGGTGGTATTGTGGGTAACTTGCATATGCAATCAAATACTTGAAATGCGGTGGCATGATCTCGCCCTCAAAGCGATTTCCACGTGTTTTTGTATTAGAGAAAGTTGGGAATCGGTTCTGGGCATGCATCACGCCGTGTTTGTAGGTTATAGTTTTCTTTACATTTAAGAGTGCGGACGCGTCATCACTTGTTAAGGTTTTTCAACACAAAATTTGATTGATTGGAGTCATTTGTTTTAAGTGAGATTTTTACCACTTTGTGGAGTCTAGCTAAACACTACCTTTATCTATGTTTGGTTGAGTAAAAAAAAAAAAAGGAAAAAACTATATAGATAGTAATGTTATTTGGTTTATTTGATTCGAAGAAAATAAGAAAGAAAATGTTAACTTTCAAAGAAAAAGATTAATTTTTTATTCTTATAATTCCTTTTCACTTTATTTCTTTGGACCCAACTTCCATCCAACCAAACATATGTTTAGAGTATTTGTTAAGATTAAATTAAAAAAATAATTATAACTACACATTATTTTGTTTCGTAAAAATAGAAAAATTACACTTTTAATATTTTTTTATTATATTTAACTCTTTAAAGAAATATTTTAAAGATACTAGATAACATTTGTCTTAAAAGATTTAAATATATTTTTTTATTAATAAAATTTTAAATTTTTTGGAAAACATAAAATTTAAATTTTTATATACGAATGTTATTAAAATAATTAATAATAAAATAAAAGTGAAAATAAAAATTTTAGAGTAACAATAGTTGAACAGTTCAATTTTACTTGTTTATTTGATAAAAAATAGAGAAATAAAAAGCTATTATGCTTTATAATATTTAATATTTTTATCATTTATATTTTTGAAATATCAGTTAGCATTTATTTGAGATGAATATACCAATACACTAGATAACTTAAAAGATTCAATCTTTATATATACCTAGGTTCATTAAACCTCACACTTGTTGGGTGCAATTCCTTCTTGATGCCTGGCGATAAGGTGAGCCATGTGGAGAATGGTTTTCATGTAAAAAAACTCTAATTGTACATGTGAAAAGTATAAAAGAGATAAACACAATAATTTTGTAGATATCATTTATAAAATTAAATTCATAAAATTATTATATATATATATATATATATATATATATATATATATATATCAATCATACTTTGACATAAAGTAAATTTGACAGGATTCTAACCTTAATTTGACTTTCTAAAAATTAACTTTTTCTTGCATTTTCATTCTTTTTATTTTATCTTGAAATTTTAAAATAAACAAATGAAATTGTTTTATTTTTTGTGATTATTTTCTCACTCATTTTTCTTTCATCCTTTCAAACACACCATTACGCTTTGTTTGGTTCTATAGATGGAAAGTATAAGGAAAGAAAACGAGAGAGAAAAAGATAAGAGGAAGAAAAATTTTTAATTTTAGTAATTCAACTTTTTTTTTTTTGTCATTTTCCCTCCATTTTTCTTAATCTAAACTGCAGAGAATATACTACTTTTTACATTTTTTTCTTCCTCCTATTTTTCCCCTAACATACCATTAAAGAGTTTTATGTTAATTTATGCAGGCTTAATGTGTTCAACCCTTTGTTTGATTGTAAAGAGAACCTATGAAAAGAGAAAGTGTGAAAAAAGAAAGAGGTAGAACAGAGAATAAAGAAAAAAATAAGAGAAAAAAGAGTATTATTTGATTTGAGAGAAATTAAAAAAAAAAAAGAGAAAGTGTTAGTTTTCTTTCTTTACATTTGAATGAAGAGAAATGTGAGGTAAAAAAAAGAAAGTTTAAAAGTGTAAAATATCATATTTATTCTCAGATTGTACTAAGTGTAAAACATATTATTTTTATGAATATCAAATTTAATTTAATTTAAATTCAATATTTGTTCAAAATTATAAAAAAAATTATAAATAACTCAAAATTTTTAATATTATTTTGTTTTGTTGTAAATAATTACATATATATTTTTATCAAATGATAACATCACTTTTTTGTGGAATTTAAATTGTTTTCACCTCTTCCAAGTATATTGTGGCAAACCAAAAGTAAAATTGAAAGTTATGCACATTACTCACGTCAAGTCTTAGTTATATAGTTGAGTGGATAAACATATGCAAATATATGTATGTGAATATCTAGATTTAATTTTCGGTTAATATACTTTCTTATAAAAAAAAATGCATATAAGTAACAAATTGTAAAATGGGAAAATTTTAAATTGAAAAAATTGAGGCCTTCGTTTCTTGTTTTCTTTGTTGAGTGGAGGAAAAAAAATTTATAGTGGACCTCATCTACTATTTTTTTTTCTCCTATTTTTTTTTTTTACAAAACGAGACACTAAACATCACTTTCTCTCTATTTTCTCTTTCTAAATTTCTCTGTCACTGCTTTTTTATCTAACCAAACAAAGGGCAATAAGGACCACTCCTGCAATTGTAGAGAAGAAAGAAAAAAAAAGTATTTGCAAATATAATATAAAATATAAAAAATAAGGACCACTCTTTGTCACCTCATCTACTTATGATTTTTTAACTTGCGTAATATTGCACAGGTTAAAAAAACCTTTATTTTAATAAACATGTCAATAAGTTTAAAAAATCTTAATGACCGTATAAAGTTTGGTCTTTTAAATTACATAAAAAAAAATTTAGTCCAATTACGTAGCGTGTATTTGAAAAGTGTTGGAGTCCAAAACATGAGTTAAGAAATGAAAAACCGATTTTTTTATAAAATTTTAATTTTTTATAAAATAAGTTGCTTTTGCTTTGAGTTAGAAATTTCACACTGTGTTTTAATTATGTTACTTTAAAATTAATCTTACATTAAATATTTTAAAATTACATTAATTCAAAATCAATTCTACCACTAAAAACAAAATCCACATATAAACTTTTGATAAGTTTTTATCATTCAAAGTGAATTTGATAGGGACAAAAATAAGTGAACCTTGTAGAGAAGAAAACATACATTCACGCATTGAGAAATTCTTTTTAGAGTGACCAAATTATAGTTATAGTTAGAGAAAAATAATAATTGATTTGCGTTGTTTAGGTAACTTTTAAAGAATTAATTATGGCAACAAAATTACAATTAAAGAAGAAATAATTATTAGTTGTTTATACTTCTAACAAGATCTATTATTCATCGTATAATCTCTTATTTACACTGTGAAAATAATTTTGACGAAGACTATTTAAATAATATTTCTTCTAAAAATCATTTTTGTAATACCAATTTTTTAAATAAAAATTATTTTACTTAAAAATTAATTATCCAAAATGAACACGGTTCAAAATCAACTCTATCAACTTATAATTAAACACACATTCATAACTTGAAGTTTGGTCTTTAGAATTAGCATAGAATGATAATTAAAGTATTAAATATATCTCAATAAAAATATTTTCAAAATATACCCTTAAAATGAATATATACCCAACAAGCTCCACTTGTAACTTAAAAAATGCTTCTCTGATCTCTTTCTCTCTAATTATTTCACTCTCTTAGCGCCATGAAGCAAAAGGTGCAATTTTTCAGTAGAAAAGTGTATCAACCAATAGGCAACAGAACACAAGTGAACTTGACCAGTAGAAAAACTAAATACACTAGTGCAAACATCACAAATACTCCCTTTAAATGTAAATCACCTTCTATAAGCATTCTTGATTTTTTTTTTATAAACTAAAGTATATTTGTAGAAATTTAAACGGAGGTGTTCCTAGTTAAAGCTTTACTCGCCGACCATTAAACTAATATATTAAATACAAGCATTTTTTATCCTTAATGTATGTTCTAACTAAATTGTTAATTAAAATTTTTCAATTTTACCCTTTAAGCAATTTTAGCGATTTTATTAATAGTTAGATGTTTCCTATAATGCACGTGCACTATCTCCCATTGAAATTTATTCTCCTACCTTAATATGAGAAAGCTTTTCACATTCTATTACTACACATCCAATCACTGCATGGTAATTACCACCTGGATTTAGAGATCCTCGTAAGGATTGTCCTGTTTGGGGCCCGTGCTTGGGAAATTTTTTTCTGTGGAGATAGGAACAAAAGTTCCCCACAACAGATTTGGGAATGGGAACATGGACTATGCTCCCCGCCCCGTGAGATCCCTGCATCCCAGAATATATATATAAATTATATAAATACTCTAACTTAATATAATTAATATAATAAATATACATATAATTAAAAGGGTTAACGTAGTCATTTACATAAAAAAATAATATGATTAAATTTTATTTATTATTATCCTTGCTCTTAGTTCTTGTCCGTGCTTACATCAATGGTTGTGCTATTTATTCGTTCATTTTTGCATGTTGTTCTTACTTATTATACTCATTATTGTTATGTCATCATTTATACTCTTGCGTCGATTGTTTTTCTCTGGTTCTTTCTTTTATTACTTATGTTTCAGATTTTCATACTTTTTAGATTTTTTCTTATTTTTAATTATCTGTGGTGATCCCCGCGGTCTCCGTGGGGAGGCGGGGAATGGGGATGGGGAAGAAAACATCCCGGTCACAGAAAATAAGAATGAGGACGGGGAGAAAACTCAAGAGCGGAGGAGTACTCTCCGCCCCCGCCCCATTGCCATGCCTACCCATAAATGATCCTGTAGCACCTCCTTAAAAAAGAAACGTTTCTACATTTTTCTTCCTCTTGACCTTCATTCATTACTCTGCATAAAAGTTGCTGATTTGGTGCCATTACCAATTTATATTTGTAATTCTTGCACTTGTATATTTAGGTTTTCTATTGGTCAGTTTCACCTTTGAGTTTTGGAGCCTATTGGTTGATCCACTTTAAAATCAGATCAACAATTTTTATTTTGGTTAGCTTAGAAACATTAAAATTTTGAAGGTTTATTTTGACGTTTAAAGATTAAAGGTGAAATTTTGAATTGATCTCAAACTCACTAGCATACTAATTAAGATTGTTACGTTCATAATAACCACCCTAAATATGAAGAGTATGAAAACTAGTTTCAAATTAAACGAACACGAGCAGTCAAGTCTCACCACTGCTTTGTAAGATTTAAATATTATACCCATATGTATGGTGATGAAATTTCCTTCGTTGCCAGACTTGAATAATTTCCCCAATGTTGAAATAATGGAGAACCAAAGAGAATAGTGTATCAAGGCTATGTATTATGGCAAAAAAATAATAGTAGATGAATCCATAAAAAAATTAAATAATGGAATAAATTAAACTTGGGTATACATGTTAAGGATGAACAAGACAATGTGGATGATGAGATTGAAGGCCAAGAGGAAGATGAGACAGGGAATCTAAAGATTTAGAACAGAGAATTCACTCTGTAATCTCTCCATGAGAGAACACTCACAAATAAATCTTACATTACAATGTCTATTTATACTAGTTGAATTAAAAAATAGAAATAATTAAAAATACAAAACATAAATTAAACAAATGCAAGTTAGGTGGTAGTGAGTTGGAAAGAAAAGCTTACACAAAAAGATCATGTGGGCTTTCATTATTGTCAACCTTTCAGGCTGTCACAAGTCGAAAATGAAGCTTGATAATGTTAACTATAAAGTGTGGTAGGTGGTGATGCATTTGAGGTCCATTTCCGGGAAAGAAAAAGAAAATGCAGACATAGAGTTTCTTCTTTATAGAAATGCTACAAGATCACTTATAAGGAATTTAGACCTGTTTTTTTAAAATTTAAATTTGGTCAAAATCACTTTTAATTAAAGTTAAAATTAATTATTTTTATTGGATCGTCTTGATTTTTGTTTATTAATATTGATTTTTGTCTCAGTTGGTGTGTTTTTCACTTCTTATCTTATTATGCTAAAATCTAAACCAAACGGACCTTTAATGTATGGAATGGAATGTGAAAAGCTTTAAATCTATTAACAAATGAATTTTTTTGACCTCTGCAATATTGTATAGGGTAAAAACAAAATGTAGAAAGTTGTTATTAAAAAAGTAAAAATTTAATGTGATTAGCATATAATTAATATTGTGTTTTTTTTCTGCAATATTACACGCGTTTAAATTAAGTGGAAAAATAAATTCTTACAAGAAAGAATGCACTTACTGCATGAGAAACATCCAACTATTAATAAAACCATTAAAAATTACTTAAAGGATAAAATTGAAAATTTTAATTAATTTTCAATTAATGACTTAAATTAAGAACCAAGAAATTTTTTTTAAAATGGGCTTACATTTACACCAGGAGTAACATTGTGGGCTTTCACATAAAGCAAGCCCATCTTCCAACATATCTCCAAAATCCTTGAGGAAAAAAAAAATTACCAGAGAACATAACTCCAAAATACCAGAAAAAAAAAAAGACCAAAAGGAAAAGAACATAACTCCAAAACCGAAAAAAAAAAAAAAAAAACAGAAACTATTAGTGGTGGTTGTTAAGATTTGATTGCGTGCTGACAGCAGAATTTGAAGATGATGGCTGAATCGATTGCTTCCACCAAAAAATTAACCAAATTGCAAAGTTTCCACTCCAACGGCAGCCTGCGTTTTTCACACCTCCCAACTTTCTCACAGGTCTGTCTCTCTCCTCCGTCTCAATTCAAATTCGTTCCTCTTCCTAACTGATATTGATCATAGAATTCAGTTCTGGTCGTGCAAATCCTGGAATTGTAATTAATTATCAAGTTATATATTGTTAATCACGGTTAATGGAACTGCAATTAGTTGAAAACGGTTTTGATTATGTTCGTAGAAGGAAGAAGTGGGTTTTCGTTTTCTGTGCGGTTGGGTTCGGGTGGTACGGTGCTTATAGGGTTTATCATGCACCTTCCATAGCTCGAAAGAGGAAGAAACTTTCGAAGCTTTTTGGTGCGTTAGTTTCCGTAGCTGAAGCTGTATCTGAATCTGCTGATACAATTGGAGTTGTCTCTAGAGACTTGAATGGTTTTTTGCAGTCTGATTCTGATCAAGTTCCCAATAGTTTGAAGCAAATTTCCAAAATTGCTCGCTCTGATCAGTTTTCGGATTCTCTGGTTAGTGTTACCCGGTCCGTTACGGTTGGAATCCTGCGTGGTTATCAATCGATGAACCAGACCGGTGGTGATCAAACCGGCTCTGGTTCAAGTTCATCCTTCGCGGACCGGGTGATTGATAAACTGTTAACACCAGCTGGGTCAGGATTTGCTTCTGTAGTTCTTGGAAGCTTTGCTAGGAACCTGGTTCTTGCCTTTTATTCAGATTCAAATTCCCACTCTGGTGGAGAATCGAATTCGAGCAATGCCAATGGTGGCTCGAATTCGGAAGTTCCGGGATGGGTGGATGTAGTTTGTGGTGATAGGTTTGGGGAAATGATTGGGAATTGTGTTCAATTGTTTGTCAGCACGGCTGTTGCGGTTTATCTTGACAAGACTATGGATATCAACACCTATGATGATTTCTTTGCTGGCTTAACTAACCCAAAGCATGAAGCTAGAGTGAGAGATATGTTGGTTTCTGTTTGTAATGGTTCCATAGAGACTCTGGTGAAAACTTCTCATCAAGTTTTAACTAGTTCAAATCCCAATGTTAACTCAACTTCAGCTTCTTATTTGGCTATTGGAGACACTCCTAGTCCAACAATAGATGAGAACTTGGGTGGAAAAACTTCAATGGGTGAATCAAAAGGAGAAGTTTGCGATGAAGAAAATGAAAGTGGTTGGGTAAGCAAGGTCTCGTCAACACTGGCAGTTCCTAGCAATAGGAGGCTTGTTCTTGATGTTACCGGGAGGGTGACGTTTGAGACGGTTAGATCATTTATGGAGTTTATTGTGCAGACATTTTGTGCTTCTATGAAAAGATGTGCTCATATTGTTCACGAGGCAGCAGTCGAGATTGTGAGATATGTTGCTGCGAAGTCTGCTGTTATTTTGACAATATGTATCTCACTGTGCCTGCACATAATTGGTGGTGCTTGGGCATTGGTGCCTGCTTAAGAAGTTGTGACTAGTTTCATTCACCAAGTAGATGTGATTGATTATTTGCTGTAGAAAAAATTTCTGGAGCTGCTGCTTCTTTGGCATGCAGCTACATCATAATGTATTTATATCATACATCCATTATTTTGTATATAATCTTGAAAACCTTACTATACTGAAGAATGTACAGTAACCTGAGACATTACCCCTTCTGCAGTCATGTTTACTCTTGAATATTGTAGCACTCACAGGACGTCTGTCCAGAACTCCCTCATAGAAAACTTGTCACTCATCATCCAGCAGTCGTAATTTTTTGGGAAATGAACATGAATGATTAAACCTATTGTTGAATTGAAATCTTGTTGTAAATAACCATTCTGTTTATGTTGTTGATTTGATTTTTCAAATTATCAGGTGTGCATGTGTAGGCCATCATTTGAATTCTGTTTTATTCGATTATTCGGATACAACAATGCTGCTTCATGAGAAAACTATAGCCTTGTTGACTCATTGTGGCCAGAATCCCCCTTGAGTCTGTGTGATTTTTCAGCATTTTACTGTACTGCAATATTTACTACTGTTACACTTCTTGACCCTTGTTAGTAATTTTTGGCTTTTTACCTACCGGCTGAACCTTGCATATTCTGTATCATTGCTTGAAGTGTATTGCAATTAATATGACACTTAACTTGCATTTGCAATTTTTTTAGCAGGTCTCTAGTCATGGTTTCCTGTTATTCTTTCATTAACAGAAGTGAAATGTTTGATATCTGACTGGAAATGGCAGAGGAAATTGCGCTTGTGAGCATGTTTGATAATTGATATATAGTTTGCTAGCTTCATATTAGTATTTTTTTTTCCCCTTCTGATAGATATATTAGTATTCGCTAGAATTAGCTAAAACTACACTTTCTTGACAAGTCATTGAACATTGGCATTATGACAGGAACTGTAATGAGGTAGTAGCAGTCAGTTATATAACGAGTTCACTAATTTTAGTTATCATCTAGTGTGTGTTTGGATTGACTTATTTTCTAGAAACATTTTTTTTTTAATTTTTATAAGTTTTGTAAGAGCGCTTTTGAAACATAAGCGAGTATTTTTCAAAATTAAGCATTTCCAAGCATGCTTTTAGTTAGTTGTTTCATTTTATAAATAGGACTTGGTGGCTTTCCAAAATAACTCGTTAGTATATTGTATGAATCAGATGAACTTGGGTTATTTAGAAGTTTTTTCTCGAAGGGATGATATACTGATCGCATCAACGGATGGGTGGATGCTTTCATTGCTCCTCTCCATCGGCGACAAGTCTTTTAAATTCTGATCTGAAAACTATGGAATGGTTGTTGATGCATGGAGAAGAAAAGTGCAGAAAAGTGTTGCCTAATTGCTGAACCTCACCTCACCCTGTACTGTTGTTATGCTTGAAATGTATTTTCTGCATATGTTAGCTAACAAATAAGATATACAGTGAATTGATACGTGTAAAGCTTGATTTACTAGCTACTCAGCTTGAATCATATTTGTTGGTAACTTAGTCAAGCTTATTTTTAGTTAGAACACCTCCAACAATTAATGCAAGGCACTAGCATGTAAATTGAGATATATCAGCTGAAACTCACAGCTAGAAGGAAGCTTTCAATTGGAACCAAAATTTTAAAATGGCACTCCATGAGAAGTTGCATAGAACTTTGTTCATCTTTTGATTTGTATTATTTTATTTTAAGCTTTGCCTATATCACTTTGTGTGCCGAAATGTGAAAGGAAAATTATTTAGTGGCACCACTATGAGTATGCTTGGTTTTTTGTTTGGTGAGTTGAAAGTACTTTCACCGTGCATGGATTGCTGTGCAATGTTGTTTGGTTACCAATTGGGTTCCGTTGAGCTCGGTTGGTTGAACGAAAAAACAGTGGCAAAAGTAAGTTGAGTAGAAGTGAGAGGGAACTTACTTTTCGATTTGATAAAAGTTGATTGACGTTATTTTAGTTTATAAAAGTATTTTTTATTCTTCTATCCAAATAATATTCAGTTTATCAAATTTACTTTTTGCTAAAAGTATCAGAATATAGACTCGGTTGAACCAAACTAATTTTTAACTTAATTTACTTTTAGCCAAATTAAATTTTATTAACAGAAAATCAAACACATTTTTTTTTCTATATCTTGTGTGCACGTGTTTGTGTTGAAAATATGGTAGTTAGATAAAGTGAGTTTGAGTTTGTGGAATATCAGTAGAGTAAAAATGTATTTTTGAGTTTTGCCGTTATTATCCCTTCACATATATAAATTCTTCAATATTCCTTTTGCAGTTGCCTCTTCGAGAAGCTTAATCATTCTTTTCATTGCTCATGAAGTGGGTGGTGGGGTCCAAAATTTTGCTTTGCCAAGATAATGTCCCAATCTTTAAGACTTCAGTTATATTCTTCAACGGTCCACAAATGAAGATCTTAGGGAGATTCGAGATGTCAAAATGCATGGACAAAGGGAAACAGTGAAAGTCAATATAGGAAAGATATTCCTGAAACAAAACGGATTGAAAGGGAGGCACCTGGTTTCATTTCTTTAGTTCGAATTTCTTATCTCTGGTTTTTGACAAATTGTTAACACTTGTGTCCCTCTTCATACTGGTTTCTGAAAGGAAAGATATACATGAGAATATTTGATAAGGACGTCTTTAACTTATTTTTGTTTCTTTAAAAGCGAAAAGAAGAGATTCGAACCGAATAGCTATTATGTAAAGCATAACTTAATTATGTTAAAAGCTGTGCTCTGAAAAAAAAAAATTACTCATATTATTTCAACTTTCAATATTATAGTTTTGTTTACCAAAACTAGCTTATAGCTTATGATTTATAATTGATAATTATATAGAAGTGTTTAATAAAATTAGCTTATAAAAACGTTAAAAGTGTGTTAAATGACATAGATGGAAATAAAAAAATAAAAAATAAAAAAAATCGATTGAGCTATATATGTTGAGGAAGGAATAGCGGAGAGGTGACATAGATGGAAATTGTAGCTAACACATAGACGATGTGTCCTCAAATCAGCTAGAATGGGATCTGCAGCAGTGGTTGGTATACACTATTGTAGCATATAATTAATTTATTATTTATAACTGATTTTATAGTTAAATGTAATTAAATTAGTATATAAATTGATTAATTATTATTTAGTAATTTAATATTTTTTTTTATTTTTAACCATTTATATGTACACTTAATTTTATGATTAAATATGAAAAAATATATGATTAAATTAATATATGAATTAATTAATTGTTATCTACTCCATTCTTTTCCATTTAACTGTAAACTTCAGCTATATTATACTCTTGTTTTCATCAAAGTAGATTTTGAATTTTTTATAATACTTTTTATCTCTCTTAGTTCTTTTAATTATATTGGTTAGATAACACTAATCCAATTAAAGATAGAGTAGAATTGATGAAAGTGTAATTAATGCTTTATTAAAAGTATGAGTGAACAGAGAAATAGGAATAATTGTTTTTATATGGACTGATTAAAAAGAATGAAAAAAGTACTAATTTAACCATATATTTATTTGTATTTAATAAAAAATCAGTTATATATGAGTTATATATTACCGTAGTTTTACCCAAAACATTTTTAGAATGAGATACAACGTTAGCTGCTTTCAAAGTCACTGTGTGTTTGAAATTACTTACCCTATTTTACGAATTTAAAATTAGCCTTCCAGATTTCTATAACTACACATGACAAGGTGTGAAACTAATTACAAGATGCAAATAAACGGTTGGGATTATTCAACGAAATTCGTAAAATGAAACTTCTGCACTTTTCAGCATTTTCGTTTTAATAATATTCATATGTTAACATTGTGATTTTATTAGTTAAAAAAAATTAAATTAAAAAATATTAATAAAAGAGTGACAATAGACAAAAAGGAGTGACAATAGAGTGATTCAAAAGAATAGGAAAAGAGAGAAAAAGAAATTAGAACTCGACTTTTTATTTTTTAAAAAAAAAACATTTTTATTTGTATATTTTTTTAATTTTCTTTTCACTCCTTCAAACAATGGATTAATATTTAAAAAAAAAAATGGCTTAATATGTGTTTAGTTTACAGATGATTAAAGTGAAGTATTTTTTATCAAAAAAAGTTAAAGTATTTTTTGTTAGACATACATCAGAATTTATTTTATTCATGGAGCAAAATTGAGATTTGTGTTTAAATAATGAATTACTATACCCATTGATATATTAATAAAATACGAGTTATGTTTTATCAAATAAAAACCAAATGAGTATTTACTGAGTGACCAAATTATATTTTAGAATAGATTAAAATTGATTCATGAATATTTTGTGAATTTTAAATAATGAATTATGATGTCAAAATTTAAAATCATGATTGAAAAATTAATTTGGAGTTGTTTTTATTTTAATGAAATTAATTATATATTAACTGGTGTTTATACATTTCGAAAGTAATATTAGGTAAACACAAATCATTTACTCTTAATTGTCTCAGTCTTGTAGTTGAGTTGATGAATGCATTGAGATATGCGTGTGTGGATACGTGATTTAATCCCTTATTGTATTACTTTTTTATAAATCACAAATTATTTACTCTTAATTGTGTTAAAATAAATTCACTTTACTTAATCTTAATATAATTTGCTACAAACTCATTATAGATTCGGAATATTAGCTCTATTTAAAATAATGGCATTAATATGTTTTTCAACTGAAAATTATTGAGTCCGATTAATATATCGACGTCAGCAATACATTTGTTTAAAATATTTTTTAATTTTAAAATAATTATAAAAAATATTCAAAATAAAATTATTTTTATTTGAATTAACAAGAATAACTGATAGTATAATATATGCATGTTATTCTGTCTGTCACATCATTACAGACACTTAAACCAAAATTGTTGAACATTAAAGGATGTAACTAGTAATAAAAAAATTTTAGGAACTAAAATTTAAAGAAGTTATATTCACATGGAGACAAAAAAAAACATATTTAAAATGTAAAATAATTTCTATATATCACCGCAAAATCAAAAGCGAATTAACGGCGTAGCTTGAAGGACGACGACTTTGCATTGCATGTGAAATCAGGTTATTATTCATACTCTTATTCTCAATTCTAATCATTATAAATCTACCGGAAGCCTCAATGATCAACTCTTCCATTATGGCAACATATGCATCTATTTGCTTAAAACAAAAAAAAGTTAAATAAACATTTTGGTTTTTATACTTCACTTCGTTTTCGTTTTCGTTTTAGTTCTAGCTCCTAAATAACATTCTTTTTAGTTTAACATAGGCATGTTTTTTATTTTCGTTTTAATCTCTGCTGTCATATTTTCATTGGTCGTTGCTATTAACTGCTTTGAATTCTGCAACTCCACCACCGCAATTACTACGACAGAGTTCTAAGAAGGAGGGGAAATGAAAAATAATGGTAGTAACAGTGGCGATGAGGGGTTTACGAGCAGAGAAGGAGTCGGACTGACAAGCATTCATTGAGGTTAAAGAGATGGGTATACGACGGCATGCCCCTCATAGAGCTGCGAGTTAAACAGGACGTCCGCCTAAAAACACCACTAAATATATCAATTTTCTAAATGTAAATTAGACATATAATTGTAATTTTTTTATATAAAAATAACTACAAAATGTATTATCATCTTTAAATAAGTAGTATTTTTTATTTATGTGGATAAATGGGTACCCGTACGTGAAGTCCGCGGATTTTATCCGTTTTATTTGCATGCTAATGGGTAAATCCGCAAAGCCCGTGGTTTTACGAGTTGGCCTGTAGACTGAAATCCTTATACCCACCTCTAACTTAGGTATGAAGGATAGAAACCAGCATACAAAGGCTCGTCGGGGTGGCGGGAGGCGGCAGCAATAGGTGGAAGGTCGGTGACCTTGCCATGAAGGTTGTCATGGTGGTTATGGTGGTGGGGCTACGAGATTCAAAGTGGTTCACAGCTGGGACTAACGAAAATATAATGACAAGAGACTAAAGCTAAAATGGAGAACACTCTTAGGTCTAAAGTAAACGTGTTTTTATAGGGACTAAAAATAAAAATGAGATACAATTATAAATACCAAAATATTAATTTAACCTAAAAAAACATGTGCATTTAAGTAATTGTTGCGTTCTAAAAATATAGGAACGACGTAAATAGAGGTACCTAGCTACAAAGCGATGTTGACGGATACTCGGGAAGAACTCTGATCTTCGAGTGCTCCGACAGCACTCCACGATGATGGGTGGGAGACCTGCAATGACTCTGATGCTCAAGTCAATAACTATATAGGTCAGAGTAATTATTATTAGATTAAGGATTTTTCTAACTTGTGCCCATGGGTACAAGATAACAATCAATAGAATTTCATTAAGGGGAAGTTATCAAGTAGTGGGTGCTATGGGGTTTAGTGGTTGCTCACAGGGTATAATAAAATAAATCAAATCCAACCATTAAAAAATTTAATCCAATCATTGTGCACAAGTTAGAAAAACCCTTAGATTAATAGCATACCTGATACGGTATAATATGTTATATTTATAAAGAGTTATTATGGTATGCAGGTTATATTTTGGGCCTTGTGGGCATTGTTTTGGGGTCTAGCCCAATTCTAATAATATCTATGATATCGTGCTTTACATGGTATTCACGACTGGGATATCTCTTAATTCTGGTCCACAACAGTAATCACTAATCATATCATATTTATAACTAAAGGAGGTGAGTGGAGAAAGGAAAAATGGAAAAATTTACTATTCATAAGATGAATTTACTTGTTGATATCCCTCTATATATATCAAGTTAATTATCTCATTGTCATTATTACTCTATTTTTTTATGTTATCTAAACTTCTTTTACATGATCATGTTTTTTTATCCATTCTTTCTAATGCCAACTTGGTTTTGCAAAATCATAGATAAATAAAAAGTCAATCAAATAACATTTTGATCAATTAAGTTAATCAATCTTTTTATGATAGTGTATTTTTCATCGTTCTTTTTGTACAACTTAGCAAGTTAAAAATAATTTTTTTGTAAAATCACGTAGTTAGTGGAATAAATTCGTAGTATATATCTCACGATTATAGTATTTTAAGGTAAACAATATATTCTTCAATTTACAATAAAAACCATATTATATACATTTAAAGAATAAAATGTTTTGATTTAAAAATCAAAACATTTTTTCTTAATTACTTAAATTATTTGAAGTTTGTTGAAAAAAATGTACTATACATATGAAGTTTCTTGGCCAATTTACATAATTTTTTATATTTTTAAAATTATAAAAAAATATTTATTTTGAACAAGGTATTCTTCAATCTACAAGAAAAATCTTTTACTATACATTTGAAGAATACAATGTTTTGATTTAAAAATCAAAGTGTCATTTTTAAATTACTTAAATTATTTGATTTTTTTAAAACAATGTACTATACAATTGAAGTTTGTAGGTTAATTTATATAATTTTATATTTTTAAAATTGTAACAATTTTTTAAACAATTTTTAAACAATGTATTCTTCAAACTAAGAGAAAAAATATGTACACTTGAAGAATATGATGTTTGAATTTAAAAATCAAAACATATTTTTTAAATTACTTAAATTATTTGAAAACAATTTACTTTACACTTGAAGTTTCTAGGTCAATTTACATCATTTTTATATTTTTTTAATTGCAGCATTTTTTTAGAACTTTTATTATATAACATATTCTTCAATTTAAAAGAAAAAATCATGTACTATACACTTGAAGAATATTATTCTGATTTAAAAATCAAAACTTCTTTTTTAAATTATTTGAATTATTTTGAAAAATAATGTAGTATAAACTTGAAGTTTCTAGGTCAATTTATATAATTTTTATATTTCTAAAATTCCAATAATTTTTTAAGAAGATTTTTTTAAACAATGTATTCTTCAATCTATAAGAAAAATCATGTATTATACAATTGAAGAATACAATGCTTTGATTTTAAAATAAAAGTGTCTTTTTTTAAATTACTAAAATTATTTTATAAAAAAATTAAAAAATAATGTACTCTTTAGACACTTGAAGTTTATAGGTCAATTTACATAATTTGTCGTGACCAGAGGTCACTAAATGAGATGAAAATAAATGAATCTTACTTTCTAAACAACAATGACTTTTATTTGCTATGATTGCATTTATTTCAAATTGTCAATAATCTATAGAGCCTTTAATAAATTAGCTTTAAGGAACATCTAGAATTCACAATTTTGTAAAACTATCCATCAATTTTATTCACGGAAATAACCAATCATAATGAGATAACATTTGTTACCCCAAAACACAAGTGACAATACTCCAGATCATCAATTCAACATATTTGTTGGAAATAAGTCCTACATTGCCTGCCTTACTTTTCGTGGTGTGGTTTAAATACCTGTTGGGCTACTCCTCATATTATTAATTGGTTTTGTGATGGAACCTTAACATAGTATCAGAGCCCGAGCCCAACTTACCCTTCGCTGGATAATTAATTTTGTGATGGAACCTTAACAATATTAAAGAATCATAACTCTGTGTGACGCACGAACATCTAATACTAGTCTACTATAAAGCATAAGCTAGCTTACTTTGGACTAAATGTATGTAGAATTAAAATTTCATTTTTTGGATAAACTAAAAAAAATTATATTATCACTAGTATAAGGAGTACTTAAGCAAATAATACAAGTAATTTTTCAAGACGGGAAATCACACTACATTGGCCAATGGCCACCCATAATGGAATCAAGAAACAATAGAGATCAAACCGCTAAAAATAAAACAACTGGCACTATTATGCGGTACACAACAAAAATAATCGACATAAAAACAATAAACAAAGCAGTAAAAACAAAATATTACATTATCAATAATCAAAATTTTTTTAAGCAAACAACCGATTGTGATATCCATTCACATATCATGTAAATAAACTTCAAATTGAATGTCTTAATCTACTAAGACTGAATTTTAATTATATCAAACACTCCCGTTGAATCTCATTCTTTGTTGCTAAAAATGTAGAATTAAAATATTAAATGGCATGATAAGACTTGTGCTCCAACTGTGACGGAAAGTTCATCCGTGATCACTAATTAACACATTTATTTAATTAAAAACAACTCCAATTATTCCTTCTATATGGATTGTCAAATTATTAAATGGATCTGTTGGGAAAAAAAATGTCACGTGATATATATAGGAATGTCATATTAGCTGAATAGGTGCTTAGGATGAGAAAATGCTTGGATGCACAATCTTCGGTTGTTACTTCTTACATTCCAAGAGTCAACAGATCTTATTGAAGGATTTAGAATTTTTATTTTTATTTTAGCCCTTATAATTAATACACATTTTTACTCAATATTTATAATTATAAATGAAAAATATAATAAAAAATTATATATTAAATATTCATAAAAATTATAACACTTATAAATTACAATAATTATTTTCTTAATCCTTGTTAATTATTGAAACGATTTAAAAAATAGAAAAAATATACAAGATCAGATAATAGAGTTTGACTTTGACTAAGAATATAATTTAAAAAAGCAATAGTTAATGATATCTTTAAATTAATATCCTTAATTAAATTTTTTTAATATACCTAAATTTATTTATTTTTGCTTATGTTAGGTGCGGAGCAGAAGTACCTCCATTCCTAATTATAAGTTCCTAAAAAAATATTACAAGAAAAGCATTGACATTCCAAAAAAATGTTAGGTTATAGCAAAATTCATTTTGAAGAGTCAAAATTAATTTTGATGGATAAATTATTTGTTTGTTTTTGCGTTGAGAAAAAGTTAAAATTGATTTTGAGTTGCCAAAATTGATTTTGGCTTAGGCAATGTGAGACTTATTTTCACGTTGGGTTAAAAATTTTACACTGTATTTAAATTTACTTGTGAGAAAAAATATCTCCAAACATAAATTACATTACTTTAAAATTAATTTTACACAAAGTTAATTTTATAAAATCACATCAGTTTAAAATCAATTCTACTAACACTAAACCAAACACAACACTAAAACGCTGAAGGAATTATGGTGCATTAATGCTCGTACATAACATCAAAAGGTATCTACTTATACACCTTCAAGTCATATATAAGTATGAAACTTTGAAGGCAAATGTTAACAACAAATATCCTAAGTACACGGTTTAAGTAATTAAATATAATAATTTTTTTTAAAAAAATATAATTTTTTGTATTTTTGAGAAATGACATATTATGTATTCATCATTATTTTCTTAGGGTAAATTAAATATATATAGTGTCCTAACTATATTATTTAAGAAACTAAATATAATAAATAGGTATTGAAAAATATAATTTATTTTATTTTATTTTAAAGAGATGAAATAATATGTGTTCATAGTTATTTTTTTAATTTTAATAACCTTAATAAGTGTCCTAAAAATATTACTACTATTTAACAAGATTTTTTTTGTAAAAAGAAATTTAATAGCTCTAAGGAACAAATGCGCTAAGGATATTGTTTAAGGAGAATCAATTTCAAGTAAAATCTGGAGTTATAGTAATTTAAAGCTCAACTGCCAATGTACCATAAAAAGAAAAAAAGAAAAAACTCAACTGTCAACTACTATTGTGATGAATCTTCCCAACTAAAGAAACTTCACAAGTTGTTGATTTCATTGAATACATGAAGTAAAAGAAGTCAGCAATACCTTCCATTAAATCCAAATTTATGGTTACACAAAGTCAAAATGGTTTCGCACAAGTGTGTTTGATTTTACGTTTAAATTAGATAATAAACATAAATTCATTTTAACATAAATAAAAATAATGAAAAATATTTCTTAATTTATGTTTTGAATCATGTTTAATCTAATTTAAAGTGAAATTAAACACAAATTTCAGCCATTTCTCGTAATTAAATTGAGAAAAGATTATAAAGAGGAAAAAAGCACTTGAATGTGGTCACATCTGTTCTGTGATTTTTTGAAATGATACTCACCTTTTTTAGTTGACTTTTATTTTTAGCTATTTGAATATATAAATGTAATAAGATGTGATTATTACATACTGTAATTAATATCAGACGCATTTTTGATAATTGTCAAATTTACGATATATTGATATTATGACATGAGCGAATCGGATTGCAAATTAATAGAGAAGTTTGTGAAACCTCCAACAAGTTTAGATCATCACAATTTTATTTCGTTGAAAAAAATAGAAACAATACAAAGAGATATATACTTAAATTGCTATATATATATATGCATCACTTTCTTTTCAGACATAGTTACATAGATCATGGTTCACGGACTGTTTAGATTATTTCATAGGCTTTGTAGCATATAAATACACTATATATTATATTATTATATTATGAAAATGAAAGTAAAGAACTTCTTAAGTAATAAACTAGCTATTATACTCAAAAAAAAAAAAAAAAAAAACTGATCCAAACAAGAAAGGAGAAGGTTGT
Source organism: Cyamopsis tetragonoloba (assembly GCA_037177725.1). NCBI lineage: Eukaryota > Viridiplantae > Streptophyta > Magnoliopsida > Fabales > Fabaceae > Cyamopsis > Cyamopsis tetragonoloba. Next base: position 38,070,182 of record CM074120.1, on the reverse strand, counting down.
TTCAAGGGTTATGCTTCTGTGTATAAATATAGTCAATATGAGCTTCAAGAGTCCTCCTCATTAAGCATTCCTCCTCTCTAATATTCCCTTCACAACTTTCATCAACACCTTCAACATCCTACAAATTAATGTTAAATACTATGTAATTAATGTAATTATTAGTGTGTTTGATCTGTAGTTTGCAAATCATAGATAATAAGAAAATATATAATTTCTTTTCTTGATTTAATTGCACATTTGATTTCTGAATTATAGTCAATGTGCAATTGCAGTCACTTAACATTTTTTTTTCGAGTGACTTTAGTCTCTCATATCTCTCAATATATGCAATTTTTGTCCTTAATTTAATTTTTTCCTCCAAATTTTATTAAATCATACTAATGCATTACACTTCATCAATGATATGACCAAAAAAAATATTGTAGAAAAAATATTCTCTTTTAATAAAATTTGTTAGAATTTGAAAAAATACTAAAGAAAGGATCAAAATTTCACAAATGCAAGGATACAATTGCTTGAAAAAAAATAGGAGGAGTGAAATCATGTATAACATATTTAGTGAATAAAAAGTGCAACTAAACCTTTTTATTTCTACTTAAACTATGTTCTAACTCTCAAAATTAAGTTGAAAACAAATTTTATCACTCATATTTCATCACAAACTGTAGTTTAGGTAGTTTTAGTTATTATATGTTAAGATTCTATCGCAAAATTAATTGGCTATAGTAGCTTAACAGGTATTTAAACTGTACTCTAAAGAGCGAGGCAGACGATCTGAGACTTATTTTCAAGATTATCCAAACACGCATTAACACTAATCCAAATATCAAATAATAAGATCAGAATCATGTATGCAACAAATTAAACCTGATGCTGCATTACTGCCAAAGATTCCTTGTGAAAACCTGGTTCAGTTCGTGCAGAGTGAGTGAGCACATAACAGAGGAACAGAGAAGTGAAGAACAGAGCTATGATTTTACTCATATTTGCTTTCTGCTAAAGAAGACAGAAAAAAGTTATAGAAAGGGAAAGATCAGAGTGTGTTTATGTGTTGAAGTGAAGAAGGAATTGACGTATTTATAGAGAGAGATAAAGATCCAAATGGAGGTGTGAACCTTGGAAAGGTGAACAATACAGAATTTATTTATTGCAGCTGAGCTGATAATCAAATCAACTCAATTTTACAACCGAACCAATAAATTTTCACTTGAATCATATTTACACCTCAATAGGAAGTTATTGTTGTGCTACACTATTTTATTAAGGTATAAATTTATATTTTTATATTATTTTATTTATTAATTGATATTTACAATCATATCGTTTTCATTTTTTAAGATGAGAGAGAGTGTAAGTATCGAATGATCAAAATCAAGTGTTTTTAATAAAAGAATTTGATTAAAGAGAAAAAAAAATGAAAACAACTAGACGCAAGTGATAGCAATTACTTTTTTATTATTTGATTAAGGTTTTTAATAAAAAAACACTTAATCTTAACTATTTAATGTTTACACTTTTAATCTTATCTTAAAAAATAAATGTTATGTCATCGTAAATGTAAGTAAAATATTATAGAAATGTGAGTTTACACTTTATTAAAAAGGTGCACCGTAATAATGACTTCTAAAAAATTAGTCTTTTGATTGTCAATTAAAAATATTCGAAAAATAAAAATCTACTACCGAAAAGATATGTACCAATTTGAAGCCAGGGATAAATAAGATATTTTTTCTTCTATTTTTTAAAGTTTACAAAAGAAAAACTAAAAAGAGAAAATAGAAACATAGGACTTGTTTAAAATAGTTTTGATTTTTAGATTTTAAAAATTGCAATATAAAATAGTTTTAAAAAAAAGTGAGAGGAATTTTTACTATCAATTTGATTGTAAATTCAAAAAATTGAAAACCAAAACAAGTTTGAGATGTTTTCAAATTTTGATTTTTAAATACCAAAAAAAAAATTGTTCACGAAAACTATTTTTTAAAACTCGTCTACCAAACAAATTTTTTAGTGTTCTGTACTGTTTTTAAAAATAAAAATCAAACAAGCTCATAATTATGTTTTTAACATTTTTAATTTTTTTTTTCTAAAATTTTAGAATCAATAAATTTAATAAAAATAAAAATATAAAACAAACGAACCCTAAGTGATACTAGAAAAAGTTTTCTCCTTTTTTGAATATGCGGTCATATAATAAGAAACCGAAAAATGAATTTGGAAAGAAAGGAATCAAATTCCTGACTTATTATAATAAAAGGAATTTTTGTTATTTATGGGATGACTTGTCTGTCTGGTCTCGGTTTTTACTTTTCAGATTTCAATTCAAAAGAATGAGAGAAAAAGAAAACGTGTCCTACTTTGGAGAGTTACTAACAAACAAGGCAACAATGCCGTGTTTGGCTATAGCAAAATGGCAAAAAAAAACTCGTTAATGTTAAGTTTTAACTTTTTCTGCATCATAGCTACTCTGACCATTCAACAGTTAGCAGAAGGTGATTAATAATGTAGTACTACTGCTCTGCTTTTAAGTACTCTCTCCGTTTTTTTTTAGTCCCTATATAGATTAAGAAAATGATTATATATTCTTTTTTTTATTTTAAAATTATAGTTATTTTAGGTTTTTTCACATCATTGATCTTAATAATTTTTAAATATGAGTGAATTAATGTGTCCAATTAAAAACTAAAGTGGTAAACAAAAGAATTAAAAAGAGAGATGGTGATTGGTGAATAAATGAGGTGATGAGAGAGAAATATTAAAATATATAATTTATTGCATCTTAATCCTAAAATGACAATTGTTTTGGAACAAGATTTTGAAACTGAAGTGACTATAATTTTAGAATGGAGGTAATAAAAGTTTTAGGAATATTTATTTTATAATTTTTTTTATACCTTTGTTTATAGATATTAGATCATGTATCATTATTCATTATTCACTAGAAAATGTTTAGTGAAAACATGCATTTATTATAAGGGTGTGAGTGGAAAAATAGATTAATTGTTCATTGATATTCTAATGAGATTATTAAAAATAAACAAATCAAAAATGCTAAAGAGACTAATATAAAAAAAATAGAGAGGAAGTACTACCTAAGATTTTAAAATAGGATAAATAGCACAAAGTACCCTTGATGTTTTAGAAAATAGCACAAACTATTAAATTTTAAAAGAATTAGCCGTCCACACCATTTTCTCAAATAGACACTAATCATAGTTAAATCACTCTATTTTTTTTTATAAATAAAAAAATCAACTTTCCTGTATGCTTTTTTTTTTTTGTAGAAAATTCATCTATTGAATTTTTCAAAAATTATTTTTTCATAAAATTAAAAAATTAATTGTGAATAAAAAATTATTTTTTGTAAATTAAAAAATAAATTAAAAAATACTATCATATTTGTAAATTATTATTTTTTAATTTAAAAAAATAATTTTTTATTCACAAATAATTTTTAACTTTATGAAAAAATAATTTTTTTATTTTATGAAAAAATAATTTTTTTATTTTATGAAAAAATATTTTTGGAGAGAATTCAGTAGATGAATTTTGTACAAAAAAGCATACAAGAAAATTGATTTTTTTATTATAGAAAAAAAATAGAGAGAGATTTAACTATGGTTAGTGTCTATTTGAGAAAGTGGTGTGGACTGCTAATTCTTTTAAGGTTTTGTGGTTTGTACTATTTTCTAAAACCTCGAGGATACTTTGTGCAATTTACCCTTTAAAATATAAAGGGTCGTTTGATTTCTATTTCAATTTTTTGTTTTTATTCTATTGTCTGTTTTCAAGAAAAAATTAAAAATGTTAAGAATAGAAATCTTCTGTTTTTAAGGTTTTCAGTTTTTTCTTTGTAAAATTTTAAAAAACAAAAACAAAAAATAAAAATAAAAAATGAAAATGCAAACCAAACAGCTCCTTAGTTTTTATATGAAAATTTTTATGTTTTATAATATAAATACTTGTTATTGATACTTGTTCCAACTTATATAATATAAAAATGTGATGTTTCATATTTTTTATCTAATTTTTTATTTTATCATTACTATACTCCCATTAAAATGTCGTAGGAGTGGTAAAATTAAAAATGAGATAAGAAAAATAAAAAAGAAGTAAGAGAAAATAAAATATGTGATAAAAAAATATTGAAGAGATAGGAAGATTAATAGAGAGAAATAAGGTGGAAAATAAACTTGGTGTATAAGATAATAAGAATAATTTTTGATAAAGAAGAATACAAAGAACGATCTAAGTGAAAATGAGCTTAAATCTTGTGTGTAGAGCTAGATATTGTGGACTGGCCCATGAAACCCATAACTTGCGCTTGCTTGATTTTAAAATTTTATTTATCAATTTAAATGTGAACCTTTGTTTTGTTGGACCGTATTGATCCGTGGGTTAACTTGCCAATCACAAAAAAAAATTTAAAATGATATTACAACTTTTTAAAATAATTATGTCTTTCATATTTGTGTATAATTTTAATGGTTTGATAGTTTTATTGTAATTTTAAATAAAGTTAATATATTTTTTAAAAAAATGGATTTGAAAATAATCTTTACATGGAAAAAGCATTATTATTATTTTTGGTATAAGTGTATAAACACGAGTTTTCCTACCCTTAGGATCAAACTAATACCGTTCGCGTTGCGTGACTGACGCTCGTTCCGAGAATTTGGCATAAGTGGGATTCGAGCACGGGACCTCCCGCTGTAGATCGTTTCTCCTATAAATTTAACGGAGCCTTATGCAAAACCAACCCTTAGGATTAAAAGAAAAATGGATTTGAAAATAATCTTTTCATGGAAAAATATTATCTTTTGCAACATATGAGAAATTAATATAATAATGGAAAAAATAAAGTTGTTAGAACCATTTCCTTGAATTGTATTAAAGATATGTTTCGGTCCACATTCGAACATTAATTCCTTCAAAGTGAATTATGGAAGTGAATATTTCATTTTTTAATAAAGTCTTTTTCATATGCACAATCAACATTTTGCTAGGACTACTCTTAATGCTAGGGATTATTTCTAACAAAATTCATTTGTAATGTAAATATTTTAAATATATATTAACAATTTAAATATGTATACTACTAACGATATAATAACGAATAAATAATTATATATTTTTTTGGTATAGCGGTGTAAGACCCCGTTAAGTTAGGGAAGATCCACATAAGAATGTCTTGGGTTCGAATCCCACCTATGCCAAATTCTCTGGGGTCAGCGCTAGCCATGCAGCGCGAAAGGAGAAACTCGTGGCTATACCAAAAAAACAATTACATTTTAACATAGAAAATAATGAGCTTCAAACAATAATTTTAAAAAGATTTAAAATATTTATTTTAATGTATTAATTTCGTTAAGAAAAATCCTATAGCAAATAATGGAGTAATAATCTTGACAAATCAATTTTTTTTTTCTTTTGTAAGTATATTTTTTAAATATTCATTATTTCTCAAAAATGTTGAGTAAAAAACAAGAACTTAAAATTTTTTAATGAATTGATGTTAACATAATGTCTTAATTGTAATAATAAAATAATAAGTTCGAGGTTAAATTGGAGTTGAAAAAAAAAAGTCACATATGTCATTGATCACGACATTCTCATAGATAGGCATCAAGCTTAACTAGTGGTTTTAATTTGATCTAGTTATTGCGTTGGTGCCACACGCAAACCCAATTCGAGTATGATTATCTCTAATAAAAAATACATATAACCTTAGACTCAAGAATAGAGAATCAAAATTACAATTTAACATTAATATTATTAAGGTTAATTATGGGTGGCTACTTTTTCCACCAAGAACTTTTTCTTGTTCATCACATGTGTTGTAGACACATATCACAGGATCCCAAGCTCTCAGAAACCGACGGGGTCCATAATTGGCACGACCCAACAGGTAGGCTCATCGAGAGGGCCCATAATTGGCACGACCCAACAGGTAGGCTCATCATCGTGAACACACCTCTTCCAGAAATATAAATGGCTAACATGAGTATGGCTGCATCATCTTACCCTAAAACATTCAAGAACCCTAGCCAATACTAACTTGATCATTAGAGTCCTTGCAAGTACCACCTGCTCTCCGGCGGAGCATCTCAGAGCATCAGGCGATTCGTTGGACTAGGCCGTATCTGAATCCCGGGTACGCATCTACATGCTTCATTTTTTTCCTTCCAATTTTAGCCTTCGCTCTGATATTAACATCTGAGCGAGGCTGTTTTTCGTTTACCACACGTTGCGATACTGATACTAACTTCTATATTGAGACAGAAGTTAATATCTGAGTGAGAATGAGAAGACCAGTTTATTATTACTGCGAAACAGAAGTTAATATCTATTTTTAAATAGATATTAATATCCGTATTTTAACTTGAGTGGCCATACATGGATTAATATCCGAGCAAGTAGTCTTATACACAAGTTAACACCCGTTTGACTCGATACTAGATTTACAAACCTAACTTTACGGAAAATTCTAAACACATATAACCAAATCAAAATATTCACACACTCTATCACAAACTCAACCCAAAATTACCAACATGGTTTTTCTAGTGTATCTATTGATTAATACAGTTGGAATCACTTTTGTGGAGTTGAAGTTCTCTATCATTGGTAAGTAATCACATTGTTGTTGGTTTTTATCCCTTGGCTTAATTGCACTTTTCGTCACTCTAATTTGTGATTTGTGTGATTTTAGTCCCCCTAATTTTGATTGCTCGATTTTAGTCCCCATAATTTCAAAATGCTCGATTTTGGTCCTAAAACTTTTTTTCGGCAAGTCCCTCACAAAAAAATGCTGATGTGGCAGGCGGAAAAATTAAAATAATATTTTCTTATTTTAAATTAAAAATAGGCAAAATGACACTGTTAGTCTCTTAACTCTTCGCGCTAATTCACTTTTGTCCCTTAACCTTTTTCGATCCGTTTTAGTCCCTTAACTTTTATTTTTGATTCAATTTGGTCCCTACTGTTACATCTATTAAGGATGCTAACAGATCAAAAACTATTTCTGAAAGGACCAAATTGAATAAAAATAAAAGTTAAGGGACTAAAATAAATTAAAAAAAAGTTAAGAGACCAAACTGAATTAACGTAAAGAATTAAGGGACTAAAAATGTTATTTTGCCTTAAAAATATTATTAATTATTAATATAATAAAATAGTTAAATTAAAACTAAAAAATAACCCTTCCTATTCTATGTTGGCGCTGCCACCTCAACTCTCCTCTCCTCCTCTAGTTTTTGGAATGTTATCATGACGAAGAAGAATAGTGGATTTTGCAGTTACACGAAGAAAGAGAGAGAAAGGGTCTTAGTGAGAGAGTACCAAAGGAGAAGGAATAATAATTTATCCTCCTAAATATCTTCCTAATTCTTTTTAAAGTATGTATTGAAGGAGAAAATTAAATGTCTTTATCTTGAAACTATAAAATACATTCCCCACTTAGTAATTAGGAGGATATTTTAGGAGAATATAGCATTGCTCAAGGAGAAGGGGTTAGCGAAAGAGAAGAGTGCGTTGGAAATTGTGAGATTTGGAGGTAAAACAATAAGGAAAATATAGCAGATGCTTTCATTTCTAAGAGTGTGTTTGGCAAACCTAGTTTATAGCTTATGAAAAACTGCTTCAAGTAGCTTATAGCTTATGAAAAACTGCTTTCAATAACTTTTTCCTATTTTATCCTTTAGTCATTTATTACATGGTTGCTCTATCAAATAATTTATTACATATAATTATTATTTCTTTTTAAGTTATTTAACAAATATAAGCTACCTAATAAACTAATTTTACCAAACATTTCTACTCATTTATAAGTCACAAGTCATAAGGTACAAGCTACAAGCTATAAGTCATAAGCTATAAGCTATAGCCAGTATTACTAAACAGAGCCTAAGTTCTGTAGTCAGAGGAGGAACAACTGCTAGCACTTAAAATGATCCTAGATGGTGGACATTGTTGTTAGCACTATGTCGTCTCATTGGTAGCAGTGGTGGAGCCATGAGGTATGGGGTACCATGGCGTGATGCGCAAATCCTGGACCAATTACACGGCGGAGGAACTCTTTCGACATCGTCATATAATTTTCTTAATTGGTAACTATGACTTTCAAAATTCAATTAGGGTTTTTTTCTCATAGTCCTTCTTTAATTTTATATATTAGCTCACGTCCAAAAAGTAAAACACCAATCATTTCAAATCCAATCTTAACTTTGAAAAATTGCTTTCGAAATGGTTAATCTCATACAAAGCCTCAAATCCTGAACATACAGACCAGAAGAAGAGAGAGAAGGGGATGGCGAAAGGAAAAGAGGAAGGGTTGCGTTTTTTAAGAAGAAATTGTAAAATTAACTCTTTTATTATATTAATAATTATAATATTTTTTTTTAAATTTTCCGCGTGCCACATCAGCATTTTCTGTGAGGGACTTGGCAGAAAAAAGTTTTAGGGCCAAAATTGAGCATTTTGAATTATGGGGACTAAAATCGAACAATCAAAATTAAAGGAACCAAAATGACACAAATCGCAAATTAGAGGGACGAAAAGTGCAATTAAACCTTTTCCCTTCTCTCGTTCGTGATTCATGCTGCTTGGAAATGATGAATTGAAGAAAAACAGAAATTAATATCCATTATCCGTTTCTATATCGATATTGGCAAATTTTATATGTTGAATTGTTTATAATGTATCTTATGGGAATCTAATGATAGTTATTGTAGGTTTTTTCACCGATATCATGATCCCGTTCGAGTATTGGGCCGAGCAATTAATTGGAGTAAAAAATGATGATAATTCAATGGCTATTGACAATGATGTTGTGATTGATGACCTTCCGGCTTCAACCCAAATGGTTGATTGTCGTGAAACTTTTACCACTACACAGGTAATTGACATTGAATATTTGCTTATTAACTACTGAAATTTGTTGGTCATACGTTTTACCTGATTTTGGTATTTTTATTGTGTAAATTTTTTCCACTAGAGAGGATATGATTAATTTGGCTAGAGAAACTAGAAAAAATGTTGGATTTGTGGTTGTTATATATAGGTCAGACATGTGTGCTGCTGGAGGGAACCGGAAGACATTTGTCACATTGGGGTGTGAAAGGACCGAATGTGCAAACCCAACAAAAATGGGAGGAAAACTGATGTGACCAGAACTAAAAAGTGAGTGCCCTTTCAGACTTAGAGAAAAACCTATTTTAAATGATGGACGATGGAGGCTTAGTGTTGTCAATGGGTATCACAACTATAGAAGAGTTGAGGTACTGGTTGGACATCTTTGTCCTGGTCGTCTAAAACCCCAACCGAAGTTAGTAATTGTAGGCAAGACCAAGAATCAAGTCATCAATGTATTCAATGATAAAAGGTGCCTTCAAAGGAAATCAAATATAGACAGAAACTACAACAACTATATTTTGAGTAAAATTTCAATAATTACTATAGACCCAAAAAAATAACAACTCATTAAAATATTTACGTTATCCATATATTACTCAATTTAGCTCTTTAGTTAGCAATTTAAATGAGTTGAGCTTTTCAATTCTTATTAATAATGTACTAAGGGACTGTCGAGTGTCTCCGAGAACCATAAATGTGCTAGAGAAAAACCCCTCACCGCATAATAGCATATATTAGCCAACAAGAGGTGATAACCATTTCTAGCACGACCCTTAAGCTGCTTAGGCATGCCTTCAATTGCTAAAAGAAGCACAACTATTGGAGGCAAACCTCAACAAACATTAGTCGTATTGTGGAAGTGTCCAAAAGGAAACGTAAAGCCATCAATAAGATCAAGGTGGTCCTAGAAAAAAGTTTAGCAACCTTAAGGAGTCCAAATCTTAAAAAATTAGAGTTATAAAAAATACTAGGAGATCACCAGAGGAAATATAATCCCTTATAATAATGTTAACATGTACTCTATTTTTTCTCAAACATTTGCAATTGTTTAGAGAGTAGCCATGTTTAAAGTGATGGAGAGACCACAAGCTTTTTTCTCTCTTGGTTTTTTAGGCAAGGTAAAAGAAAAAGTAGAGAAAGAAGAGACAATGAAGAAGAAAACACAGAGCATGGAGTTCAAATTACATACGTATGGTCAAACCCTATATCTCATCATTTGAAATCATATGTTGCTTGTTATGCTTAATTGGCATATTGGAACTAAGCCTTGGGGCCTATTTTTTGGGCGGTTGACAATAATTTTAAAATTGGCACAACTTATTTCAATGTTGAAAATTGATATCACACCCAATTGATCCTAGAAATTGTGTTTGAAGGCCCACCTAACAACGAAGAAAAGAGAAAAAATATAAAATTGTTGTCATATGGTTTCCTTTAATTTTTGTTAGAAAGCAAAATGTAGTTATTAGAAAAAAGTTTAATATTGTTTGAAGTAAATATATTTTAAACACAAACCGATCCAACTCAATCTAAACCGACTAAGCCAAATAAAAAAATCAAACACCGAATAAATTAAAAAACAAACAAACAAAAAAAAACAATTTTTCTTTTATCGAATTGGCTTGGATTTGGATCCTCCGAGTCAAACCAAACTAATCCAATCCAAACCGAACTTTTATATGCAAATACAATTTTTTAATAAAATTATGATACTACTTATATCTATACAAATAAAAATTTAATGAAACTAATGCCACAACTTATATTTTTTTAGTTTTATAATAAAAATATTATCTTAATATCATATTTTAATAATTTTATCACGGTTCAATCAATTTAAAATTGAATTTCCCGTCTTTTAATCTCTATATAGTTTTTGGTGACAATAATTCTATTTATTGTGTTTTATCTTTTGTGTTTTATTCAATGTTTATGTTTATATTAAATTTTGTGCATAATTAAAATAAAGTTATAACTGAAAATTGATCCAATTCAAACCGAAATATATCAGATTGGTTCAAATTGGATTTCTTTTATAAAAAAAAAAATCAATCCATACCTTACTTATACAAATTGATTGGATCGAATAACTTTACCCCTCAAAATTGATTCCATCCACATCGCGAACACCCCAAAGAAAATTTACTTATATATTTAAGGTATATGTTTATATATTCAAAGATCTGTCAATTTTCAAGATCTATCCAATTTCAAGGTATATCTTACCAAAAGAAAATATTTATTATTAAAAATATACTTTCTTTAAAATCAATAATGAATATATTCACATTAAATCATTTTAGGAAATCTATTTTGGAACAAATCATGTCTCTATTAAATAAATTTATTCTTCACCAAAGAAAAAAAAATATAGGTCGCTTTCTTTATTTTCTTCTCCTTAATAGGTAAATACATGATTCGCAGTTGGAATTGCGGTCTTGGGTGGTGCAAGCACAGCCGAAGCAAAATGTTGAAGATATCTGGCTTTGGCGCCCGAATTCCTCAAAGTCTTATATGGTAAAATCAGCTTACATTGTTTTGTGTTATTTTTATTTTGATGGTATTGTTGTTGAGGAATTGAGTTTGGATTGCTTAAAGAAAATCTTGAAAGGGAACATTCCACTAAAATTTATTTAATTGTTGCTGCGTGCTTTGTCGGTTAGAAGCGCGTTGGTCCATTGTGGTGTTATTTTGATTGATGAAGGTTGTCCTTTGTGTGTGGTCATGAAGTAGAAGATGTTACTCATGTCTTTCTTTCTGGCTCTGTGGCCAATTCTATTTGGTAGTTTGTGTTTTGTTGGTTGGATTTTTCCTTTTGTTTGCCCGGCTCTCTGGAGTTGTTATTGCTAAACATGTGGTGCATGCTTTATGGTAAAAAAAAGGAGCAGAATGATGATTACTATGTGATGGGCAATAGTGTGGAGTCTTTGGTTGCATAGAAATAAGATTGTATTCCAATACACGGTGTGTAGCAGTGAAGAAATTGTAGAAGCAATAAAATTTAGATCATGGAAAGGGTTGGTAGCGGGTTTGAGGGATGGAACTGTGTTATTTGTAACATTCCTAAATTTTCCAAGTTAAGAGTTAAATTTGTGAAAGTATCAATTTAGTCCTTAAGGGGCTCTTTTGAAAATAATTGAGATTTTATGGATCTAGTTGCAAAACCATTAAAAAAGGGAATGAGGGATTAAATTGTAATATTTAAAAAGTTCCATGAAGGGGCTAAATGGAAAAACTTGAAAGTTGCAAAATTGAACAAGACCCTCACCTTTCTCTCTCCTCTCATACGCATCCTCTTCACTCTTCCACACTCTCACTCTTTCTTAACTTTCTCTCCTCTTCTCTCTTAGGGTTACTCCAAGGATCTTCAAATATTAAGTAATTCCTCCATCAATCTTCTATTTTCAAGGTCTTGGGTGGCCATCTCCAAACTTTAGAGCACCCAAAGCTCCTTAGGTAAGAACATGCAAACCTTTTTGCTTCTCCTTTGGCTCAATCTTTAAATTTTTGCAAATGAGTCTCAAAACCCTTCCATTCCCACATGAAACCCATAAATTGGGTCAATGTGAGTATTCATGGTTTGGTACTTGTGAATTTTAGGGATTCTAAGTGCTATTGGGTTGAGATTAAAGAGCTTTGCAGAATTTGGGAAAAGTGTTTTTGGAGCACAACTCAAGGTAAGCCACTAAAAACCCCAAATTAGGGTGATTAGGAGGTAGAAATATGTATGTTGTTAGGATTGGAACTTGATTGTGTAGATAAGTTCAATTTAGGTTGATTTTGTGTTTATTGCTTATATATTTATGCATGTGTGTTTAAGGATCTTCATATGTGTTGAATTTGGAGTAGGTTGCATGTGTGTGCAATGCATGTTGTTTCTTTGTTGTGATAATGTTATTTGGTGGTTAGATTGAGATGCACATGTGGGTGATTGGTTTTCTTGCCTTTTTATTTTGGGCTTAATCATTGTTGCATGTTAGATGGTTGCCTTGAAATTGATTGAAAAGGGTCATGCATGAACAGTTTGGTGTTGTAAATCTGGTTATTGGGTGTTAATGGAAGTGTAGTGATGGTCCCAAAACACTTAGAATGAAGTTTGCGATAATGGAAAAAACAGGGGAGGTAGTTTTCTCAATCACAACATTTTCGCTGCAGTGAATGGAATTCGCTATAGCAAATATGACCGAGTTTGAAGGCTTAAATTGGAGCAGTTTCGCTAAAGCGAAAATGAGCTTGCTGCAACAAAAAAGGTATTTTCGCTGTAGCAAAATTCACTTCGCTACAACAAAATTGCTCCACGAAAAAGGGTGAAAACCCAAAAATCCTGTTTTCCAAAATTTTGAAGGGACTATCTTACATACAACCACTCCCAAAATGCCTCATTATGCAACATTATGAGTGTTAGATGCATGACAGGGTGTGCAAAATTACGAATATGTGATCACCATTGATAAAAATGAAAGATCGATAAGCTTCCCCCATCAACAATAGTTAAGTAAGTGGGTTGATTATTCCACCGGTAGTATATCGGGTAAGTGGACATGTATAACGAAAAGAATGATAAAGCGTTACCTTGAAAGGGGCAAGTTAACCTGAATGATATGATTGGCATTTCTATGTGAGTGTGGTAAGTTCCTTACCAGAAGTCCCTACTAGTTGTTCATACGACATTCTGTGTGAGTGTGGTCTAGGTGAGTGTGGTAAGTCCCTACCAGAAGTCCCTACTAGGGTGCTAATTCATATGTTACACATATACACATGTTGATACTCGAATGTTTTTAGTTGAGTCCATTATGTTTACCTGTGTGATATATAATTTGTGTGATTGTTAGGACTACGTTTGAGGATTTTTCCAGTTAGACTGACTGCAATATTGTAAAACTATTTTTATGAGCCGATGGTTACTCAGTTATATATTTTGCATATAACTGATGGTTACAATGTTGCAGGTGTCGAAGACGAGGAAGACTTCAGTGTGTGAATTAAGTTGCCTAGATAGTTATTTTGTGACAAATTAGGTAGTTATCTCCTTTTATTTGGTACCCCGCTTAACTACCTGAGTTGGACCAACTATTCTCTAGATTGTATTAACTAAGCTTATATTTTGAAACTAAGACCCTTAGGGGTAAATATGTATAATTATAGATGTATGTATCCATAAGGATGTCCATGAAGGCAATATATGGGTAGCTAAGTAGAGTAATTTATTTCCGCCGAGTAATCTGAGATTTTTTTTTTTTGAAAAATAAAAAAAACGGTTTTAAAAATTAAGGTGTTACATTATGTGTTAATTGGCTTAATGAGCCTCTTGCTTGTATTAATCAATTTGGCTGAATTGTAATGGGTTGGAGTACTCCTTGTACTCCTTTTCTTAATACATAATATGTTTTGGATTATAAAAAAAATAGATAAATAGATGAGATTAAGGAATACTTCTCATATTAATGTAACTTTAATTTTTCATTGACTTTTTAAAGATATATTTATTATTCAATTAGTACAATTACACATTTTTATATATTTAATATTTATCTATTTTTATGTGATATCTTAGAAAAATTTATTATTAAATTTTGACAATATACTTTCATTCAAATTAATAATTAATACATTCAAATTTATTCAAATTAATAATTAATACATTCAAATTTATTCAAAGGAAATAGTTTAAGCAATAATTAATATATTAAAATTTACTCATTTTAATTAGGTCAAATCTTTGCTCACGCCACCCTAAGTTAATCTTTGTTGTAGTGAAACTCTCTCTCTAATATTTTATCTTCGTTGTCTCTTCTTTCTCTTTGTTATGTTACCCCGTCTAGAGGACACCTAAGTTTAGGTGCAAGGTACCTAAGTTTAGGTGCAAGGTTGCGCCCAAATATTTGAGTCTTCTAGATATACTCTCTCTGTCCCAAAATATAACATCATCTAGAGAGCTTTTGCTTGTTCCATTTTATAGGACTATTTAAAAATTTTTGAACACATTTAATTTTTTTTTACCATTATATCTTTGCTATTCAACCAATTTTAATGAATCTAAAACATTAATTAAGAGAAAGAGTGTGATAATAGAAAGAGATTGAAATGATAAATTTGAAAATTAATGCTTTTTGTTAAGACAAATTTAATGCATTTAATTAAATTAACCATTTTTCTTAATTCTCGCAATATTGGTCTAGAGGGTCTTATATTTTGGAACGGAGGGAATATTATAGTTTATTTAAGGGCCAACTGCAGAAGGGCTGAACTTGTTTCACATATTACATCCTGAAGTTATTATAATCTTCTTTCACGCATGAAGATTGTAATTTATGAAAACCCGATGACTCTCTCAACAGTAGTGTCGGCGCGTAAAATGTGTTCAACGCATTTTTAACGCTTTTAATTCTATATCTAATAAAAAAATAAATGTTTATGGGTTTGATATTTCGAGGTGTATGACTCGACATTCCTAAGTTAACACCTATATATACTTGGTTTTATATACGGTGATGAAATTAATTTAGAACAACGTGGTTTAATGAAATTGATTCAGTGTCAAATAGATTTTAAAGTACAATTTGTTATATTTTGAAAGCAAGTTTGTAATAAAAATTTCAGTGTAGGTTTTTAACTAAGTGCAAAAGCAAAACTAAACCTTTTACTAATATCGTTTTTAGCTTTCTAATTAAGTTGAAGATTAACCTAACGTACAACCAAACAACTCAATTTTTTTTTTCTAAAATCAATTCTAGAACTCACAACCGACGTTGATTTTAACTTGCTGCTAAGTTTATTGTCTTTCACTCTTGCACTAGGTTCTCTAGTTAGAAACCACTGCACAGGGATAGCGTAGATCTCGCAGCATAATTGAATCGGATTTCACCCAGCTGAGTAAGGGAGTTGCCAACACCATCAATGATTTTTTTTTTTTTTTTTTTTTTTTTTTTTTTTTTTCATTTCAGCTCTAATACAAGTGTGGTAGGGACCAATGTACCTTAGAAGAGGGAAGTTTCCAAAAGAAAGTTACATAATCATAACAATAAGTTCTACCTTAATAGTTAGAGAAACCAATAATGAAAAGTCCCTAAGATTATCATTCAATTTAATCCTTGATTAATTATTTATAGATGTTAGTCATTAGTTTAAGGAATTCATGTCAAATTAGACCTTACAAGAAATTATCTTTGAGCATTCAATCTTACTTGAAAAAGCAAAACTAACTCCTATCTCAGTCATTCAAGGCCAAAATTCAATCATCAAAGACAAATGAAAGTGCAAAGATGTAATAAAATTAATGTTTATAGTGTCATAGCATGAACATGAAGAGTTGTGTTCAAAAGTGAATCGTGGGCAGAATCAAACTCAGTGAAAATAAATGCAAAAGAATTTATTTACATATTTACAATAATAAGGATACGGTTAAAATCTATTTACATATTTATATATTGTACTTTATGCAATCTAGTGCAGAACTAAAAAATTTAGCAATATGCAATCTACAGCATTTATATGGCTGAAAAACTAAATCTATCAGAGACAATAAGATTACCTCAACTCGAAGCACAATGCGGAAAGACTTAATCAAAAATAGGAGAAGCAACAAATTGAGATATGAGCCAATTACCTAGAGAAATCTGATTTTGATTGAGTTCTAAGGAGAGAATCAAAACATCGTAACAAAATCTAAGAGAAAAGAGAGAAAAAAAAAACACCTTAATAAAGCATTGTGTGGCTTCTAGTCATAACAAATTTCAAACACAAGTCGAACTCGTACAAATCTGAGCAGGGTTTGGGATTTAGGGATCGTGATCACTGAATCTGAGATTAAAGCACACAAATTTGGACCTAAATCATCAATTTAACAGAGGATTTAGAAGAGGGAGGATAAGAATTTGCTGAGGTATAAGGGATTTCAAATCAACAATTAGGATAAGAATTTGCTGAAAATTATCTGTGCTGCCTTTGTTAGTGCTCTTCATTGTTCTATACATCTGCTTGAACACACCCCACACCCAAAAAAATTAGAACGCCATTGCCATCTAGAATAATCCTAGAAACCCCTTTGTCCTTAGTCCTAATTGTTCTAGTCCCACCGCTTAAATATTATTAATAATAGTGTGTTTGGATTTCCATTTAACCAATAAAATTAACCATATTTCAAATATCATATATAACAAAATGAAGCAATCAATAACAAAACCATGGCAAGTGCACGTACAATTTCAAATGTGGAGGAACCATGATTCCATTAGCTGGTCTTCTAAATTAACTGAAATCACAAATAATAAGAATGGGCATAGTCATAATTATTACAACAAAAATAATTGATGTCTCATAAAAATCCAAAGCAAGGAATACCTTAATAAATAGAACTCATAAGCTAAAATAAAATTATGATACAAGCAAGATATAGCTTGAGCAGAATCACATAGACAAAGTCCTAAATTTGATACAAGCAAGACTTGGTAGTGCTAGTGAAATGAACTCTCATAGTATGTATTGAAAATCAGAAACACTATAGTGGAAATGCAATTGGTTTTCTCAAATATTGATCAAATGGTAATAAAATGTAATTGGGAAATTATTACAAACATGTAGTAGGCAATAGAGAAATTGAGGATCACTGAATCAATTCAAGTAACCATAGAACCTGAATAGAGAATTGAAGAATACATATCAGAGTATAATTAGAAGAGAAGTGAACAAATCGGGAGGATTTCATAGGGAAACACATAGCACATGCATGAGCTCTTCAGTGCATGAATCCTTTGAGATAAATGTTTTTTGTTTTCTCAGGTGTGCTACCAAATTACGGCAAAATCTTGTTCTAGCAAATTATGGCAAATTAGAAAAGTACATTGACCATGATATTCGAAATAGAAATCAAAACACAACACAAAATCAATTACTCACTTGAAAATTTGAAGAAAAAGAATCCATCACTAACTCAAACTCACCTTTGGATCTCTGCTCTGATCATCGATTCTCAATAGCTCCTTAAACAAATTACATCCAGAGATAGCGCTTTCTACATAGAAGCAACTTTGATTTGAACTCGATAACTAACTTCGCAAGTGCAATTTGAGTGCGAAAGGCTCAAACACGGTAGAGAGAAAGTGGTTTTTCCTTTCAATATGAGACAGATAAAGAGAGGGAGTGTGAGAGAGAACATGTGAGCAAAGGTAATTTCTATGTAATGTAGCTACAAGGAAAATTTCTTGTAGTGAGCAGCGGTGAGAGGGAACCGAAACGGAAGAGAGTGAGAGGGGAAGTGGATGAAACATAAAATGATGAAAGAAAGGGGAGTGAAATCGAAGAGAGGGAAAAGGGAATTCGTGAGAAAGAAAGGAAATAGGGGTTTCTTATAGAGATTAAGAATTAAAAACTTTTAAAAATAAATTTTAAATGGAAACTAGCGCAAAATAATCAAAAACCGCCGCTAACACTAAAGATCTGTAGCAGTTAGGATGACCACTGCGTAAATTTCTGCAAAGAGGGAAGCGGTGGTGGTTTTTTCCAAAACCGCCACTAATTACCTCCTGCAATATACTTATTTTTTTTATAATTAAGTGTCTCAAATACAATTGAAAGATAAAGTAGTTCTTAATTCTTACATCAAGAATAGAAACAGGCCTATCCTAAAAACAAAATCCAAAACGCATCGAGTCTTCACTGCTTGAGCTTCCTCTCCTGTGCTAAGAGGTACTTCCCAGTATAGAAATAAAACCGTATTCTAGCAACAAAGTCGAGAGAGAGAGAGGTGTAAGTGGAAGAGAGAGGGAGGAAAGTGAAATTCTAAATGCCAAATTCTCACTTGTAAAATGAAATGAAGGAAAAATGAAATGATCTTCCTCCTAGTAATACGGTTTAGCTAACCTTAGGGTAATGGATAAACTACTTATAAATAGAAATTTTGTACTAAAAAGTGTAGCATTTAATGCTACAAGTATATTTTCATTAATTATAACTTTTGTTAAAAATTTCTATTAATGAATTACTTATTCATTGCTCTAAGAGCAATGATTAGTAAAACCTTTGCAAAAATACCCCTTCTCTAACATTTCTTACTCGAGGAATCATAGTGAAATTTCTTTAGCCCTCCTAATCTTATCAATTAAAATGCATCTTAATACCAAGTTATTGAGGAATGTTACTGTTTCTATACATTAAAAACATTTCAAATCATACCTTTTCAATGTCCAACAATTAAAAGTCAATAAAGGCTCTAAATAGCAATGTTTTATCACTTCTAACACACAAAACAAAGCGTCTCAGCTTTTATTCTTACACATTGATTAAATCATTTTTGTATTCCTCTTACTTTGCTTAAATTTTGCTCTATCTTGAGACAATATAATGTCGGCTCAACTAGTAAATTCTACTCTATAAGATAGTTTATGATATTGTTTCTTTTATTTGAATCAAGTTGTTAGAGGGTGAGGCATTCCTCATTTGAGAAATAAGGCGAGACATCCCTAGTTGTATTGAGGCTCAAACACCTATGCAAAGAACTCCAAAGGTATGAGGAGTGCTCTATTTGGAATGGAGGCATCCCTAGTTGCATTGTTATTTTTTTTATTTTCTCAGAATTTCACTTCATTTATCCTACTTCCTAAATCTCAATAGAAAATTAGTTTGGTATAATTTTGCAAAAGCTTTTAAAAAAGTTTGAGCTCTCAATTCACCCCGTTCTCTTGAACATAGAGCCATTGTCTAACAATTATGTTAGCTTGGTGACCATGAAAGTGATGAAAAAAGTCATCAATGTAGTCAATGACAAAAGGTGTGCTCACAGGACATCAAATAAAGACGAGAAACTACAACCACTACATTTTGAGTAAAATGTCAATAATCACTACAACTCAAAAAAATTACAAATCATTAAAATTTAATATTATCAATATGTTCCTCAATTTAACACTTTAGTTAGCGACTTAGATGACTGTCATTTTAGCTTTTTCAAAGTTATTAATATTATTCTAAGGGAGTGTCTCCGAGAATCATAAACGTACCAGAGGAGAATCCCTCACCACAAGGGTAGTATATATTAGCCAACAAAAGGTGATAACCATTTCTAGCATGTCCCTTAAGCTGCTAAGGCATGCCTTCAATTGTTAAAATGGGCATAAGTATTGGAGGCAAATATTTCGAGCGAGCATTTGTCGTGTTGTGAAAGTGTCCAAAAGGTAACGTGTAAAGACATCAAGAAGATGGTGATCCCATAAAAGTTTAGCAACCTTAAAGAGCTCAAATGTTATTAAATAGAGAGTTAGAAAAAAAAAATACTAGGATCACAAGAGAAAATAGAAATTTACCTTATTATAAAATGTTTACATGTAACATAGTGTTTTTCAAACCTTTGCGATTCTTCATAGAGTGTCCTTATTAAAGTGATGGAGAGATCACAAGGCAAGCAGCTTTTCACTAGGTATTTTAGGCAGAGTAAGAAAAAAAACAGAGAACAAGGTGTTAAAACTACATACATGTGGTTAAATCCTATGATCTCATTATTCAAAATCAAATGTTGCGCTTAAATGGTACTTTGGAGCTATGTCTTAGTGTCTATTTTTTGGGTTGTTGACCACAACTTTAAAATTGACATAACTTGTTTCAATATTGAAAATGGATATCAAACCCAATTAATCCTAAAAATCGTGTTTGAAGGCTCACCTAGCAAAACCGAAAAAAAATGAAACTGCTTTTTATGTGGGATTCCTGAAATTTTTTTTAGAGACAACTAGGGTATTGTTAGAAATAAAATGTAAATATCAGAAAATAGTTTTAATATTTTTTAAATAAAAAATATTTTTAAAACTTATTTATTATTAATTTATGATAAGAAAAATTACTTAGATATTTAAAGTATATGTTTATATATTCAAGATCTATCAATTTTCAAGGTATATCTTAGGAAAAGGAAAAAATATTAATTATTAAAAATATACTTTCTTTTTTAAAACAATAATGAATATATTCAAAGTTAATCATTTTAGAATAATATTTTTGAACAATTATGTCTCTATTAAATAAATTTATTCTTCAATAGAAAAAAATGATACTTAATAGAGTTGCTTTCTTTATTTTCTTAACTTTAATAGATAAATAGAAATAGATCAGATTAAGAAATAATTCTCATGTTAATGGAACTTTAATTTTCAATTGACTTTTTAACGATATATTAATAATAAAATAAGAGATGGACACAATTCTAGCCATTGATTTTCAAAGTGGGAGTAGGTGATAGTGAAAATGGATGATGTGGAGAAAAAGTAAGTCATTGGATAAAACAGTGGAAAGAATTTGGACCCATTTATTATTAAATTAGGTTAATTTGATATTTTTAAATATTTAATATCTACCTAATGATAAATGATATCTTAGGAAATTTATTATTGAATTTTGACTATATACTTTGATTTAAATCAATAATTAATTCATTCAAACTTATTAATTTTAAGAAAACAAGGTAAGAAATCATTCATACATTCAAATTTAGTCATTTTAACAAGGTCAAATGTTGATGTTACATCACCCTCACTCGTTCTCTATATATACAATTTGTAGTAGAATTCTCTCCCCATAGTTTTTGTCTCTTTGTTATGTTATCCTGCCTACAAAATAAAAAGCTTTCGACCTTGTTGTGCTCTTCATCGCGTTAACTTGACTATACTCCAAAGAATCACAAAGGTTTAATACAAAATGTTATTTAGACTTTTACGTTTATCTAGTACAAATTTCACTCTGGATTACATCTTCAATTCAAACATTTGCATTCTTAACCACGTTATGGAGCTTTTCCTCTCTTTTTTGATATGAAATTTTGAGTTTTGGTATTGTTATATCAAATTGAGGGAGTGTAGATAGTTATTTGTTAAATGAAAGAAATCGTATTCGAATCGCTCTCATGTTGAGTTGGCTTTTAACTATTACTTGCAGAGATTTTAATTATGATATATGCTAAATGATATAATGTGTTGAATAATTTGTCATCAATTTCTTCATTGATTTAAATAATTTATGAAATTTGTAGAATTCAGTTTGGAACAACCCCAGATGGCGAATCCAAGGGCTAAAAAACCTACTTATGATGATGCTTTGACATATGTCAGATCAGTAAGAAATAGATTTCAAGATGAGAGGAAGTATGATGAATTTTTAAAGATCATCAAAGATTTTAAGGCTGAAAGGTTTGACTAGATTTTAATTTTCTTAACTTTTAAATTTTGTATTTCTACTAAATTGGAGATGAGATCTTGGTATCAATAGTGTTGCACATTTTATTTGTATCTTCTTTTGGTGCATTGCAGAATTGACATTGTAGGGGTCCTAAAAATACTAATAGAAATGTTTAAAGGGCATACAGATCTAATAATGGGATTTAACACCTTTTTGCCTGAGGGATATGAAATCACACTTCTATCGAAGGATGAACAATCTCCGTTAAAGAAGCCCATTATTGAATTTGAAGACGCTGGAAGTTTTATTAGCAAGATAAAGGCAAGTGTGCTATTAAATTTGATGCATTCTTTTCCTGCACTTTTGTTTTTGATTTTCATCATAGAATAGACTATTATTTATTTTTCTTCATTCAAAAGGATTTTTCAAAACTATCACTCTTGAAATGTTACATTAAGAATAAGAAACCCTGTTACAACCATTAATATTCTTTTAGCTTGTTCTATTGAATAGAACTCTTAGGCATGCATCCAAAATCAAGATTAAAACTTCGAAAGATATCGTTTGCACTATTAACTTACCAATTTCTTACCTTCAATTACTCTCATAAGCTAAACCATATAGAAACATGATTTCACTTAGGGTTTTTTTAACTTGTGCCCATGGACACAAATTAATAATGATTGGATTGGATTGGATTTTTTAATTGTTGGATTTGATTCTTTTTACTATATCCTATGTGCACCCATTAAACCTCTCACCACCTACTAATTAATAACTTCCTCTTACAGTTAACTTGTGTCCTATGGGCACAAGTTAGAAAAACCCTTTAACTTAGGGTACACAAATAAAAACTTGTGTACCAGTCCATAACCCCTTTAATAACCATTAATTTATTGTTTAACATATAAAAAAAAGTCAAAATCACACTTTAAATCAATTGATTAATTTGTGCCACATAAATTTTTCGAATTTATGTTGTGTATGATAAATGATAAATAGAAACTGCATGGATAATGTTAACAAACAATATGCACCAACGAGAATTCCTTTAACTTTGCATAAATTTTCCCAAACTTTCTTTTTACCATGTTGCATTCGTTTCTACTTGCTGAAAAACAATGATTTTTCTTAGCAAACCATGGTTACAAAGGAAATTAAAGATTATGGATTTACAAAATATGCATGTGTGTTCTTATATATTTTTCTTATACTCAAAGTCTCTTTTTTTTGTTATGTTCTGCTATATATATATATTCTAATTTCCAAATGAATGCTTGAGGACATTAGTTTTACCCAAGAAAAAAAATTATATTTTGTTATTACGTTTAAGCTTGCTCTTGACAAATAGCACCTGGAATTATTCCTTTATTTTAATTACTGATGACATGATCAACTAACAATACAAAATAAATTTGATAGAAATAACCAACAATAAAATAATACTAATAACACAATTGTATTGAAGTGTGAAAAAAATGAAAATCAACTCGTACATCTCTTTATTCTTAAAAGTTCTATACAAACATTATTAGTCCTTTATGCAGTGCTTGGGTTTGCACCCCATTTCTCTCTCTTCTTCCTTCCTCCCCAAACCTTAGCAGTGCCTTCTTCCTCCTCTCTTTCCCTATTCCTCCAATTTTTCTTGTGAACCTCTCCCTCCTTCTTCTCCAACTCAGGTAAGCACTCTCACTCCCTCTCTTCCTACTTCCCTTTCATTCTCTTTTCTTTTTCCTCTCTTCTTTTTCTTCTCTTCTCTTTCTCCCTCACCGTCCCACCTTCCCCATGGCTGCGCCACCCCTGTTGCGGCCAGCCACGTCTCCTTCATCTCTTTGTTCCATGGCGGCGCTGCCACACCATGGTGTGGCGTGGACGCCGCCTTGCCCCACCCTTGTTCTATTCTTTTTAATTTATTTCATATAAATTATGTTGTTTTATAAATTATTAAAAAAATGGCAGTTAGTAACTTTTCTTTTTCATTTTTTTTATTGAAAATTTTTAAAAAATACTTAGTTATATTGTTAGCATGTACATAAATAAATTGGTTGCTTATTTTTTTAGGATAAACTTGTAGGATAGCTATTTAAGTTTTTGATTTTGGACTATAGGTTGATGACATGCTATTCATATAATGTGTTGGGACTGTCTATGTTATTATGTGATATTTGGATATCTATTTTTGGATTATTTGGGATTAACTGGTTTATTTGTTGTTGTGGATTTGTCAGATTTTATGGGGGGACTCTCTCCGAATTTATTCTAGATTTTGTGTGGGTTCCATCTTCCTTTTGTGCTGATTGGATATGCTTATTTCACAGGTAGCTGAGTCTAAAGATGGACTATCATGTGGTGCCTCTTCTTCTACTGCCCCGACACACCAAGTTGCACCGCAATTTACACGTCCCGACCACCAAAATATGTTTGACCAGATTAGTGCGCACCCTTTTTCTTCCGCTAGACATTTTGAGGATGGATTATTGCAAGACTACTATAACATTGAGGAGCGTTTCCATTACTACATTAATCGTATCGGCTGGAAGGGTGTGTTTGATGTTCGTTTTCCATCATATCGGGAGCCCACTCTAGAGTTTTTGAGCACGTATGTTGTTTTAGAGGGTGATGGTGAGAGGAAGCCAACACATGTGCAGTTTCAACTTCAAGGGCGTCAATTTCTTCACACCCTAGCTGAGTTTAACATTGCCCTTCATTTCGAAACAGAGGAGAGTGTTGACTCAGAAGAGTACATTGGCTCCATAGAGCACATCCCGTCAAATTTTGATACTCAGGTATTCTGGGATGAGTTGACAGGTGGTGGTCCTCGTTATGAGGCCCGTTTATCAAAAGCATCACAGATTAGAGATCCCGTTCTTCGCCTTGCACACCGTTGGCTAACACACTCTATGGAGGCCGGTTCCGAAAAAAACAGCAGCCGTGTTTCCCGCTCAACTCTGTTCTTTCTATTCTGCATGGTTCATGGTCATCGGTGCAATGCAGGTCGTTTCTTACTACATCATTGCAAGAGGCTGTGTGGGGCCGGTGGTCGGACTATTGGCATTGGGACTTACCTTTCATTTTTGGCCAGCAACTTAAACGCCCTTCACCCTCGGGCAACGTGGTTACCCCGATGACCCTCATTAGTCATGGCACTCTTGTTACTATTGGTATCCTTCGCAATGTTGGTGGAGGTCGTTATGAGCTTGCTCAGCCGGATGCAGCTAATGCTAACGACATTGATGGTCATGATGTCGTCGCTCCTACTGTCACTATCCCGACTGAACCCCTTGTGGCCCATGCTCTGCATGATGACAAGGTTGCTGCACCTGGTTTTGATGTCGTCGCTCCTACTGCCACTGTACCTGGTTTTGATGTCGTCGCTCCTACTGCCACTGCCCCTGCTAAATTGATTGTTGCTCGTGCTCCGCCCAATGACGAGGTTGCTACACCTGGTTTTCCTGCTTTAGTTGGTAGGATTGTAGCATTGGAGTTGGCCACTGCGCGTATCGAGTCTCGCCAAGCCAATCGGGAGGCTACTTTGGCTCGCATAGAGGCTAACCAGGCCATTCAGGATGCTACTTTGACACAGATCCTCCATCTCCTACAGAGCCACCATGGCGGCCATTCCCCTCTCTAGTAGTCTTGTTTAGTTTTCTTTTCCATTTTTATTGACTCTTAATTACCCATTATTTTGACGTGTTATCTTATCTAATTATTATTTGTTTATGATTATCTCGACTAGATCTCATCTCACAACTCTACTCATCCTAAACCTCTTATTCCAACTGAAACAACCTAAGTACTCATCATGAGGCTAATTTATCTTAAACCTATTATTTAATTCTTAATGTTAAGATCTCTCACATCTTAATCTTACTAACCCTATAACTTCATATTTATATCAAATCCTCATTATTCCAACATTTTCTCAAACCTTTTTGAGCACTTAATCCTATCTTACACTCACATCTCTAACTAACTAATTTAAATTCAAATATCATAACAATTTTATTTTCAAATCTCAATGACCATCACTGTAGCTCAACTATAGGAAGTCCTAAATTACTATAATTGCTTCAATATTATAATTCTAATTGTTTAATATATAATAATCTATTCCTCAATAACAACCAATATTAATTATTTGCAATTTTATTAACTAATTAAATCATCAAATTAATATTCCAATTATGCTAAATTTAGGGTGTTACAAAATGCGTTTGCCTTATATGTTATTCTCGCTTAAACAAGACTTTATGCACTTAAGCAACAATGGTAGAATTCAAAAACGTGCGAATTTGCTTCCTACACACAATCCAACTTGATCTAAGTTCTTTCCTACTTTCTTACTCAGAATTTTAGATCATCAATTCATCAAATATAACAAGTCTCATATGTAATTTCAAGCTTCAAAACAAAACCAACCAAATCAAGGATTCTAAATTCAATCATCCAAAATGAAACAAACCCAACTCTTGCTATCATATTTCCTCAAATAAAAAATATCTCAAACAAGTTCCAATTCATCACAAGCATCAAATTCTCACATGCAACATGAATTGAGGAATCTTAATAATATAAAAGCTGACAAATTTTGTAGGGAAACTGGCCAGCCTTTTTTTTTTTTCAATTTTTGTTTTTTGATTTCTCAATTATTTTAATCAGAATATAATATATAAGTTGAAGTATAAACTTCTCCCAATGATTCATTACATTTCACGTGTCATATACTTCATTTTTTGGAACTATAAACAATTAATATACTACCCTTGGAAGATGTTTTTTTTTTTTTGGACTTACACCCATCACACACTATGGTCATTCAATTATTAAGATATGTAATTTCCAATTAGTAGATTATTCAATCTTTTTTCTATATAGTACTGTAATACGTATAAAACAATAAATAATAATAAAAATGAACTTAATTATTGGTTACCAAGCAATAGGTTTATCATCTTCGTTTTTCAATATAGCCAATGTTCATGAGACCTACTTTATTAGTTTTCTTTTGGTAATGTCATCCTTTATTAGTTTGAATACAAAGTATCTACAACACCAATATAATCAATCATTTATTTAAATATGAATAGCTACGAGTTGAATGCTTTAAATTTTTTATGTTATTTAGTGATGATTAATTATATTACTTACTTAAAACACTATGAATCATATTTTAAAATGTTATACAATATTATATTATCTAAGAAATATCTACCATCTACTCGGCCTCCTTGCATCATTTTTCCCTTTAAAATCAAGAAATCAAATGATTACATACTACGAGAATGAAGATTAAATGCATTTCTTTTAATTAATTCATGTTTAGAATGTCAAAAATTTTGGCAACTATGAATCAATATTGTTCATCATATATATAAGTTTTGCATGCTGCCTAACTAAGCCAAAAATTCTACATATAATTCGTTCATTCTTAGTCCTTTTAATTTTTAGGGACTTTGACAAACAACAAAGTAGGTATTCAAAAATGGCACAAAGAGATTTGATAGTTCACAACATTAGTGATATTAGACAAGGGAAAATGAATTGGTGTATTAAGGTTAGAGTTCTTAGAAGGTGGTTTGTTCATGAATTTAATAACAAGGAGGTGATTGATAAGCTTGTATGATTCTTATGTATTATTAGGTAGTATTGTTACATGTCTTGCTAGATTTTTCTCATTCTCTTTTTTTTTTCCTGTTTTAATGCGTGACTAATGCAGAGAAATAAGATATATGCTACGATCCGCAGAGATATTATAAAATCGTTTGAAAATTTGCTGTATGAGGGTGAGGTGTATATTCTCCAAAACTTGATGGTTCAAAATCCAGAAAAGAAGTATCGTCAGACAAAATATTCTTTCAAAGTAGCATTCATGTCATCCACCATTATTGTGAAGGCAGCAAGTCATAACATCCCCAAAGTCCATTTTGATGAAGTTGATTTCAAAACCATTGTCGAAGGTTTCAAAGATATATTTATATGGTAATTTTAAATGTTCTTTTTAACTCCCATCTAGAAATTACCTTATTACTTTACACCACTAAATGTTATCATCTTTTCAATTGTAGATCTAATTGGACATATGGTTGAAAATGGTGATATCAAAGGTTCCGAAAAAGATGACAACACTCAAAAGCATATAGACATAGTCTTAGAGGATCTCAAGTATGCCTTTTTTATTTCATATTCAAGGATTTATGTCAACGTGATGCTTACATTAGTTATAAAGGATTAATTTTGTGATTATGAAATATGTTAGTAAGGTTCATTCTATTACATCTCCCGTTGTCATTTTAGAATCTTTCAAGATGAAAACTTTTGGAGGTATGGTCTAACATATTTTCTCATTCTATTCTACCCAAATTGTTGTTTGTTATTTGCAACCATATAACTCTTTATTGATGTGTTTGATTTGATTTCTAATTGAAATTTTTTTCAGGAACCCTAGGCGTTTCAAATAATTGGTATGGTAGTAGAGTATATATTAACCCAAGCTTTCCCAGGCTATTGACCATCGCAAATAGTTAGGAACAATCTTTTAATATTTTTTAACCAGTCTCATTTAAATTTCTATTTTTATTATTTCAAATTTTTGTGTTTAGTCTTATAATTTTGGCATTTTTCAGTATGGACGTTTTCGCTGAGTGTATCAGTCAGGTTGTTAGCCTGATTTCTGCTCCAACATCTGTTTCTGTCCAAGATGATTTTAGTCAAACTCCCGAAGATGACACTTGTTAGGATTGAGTCGGCCATAGATATATGTTCTTAATATACTAAACATTAACTTATGAATAATAACTTAATAATTTTTTTTAAATTGTAAATGACATTCATTAATTAAATTTCTATATTAAATTATAGTATTACGGTAAAATTATGTAACTATAATTTAAACTGCCACTTTTTATTATTTTATTTAATATTTAATTCAATAATTAATAATTATATACAAGGACACCTTTCAAGACAACTGATTTGTTACCTGGAATTTTTTCAGAAAGGTCTTGCTTATGTGCTTTGTCAAGTCATTGAAATACTTAAAGACGAGAGTTGGAAATATGACTCATGTATCAAATGCACTAAGAAGACAAAGCGTGTTGAAAATCATAATTGGTGCGGATCATGTAAAAGCAATGTCATGGTGGTTCCAAGGTTCGGTTTAGTAATTTATTAATAGATATATTATGATGAGGATTACTTGCATCATTTATAAATGTGTCATTTTTATGTGAAGGTTCAAAGTTCATGTTAGTGTGATGGATAACACTGGATCTACTCCCTTCACAATATTTGAGGATCCAATGTTTCATTATATTGGAAAAACTGCAAAATCGTTACAGATTCAACTTGAAAAGGTTTATACCAACTGGTTTTAACATATTGCCTGTGTGATGATTCACCAAATTTTAAATCATAATAAGATTTATTAAATTACTTCGTTAATTTTATTTTTTTTAGTGTAACAAACATGATGCTTATCCTGAAGAAATTGATCAGTTACTTTTCAAGGAAATGTTATACAAAGTGGAAGT
Organism: Cyamopsis tetragonoloba; assembly: GCA_037177725.1. Lineage (NCBI taxonomy): Eukaryota > Viridiplantae > Streptophyta > Magnoliopsida > Fabales > Fabaceae > Cyamopsis > Cyamopsis tetragonoloba. The sequence goes on along the minus strand of CM074120.1, from coordinate 38,040,582 downwards.
TGTTCTGATGTTATCCAATTCCTCCAGGCAACATAATTACACTGTCAAGAGAATATCTGACGATGAAAATTTGATTGAGTCATATAAATGTGACATGAATCCGAAGCAAGTACGTTATGTCATTTATGAAGTGTATGTTAGCATGTTACATTATTTTTTACATGTAGCCTTTTTTGTAATATCCAACATGCGCTTTCAGGCTGCTGGTGATTTGCAGCCACCTGATTCTTTTGAAGAAGGTTTGCTCAATTCTGAGACAGTTGACAATATTAAGGTTAAAATATAGAACTTTATTTTCCTTCTTTATTGTTTGTTACTAAATTTTGATCGCATTCTATTTAGTGTTTTTTCATTTATTTTTGCCTTATTAAAACCAGGATTATGAAGAATGTGAAGTTCAAATGCGAGAGGTTTGATTCATCAAAATTAGTTTAAATGATATTTCTTATTTACACGGCCTTATTCTTACCAAATACTAAGAGATGTCTCTGTCTCCCTGACGAACAGAATGGATCGTTTGCAAAAGATCAGAGAGACGGAAATAATCGCCCTTAGAATAGCGATCTTTGAGATCTTGCCAAAGATCTTTGGCAGTATCAAAGAACGCTATAGTGGAAGCGATCTCAGGAGAGACAGATCTAGAAATCCAAGAAGTGACCATAGTGTCACATTTAATCCACTGTGTGAAGAGAATATCACCTGGTGGTGGCCGTAGAAGCTCACCAGAAACAAAAACGAACTTATCTTTGCAAATTAGAGTCTTCATCATATTTCTGGACCATATCAGGTAGTTGTTGGAACCTTGCAAGATCGGCGTCGCCACAACAGAGCTAGGGTTATCGCCAGGATGCACGAAATAGGGTGAGGAGGGATTTTGGGCTTCAGAGAGGATGATATTGTTGTTTGGTGGTTGTGTAACAACGATAGGATCATTGGCAGCAATGAGAGCCGCAGGAAGAAGAAGAAGAAGTAGGTGTGGGAAACCCTAGCACCGCAGCACGCAGGGAAGGTGAAAAGGGTTTTCAATCAGAGAAACCCTAGCAGAGCCCTATCGTAACCCGAGCTCAATGATACCATATTGGAAAAAGGAGAAAATATTATTCAATGTTATGAAAAAGAGAGAGGCGCCTAACCCTAATATACACAAATACACACACGCAACGCACACGCGGGCAGCAATGGGCCGAGGGAGCACCGACCAAAAATAGGCCCAAACAAAAAAGGAAAAACAGGCCCAAACAAAAAGAAAAAAGGCCCAAAACGGAAAGCAGCAAAAAACGAAAATACAACATTTAACACCTGGCTAAGTTTTATTATATTTATATATATGTTTGTTTGATTTCAACCAGAAATCAAATGAAGTGATCCTCGACCACCGGAATCAAAGATGCCTTAATGCAAAATTGCAGTCTATGAGGATGAAGCTGATTTGAATGTTACCCAAGAATCTGTTCCAGAAATTACTAGCAACAAGAGAAATGTTGGTAGTCAGAGTTCAAGCAACAAGGAAGCTAAGAAAGTGAATATCAAGATTGATAAGAATCCATGAAGAAGTTTTATCTCTCTGGATTATTCTTTTTTTTCTATTAAGTTATTGAACTTTTCATTTTCAATTTCCTTTTCCCTAATTTACCCAGACTTAATAACTGCTCATTCACGGTCTCTAAGACGGTTTTCTTTCGGAGTTTGTATATTTTTTTATCTTCCGGGTGTTTACTTTGGCATCTATTTTAGTACATGAAAATAATGTAAGTTTATGATTAGTTTTTCATGCTTTTAGCGGTTTAACTCATATAATCGAATTATAAGCAATTTGTATATATTTTAATAAAAATATTAATTATTAAATTCGTGAAAATAAAGAATGAAATTCTTAATTGGAGTTTTAAGATAATAATCTGAAAAATTAGTCATTACTAATCCAAAGTTCATATAGGTAACTTTTTGCAAACACCTTTGTCATAAACTATCAATTTACTTTAATTTTTTTAATTTAATCCCTTGTGTTTATTTTTTCAAACCATTATAGTCCCTTTTGTTTTTTTTTTTTTTTGATATTTGGTCACTTAAATTGTATATATTTTAATCGTTTTGGTTTGTCACTTCGTTCCATTATTTTGTAAAAAATTACAACATATATAAAGAATAAAAATGATTCAAAAAATAAAGAAATATTGACCAAAATTTTATTTAAACCTAATTATTTTAATAATATAAATTAAGTAATTTTTGTTTATATATGACTCACTCTAGAGATAGTAATATATATTACAAACTGTACAGCTAAATATGTAAAAATAAAAAAGGCAAACCAAAAACATGAATCGGAGGAATTATATTAATTTTCCATAATTTCAAAAAATGAACCCTCTGGAATGTCAAATGTAGTTTCAAAGTAGAGTATAGAGTATAGAGTATAGGCAAGGAATTATATTAATTGTTCATAGTTTCCAAAAATGAACCCTCTTAATAATATAAAAGCGGACAAGTTTTGGAGGGAAACTGGCCAGTCTTTTTTTTTCAATTTTCATTTTTTGATTTCTCAAATATTTTAATCAAAATATAATATATAATTTGAAGTATAAATTTCTCTCAATGATTCATTACATTTCATTATATTTCACGTTCCAGATACTTCATTTTTTGAAACTATGAACAATTAATATACTACTTTGTGTTTAAGGTAATGATTCATTGGAAGATGTTTTTTTTTTTGGACTTACTCCCATCACACACTATGGTCCTTCAATTATTAAGGTATGTAATTCCCAATTAATAGATTATTCAATCTTTTTTCTTTATAGTAATGTAATACATATAAAACAATAAATAATAATTAAATTGAACTTAATTAAGCGGGTAATGCAAGGCCATACGTATCAAAAAAATTTCTTTAACCAAAATAAGCTTCCATTTTGCCGTGCATCGCACGGGTAGAAAACTAGTTCACATATCAATTAAACAAAGTGGGGTTTTAGTGAGGTTACCTTTCATTTGAAGTCTCCAATTACTCTCTAAGCTTCAATCCCTAGAGTTCTTGAGCTCAATTCTTTATCATGTCCTTGCCCTTTGTTTTCTCTTGCTCCTTAGTTCCGCCCTAGCCCCAAAGTCACACTCATCTGATAACATACTTGAATTTGGCTAAAAGAAGGGATTGTGTATGTGGTTTAGGGTGTTTTCGAAAGTAATTACTCAGAGGGAAGGAGAGGAAGGAGTGTGAGTTGCAAGTGTAAGTTTAAAACCAAGAGTGAATAAAAGGAGAAAGTGAGAGAGAGAGTGGCATGATCTTTTGGAAGAGAGAGGGAGGAAAGTGAAATTCTAATTTCTCATTTGTAAAATGAAATGGTCTTCCTCCTAGTAATAACTTGGTTTGCAAAAATATCCCTTTTCTTACGTTCCTAAATTGAGGGATTAAAGTGAAATTTCTTTAGCCCTCCTAATCTTATCACTTTAAATGCATCTTAAATTCTTAATATCAAATTATTCGGGGATGCTATAATTTCTATACTTAAAAACCATTAAAATCATACCTTTTCGATTTCTAACCATATAAGTCAATAAATGTTATAAATCGGAGTGTTTTAGCACTTCTAAAACACCAAGCAAAGCGTTATCTCTTGTTCTTACATATTGATTCAATCATCTTCTTATTTCTCTTACTTTGCTTAAATTTTGCTCTATCATAAGATAACTTAATGTCTATAGGGTTTCAACTTGCATTGTAGGGCTTATTTGGTAAACAACATAGGATAAGGGTTGAATAATAACATGATATAATAAGAGTTGGATTAGTCTTGATAAACTCTTATCATATCCAGTGTTTGATGTATCTATGAGATATCAGACTGGATACTATTATTATTATTACTATTATTATTACTACTATTATTAATATTAATGCTATTATTATTATTATTAATTACTTTTATTACTATTATTATTATTGTTTATTTTTAGTATATTATTATTTATTTTAGAACTATTATTATTTTTATTATTATATAATTTTATTATTATTTTTATTTATTTTCATTATCATTTATTTTTATTACTATTTTTATTTTAATTATTTAAATTTATATTTATTATTCTTTTTCTTTTTCTTATTATCATTTATTTTTATTATGATAATTATTATTATTACTTATTGTTTTTATTACTATTATTATTATTCTCAATTTTTGTTATTATTATTATTTATTTTTGTTACTATTTTTTTTATTATTATTACTATTATTTTTATTACTTATTATTTTTAATACTATTATTATTATCATTAAATTTTTTATTATTGTCAATATTTATAATTATTATTATTATTTTTTAGTTTTATTATTTATTTTAAATTTTTATTATAAAAATTAATGTTAATTTAAGAATATGTTTTATAAGCAAAGGTAAAGTAAAAAAAAAAATCCTTATCCTATCCAACCGGCCTCTAACCCAACTCTCTCCCCCCTAGGATAACTTTTCCTATTAAAAAGTATGATAGAATAAGCTTATCATATCTTGCTGACTCACTAGACAACATATAGTAATAGGATATTATAAAGTATTTTATCCAAACTTCCTTATCCTTGCCACCAAACGGGTCGGTAAACCATCACAACTTTCGCCACTTTTATAATCGTGGCTAAACTCCAATGATCACATTAGTTAGTACACTCAATGACATAAATCAAATGTGAATGAATGACATGACAATTTCATGTTTCGTGACCTTATACATGTATATTCCAACTAATGCAAACTTTAATTTATCCTTATGAAATCAATAAATCAAAATAACTGATATATAAACTTAAGTGTCATGACCAAACTTTAATTCTCAAGATGATTGAATGAACTACCATTTGATATTTCGAATAACATGTGAATAACCTGAACACTAACAGCAGGCACAAAACATGCAAATAATCAATTAAAATTGTCAATTTCATAAATTCAATTGAAACTCAACCCTTATGCAGACAATTTCAATTCACGTGATTAATATATGTTCAATACATAGATAATTCACATGATTAATACATAGCAAGACAAGGTATATATTGACAAGGGGAAGACACATCAGAGGGTCTTATTTTCTGAATTTATTGTATGCTCAAGGATTAACACATCTAAAATATTGATCTAGGTAATGATCTTGGTTTGTACATTATGCTCAAAGGACAATATGCTATTTTATTTGCTTCATTATGATAACTTTTTTTTCAAGCAATAACCTGTCTCATATTTGATGTTTGTTTTTTTTAAAAGTGAATTTTGCATTATTTTATAAATACATACTTTTAACTGAATCATGGCTTGGGTAAGAGATAAGAGATTATTTTATGGATAAATTATTGGAGATATGTTGGTTTAGAGAATTTATCTCCTCAAAGGGCGTGGATTTTTCTAAAGCCAATGGTATGCTCACCAAGTAACTTATCTAAGATTTTTGGTTTACACATTCTACATAAAGGGAATGTATGATTATGTTGACCTCATTATGATAGCTCGTGTTTGATGTGCTATATCTTGCCCTTTACTAAAATTATTAGAGGTGCATTGGTTTAAGCAATTTCTCTACCCAAAGAGAATAGATTTCTAAACCCAATGTATGCTCATTGAATAACTCATATGAGGTATTATCCTTGGTTAAGACCATGGTTTGCACGTTCTACCCAAATTAAAGGAAAATGTGTGATTATGTTGGTTTAAAATAAAATAAAATAATTCGCACAACTTGAATAAAACATATATTGTATTGTATATATATTTTTCTTCAACATTTTTTGTTAAAAAATTCGGCCCCTTCCTTACAGTTTAAAATTCATCCGTAACTATAGAGAAAGGAGAATAGAACAAAAGGTTAATAGAGGCTGCGAGCAAGATGAAGGTCGTGATTCTTGCAAAGATATGAAATGATTGTGGAGACTAAACCGTTGCATTACGAAGAGGGATTTAAATCATGTGTCCCCAAATTATATTCCACCAATAGAATATCGTCACGTCATTGAAAATATTTCCTTTAATTTTAATTTTCTAATAAATTTTTTAATGACGTAGCAATATTCTATTGGTGGGACATAATTGGGGACATAATTTGGGGGACTGTTACGGACCTATACCCCGGGTTCCATGCCCGGATTTCCAGACAGCCCAACGGCCAACAGGTCCATAACGGTGGCCCATACCAGTAAAATAACACCAACCCAAAAGGTATAAATACGGACAATAGGGTAAAACCAAGTATGACAATCTAACCCTAATACACTTCGCTCCCAGATCTATCACTGACTTGAGCGTCGGAGTCTTTGCAGGTACCACATGCTCCCCGGCGGAGCACCTCGGAGTATCCTCATATCCCCGGACCATCGTTCTCGTATCTTGAATCCAGATACGCATCAGTGGCGCCGTCTGTGGGGACGAACCAAAAGCAACGTTCTCCTCTTAGTTCGAGATGGTCAGTACACGTCAGAAGACATATGACGACAACAACCGTAGTGTTTACAACGATCCTCGTCCGGCGGATCCAGGCGCTTCACACCCACCTCGCCCCCATGGGCAGCGAGCATCGGTACTTGTAGAAGACGTCCCGGAACTACAGGCGATCCAACCAGTTCTGCAACCAACATTGGATCCCGATGAAATCCGGCGAATGGCACGTCTCATAGAAGAGCAGGCCAGAGTCATAGAAGAATTGCGAGAAGAGAGACATCGGGTAGAGGTTGACAGGCGCGAAGAAGCCGAACGGGCTAATCAGTTGCAGCCACGTGAATCCACAACCTCCATCGATCAGAAATCCGGTCAGGCAGCCCCCCGACATCTTGGAACGGCACACGCGCCGTACGCCAGTGATTCCGCCACAAAACCCTATGCCGGAGGCGCGACCCGCCTTGCGAATAGGAGGACAGGTGTACAGGAACCCGGCGATGGCTACTGAGAGGCGCCGTGAGGCCGCAGTTAAACCCCAGTTCCCTAACGAAGTGGTGGCAGATAATGACCTAATATCGGGATATTGCAGAAATCCCTTTATCCCGGATATCATGACGTAGGAGCTTCCCGTTGGTTTTCAATTTGCCAAAAAACTCGATGACTATGACGGGACGAAGGACCCCCACCAGCAAATTCAGAATTTTGAGAGGATAGTAACTTTCCAAGTCATCCGCGAGCCACTAGCATGTCGGGCTTTCTCGCTAACACTCACCGAGGCAGCAGGCAGGTGGTTCAATGAACTACCGTCCAATTCGATCGAAAGTTGGCAAATGTTCAAAGATAAGTTCCTCCGACATTTCACTAGCAGTAAAAGGCAATTCAATTCTGAATACCATTTGAAAAGCATAACACAAGGCGACAAAGAGCCCTTGCGGGACTTTATTATTCGTTTCAATAAAGAAGCTTTAGAAGTTAAGGATGTAGCGCCTAACATGATTTTGTTCTTTTTGATGGAGGGTTTAAAACTCGGTTTCTTTAAACAGGAGCTCACCAGAAACAAACCTTTAAATATGGAGGAACTTAAAGACCGTGCTGAGTTCTGGATCCGGATTGAAGAACAATCCAAGGCCAGCGGAGATCCAATTCCTTCGCAAGGCAAAGCTGAGGACAAGTTGACAATTAAGGGTTCAAACCCAAGAATTCCCTTCGACACTAGATCAAAGGACAAAGGGCCTCGAGGGACTTTCAACAGTTATACTCCTTTGCTAACTACACCCGCCAGGCTCTACAAGGAGGTAATGAATACCGAGTTGACCGAGCGACCTCCCGTGATGAGAAGTCAATCCCGGGATAGGAAAAAGTGGTGCGCGTATCACCGGGATCATGGACACTATACCAATGAGTGTATCCAATTAAAAGACGCAATCGAACGTCTAATACGACAGGGTAAGCTGAAGGAATTCGTTCAACCTCGGCGGGAATCCCGGAACCAACAACGAAGTAATTCACCCCGAAACACCGGCCGAGATAACCGGGGACAATCCCCCCGGCAGAGGACTAATGAGGTCGGCCAAAGAGCAAACAGATCCCGGTCTCCACCCCCCCAGTCCAGCTCTCAACCACGAGGAGTGATCAATGTCATAGCCGGGGGCATCGCGATCAAATCAAAACGCTCAAGGAATGAGAGAGAATTCAGCGCCTAGGTAACTCCTATGCCCGATGTGGTTTTATCATTTACTAAGGCTGATCTGCCTGTAGGGAAAATACGCGAGAATGAGCCGCTAGTGATTACCGCCATGATCGATGGGTTCGAGGTGCATTGGATTTTCGTGGATCAGGGCAGCTCGGCGGATATCATCTTTTGGAGCATGTTCGAAAAGATGGGACTGGGAACCAAGGATCTGATCCCCCACCCCAGGAGTTTAATCGGCTTCACAGGAGATACTATTCTTCCCAAAGGCTATGTGGAATTGGCATGCGCCTTCGGCGATGGACCGCTACGTCGATCCGTCTCGGTGAAGTTTCTAGTGGTGGACTGCCCTTCCGCCTACAACGCGATCTTGGGACGCCTAACCTTAAATGCTTTAGGTGCGGCTGTATCAACTTTGCACCTGGCAATGAAATTTCCAGGAGATCAGGGGAAGGTTATCACGATACGCGGCAACAAAGATGAAGCTAGAGAATGTTATAAAGAAAGTTTGAAAATTTCCAAAACGCCGAGTGAGGAAAGCTTGCGATCAACAAATAGATCTTTTCAACGGAGGGATCCACCGAAAGAGTCCGGGGTCCTCATGCTCAGCTTAGATCCTAGATCCGACTTTGAATACCAAAGGCCCCAACCGGAAAGAGATTTGATCTCGGTTCATATCGGCAGCGAACCGTCTAAAATGATGAAATTGGGGGCAACCTTACCCCATGAGCCCCGAAATAGATTCATCAAACTCCTAGAAAGGAATATCGACTTGTTTGCCTGGTCCTCATCTGTTATGCCGGGCATAGATCCCGACATCTGTTGCCACAAGCTGGCATTAAAAAAAGGGTGCCATCCCGGTAGCTCAGAAGAAGAGGCGTATGGGCCCTGAAAGGGCGGAAGCAATAGAAAAACAGGTGAAAGAACTTTTAGAGGCAAGTTTCATCAGGGAAGTTCGATACTCAGAATGGGTCTCTAACGTGGTCATGGTTAAAAAGGCAAATGGTAAATGGCGGATGTGTACAGATTATACAGACTTGAATAAGGCCTGTCCAAAGGATCCTTTTCCCTTACCTTGCATAGACAAATTGGTGGATAATTCTGCGGGATACAAATACTTGTCTTTCATGGACGCGTACTCCGGCTACAATCAGATTCCAATGTATCCACAGGACCGAGAGAAAACAGCCTTCATTACTGATTTCGGCGTATATTGTTACAACGTAATGCCCTTTGGGTTAAAAAACGCAGGGGCTACCTATCAGCGAATGATGAACCTCGTTTTGTCTAAACAGATAGGGCATGTACTGGAGGTGTACATAGACGACATTATAGTCAAGACCGGTGAACTAGAAGACCCGGTAGCTGACCTTGAAGAAGTCTTCCAGCAATTGAGAAAATTCAACTTGCGACTCAATCCAAACAAATGCACCTTCGGTGTTGAGGCATGTAAATTCCTTGTGTTTTTATTAACTAGTAGGGGCATAGAGGCCAACCCAGACAAGTGTAAAGCAATTCTAGAAATGGCGAGCCCAAGAAGCATACGCGAAGTCTAGCAGTTGACTGGGAGAGTGGCAACGCTATCCTGTTTCCTTCCGATATCTGCCAGGAAGTGCCTACCGTTGTTTAAGGCATTGCGCAACAAGGAACAATTCGTATGGGATGAAATGTGCGAAATAGCCTTCCAGGAGCTGAAGCAAACGCTGGCGCACCCTCCAGTTCTAACTCGACCAGATCCAGGTAGACCACTAATCGTGTATTTGTCTATAACTGATGAAGCCGTTAGCGCAGTTTTGGTCAAAGAAATGGACAAAGTGCAAATGCCGGTCTACTTCATCTCGAAGGCTTTACAGGGTCTCGAGTTGAGGTACCAAAACTTAGAAAAACTTGCCTATGCTTTGTTGATTACATCCCGGCGGCTGAGGCCATACTTCCAATGCAGCCCAATTACTGTGCGCACAGACCAGCCAATCGGACAAGTATTGCACAAGCCTGACCTAGCTGGAAGAATGATGAGCTGGGCAATATAACTTACTCAATATGATATCTTCTATGAGCCCCGGCAGGCAATAAAAGCTCAAGCCTGCAAAAGTACCTGGCTAAGGTAAAAGAAAGCTTGCAGGGTTTATCCGACTTCGAAATACAACACATTCCCCGCGAACAGAATCATCGAGCAGACATACTGTTGAAACTGCCAAGTAAAAAGAATGTCGGTAATGCAAGGTCGGTCATCGAGGAAACCTTGCAAAATTCGTGCATCGTTCTCTAAGTAGAAGCAAATGATTGGCGAACTCCAATTCAACAGTACATTTCTCAAGGTCTGCTACCAACAAACCCTGATGAGTCACGAAAGATAGTAAAAAAAGTAGCCCAATTCTGCCTGGTACAGGGACATTTAGATCGAAGGGGCACCTCCGTCCCGCTGCTGAATTGTATCGGCCCAACAGAGGTTTGGTATATATTGGCCGAGATCCATGAAGGAAGTTGCGGTCTTCATGGCGGAGGCAAATCTTTAGCCCGAAAAGCCTTAGGGCGGGATATTACTGGCCAACCATGAACGCCGATGCTGCAACACATGTGAAAACCTGCGACGTGTGCCAGTTACACGCCCCTCTTGGACACCTACCAGCAGCAAACTTTCACTCTATGTCATCTTCATGGCCTTTCCATACATGGGGTCTGGACTTGCTGGGACCATTCGATGCAGCACTGGGCCAGTTGAAGCATCTATTAGTAGCAGTGGACTACTTTACTAAGTGGATCGAAGCTGAGCCGTCTTCCACAATAACCTCTGCCAAGGCGCAAAACTTCGTCTTCAGAACCATTATCTGTCGTTTTGGCATCCCAGCAGCAATGATGACCGACAATGGAACCCAGTTCACAAACAAGGGATTCCGCGAAATGCTAGCTGGTGTTCAGATAAAACATCACTTCGCCAGCGTAGCCCACCCACAAACCAACGGGCAAGCAGAGGCTGCAAATAAAGTGATAGTTGAAGGATTACGCAAACGGTGCAAGATGTCAGGCTGTAATTGGGTCGAGAATCTGTACCAAGTGTTATGGGCACATCGCACAACTGTTCACAGCTCTATAGGAGAAACTCCATTCAAGCTGGTTTACGGAACAGATGTCGTATTCCTGGTAGAGATTGGAAACCCGACTTGGAGAGTCACTTATCCTATGCCGGACAATAATCAAAGACTTCTGGAAGCGCTGGACGTTATTGATGAAGTAAGAGAGCTTGCCAGACTTAAAGAACTCTCTAGGAAACAACAAGTAGGCCAACGTTACAACTTGAAAGTCCACAAAAAGAGTTTTTAGGTCGGGGACTTAGTACTCAGACGGGCAAGCATCGGGAACAAGAATGCAAGCGGAGGAAAGTTAGCCGCAAACTGGGAAGGATCTTATAGAATTAGGATAGCAATGGATGCCGGAGCCTATGCGCTAGAATCCCTTGCCAGGAAGGAAATCCCGCGCACCTTCAATGCCGCAGACCTTCGGCGTTATTACAGTTAAGTTTATAATATTTGAATAATTGATTGTAAACAGGGGGTGCTCTTTTTCCTGGAACAGGTTTTATCCCTAAGGAGGGTTTTACTGTTACAGGTTTTAACGAGACCCCAATTATCTGATTTAATAAGAAATCTTGTTTATGAATCTTATTTATAATCCCGTGATATTTCCAAATTACTTAACGATGAGGTAACTAAATGTTACCCGACCGATATTAACTGAAGGAACTCAACCCGGCATAGGGCACTTGCCCCACCAGGACTTCAAACCTGGAAGGGATCCGTCCCCCATCAAATCTATTTTAACACCGGCATAGGGCACTTGCCCCACTAGGACTTAAAACCTGGAAGGGATCTGTCCCCATCAAAACCACTTTGAACACCGGAATAGGGCTTTTGCCCCACCAGGACTTAAAATCTGGAAGGGATTCGTCTCACATAATAAATGTACGCCAGGACAGGACACAGGTCCCAAATGAAACTACGTCACTTCGGTAAAACTTATCAAATGGATAACAACCGAGATATAATAGATAAATTTTAAATTCCTTCATTAAATAAAGATATCGAAGTACAAGATCTTAACAGTTATACAAAAAGATAGATACAAAAAATATAGCTCAAGGACCAGGAGGTGGCACCACAACCACAGTCTCAACCCTGCCGTCCGCGCCATCGGGAGCCAACTCCATGACCTCGGTTTCGGCAACACCACTTGGAATCCCAGCATTGTCATCCCGAACGTCACTCTCAGTCTCTTCCGAATCCGCCGCGACAAATGGAGCCCAAGGGTCGAAAGCCTTCAGCTCCAGGTTGGATAAATCCACTGGGCGAGGATCACTAGGTTGGCAGATGTCGGTGAGGACGCCTTCCACCACCACATGGTCCACACTAAGACCGTGAAGGTTCAGCTGCACCCCCGGGTTTAGCAGCATAACTTGTTGGAGGCAATTACAGAAGGTGTCATAATTAACGCCATCAAAATCCTCCCTTAAAGCATCCGCCTCCTTCTAGGCATTCTCGGCAATCTAGGATTGAGATTTCAAGTTCTCCACTAGCAGAATCTTCTCCCGACGGAGTTGATGCACCTCGGTTGTTAGGGCCGCCCTGGTCTTAATCAGCATGGCCTGCTCTTTCTCAGAAGCATCCAAAGAAGCCTTGAGCTTTTTCTCAACAGCGGACCAGAGATCATTCTTGTGAACACCTCTTCACGGGCATCATCCACCTCCCGGGATAATCCGTCCATTCGAGCCTGAAGCTCACTCTCCCAAGTAGCTGAATCGAGCTGTTGTTGCTCCAGCTGCTTCTCCAGATCTCGGATTTTTCCCTCTAGTTCAGCCACCCGCTGATTCAAAATATCATTATCTTTTTGGGAAACTGGGGCCTTCAACACTCCCTCAGCCTCGAGCTTGAGGTAGTTTAGAAATGAATGCATGATGCTAGCCAAGCACTCCATTCGCTCGCACCGAGCCTGCATAAACAAAGGCATCTCGGTTAAACATAATACGCCGGAGGATGCAGAAACATAAAACAGCAATAAACAAAAGTACCTCGAAGGTTTCGGTAGAAGTGTTGAACCAGAAATCCAGAGGATGCATAAAGCTGACTTTAGGAGTAACCATCCCCTCGAAAATGCCCCTCCATTTTCCACGCCACCTAGGCGTGAACGGTCGCCCCTCAGAAACTTCAGCATCTTCGACAGCGGCAAGAAAACAATGTTAGAAATAGATACGACGCCGATAATGCCGGGATAGGAATATGTCGTTTACCTTTCTCTTTCCCTTTTTTAGCACGCTTTGCCTGTGCTTGGGAGTCCACCTCGATATCCTCTTCAACCGTTTTTCGCTTACGGTGGAAAACGACCGATTCCTCATCCTGCTCCTCCTCGTCATCATCCCTCAAATCAACAAAGTCTAATGCTGGGATGGTAGCGTGTGGAGGAGATGTCGGGAGATCAGATGCCGGAACCTCATTAATAACCGGCTTAGAAGGTGGGGGCACTTCCCCAGGCTTCTCCGCCCCGGTTTTCCTCGGCACTTTGGGACCACCGCATGAACTTCCACCTTTCTTCGCCTTGCCCTTAAACCGCTCGTAACGCGCAGAGTAGGCGTTCATGATCTCGGCTGCAAGAAAGAAGATGTGTTAATAAACAATATTCGGGAATAAAAATATCAATATCTTCACTTACCCAGGCAACGTTTTCTTTGATCACGAAACTTGGCATGAACCACGTCTTTACAATGGATAGGAAAGTTGTGTTCCCCAACAAAGGCACAAAGCTTCCGATATGTGGAGTGATCTACCTCGGACAACTGCGAAAGGCTGTAATGAGACTCGTTCCAGTATAAAGGGAACAAGTCCCTGCCCTTATCATCCCGCCAGAAAGACACCGAACCGCGAAGAGTTATTTTGGCATAACTATGCTTCCAGTCCTTAAAGGATTGTTCGTAACAGGTAAAAAGCGAAGGATTATCGTTTTGACGAAGCGAGATCCATTCCTTCCTCTTCTTGTCCTTCCGGTATGGCTGAAACATTACACGGAACAATGATGAGGAGTAATGCCATTCTTGCGCCCAGCAGAACGTCTCGAAGGCTTGAATAAAACCCCATCCATTGGGATGGAGCTGGGTAGGGGCTACTTGTAGGTAATTCAAAACCTCCATCTGAAAAATAGAGAAAGGAAAGCGAACACGAATCCGATTGAATAAACCGTGATATATCATAATATAGGGATTCTCGTCTTCATCAGCAGGGCAGCAAACATGTTCATTTTCTTCTACCGAGATCATCTAATATGTATCGCTGGGATTCACATCCTTCTCAGTCGCAATCCCACTCCTTGTGCGAACATGAGAAGGATAAAGACAGAAGCAGGAGCGCCAGTCATTCTCGATAATTTTAAGATCCTCTTTGTCCTCCACGCTTGAGGGAATATCCAAAACCCCTTCGTCAACCCAAAGACAGTGTTGAATGCATTTAATGTCGACCCATTTCTCAGGAATGGTAGGTGAAGAATGGCCAGAAGCACCAACAACAGATTTCCCCTTATCCTTTTTGGAAATCTTTGAAGTAGAAACGTGGGAAGGAGACATGCTTCGTAGTCTACAGAAAGAAAAGAGGAAGTAAGAAAGAATTCACACTAAGAAATCGAAGGGGGCAAAGATTTAAAAAGAAGGGAAAGAACATCAAGAACATTCAAGAACATCAAAGAAAAGAAAAGGTGCCGCCTTTCAGCCTCCTACAACTCCAAGTTCCTAACTTGATTCAGTGAACATAGAAAGAATCGTGCAAGGGATGTCTTAAAAGAATCCCCATGGAATCAAGCAGGACACAGCATCGCATGGCCGCAAACTTGCAGAAAGGGGGGCATAAACCCTCCAACCAGAAACAAACAGGAACGCCCTAGGGACGAGACGAAAGAAGAACAAAAATAAAGGAGAGCGAAAGAAAGCCACAGTTACCTAATTTAAAATAGAACAAAATTCGAAGGAAGAATCCTGAGACGCCGATGAAAGTTGACGGAGAAGAAAGCAGAAACTTCAAAGCTAAAATGCAGAGAAAGCAGAAGAATGGAAAAGAGAAGAGGAAACACACCTTTAAAGAGAAAACCAAAAGACGCAACCCTTGAAGTGACAGTTTCCTTCCCTGTGATGACAGCGCGCCAAAGACGAGGGGTCCAGACCCACTAGGATCCGGACACGTGTCAGACGAATTCAAAATAAACTCACTATGTCCTAACGCCTAAGGCAAATGATGGGCAAACCCGGGATAACAGGAGAATACCCGACTTAAAGCCTAGGCAATCGACATTTGCCACTTGCCGGCTTGGGGGCAACTGTTACGGACCTATACCCCGGGTTCCATGCCCGGCTTTCCAGACGGCCCAACGGCCAACCAAGCCCATAACGGCGGCCCATACCAGTAAAATAACACCAACCCAAAAGGTATAAATACCAGATAATAGAGTAAAACCAGGTATGACAATCTAACCCTAATACACTTCGCTCCCAAATCTATCACTGACTTGAGCGTCGAAGTCTTTGCAGGTACCACCTGCTCTCCGGCGGAGCACCTCGAAGTATCCTCATATCCCCGGACCATCGTTCTCGTATCTTGAATCCAGGTACGCTTCAGGGACACATGATTTGAATCTTACGAAGAGATCTTACAATTTGGATTTGGGCCTAACTTAATCCCAAAAGCTAGCTTATAGAATGAGTATTGTGATACCCTTATAAACTCAACAATAGTCATATCACTAGCCAATGTGAGACTTGTACCAAGAGATGAAAATTTGGGTAATGCCTAATGTAGGAAAGGATCTTAAAATAATTTAAATTGGGCTAACAAAAAACAAACTTCATAAGAAGTATTAAATAATAGTTAAATACTACATATACCTTTCATATAAGTTATGCTCACAATCTTTTCTTGTTACAAAATGCATCATTACAAATGGTTTTTTTTGTTACATTGTTTCTTTTTTTATAACACATCACTACAGATGGTTATTTTAATCCTTTCAAAAAAATATGGTTATTTTAATATTTTAGTGTATGTGAAAAACATTCTTTAGTTGAAACTTCCTTCACGCTTGGGAGAAGTGTTTTCACAGAAAGAATCCTGCAAGTCGATGGCAGCGATTGACAATTTATTGGCAGCATAGTGCTTCTTCTTGAAATTTTTGGCTCGTGGCATCAAAGTTCTGTGAAAATTTAAATTTGTGGCTGCGGAATTGAAATTCTGAACATGATCATTACTCTTTTCAGAGAAGAGCTTGATACCATATTAGAGAATTTGGAAGAACCTGGATACACACAAGTATATTCCAAATACTCAGGATAAACATCATTGAGATCAAAGAAAAGAGAAGGTGTTTCATAGAACAATTTTATATTGATTAAAAAATTATTCTTTACAATATGACTAAAACTAGTATTTATAGAGAATTAATAGACTAACTAATCGTAACCCACTTAATTAAACTAACAAACTCTAAAGATGGTTATTTTAATATTTTAGTGTATGTGAAAAACATCGTTTAGTTAAAACTTCCTTAAGAAATGACACCGCGTTCTTTTAACACTGACTTCCTTAATAACCCGTGTTAAAAGTAAAGTAGCTAAGCAAGTTTTTCTACTAGTGTAACTTCTTTTAAGATATATAGGTATATATAATGTGGTTGTTAAAATGAGTTATTTATGGAATAAGAGAAGGTTCTTTTCTTCCTTTTATAAAAAAGTTTTAAACATAAAAGAACAATATTTAAAAATCTATATTAAAAGGAAAAAATGCAATATTTTAAATAGAATGTTGAATGAGCCCATTTTCTAATTTATTCTTGGTAAGGACTCAATATTGGCTTTTTTTTTTTTTATCTTCTTAAGATCTTTTTTTTTTTCTTTTATTTGAATTCAAGAGCTGTTGGAGTGTATAGTGGATATAAGGTACATCTTATAAGTTTTGTTAATCATTGCTGAAAGTAACTCATAAATAAAAATGATTTATTCAAAATCACAATGAGATTTGGGTTGTGAATGTCTTGTGTGTTGTTTTAAATTATTGAGAACATGGACATACATTTATTGAAATCCTTGCTTAATTGTTTAATAGGGATTATAGAGAGATGTTGTCTTGTATATGAATATGAATGATTATGTTGATACAATGTGAAGATTGTATGAGAAATGTAAATGATTGAATGAAATTCTGAAAATGGTGTGGTTAAATTGTACAAAAAAGACCCTTTGGAGAATTTGAGAGGACGAATCTTAGGTGGGGTGCTCTATTTTCCTGGCGCTCAAGCCTTGAATGGCACTTGAGCATCATAGTATCTGCCAGTTTTTTTTATCTTTAATATTAAATTTTTAATATTTTTAAAAATACAGCAGTTTTTTAGATCGTATACTATATTACATTTGAAGAATAGATGAGATTGTTTTTACGAAATAAAAAGAAAAATTTATTTTTAAAATTACATAAATTATTTGAAACTGACTGCGAATAATGTATTATTCACTTTGAATTTTCTAATTATATTTACATAATTTTTTATATTTTTAAATTTACAATAAATTTTTTTATATAGATCTTGTACTTTATACACGTGAAGAATACTGTGTTTTTTTGACAAAAAATGAAACTGCAATTTGAAAATTATCTAAATTTTATGAAATTTCAGCAAACAATGTATTATTAACTTTGAAGTTTCTAGCTTAAGTTAGCAAATTTTTAATATTTTTAAATTGTAACAATTTTTTTTAGATCGTATACACTTGAAGAATTGGGTGTTTTTCGAGAAAAAAATGAAGAGGGTGTTTTTTGAAATAACAATGTATTGCTTGCTTTGAAGTTTCTTGCTCAATTTAAAAAATTAATATTTTAAGAATTGAAATAGTTTTTTTAGAGATAGTGTACTATTACACTTGAATAATAAAATATTTTTTGAAATAAAAATGAAAATTTAATTTTTATGTTACCAAAATTATTTGAAGTTTTTTGAAAATAATATCTTATTTACTTTGAAGTTTCAACCTCAATTTACATAGTTTTTAAAATTTTTAAATTGCAAAAATTTGTTTAGATATCATGTACTATACACGTGAATGATATGGTGTTTTTTGAAATAAAAATAAATAGGATATTTTTAAATTACCTAACTGTTTGACGCTTTCTAAAAACAGTGTATTGTTCACTTTAATTTTTCTAACTCAATTTACTTAATTTTTTATTTTCAAAATTGAAACAGTTTTTTAGAGATCGTGTACGGTACACTTGAAGAATATGATGTTTTTGAAAATAAAAATGAAAACAAGTTTTTTAAATTACCTAAATTGTTTGTAGCTTTCAGAAAATAATGTATTATTAATATTGAAATTTTTAAATTACCTAACTGTTTGACGCTTTCTAAAAACAGTGTATTGTTCACTTTAATTTTTCTAACTCAATTTACTTAATTTTTTATTTTCAAAATTGAAACAGTTTTTTAGAGATCGTGTACGGTACACTTGAAGAATATGATGTTTTTGAAAATAAAAATGAAAACAAGTTTTTTAAATTACCTAAATTGTTTGTAGCTTTCAGAAAATAATGTATTATTAATATTGAAATTTTTAGTTCAATTTACCAAATTTTTAATATTTTTATATTTGCAGTTACAAAATTACCTAAATTATTTGAAGCATTTAAAAATACCGTATTGTTCAATTTGAAGTTTCTAGATTAATTTAAATAATTTTTATATTTTTTAAATTGACATATTTTTAGGATCACGTACTATACACTTGAATAATAACGTGTTTTTTGAAATAAAAATAAAAACACATTTTTTTCAATTACCTAAATCATTGGAAGTTTTTTAAAAACAATTTATTGTTCACTTTAAAGTTTCTATCTTAATTTACATAATCCTTTATACGTTTAAAATTGTAACAACTTTTTAGAGATCGTATACTATACACATAAGAATATGGTGCTTTTCGAAATTAAAATTAAAATGTTTTTTTTTTAAATTACCTAATTTTTTTGAAGCTATTTTAAAACAATATCTTATTAATTTTGAATTTTCTACCTCAATTTATATAATTTTTTATAATTTTAAAATATCAACAGATTTTTTAGAGATCGTGTATCACTTGTATAATAGGGTATTTTATAAAATAAAAACAAAAATTATATTTTTAAATTACCTAAATTATTTGAAGTTTTCTGAAAATAATGTATTATTCACTTTGAAGTTTCTTCCATAATTTACCTAATTTATTATATTTTTAAAATTGCAAGAATTTTTTTAGACATCGTGTTATACTCTTGGTGTTTTTCGAAATAAAAAACAAAACCCAATTTTTAAATGACATAAATTATTTGAAGTTTTTTAAAAACAATTCTTGTTCTCTTTGAAGTTTCTATCTCAACAATTTACATAAGTTGTAACACCTTAATTTTGAAAATGGTAGTTACTGAAAATGTTAACTTTCCAAATCTGACACTTAAAAATTTTTGTTTGAAAATACAAGTTGGAAAAACATTCTTTATTTATATAATAATTTCCTATACAGCTGAACCATATAATTTCTGAACAGAGGGCTTAGGTTCACCAAGTGTGGTTATACCTAAGCAAAGCCTAAAGCTTTGTCTCACCCATTGCCTTAGCTCCACAGTCTTCCAATACCTGCAATACTGCGACCGTCAGTTATATGTAAAACATATAACCGAGTAACCCTCGGTCTAACTCAAAACATTTTACAGTATTGCAACTAGTCTAACTAGAAAACTGCCCCAAATCCAATTCCTAACAAACACACACAATATGTATGCAATGACAATTTAAGTATGTATGCATGTCATGATCCTTTTCCATTTTCTTTCTTTCCTCTTTTAACGGGAAACCTTGTGCACAGGGAATCCACCATAGGTGCATGACAGTAAATGCACAGTTGAGCTCATCATCATGGTCCTGGCAAGCGTCCTTCCAGGATCCTACTGCCGGGCTACCAACCCTCTCTAGGGCTAGCCCAAGGACTATCTACCCCTTTCGAGATAGCCCCTTTGTACTAGACTATCTACCCCGTTTTTGGGATAGTCTAGCACTTCAGGTTATCTGCCCCTTTCGGGATAACCCTACATTCTCATCATCTTTTATGCTTGTCCCCTTACCTGGTCTACTTCCGGCGGAACTTAACCCTCTTACTCAACCACTGTTGATGGGGAAAGCATTTCAACATTTTTCTTTTAATTGATACATTTCAAGTTCTCATGCATAACACATTCATATTCATATCATAATCAATCAAACAAGAGTTCCAGTAGCATAATACTCGAACACAAACATCCTATGTTCAAATATTATGTATCATAAGTACCACGCCCGAATATCTACTCAAATATGGCCCGCCATCTCCGAGTACATATTCGAGTTCATACTATCTCTGGACTTATCTTTCTAAACAATATGAAAACCTATCCAGAGTTCTATTCTCAATTTTATAATCTGGAACCCCTTGTCTGTCACATTCATTTTATCATTCAAAAAACATGCAACATCTCTTTGCACATTTGATCACACGGTATCATACAGACATATCAAACATCATATTCATTCATATTCCAAATTTCATTCATGCAACATCTATTAGCATGTTAACACAACATCATACAGGCATGGCATGCAATCTCAAACATACTCACAATCATAAATCTTAATCAACCAATTCATAACATGTTGTCTTTAGTCCCTAATCACATGTGTCTAGTATTTCCTAGTCACATGTTCCTAATATCCCATGGTGCCCTAGATTTGAGGTTTTTAGGGTTACCTTGCACTTCCAGTATCCTTTTCTCCTCTAAATCCCATCTCAGTATCCAACTCCCTTCCTTCTGCACTTGCTGTCTCCGAGGCTGGATCTCAACTCTTGTAACCTTTAGCTAGGGAGTAAACTTGGTGAGATGGAACTCCTTGGATGGAAAAGTTATAGAGTGTAGTTGGTTCGTAACAGAGGTTTTGAGAGTGTGTAGAGTGAGGGAGAAGGAAATACTGAAATGTGGAAGTCAAGTCCCTTATTTATAAGCCCAGGGGTCCATATTCGAATATATATTCGAATATAAGGTTGCTGTTTTCAATTCCACACTTCCATATTCGAATATTAATGTGCATATTCGAATATTTACTGTTAATATTCGAATACTATTCGAATATGCATCGATAGTATTCGAATATGCATGTTCATATTCGAATATGTACAGTCCATATTCGAATATGACACATCCATATTCGAATATGCATGTTCATATTCGAATATACATGTCATTTTTATCCATCATTTGACCTCTCTACATACAACAAATCCTCCCCTTTCTTTTCTTTGTAAAAATGTAATCATGTCCCTTAAGTCCTGGATTTTCGGGATGTTACATAAGTTGTCATATTTTTAAAATTTCAACAGTTTTTAAAGATCATGTACTATATACGTGAAGAATAAGGTGTTTTTCGAAATAAAAATGAGAACACATTTTTTAAATTACCTAAATTATTTGTACCTTTATAAAATTATTCACATGGATTCTATCTCAATTTAGATAGGTTTTTTTTATAGTTTTAAAATTGCAAAAGTTTTTTTAGAGATCGTATACTATATACACTTGAAAAATAGATTATTTTTCGAAATAAAAATGAAAACGCATTTTTTAAATTACCTAAATTATTTGCAGCTCTCAGAGAATAATGTATTATGTACTTTGAAATTTCTACCTCAATTTAGCAAATTTTTAATATTTTTTAAATTGATATGGTTTTTTTTAGATCATATATTATACTTGTAGAATTGGATTTTTTTAAATAAAAATTAATAGGGTACTTTTTTAATTACCTAAATTCTTTGTAGATTTCTATAAAGAATATATTTTTTACTTTGAAATTTCAAGCTCCATATGCATAATTTTTTTATATTTTCAAAATTGCAACAGTTTTTTATATCGTCTACTATACACTTAAAGAATAGAGAGTTTCTTGAAATAAAAATGAGAATGCGTTTTTAGAATTACCTAAATTATTTGAAACTTTTTGAAAACAATATATTTTTCACGTTGAAGTTTCCAACCCATTTTACATAATTTTATTTATTTTTAAAATTACTATAATTTTTTTTAGAAATCATGTACTACACATTTAAGGAATTGCATGTATTTTGAAATTTTAATGAAAATACGTTTTTAAACTACATAAATTAATTGAAACTTTCTGAAAATAATTTATTAATCATATTGAAAATTATTACTCAATTTACATAATTTTTTATATTTTTAAAATTCCATCAGTTTTTTTATAGTTTGTGTACTATACACCTGGAGAATAGAATATTTTCCGAAACAAAACTTAAAATAAATTTTTTAAAATTATCTAAATTGTTTGAAGATTTTTTAAAACAATGAATTATTCACTTTGAAGTTTCTATCTTAATTTACATAATTTTATATAATTTAAAAATATTAACAGTTTTTTTAAGGATCATGTACTATACACCGAAGAATGCAGTGTTTTTCGAAATAAAAACTAATATGGTGTTTTAAATTACATAAGTTATTGGAAGCGTTTTCAAAATAATATATCATTCACTCTGAAGTTTTTAGCTCAATTTACATAATTTTAGTATTTTAAAAATTGCAGCAGTTAATTTAGAGATTGTGTACTATAAGAATATGATGTTTTTAGAAATAAAAGTGAATATGCTGTTTTTAAATTACCTAATTATTTGAAGCTTTTCTAAAAGTAATGTATTATTCACTTAGAAGTTTTTATCTTAATTTACATAATTTAGGTAATTTTTTAAACAATTATTCATTTTTATTTAAAAAATATCATATTCTTCAACGTTATAGTACATGATCTCCAAATAAACCATTGAAATTTTAAAAATATAAAAAATTATGTAAATTGTGATAAAAACTTCAAAGTTGATAATATATTGTTTTCAAAAAGCTTCAAATAGTTTAGACATGTTAAAAAAAGATAATTTCATATTTATTTCCAAAATAAAATCACCGTATTCTTCAGATGTATAGTACTCAATCTCTTAAAAAACTGTTGTAATTTTAAAAAATATAAACTATTATATAAATTGAGCTAGAAGCTTAAAATTGAATAAGACATTTTTTTTCGAAAGCTTCAAATAATTTGAGTAATATAAAAATTGTGTTTTTGTTTAAAAAAATAACGTGTATAATTTACGATCTCTAAAATAACTGTTTCAATTTAAAAATTATAAAAAAATTTATAAATTAAGCTAGAAAATTCAAAGTGAACAATAAAATATTTTCAAAAATCTTGCAAAAATTTATGTTATTTAAAAACACTCTATTCATTTTTTTATTTTAAAAAACATCATATTCTTCAATGCTATAGTTAGCAATCACCAGAAAAAAAAACCGTTGAAAATTTAAAAATACAAAAATTTATATAAATTGAGCTACCAACTTCACATAGAATAATACAGTATTTTTAAAAGGATTCAAATAATTTAGGTAATTTAAAACATGTATTTTTATTTATATTTCTAAAATTATCCTATTCTTTAAGTGTATAGTACCATATCTCTAAAAATACTATTGTAATTTTTAAAAATATAAAAATTATTTAAATTTAGCTAGAAAATTAAAATTGAATAAAACATTTTTCCTAAAAACTTCACATAATTTGGGTAATTTAAAAATCTTTTTTTCATTTTTAGTTTGAAAAACATCCTAATCTTCAAGTGTATAATATACGATCTCTAAAAAAACATGTTGCTATTTTATAAATATAAATTCTTTTGTAAGTTGAGCTAGAAACTTCAAAGTGAAAAAGACATTTTTTTTTCAAAAGCGTTCTAATAATTTAGATATATTAAAAATCACGTTTTCATTTTTATTTGAAAAATACCCTACTATTCAAGTGATAGTAGATGATTTCTAAAAAAATGTTGCAATTTAAGAAATATAAAAATTATGTAAATTGAGCTTGAAACTTCAAAGTGAATAATACATTTTTTTAAGAAAGCGTCTAAGAATTTAGGCATTTTAAAAACACCCTATTCATTTTTATTTTTAAAAACACCCTTTTATTCAAGTGTATAATATCCGATCTATAAAAAAACTATTGCAGATTTTCAAAAAATATAAAAAATTATGTAAATTGAGCAAAAAACTTAAAAGTGAATAAGACATTGTTTTTAAAAAGCTTCAAATAATCTGAGAAATTTATAAGTAGTTTAGAAATCGCGTGTTCATTTTTATTTCGAAAAGCATCACCCTATTCTTCGGGTGTATAGTACGATCTGTAAAAAAATTATTTCAATTTTTAAAATATAAAAAATATGTAATTTGATTTAAAAAATTCAAATTTAATAATATATTTTTTCAGAAAACTTCAAATAATTTAGGTATTTAAAAACGCATTTTCATTTTCTTTTCGAAAAACACCCAATTATTCACGTGTATAGTACATGATGTCTAAACAACCATTGAAATTTATAAAATTTAAAAAATTATATAAATTGAGGTAGAAGCTTCAAAGTGAATAAGACATTATTTTCAAAAGGCTTCAAATAATTTTTGTAATTAAAAAGATGTAATTTTATTTTTATTTCGAAAAAAAATTTATTCAAGTGTAAACTACACCACCTCTAAGAAAAATGTTACAATTTTAAAAATATAAAAAACAAATATGTAAATTTAGCTAAAAATTTCAAAGCAGACAATAAATTATTTTCAGAAAGCTTTAAATAATTTAGGTAATTGAAAAACATCTTATTCAATTTAATTTCGAAAAGCACTGCTGCAATTTTAAAAATATAAAATTATATAAATTGAGGTTTAAACTTCAAAGTGAATAAGACATTATCTTAAAAAAACTTCAAATAATTTAGGTAATTTAAAAAACGTGTTTTCATTTTTATTTTGAAAAACACTCTATTCTGTACACGATCTCTAGAAGCTGCTGAAGGGTTTTTGGGGCCTAAAGCAAACTTAAGAGTTTTCCTTACTAATAAAATAATTTTTAAAATTATTATAATTTTATTTTAAATTTATTTTTTAGGCTTTTTGTGATGCAAACTTATCTATAAAATTGTCACAATTAATTTCATTTAATATTTCCTTTTCAATAGACAATAAGGTTAATATTTTTAATCTTTGTTAAGACATGGTTAATCATAGGTAAGTTTTTATTAACTTTAGCTTTGAAAAAATTCTTTCAACTAAAGCAACTGATATTAAAATCGTTAACATTATCTTAAGTTATATATGCATTTGAAAAATATTTTATTTTTTTAAATAATTAAGAATTAAGAATAATGTCAAATAGTTTATTATTTTTCAATCCTATAGTGTAGAAAACTTGTAATACATGAGACATTATTACTCTATTAGACTTACGACGGTTAAATGAGCAAGCAATTGAAAAATAAACATTTCTAGTGCCAACAATAAGCATAAAGGATACAAATGAAAAATTGAGTGAACAGTAAATAGAGAAAAATGCTAACAAAATGCATCGACAATATTTCAATTCTTAGCTTTTATGGTGTTATTTGAAATTGAGGTGCTCAAATGTAGAGTTGTCAAAATAGGTCATTTAGTTCGATTAAGTAGGGTCACAGTCAAAACGTTATGGAATTGAAATAAGTCCAGAGATTTTTAACCGTGCAAGGCCATAGGGCCGCCAGGCAGGGGCAGTTTTGGGCTCATGCAAGGTGCCCAACCGAACAGGGCCCCCAAAAATATAGGGTCCCAAATATTAAATGATCTATTTTAAAGGCCTCAAATATTAAATGATGCACTTTATATTTAGTATTATAAAGTAGAGTAAATGGTAAGAAATTATAATTTTAAACATCACCTCTTTGGTTGTTCAAGTCCTAGAAATAGCATTTTAGAGTTTTATATTTCTCTTTTTTTTCGACTTTCCGGTAAAATTCGCACTTGCACGCGTTAATATTTTCCGGTTTTGATGACTTGATGTGATTCTGTTTTAATATTTCCTCATTTATTCAATTCCTCAATCCTCATTTAATATTGATTTTTTTTTTAGAAATTTAGTTTAAATATTTTGAAGGATTCAATTTTATGAACTGACGATTTTTCGGGCAAACTGGTGATTGGCGATTTTTCTAGCGAATTTTAAGCGATTTGTTAGAATACATTTTAATGTTTTAATTGATTTTAGAATGCAACTTAACCATAAATTTGTAAATAGAGGGCCCTGTTATTCTAAAAAAAATTAGAATAATAAACATGGCCTCCAAAACCTTTGCCCTGCCCCTACCGCCAGGACTAAAGTCAGGACCAAATCAGGGCCAATTATTTTCATATATACAATCTATCGTGTAGATTTAGGCTAGAGTCAAGGTCAAGTTCAAAAAATAAAATATATATATATATATATATATATATATATATATATAAATTCAAACCGTCTAAAAATAAAACGAAACATAACGTTTGTCTAAAAGTAATTGCTTAGCGTCTTAAAGGGACATTAACGAGTGTAAAGAAGCACCATATGTATGAGAGATATTGCTTCATAATTGTTAAAATAATTTAATAGCATTGATCCATTCTCATTAATTTTTTAAAAATGAAATTTTCACCAATAATTTTATATTAGATTATCTTATGCAAGGTTGAGATTTCAGGTTTCAATTTTTTATTTTCTTTATTCTAAAGAAGAAAAGTTCAAGTTTCAAATTGAACGTGCAGTTTATATAATTATTTTTCATAAATCACTCATATATATAATTAAACTTGTTCAATTAACGTTTTTAGTAAAGTTCAAAGAAACGTTTTGGATAAAGCCTTTGAAGTTTCACTCATATATATAATTGAATTCATTTTTTTAAAAAAATGTTTCAATTGACTCCGACACGCAACACTTCAATACTCACACTATGTTTCTTGTCGTTGCCGATGGGTTTCTATTGTGGTCCACCGACACACCAAGGCTTATGTATCTTCAACTTGTCAAAATTTAAAACTTAACATTTCAAGGTCATTTCCATTTTTTGGCCCAGCCCCAACTAATTAAGGGCCAAATTATTCGGGTCAATTTTACTTTTGTAAAAGTAAGAACTTGTCCCATTAGACAAAATATGAAGCCAGATTGGGCTAGCCTCAGGGCCAAGGCTCATTTTAACAGCACTATTAAAATGGAACAAATAATATGTTAGAATTGACAAGAAAGTAACTCTTTCCACCGCTCCGAATAGACACCGTGACACAATGATAATATCACACAATGATAATATCACAAAAGAGATTAGATGGTTAATAGCACTCAAATTAAATGACAAACTAAATTAAGATTCAAGAAGAATCCAAGGAGTAAAGAGTAGTAAGAGAAAGGAAGAAGGAAGATTTACGTAAGAAATAAGAGATAAAAACGGTTTAATTTCTTTTTCTATTTCTTTTTTAAAAAAATAAAAATATATTATTATTCATTAGGAGAAAGTTATTACAGTATTACTCATTCAATATTATTTGTAGTACCAATAAAAAATAACCATCACTTAGTGTATTTTAATTTAAAACTACTTCCTAAATATAATTTTTTAATATTTTAGAATAATACAAATACTAAATTTTTCCCCCCTAATTGTTTTTGGGATCTAAATCCCTTGTTTTAGCTGTTTGGACTTTAGGCCGGCAAGGGGCTGAGCTAGACGATAATTTTTTTTAGGGGGAGAGAGGGGGAGACATAAAATTTAAAATTAATATATTAAAAATTAATCAAAAATTAATATTTAATTTTCACTTAACTAAAATTCAAGAACACTTTGTAATACTAAATATATCGATAATTAACATGTTTAAAAGAATTCATGATTTTTTATATGGTTTTTTCTAACTTATGCAACCATTGCATAGGATAAGAATCTCAAAATAGAGAAAAAATGTAAGTAACAAAAGCATGTTAAATACAAAACTCAATTAATTTTTATCTTTCCCTATCTCCTTTGAGATGCTTAACCTGTGCAATTTTGTACAAGTTAGAAAAACCATTTTTATATATGAATAAAAAACTTTGGAAGGGAAATTTCATTGTTCCCAAGTTTAGAGCGATATCGGTAAGAGGAAATGCTTCTCGCAGGAATTGAGCCAAGGAGCTCCTAGTGGAGTGTCCTTATGCACATTCCCAAACTATGTGGCCTAGCACACTTCTACTAGGTTAAACTCATTGAGTAAAAAAATCATGATTTGATTAAATAAATGTCGAATAATCATCTAAGTCAATTAAATATTTTTGAAGTTGTCAATTATTTTTATTTTATTCATACAAATAAGGCCTACACAAATTGTTTTTAAAAAAAATTAAAATGGGTGAATTACCACATTAGTCACTTACTTTATTTTACACAATTTGTTTGCATAAGCCATTTTAGTCTCTGACTTTATTAAAATTCCTTTTTAGCCACTGACTAACTTTGTAAAATACGGTTCATTTTAGTCAACTCTGGATTAAAATGATCAATTTTTTTATGTCAAGGACTAAATTGGTTAATTTTTTATACAATCAAGGATTAAAATGACTAATTTTATAAAGTCAAAGACTAAAGTAGAATTTTGATTGAGTTAGGAATTGAAATGAAACACTACTACAATCTAAGGGACTAAGTTATGTATTTACTCAAATTAAAATATCAAAAAGATTTTATACTCACTTTAAAATAAATAAGTAATTTAATAATATTATAGCTAGTATAAAAAAAATATCTTGTAACAATATTTAAAAAATTGATGGGAGACTGTCATCTAAAATAATGGAGGGATCATTCCCTAAAATCATATATATATTATGTAAATAAATTTTTTTCACGATTCGGGCACCGAGGCCCCCAAAGAATAACTACCCTTTGCCCCTGAGGCCGGCCATAGATATATACTTTCTTCATCCCAAAATGTAAGACCCTCTAGAGAGTTTTTGCTTATCCCATTTTATAGGACCCTTTGAGAATTTTTGTGCACATTGAATTTTTTTACCATTATACCCGTGTTACTCAATTAATTTTGATGAATCCAAAACACAATAAATAAAGTCATGAATTAACTAAATTCATTTTTCTCTCCTATATAAGTGGACCTCGTTGCCACCAAATTTAATCACTTTGACTTTTCATTATGACATACTATTTCTAAAAACATGAAGTAATTAATAGAGTCTTTCTAAAAATAAAAAATTAATAAAGTAAATAAATGAACAACATTAATTAAAAGAGAGAGTGGGGTGATAGAAATAGAAAGAAAGTGTAAATTTGAAAACTAATGTTTTTTGTTAGACATATTTAATGCATTTAACTAAATTAATAATTTTTTTTAATTATGGCAATATTAGTCTAAGAAATCTTACGTTTAGAGACGAAAAGAGTATAATGCACTTACCTGGTCTAAACGATTGCAAGAACTCCCTCGTGCTTCATGTCCTTCTTGGAACACAATAGGAGCTTCTTATTGCCAAAAGCAAAAGGGGCAAGTAAATTAAAGCACCCACCTTGCAAATCTCTTTTTTCAAATATAGGTCTTATCTTTGTAGATTATTTACTTTTTATGGGCCATAAAAAAATATGGAATTATATTGGTCCTTTATTATCTTTTTCTCTTGATGAATTGCTCTTGCTTCTTTATATCTTGTTCTTGTTCACATGGTTTGCTTCTTCCTAATAAGATGTTCCACTTTTTACCATAATTTTCCGCAATTATTGTACTCCGCCAAAATAAAGCTAGCCACACTATTTGAAACTTGGTGCTTTGATATTGTTTAACCATCACGGTCACTTTGTGAATTTCACTAACAGAAGAAGAAAAAAATTAAAGAGAGAAAAGGAAGTATGTTTGGTTGTGTTATGGATCTAACCCGCGAGATAGACACGTGCTAGGTCCATGTGAGGGAGTAATGTTGTCGGTCACATGTCGTGTAAACCACGAAATGAGTAACCGACATAACACTCGGGGCCTTCCTCCCCCACGTGGATTAGTTACAAATCCGTACTTAGCGCCGCAATTCACGGCAAGGTGACAGTGACATGTTTGACTTTAGTAGCATATAGAACTCTATAAATACCTGTAACTCATATTCATTTTGATACGCTTTTACTCACTCAATATCTGAACTATCCTCTCTGTGGAAACTCACTGACTTCGATCGTCGGAGTGCTCGCAGGTACCCACCCTCACCGCTAGGTGAGTGGCCGAAGATCTATAGCCACCGTGCCGAAGGCCAGAATAGAGGTCATGGCTGCCATGCCTAAGCGCATGACGGATCAGGTTGAAAAAAAAATGGTTTTTTTTTTATCAATTTGGGAAGGGAAGATAAAAAGAAATAAAGTGATGAAAATGAAAATACCTAAATTAAATCTTGTGTGGGTCTCTTTTGTTAGTAGCAAACGAGGCACAAATTAAAACAAAAAAAAAAAGATTGGTCTATTTTGTTTTCGTAAAATCTCGCCCAATGAAAAAAAAATGATAATTTTGTGTTACATCACACAACATACAGTCCACAAGTTTTTTCTCTTCACACATTTTTTTTTTGTCGTGGTCGCCGTTGTTAATCGAATGAAAAAAAAATTAAAAAGAAAATCTCATTTTCTCTCTAGTTTCTTTTAATTTCTTTCCCTTTGTTTCTTACCAAAATCTATCCATACAAGCATAGGGTCATTGATCTGATCAACTTGCTGTCTTAAAAATATTGTGGGGTCTAAAATGAATTAAAACCAACTCTATTAGGTGAAAATACTTTTAGTGGAAGTTTAAAATTATTTCGTCCATCAAATGTGATTGAAATTTTTGTCCAAATAAATTATAATTATTAATATTTAAAATTAAAATTTTCCATATTTAACCATTTAAAAACTA
Organism: Cyamopsis tetragonoloba; assembly: GCA_037177725.1. Classification (NCBI taxonomy): domain Eukaryota; kingdom Viridiplantae; phylum Streptophyta; class Magnoliopsida; order Fabales; family Fabaceae; genus Cyamopsis; species Cyamopsis tetragonoloba. Next base: position 38,009,586 of record CM074120.1, on the reverse strand, counting down.
AACGTGCATTTTAACACTAGGAACACTACTAGAAAAATCCCAAAGTCATCTGGCTACGGAGGACATGAGTCTATGGCCAATTGAATTGACTATGCTTGAGCATTTTGTTTAATGGTTGCGTTGCAGCTTTATGATTGTCGTTTACAAACACTGCATAACAATATTCCTCAAGTTTATAAATTAGTTTTTGAAATCTGATCAAAAATGTATTGTACTTTTTGGTAATTGTATTATTGTTATTTTGTATTAATTCAAATTAAAGAACTCTTACTTAAAGTTCTGCTCTTCTAGTCACTAGATCAATATATTGAAGTCTCTTATTTAGGGGTGAAGCAAAGGTTTTGAAGGCCATGTTTATTATTCTATTTTTTTTTTAAATAGATTCTTCTATTCATAAATTTCTGCCTACATAAAATTTATTGTCAAATTACATTCTAAAATCAATTAAAATAGATTTTTGGAGAATTTTAAGAGATTTTTTTTAAGGATGAAATGAGTGAAGAAAAATAAAACTCCAAAATGCTAATTAAATTACTTGAACCCGGGTGATGATGTTAGAGATCAAAACACTTTATCATCTATTCTACTTTATAATACTAATTATAAGGTGCATCATTTATTATTTGGTGCCCCATATTTTTGGGGGTCTTATGCATTTGGGCACCTTATATGGGCCCAGAACCGTCCATGCTCCTACTTTGGTAATTGTTTATATTTTATTTTTTTTTTCGAATTGATCATATCATTAGAGCACAAAACTATATATTAACACTTACAAGAGTTAAAAAAAAAAAAACCTCAATAAGAAATGCGCGAATACATTAATGACAGATCAATAATCCATGGCATAGTAAGCTTTCTCAACAAGTGAGAAAACATAAGGAGGTTTGATTTTCTTACTCATCACTCAATTTTACTCATTTTATATTAGGGTTAAATGTAAAAAAAAGATATGGTTAAATCAATATATGATTTAGTTAATCACAAAAATTCAATATGGTGAAATATTTTAAGATCCTACTACTTCCACTTCTGGTAAATCAAAAGGTAATCTTTCACATTTGGCTAGGAAAAAAATTAAAAAAACAATGGAACCCATAGGTTGACGCCACAAATTCCATCCCCTCACCAAATTATCTATGAATATGTGGTTAAATTTGTATATGATTTGGTTAATCACAAAAATTTAATATGAGAAAAATTTTCAAAGAATAGTGATTTACCAAATTATATATTTAACTACCTATTTCATCACATTTAACCATGAGTAAGAAATGAGTAAGATTTAGTGAGTAAGAAAAAAAAAATTCAAACATTTTCCAAACATGTTTATGAAACCTTCAAACATAATAAAGAAAACCCTATAACCTCTTTTCTTTTTTTTATAAGCCAAGCAAATATATTAAAATACCTTTGAGAACAAGGGGTACTCAAAGAGTAAAAATTACATGTATGTAACAAATACAAATATTAAGGAAAAGGGACAATAACAAGAATTATCCCATGATACATCCTATTCGGTAATTACACTAATCTGAAAACCGAAAAGAAACCCCACCATTAACATAAAAGGTGTGTATTTTTTTTTCCATTAGACAATCCAATAGATAAAATAGAAAAACGGGTGCATAGTTGATAAGGGAAGTCTTCACTGAAACCGCGTGGTACACAATAGTGTTGGGTAAAATCACCATTTTATCCCCTTGAGAACTCTCCCTCAGATAGAGAAATAAAATAAAACAAAAACACAATCAAACACAAGAATTTAACATGGAAAAATATCAAATAGGAGAAAAACCCACAGGCATTGTTTAATGACAACCAGGGAATAACAACACATAGACTACTCTCCTAAACAACTCCTAGCACCCTGATATCCAAGCACCAATAGGCACCCCCACTCAGTACATACGCACTCTCCAACGCAAATAATTGAACTAAACCTCACAACATTCTACTATAAGAGCATAAAAAAAGTTGGATACAAACTTAAAGTGCTTCCCACTAGTACAAGTTAAAACTATGAACTTGAGTCCATTATATAGTCTTTGGCCTCTCATCCCTTTATTATTCCAAGCAATGTGGGGCTTCAGAGTGTCAATTTTAAGCAATTCCAACAAATAACAGTGTGGCTTTGATTAAAGTTGGTTATCTGAATGCAATTGAAAAATTGAAGAGTATTCATAAGTTGAAAAAGTATTAGTGTAGTGTAACTGGGTTAAGGTTTTGTTTCTTTTATTTACTATGGATTTTCTTGCAATCAAATGAAATTGGATCTTACAATGATCATTTTTCAATTGTAACAAACACCCAATGATTGAAATAAAACTAGTTTGTATGACTTATTGGATGTGTATGCTTGTTATATGAAATTACTATTGAAATGAAACTGGTTTGTTTGATATAAAGGGTGTGTATATTTATCATATCCACTGTGAACTTCTACAAGAAAAGAAAATGTGTAGTTTCTTCATTGAGAAAATTATGTAGTTTCGAGAAGAAAAAAATCTATAAAACTCTAGTATCAATGTCATTATTGTATTGCATTCGTAATGTAAAAATTTTCTCTATAACAAAAAAATTTTAAAGAACATAGAAGTGGATAAGAAAGAACCCAAGCATCATTTTTATTGTATTTGTAATCTAAAAATTCATTATGGATTTTGTAATACCCAAACACACGGATATAATAAGAGTAAATAAACTTTGATTGCACTTAGCCAAATTGAGTAATGTTATACATCAAAGCAAGTCCATCCACATTAAAATCTAAAAGTGGATAAATTAGTAATAAGTAACTAAGTATTAGATATCATCTCTATTTGAGTTCATCCGAACATAAAATAGTCAACTAAAAATTCATCTACAAGACCACAACATAAACAAAAGTGGATAAAGAGGACCAAGTTCTCTCCTCCTATTCTTCCTCGGCTTTCCTATCCGTCTTTTTAGATGAGGAGGTCGAATAACAACCCACAATCTTCAAGCTTTCAATCAAAGTCAAAATAGGCTTACCCCTTACCTTCCTAATGTAGTGGTTAAAGCTTTCTGTCATGTTGTTGGTGAAGTGATTTGACCATGTGAGTGAATTAAACTGGTATCTAGACCACATGGATGCAGGGTTCTTTTCTATCCATTTATAGGTTGTGGATGCAAATGTGTGGAGCAGAGATTTGATGATTCCAAACAAGCGATTCCATACAAGCAAAAAGGTTGTCAAGTCCAAGAAGACTTCATCGATATATGAAAATAAGACTTAGGCTAAGTAAGTGTAAATTTGATCAAACTATTGCATCATAAAGCTCAATTTCAACTTTTCCCTAACACTTAAAATTATAGCGAAAACAATTCAGATTATAGTCCTTTAAAATATCGTTATTAAAACAAACAAGTTTTAAATAATATTAATATTAGGTAGTTTTTCAAATTATCTAGTTTTTTTATAAACTTGTATTCAAAAATTGTTTTCATATAACTAAAAGGCTTGCTAGAAGAGTTTTTTTGTTTTTTTTCCAAAATGACTTGCCCATAGGTATAAAATTGGTTTCAACATCTCTCTAGCCCTTCTCAAGTGCTCTATTTGAAAAAACTTGTTTTTTAATGGAAAAATATCTTTGTTTTTCAATTCTATTCGAATAAATATTTAAATATGTTGTTTTTTTCAAAGTTTCATCTTGCATATTCGAATATATATTTGAATATAAGGTTAACGTTTGAAAGTTTTCTATGTGTATTCGAATACATATTTGAGTATAAGAATATGTATTCGAATACGTAGGTTCCACCTTCATTTTTAATATGTTGTATTTGAATATAGATTAGAATACATATTTGAATATAACAAACACATAAATACAACGGCTAGTGCAATTTGGCTTTGATTTTGCTTTTAATCTCTACTTATGCATTCTCAACAACTATAATTCAAACTAAGGCTATAAGAGGATGTGTTTTGGCTCTCTCTAAACATCAAGCAAAGCCTAATCCTCGTGTTCTCTAATCTGTGATCATTTTTCTTTACTCTAAGCTTTGTTCTCCAATTTGCTCTATTTTGCAAAAGCTTGTTCACATTATTAATGCTTCAAGTTGTAATATTATACTCTTTTTAGAGAGCTTCTAAATCCATTATATTTCTCTAAACCTTGAGAGGGTGAGGTATCCCTTTTTATTGTATTTGAGACTCAAACACATAAGTGAGGCATCCTAGTGGTGTGAGGAGTGCTCAAAAGTTATAATGGCTTGAAATTTGAAAGATTAATAAAAGTTGATTTGAAGGTATTGATAAACTAGATGTAGGTCACTAAGGAAGATTTAATAGTGGCTAAACTAGTATAAACTATTTTGTTTGAATCTCTCTATCCCTATCTCTTTAATTTCTGTATAAGTTATCGTTTGCATTTACTTTCTTTCCAATCTTTTCTACGATTCATATATCACTCAACACACCTCGATAAAAATAGGTTTTTCTTTTAAGGTTTGCAAAATATTTTTATGAAATGTTTTAAAAGCTCAATTCACCCTCTTTTGAACATAGAGACCCTTATCTAACAAAGACTTTTGCATTATTCTTCTAGATTTTTTCTATTGCCTCTTTGAGTTCTCATTATGTATAACTTTGTGTAGCCTTCTAAAATAGAGATCTTAGAAAAGTACTCAGAAATTGCACCCTAAAATGATTGTACAAGTGCTTGCACCACCACCTATGTTGAGCTCTCAAGAATACATTAGAAATAGCTTTGTCCATCCTTGAATTCAAGAACATATTAAATAAGAAATCTAAATACGATTAAACATAATAGAAAAACGTAAGGACTAAAAAACAGAAATAAAGTACCTTTCTGCCTATCGTCATGATGACAAAAGGCTTACCCTACATGTTTTCCTCAACCATTTCATCTAGAAGTTCTAAGAAATAGGTATAACTATCTCTGTTCTCCACTTTAACTATTGCAAAAGCCATAGGAAACAATTTATTATTCCCATCCATTGAGATTATAGACAACAAGACACTTTCATATGGACCTCTCAAGTGGAAGTCATTCATTCCAATGAAAGACCTACACTTAGTAACAAACCCTTCCTCCATTGCATCTATACCCAAAAAGAACCTCTTAAAAATAGGGCTTAAGTTAGGTGTCATCCTCTCAATTGACAACCTAAAAATTGTACTAGGGTGAACTTCCCTAACCACATGAGCATATACCCTCAACTTACAATATTTTGCATGACTTCCTTCAACTTGTTCTTTAGCTTTCTTCTTTTCACGAAGCATTTGTGTTCTTGAAACTTCAACACCATAGTTACTCATCATGTACTCTTAAATAATATCATAGCTTAAGTTTGGGCCAGCCCAAACTTGGTTAGCCATTTTATTGGCTATCAAAGTATAAGTAACATTAGAATTGGTTGCCTTCTTAACACATGTGTGCACTCCCTCCTACACCTTGATCTCAAGGGTAATGTCATCCCTATTAGCTATGAGTTGCATACATTGCACTAATTAAAGTCTTCTCATTCCTAAATTTGACAATTTCAAAACCTTCTTAAATGACATAATCTCTTCGGAACTTCCTAAATGAGTTAACATAATGAAACAATGTTCCCATCTCCAGTACTATCTTATCATCCATGTGGTCATCATAAATTTTCCCTCTATATATCCTATTTAGGTATTGTTCTTTGTTTTCACTATCAGACTCGTACACGTCCCCTAAAACAGCATCACTATCAACATCAGAGAAATCTACCCATTCCCAATCCATCTCAAGGACATTAAAGTCATCATCCAAGTCAGTTTCCTATGGATTAATTCTATTTTCTTAAGACATCCTAAAACTCCCATCAACTAAGTCATTTTCATATTGCGAGTAAGCACATTACGACTTTGGATTTGGGTGTCATTATTTTATTTTGTCAATGGTGCAAGTGGTGGGTTAACTATTTTAACATTCAAGTGGAATTTATTTATACCTCTCTCCATTCGTTTGAATCTATTCCAGAAACATAGGATTGTCATCTATGATCATGCTTCTTCTATCGTCAGTCAATACACCTTCCAAGTGTCATAGTTGTGCAATCCAACAGAAAGTCCAGCATACATGTCCTCCTTGAGGTTCATGAAGAAGAATAGGCCAGAATCATGGTCTTCTGTCAGGAAAATTGCATCACTCCAGTGAACTACAGTTGACAAAATCATCCTTTCCTGAAATGACAAAAGAAGAAGCATGAGAAATGTGTTCAACGAAGGTTACGTTTAACCAAAAAATATAGATTATGAAAAAAAAAATGTTTTGCAAAGAAAATGATCTTCACAAAAATAGGGATTCAAGAGAAAACAAAAAAGAAGTGAAAGATTGCACTTTGATGGGAACCAAAAAATGAAGGCAAATAACAAACCTTTTTTATCTTCTTGTGAACTCCGTCCAAACAATGTGTGCAAGGTCTCGCCTTTGAAAATTAGAATATGCTTCCTTTTCATGTTGTCAATTCCTTCGTTTAGTAAACTCTCTTACCCTTATATTGTTGCATGTTAACTATGGGCAGCGATGGGTCACGATGTGAGGCTTAAACCGGGCGGACCGATTTTTCATGAGAAGAATGAGGAACTGCAATATTGCCAAACCTCAAGACTACTAAGTGTTATTTATGATCCTATATTTTTTAACTCATTGCACTTAACTTGTAACGTTTGATGTTTTGTCTCTTTCTATTTCACTTGTAATTTTAAGCACACTAAATCATTTAGTCCACACTCAAATTCATCTCAAACACATTTAAAAAATTAGTCTTTCATTTTTTTCTTTGAACAAATTAAAGTATCAAATTTAACCCCTAAAGTTATGGTTATTAATTAATTTAGTTCATGAAATTATGAAAAAGAATTTTTAGTCTTTGAAATTGATAACTGTCAATCAATTTTTCATAAAAGCAAACATTTTACTTTTAATGTGAATGATTCATGGCTCCTAGGTTGGTCCTTCTTCAATCTGTTCTTTTGTCCATTTCGACCTACTATCTTTCCTTCTTCAATGCTCCTAAAGGTATCATTCATTTCCTTAATTCTTTACTTCGTAGTTTCTTTTGGGGTGGGTGTGAGGGTCATAATAAGATTAATTGGGTGAAATGAGAGGAAATTTTTAAGGTGAAGGAGGAAGGAGGTTTAGGGGTGAGAATTTTTGAGTTGTTTAATGTTCGTTTGTTGGGGAAGTGGGTGTGGTGTTTACTGCATGAGCGTAGTTTTGAAGTATAGTGAGGGAGTATTTAAATTACAGGGTGGAGGTTCAAATTGCTCGAGGTGGTGGAAGGATTTATGTGACACGTTTGGGGATTTCGAATCTCAGGTTGGTTGGTTCAACAAAAACTTGCGTACGAGGGTTGGTAATGAGGAGTTAACCTCTTTTTGGTATGATAGATGAATCCTTGATGTCCCACTGTGTCAAATTCATTCCAAGCTATATAATATTGTGGTTAACAAAAATATTTCGGTTAGTGAGGCAAGGGAATGGAGGGACAGGTCTTGGGTTTGAGTTTGGAGTTGGGGTTGGAAGCAGGTTCTTTTTGATAGGGAGGTTCCTTTTCTGAATAAGTTGTAACAAGATCTTGGTCAAGTTGTTTTACAGAAAAATGTCATGGATTCGTGGGAATGGCAGGGTTGTTCTTCAAGTTTGTATTTAGTAAAATCTACATATAAGGCAGCTAGTGCAGCAGTCACAAATTCTTTTTACAAGCACTTTTGGAGTAACATTGTTCCTCTCAAGGTCACTATGTTTGCATGGAAGCTCCCTCGGAATCGGATTCTGTGCAGGAGTAATCTTATTCATCGAGGTATGTTCTCGAAGATATGTCGTGCCCCTTGTGTTGCGACGCTGTTGAGTCTCCAAATCATCTCTTCTTTGGTTGCCACGTTTCATGGTTACTGTGGGCTAGAGTGTTGTGATGGCTAGGTGTCTTATCTCCAATGTCTTTCGGATGCAAGTGTTCTTTCCTTGCTTTCGATGGTCTTCCTTCTTGTTCTGTGCATAAGAATTGGTGGAGGGTTGTTTGGTTCGCTACGGTGTGGGGCATTTAGTCTGGACGGAATAATATGGTTTTTAAGCAAGACCCTTGGGATAGTGATATCATGTTTAACAAGATTATGTTGCATTCTTGGCTCTGGTTGAAAGCAAATGATGGCTCCATTTGCTACCCCTTTGTGCAATGGAGTTTAGTTCCTAGTGCTTGTCTAGGGATGTAGTGCGGCTTGTCTTTACTTTTTGTCCTCTTCTTTTTGTTTGGCGCTTGCGTTGCTCCATAGATTGTTTTGTTAGTATTCTCTTTTCTTGTTTCTTTTTTCTTTTGTTTTGTTGTTCGTTGAACAGATTTTCCTTATAATATGAGTACTGTTTGTATTGTTTCTTTTTAATATAATCTTGCTAATTTAAAAAAACTATGAAATTACAATAACACTTAATTATTTTAATCCTGAAATTATATTTAGAGGATAAATAATTAACGTTTGTTAATTTTAAAATTAAATTGAGCACCTAAACTAAATTGATGAGTGCGGGTATATGGTCCTATATTACCCATCTAGTCCCAATGTCCCATACTCTGCTCTATATATACCTAATTAAGTTCAACAGTCAAAATTGAGTTGTTGATTTCAAAGATTAAAAAATCATTTTTATAATTTAATAAATTAAATTGATTGATTGTAATTACAAAGAATAAATTGATATTTTATCTTTTTCTTATGAGAAATGCTAAACAAACTAGGAATATAAATATGGTAATATATTAAGATTGATAAAATTTATTATTTTGAAAGTTAAAAAATTGTTTAATGATATTTTTTATAGTAAATTAAAATATTAAAAGTGATATAATTATTGCAACTTAATAAATGATTTTAGGTTATTGTTTAACAAGACTCTTTTTTATTATATATATATATATGACTACGTATAATATATAAAATAATATAAAATGAGATGTGCTAATATAGTATGAAGAAGAGAATGAATCTTTTCATATTTAAAATTATTATAATGTATTATGTTAATATTTTTGTGTCTATCTTTCTTTTCATAAAAATTAAATATGTATTAAATATGTGAGTACATATAAATATTAATAAATAATAAATATAAAAATATTAATATAATACATCATGTTAATTTTAATTTTTAAACATGAAAAAATTTATTTCCGTACCATCAAAGGGACATAGAAAATGATTTTCGAATGTTTATTATTCTTTCCCAACTCCTATGAAGATTCTTGTAGCCTATAGATTCCTCTAGGTCAGACTTTGAGTGGCTTTAATTCTCGCTACGATCTTTTGCCTTATACGCATAGTTATGTACTTTGATTGCATTTATTTTTAAAGATTTTACTAGTTGCCAGTTTTGTTTTCATCAACATAGTGGCTGATGGATAGAGGTTGAACATAATTAAAAATAAAATAAAATAAAATAAAATTAATCATAACATATACAATACTTACTACGTTAATCATACATAGAGATAGTACTGTATTTTTACTACTACTCACTCGTGAAGTGGTGATGTATGTGGCCTAATGACCTATATAACCAAACGACGCCACTTGTGTTAGTTTAAATTAAGTAATTGGCATTCAATTAATTAATCAAATCATTAATCAATCAATCAATTTTAGAATATATATATATATAAAAACAAGTTAATTGGGCGTCACTTATCCTTTAGTGGTAGATGTTGATGTCATGAATCAATGAAGAAGGAGCTAAATGCAGTGGTGCACACTAACCTAACAGTGAGGCTCTCTATGTATGAGAATAGTGGATCAATGTCACCAACCTTCTCAATCATTGGATACTCACACACTCATCCAATTGGGGTATATGACACGTGTCAAGTATAACACTATTTCCTTTATTAGTTTTAAAAAACTTTATTCAAATTCATTCATATTATATAATATTGAGTTTGTATGAGATTGTTTCCAACTCAAGTTTATATGCATGTGTATGCTATCTCAAAATTTAGTTTTTTTTATAAAAAAAAATATTATCATTAAGAGTATTATTAGAGTGAAGAGTCAAAGATTAATTCTTTTCAGATACAGTAAATTAGTGATTATCAAAAATCAAAATAAATTTTGTATTTTTTAATAATATTATATTATATATACATGCACAATATTGAGAATTTGAATTATTGTAAACAAAATAGTTATTTAATTATTTAGGGCTATCACCTGACGATCAAGTTAGGTCGAGATAGACACCCAAAATCAAAAACCAATCATGTTTTGGCTGTTTTTTTTTTGTTGGTTTTATGGACGAGAGTTTATGTAAACTTCTCATTCTCCTTTTCCTTCTCCATGATTCTTGCTTATCTTTTACAACTAGTGTTTATTTAGTGAAATATATGACCAACAGATGATGAGTGTCTTCTCATTTAATGCATTACAAGACTGAGTTCTGATGTTAAGCTATAATTGCGACATAATCAGAAGGGTCGGCCATGTGGTGTTTAATCCTTAGAAGTCCCGAAAGTCAAAGACCTAAAAGGAGTCGAGAGAAACGGTAAATTTATAAGGTCTACCTTGTAGTGAGGTCAGACCCATGGTACACACACTACTAAAAAAAAGTCTATTTAAAAACTGAAAATTAGTTGTCAAACTTGTTTTACGCAGTTGCTAAATAGTTAGTGACGGAATTAGCCACTAAATAAGCGATCAAAATGGTTAATGACGTGATATGAATTTCGGCAGTCTTAGTTATTCAATAGCTAAATCAAACTTTTCTGATAGTGACAACTAATAAGTCTAAACTCTGTTGCTATATAATTTAATACATGAAATATAAATTTAAATAATTAAAATATACTGAATTATTATTGCTTAGTTGCTATTAAAAAAATACAAATTCATATACATGTAATTTTTTTCCCCCTTCAAAATCCAAAATTTCCTTGACCCATCACTCGTGTCAAATATGGGCCCCATGTGGATTTTTTACCTTCATGACTAAGCATGAAATCCAATCTTTTTCAGGGACCCATTTGCTTATGTCACCTTAAAAAAAGTGAATGTGACCCTTAACCCCACCACCATAGTGCCAACTGACTCAAAAGCTATGCCATGTACGCGTATAATTTCCCTAACTATACGATTTCTGACCAAAATACCCCTCAAAATTACTAGTAATTGCAAACTCATACCCCTCCAACAAGTCAATAAATATGAGGCCCCTAATCTTCCTTTCTTCCCTTTCTCCCTCTTTCCTTTCACCCCTCCCTAGTTAAGCAATAAGCATTTAGCAACCATGCTCTCTCCTCTCTCCGTTTCCGATCCGTTACTAAATCCGTTCTCGCCGTGGGATTCCTCTGATGACCTTCTGGGCTTCAAGCCCACGAGCCCGAAACCCGTCATGTCAAGCTCGGGCTCGGACGACTTGGACCAAGCCCGAGCAGAGGAAAAACCCTGCTCGAACCCATCAGTTATTATGGATGAGAGAAAGCGGAGGCGAATGATATCAAATCGAGAATCGGCCCGGAGATCGCGAATGCGAAAACAGAGACATCTAGAAAACCTACGGAACCAGGTGAACCTGTTTAGGATCGAAAACCGAGAACTAAACAACGGCTTGCAATTCCTCTTGCATCATATTAACCGCCTACGAACCGAAAATGACTGGCTCTGGTCCGAGCGAACTGTTCTCCGCCAAAAATTCTCCAACATAAGTCAAATTTTGGTTTTCCAACAATATCAAGCGTTTTCCTCTGCATAGCCATGCAATATTTATCACGATTAATTAACCACGTAATTATTATACTAATCACAAAATTAAAGGCAAACATTATAACTTGTCTTAATTGTTTGTCTTTGTAAATTATTAAGAGTAGCTAAAGTTTATGTAGGGTGAGAAGTTACCGGTGCTTTTTTTTGGAGAAAACGGTAAAGGTTTTGGAAAATGTCTCTGTCATTTTTTTTCAAAACCAGAAGGGTTAATATCGATTTTAGTAGTTATTATTATTATAAATGTAAAATATTACTTAGTGTTTCGATTATTCTATCTAGTATATATATGAATTAATGTTGGTTCTTGTGTTGCTTGTTGCACAAATAATAATTAATAATTCGCTTCCTAATCAATTCTATTATTACTCCTACATTTATCATGAAACCCAATGACATAATCTTGTGTTGCAAATAAGGTTTAAAATTGTGGTTGTGTTGAATTTTTTTTTTTTTTTTGCAATCATATTTGTATTTTAATGAATATATTTAAATAGTTAAAAATGACAGCTAGCCTAAGATAGAGAACAAAAGGGAAAATAGTGAAAAAGGAAAATTGCGATGACATAATCACTTATAATTGACTTCGTGTCTCCAATCTTGTAAATTATATGCGCAATAAGATGTGACCCATCACCTATATACATGCACAAATTAAAAACTTATAATTAAATACAAATCTGTATGAATATACAACATACTTTTTTTTTGTGAAAGAATATACAACATACTTTAAAACTCACTAGTGTGTAAATGTGGTCGTCTCTTATACAATTACATAGATATCTGAGGGTTCGATCTCTTGTTTACGAGAATTGTACAATATTTTGTAGTTATTTAACAATTTCTTTGTGTGAACTTAAGACAAAGTATATATATATATATGAAGGGTATATTGGAAAATAATTATTGACAAACATATATTGAATAGTTATATTTTACATTTATAGAAGCTTTTGATTATTTTTTTAATAAAGAAAAAAGTTTTTGTTCATTAACTAAAAATTAGACATTGTTTCAAAAAATTTCAAAATCATTTTTTACAACTTAAAATTATCTTAAAAATCACTTCTAACAATAAATATACCTAAACAAAAATTAATTATATTTCAAACAATCAATTTTATTTCACAATTAATTAATTACCGTTACTCTAAATAGCGGATGCTAAAATTACTAGTCAAGCAATGGTCAATAAACATTTCCTTAATGTCTAAATGCATTATCTCCTGTTTGCTTTTCCTATTAAAGAAAACGTGTTCACAAAGGGGCTTAGTATGATTGAATGAATGGTCTTTTTTAAAATGAAAAAAAAAAATTTAATCTGTATAATATTATATATATTAAAAATTAAAAGCAAAAACATTTTCTTGAGAAAAATAGTACATATTCATCGTATATAATAGGGGATCAAAACTGTATAATATTTATTCTTTTTATAAAATACTTTTATTTTTAATTTCTTAACAATTAACACGTGCAATGTTTTACGTGTTACCAAAATTTTGTTTCGAAAACAATTGAAAGTGAATATTCGAATCAAAAAATTTAAAATGATTATAATATGCCTATGCTATTCATGAAAAACGAATACGTCACCACCTTTAATGAAACAAAAGTTCAAACTTAATCCCTCTATTTAATTATCTTTAAGAGAAGGTGATTATTGGTTTTGGATTAAGAGAGCAAATTAAGATAGAGACAAATCATGAAATAATTAATATTAAGTTGCAGATGACTTTAATTTAAGCTTAAATTATTTTTAAATAATTAGAGGGGTTACAGGCTATAATCAGAGACGTAACTGATCCAATCACTAATCAATAGACAAAGTGCATTTGCACACCTAATTTGATTATTTTACAAAAAGTTAAATAGTATTATATAAGATTTTACATACATCCATATTTTACTTCTCTTTCACTACTTTCGTTTTATATATCGTGCATTTAATTTAAATGCATATATTATATGAGGCTATGGGTTATGCAAAAAGAATATTCCTGGTATAATTGTGTGCGAAATATTTTTTATGTTTTACAGGAAAGTTTAATTAAGAGGTAGACCTATTTCATTTAAAGTATACCATAATTTTTAAAAGAAGTTACAGTGGAGTTTATAGATTGCCTATCAATGAGGCATATTTATAAATTTAATCGAGTGAGATGTTAAACCTCAAATCTGACAAGCAGGGTCCAAGGCGCCAACCAAGATTTTAAATTGCGGTTGCAATCACGTTATGGTTACAATCACGTTGCATTAAGTGTGGACATTTCAGATCAACCCTTATTGGAAGTAAATAATTTTGAACGCATCATCATGTTTTGGACTCATATTTAAAACCTTAGCGCCAACCACTGGGACCAACCCTTATTGACGGAAAACACTTGTTTTTATAACCAGATCAAACTAGTTGAACGAGAACCAGCTAGACGATTGGTTTGAAAAATCTGTAAAACACTGTCCAGCTAAAAGTAAGATGGAGTTATTGTGTGTTTAGATTGGTGTTGAGTGGACAATTTTACAGAATTCTTCTAAAGATTTTTATGTGAAGTTTTTTGTAGGAACTTAAAAATTTGCGTTCACGTTTAGCCTCATTTGAACGTGAAAATTTGCCTTTAAGTGTGGATTTTAATTTGTAACCAAACATGTTTCAACGTGATTTTTTATTTGAAGGTGATTTTTGAGCTGAAATCATGTTGAAAATGCCAAAACAAAAACAGCCTTAAAAGCTAGACAAATACATAAAATCTGAGTTGTTTATTAGGAATTGAACCCGAATATCCATACACATGTCATTATGTTCTCACCAATTGAATTACATAATTGAAAGTAACATATAAGAAAGGTTTAATAGTAGCCGAATAAACAAGTTTAGAGATTTTCCCTTTGACAAGCCGAGTTCTTTTAATACAGCCTACGTACGCTCTTTAACACTAAACTATTTGATTTCACTGTTACTTATAAATAGAGATAAAAATGAGCCGATTTATTTGTAAAATACTTGAATTTGATTCGTTAAACGCTCATTAAATTTCGTTCATTTAACTCAAATATATTAATGAGCCAAACCCAAATTTTATAAACTTGACATTAACGACTTGTGAGCAACTCGTTTATATAATATATATTAATATTAATATATATACAAAAATAATAATAAATATAGAATTAATAAACTTAAATTAAGAAATAATATTCATAAAAAACAATTAAATAAACAAGCCTAATAAGTCCAAGCTCAAGCTCTTTTTTTTTTTTCTTTTTAAGTCAGGCTCAAACTTACAACACTTTAAGAATGCGCATATTTAACCACCAAAAGTTAGCGACAGTCCGACACCGTTGCTAATTAGCGACGTAATGCTTGACTTTCACGATAGAAATAATTGTGGCTATTGGTTAAATAAATTATCCGAACTTGAGTCTCCTTTTTTTTGTAAGGCAAACCTAAATTTTATATGCTCGGCTTAGCTCAACCCGATTTCACCCCTACTTATAATAATACAAATGCTTTATTAAATATTTACTAATTAATTTTAGCAATTGATGTTTATTTATCAATTTAATGTACGTTTCTTCGTTAACATATATCTTGTGATTAATTGTTTGTTTTCAACAATAGTGTATATATATATATATATATATATATATATATATATATATATATATATAATTTATTGATAAAAAATTTTACTTTGTTTGGTTTCTTTATAATTTTGTGTTGAAAATATGTATTCATTAGAAGAAAATAAATTTTTTTTCTTATTTTCTTAGAGTATTCATCATAAAAAATAATAACTAAATTCTTTAATTACATTTAATAGCAGGTAAAACTAGGGGACTGCAATATTTAGCGGCATATTGTAGATATGAATCGAGTTAGGTCCTTCGAGGATGTTTAACCATACCATATTACCATCACATACCCAAAAAAAACATGATATTTAATTTTTATATTGTTAAAACAAAGTTTAATCATAAAATAAAATGTAAAACACTCGAATCCTTTTTAAAAATTCTGTCTATTAATAAGATAACTTAATTTTCAATTGAGATTGAGAGCCCGTTTGATTTTAATTTTAGTAGAATGAGAAATGAAAAACGCATAAACTGAGGCAAAAATCAATGGTGGAAATTATTGATTCATAAAAATTAAGACAATTTAATGGAAGTAAATAATTTTAACTTTAGTCAAAAGTAATTTTGACCAAAATAAAATTTAAAACAAACGGACTCTCAGGGTGCGTTACAGCACAACTATTTGTGTTGTTTGTTGTTTGATCATTAAAGTACAACACAAGAAATATAAAGTCAATTTTACTATAATATCCTTTACACTTTAAAATATTTATTTTAGATAAAAATTGATAATTAATATTGTGAAATTTTGAAACTGTTATAATATTATATTTAAAAAAATTATATATAAAATTAGATTTCTCAAATAATTTGATATATTTTTAGATGTTTTATTATTTTTCAATAAAAAATATTATTAAATTATATATATATATATATATATGAGCTAGTTTAGTGTTGTATATTGCATGAAATAAAATAAAATAAAAATTATTATAGTAACTACTTTGTGTAAGTGTGGGAGTGGGTAGATATGTAGTTAAAATTTTATGAGATAGTGAATGTGAGTGAAGGTGTTTCTGGATTTAACCACCTTGTATCATGGGATAACTTCTTGTGAGTAACAAAAATCTCTTATTTTGTTTTGTGCTGTGTCTCAAATTTTGTGCTGTGACATGTCTATTTTTACAATCAAACGTGGAATAAAGGTTTTGTGCTGTCCAATGCCGTATATTTTAGCAAATCAAACGCACCCTTAGTCTTAGTCCTTTACATTAATTGTATCACTATAATTATTTTTTAGTGATATTTATAAAAAGAAAAATGTTAAACAGTGCCCTTAAGGCACTAGATAAGATGATAAATGATAGAATTTAATGTTTCGAAACATGAAAACCATTTAATAAATATTTTTTATAGTAACTCCGATCATTTAACAAGTTGTATTTATTGTTGCTTAACAAAGGCACTGTTTAGCATAACCCTTATAAAAATATTGCTAAATTATGAAAAATATTTTTTTATCATTATAAATATTGCATGTATTTGCAACATTTAAAAAATATTATCTTTTTATATTCGCAGTATTTTTTCAAAATAAATATAAAAATTATATATGTTGCCAAAGATAATTACATTACAGTATATCTTCGCGTAATTTTATTTGTACTACATGATATTACTTAAAGTTTCAATCAACAATTGAAACCCAGAGATTCCTAATATCATTGATCAATTTAAAATGGAAATTTTGATTTCAAAAAACATGATGAATGTTTGAATTAGAATAGAGTCAGTCACAATCAGTGGAATTAGGTCTGGATTATACCCATTTCAAATCATCAATTATTATTTTCATACTCAACATAATAAATATTATTCTGAGAGTACGAATGCCTTCAATTCATCTTTAATTTGTCTTTGGTTCAGTTACGTTGCGTATTTGCTTTCTTCATCACTTTCAAGTAACATTGTGCTATCCCTAGAAATTAAAAGCAGTTATTTATTTAAACTTAAAAATAATTTATTAATTTTATATATAAAGAATTAATTATTTTTTTAAGTGATTATTATAAAAATCAGAAGTTATATATATATTTGGTTATAATAAGAATAATTAGATTTTTTATTTATTTTAAAAAACAACTTGATACCTGCTTTTCAAATAAATAGAAAATCTGATTATTTTCTGATTCTGATTATTTTGAAAAATACAAACAAACAGGCTAAAAATTTTTATAAATACTTTTTTTTATTAAAATAAGTATTTATTTTACCAAATAAGCTAAAACATACGAACTCTAAACTAGTCTTCCAACAAAGAAAATTAAATGGAAATTAAAATGTCAAATGCAACTTTAATGACCTTAATTTTGAGCAATGTATTATATTTAATTACTCTAAATTTATAATCAAGTTTAAAATTTACATTTTATGCATATATATAGTCTAAGGAATTTTTAATTTTTCTTAAAGTTGTATAAGATTTTATTTTAATTTGGTTAAAATCATTTTTTACCATAATTAAAAATATTTATTTTCATTATTAGATGACTTCGATTTTTGTACATATTAATATCTTAATTATTGATCAAATCTTAATTTGTATTGGTTTGTGTTTTTTTATTTCTCATTCCATAAAAATTTAAACCAAATACACACTTAATAAGCAAGCAAAAATTGTATTAAACAATAAAGTAATGGAAGCGACTACCATCACTAACGGAATTAGAATTAAACAAAACTAATAGAAAGGACAAATTTGTTGAATGAAAAAGAATAAGAGAATTAAAATGAAAGATTTAATAGGCAAAAATATAACTTGGATCATTTTTCTTTTAGTCAATTCCTTCTAAGGTCATTTATTTTTGCCAAATTAATCCTTTATATTTTTTTCACATTATATATATTCTTTTGCGCTAACATCATTTAGTGCTTTCATCTATATTTTTGTCAATGTTATTGTGGTATTTCCACTAAGCCATTCAATGATATTAGTGCAAAAGGACTAATATGGTATGAAAAGTAAAAATAAGCGACCAAATTGATAAAATAAAAAATAAAGGACCAAAAGAAGAATTCTTTCAAAGATAAAAGACAAAAGTTATATTTTAGCCGATTTAATATTAGTTAAGGGACGAAATTAAAACAATGAATTATTTATTATTTTGGCCTCTCACTTTGTAACCACAACATTTTAGTCATTTACTTTCTAAAATGCATGAATTAATTCTTGACTTTGCACTCCGTAGATTATTTTAGTTATTGGTGTTAAGTGACACTAACAAAATGCCAAATTGACATGTTAAGTGTTTATATGGTATATTAATTGATATTTAGGAGTTCACGTAAGCGATAAAATGACATTATTTTGCTTATTCTCGAAATAGGTAACTCAATAATCACTCAAACCACTTACAATATAACCCTATTTTAAGCCTAAAATGTTGCGTAACTTTACTGATTAAACAAAACAAAATTGTTTGGTCGTTTATGTGGACTAATAAGCGACAAATAACATGTCATATAGACACTTAACATATTCAATAGACATTTCATCAATGTCACTTAAAAGCTAGGGATCACTAAAGTGACATACATAGTATAAAGTCATAGACCAATTTAGACATTTTAAAAAATCAGAGATTAAAACATCTGTAACAACAAAGTGAAGGACCAACTTAGTTAATCACTCTAAAACAAAAATAAATTAGAGGATAAAATTACTAATTTGACCTCAAACAAGTGTAAGAAATATTGAAGGATTACATATATAGAGCTGGGGTTAGCATGAAGAAACAGATTCTAAATAGATAGTTTGAGTTATTTAAGTATGCTGATAAGAGTAAGAATCCTGGCTGCACAAATAAAAAAGGCTTTGTTAGGAAAAACTATATCCACTTTATTGATCTGTTCGTCTCGAAAGTGATTAGTCTTTGGTAGTCGACTAAAAAATACCCTGAATAAAAAAAAAAGCTATAAATCTTTCGTAATGTAGGCTCAAACACATTGCTCGCCACTAAAATTTGAAAACTACTTAAAAGATTTCTTGATTGAGATTTTTTAAAATGACAAATATTCTAATTCTTTTCACATTTAAATTTTTAATGTCAATTAATATACAAAAATATGAAAATGTCTATCATTTTAAAAACCGAAATTTTCAAATCTTGAAAACTATCCAATCCATAAAATCTTGAAAATTGATTTGGAAGTATGTTCCACGATCTAGTGTTATATTATGGGTCGTGGGCCTACTTCCAAGCCCAATACTACCCATATCCTTCTCTACCAGTCAAATAGTTTTTGCATTGCTCATCTTAACTTGATTTTTTGCTTTAAAATAATCTCATAGTTAGTACTTCACTTTGTCATTACATACACAACCAGAAGCACAATAATAGTGTCGATTAATAATAATAATAATCACAAAAACATCGTTTTCTCCATTGATTGTGGCAAAAGTGTCTGTGGGATCACGAAGCGTGAATTAAATCACAGTGACCCCAAAAATAAAAAATAAAAAAATCAGAGTGACCCAAATTCCGAATACCCTGTTAGGGCATAATTTTATTTTGTTAAGTATAAACTTATAAAAAAAATCAATTAACCACGAAGTTGCATAGAACCCATATGATCAAAGCATTATTTTTGAGTCATGAGTGTGACTAAAAGGGTCACAGTAGGATAAATAAATATCAACTAGTTTTTATGAATAACAAGCATTAGGTACAGCTATGCGTTTAAATATTATATATAATATATGGAAATAAAATACAATAATATAGTAGTACTAACATAAACACACAAAAATAAATTAGACTAAAAATATTTAAATATTTCATTAGTTAAAATAAGTAATATGGTAAACATTAATTGATCGATAAATATTTAAAACACTTAACTACTACTATAGGGAAAGAACGGTTCCGTCTCCAAATTTGCAAAACGGGAGATTTTAATCCCTCATTAATTTAGATAAAAACTATCACTAATTTAAATAAAAATTATCGTCATTTTTTAAAACTATTATTAATTTAGATAAAAATCATCACTAATTTTAAAAAAGCTAAGGAAGGGATTAAAATTGTCTATTTTGTAAACTTGAAAACTAAAATCATACATTTAAAAGTCTAGGAATCAAACTTGCTTAAAATATAAAGTAAGGACTAAAGATAGAATTAAACCCTTTATTTTCTATTTTGTGACGTTGCGATTATTAGTTTAGTTACTAACATGAAAAATGTTAAATCCTCCTATTCACCTAATTTTGACAAGTGTCTTTCATCTTCAACTAAACATTTACTTTTTAGAAAATAGTTGATACTTCTCAAACTTAAGTAAGTAAGAAGATTGATAGAAAAATTTAATAAGAGAATTTAACATTACTCAACTAACATATATTTATTGACCAAAACAAAAGTAAGTTTATCGATTAATTTTATTTTAGTGCTACTTGTTTTTAGTGTTTGTATGGATGCATGGCTTCTGACATCATAAATTAAAAATAATATTTATAGGCTTACTTTTTAAGTTAAGCTTAGTCTATTTAAAAGTTTATAAAGTCTGAAAGCTTATTTATAGGCTTATTTTGTCCTAAGGCCTTTAAAAAGGCCAACAAGTCACTAAATAGACTAATATGTCTTTTTAACAAGCTTCTAAATAGGCCTAGTTTAATTATTTCACATTAACCAAACAAAAATCTATCACGTTCATCCAATAATAATTTATTAAATGTTATTATATGTCATACACGTACAACAAAGATCACAAATATATGTTATTTTTTTAATCAATCAAACTATATTAAATCATATACTACCCTTAAACCAACATATAATCTTCAATCTGATATGTTCAAGTGGCTTATTAACCATCAAAACAATGAAAAAATTATTGAAATAGAGCATTGATTAAAAAATTATACGGCTTAAACTGAATGGTGAATTGATTCTTTTTTGCACTTAGCTTAACCCTTCTTTTGAAGCACAGTTCTTTATTTTGAATATTTATTCCTCAAATAAGTTAACGTATGAATAATATTAATGTATATCATCTTAAATTTGTTTTCTTAAAAAATGTTTAAATACATATACTAGAAATATTTTTTCTTCATCAAATTGTATATATTATCTACTAGATGATTATCATAAAATTTATTTTATTTATATTTATAAAAATTATAATTATAATATAAAATTAAACTGATTGGCCTATTAGGCTTAATAGCTTTTTTAAAAGGCTTCTACCTAGTCTTTTTACTTAAATAAGCTTTTTAAAAAGCCTTAACTTAACCTTTTTATTAAACAGGTTAGACTAGGCTATAGGTTTCTGTTAGATCGGCTACCCTTTTTTCACTCCTACTAACAAAAAAACACTATCCTAATAATCAACAAAATTTGGTACAATTTATAGAAATTGTGTTTTTAAATTAAATGTGTTGATAAAAGAATCAAATTATGACCATTTGTATAAAAAAAACAATTGATTAGTATAAGCTAAACTATCTTCAATAATCTATATATACTAGGTTTTTCTTATCTCTTTAATAGTTGGGATAGGAATCTAAAGGAGTGCATTAATATTCTGGCAGCTCCTGTATGAGGTGGTTAAAGGTTTGCTTTTTTTTGTGCTTGCTTGGATATGCATTCATGTTGTTTTGGTACTTGATATGGTTGGGTTGTTTGGTTTTTACTCTGTTGGATTATCGGTTGTCTTCAAGTTGTTATTACTGTTGTATTATAATTTGCGTTGATAGTTTATTCATGTAATCCTTGAACAGAATTCTCTATGTTTTTGTAATTTTGAGTACTTCTTATACTCTTTATTAATATATATATTTGGCTTATTAAAAAAAAATCTATATATACTTCAACGAAATTAATCTTTAACTATCCATTACCCTAACAATTTGAAGTTTCTCTAGTTAGTATATGGAATTTTTAATTTTTGTAGTGTGAATAAACAATAATGCTCTCTGGCAAGCATATATAACTAACGGTGCCTTAATCTTACGAGTTTAATTATCCATTTGTCTGAAGATTCTCTCTTCTCCTCAATTTGAGGAACTTGCTTTAATTAATTTAATATTCTAAACGAGATCTTATATATTCATATATCCTCAAATAAAGTGTTTATTAGTAATATATATATTGACTGAAAGTATATTGTATTGGATAGATAGATAGGTATCTACGCAATTAAGAGATTTGAAAGTAATGGAAACCAACAATAAGAACACCATTAATTAGTCTGTTTCTTAATGGTACTTTAGATAAAGCCCTTTGTATTATCTTAATCTAATTAATTAAATTTTTCACATCTTTATGTATAATCCTTGAAGCAATCCTACCCACTATTCAATTTGTCTTCATTTTTTTTCTTGGCATAGCTTTTGCCTTTGAATAGCAATTTAAAAGGTGTAAAGTTATTTGGCAACGAAATTCAAAATGGCCTATCATCATTATTAATTACATGCTAAATCATTCCTGTTTGCCTCATAGTCAATATTAAATTATAAATTTAAATTATAAAGTACAATGCATTCACGGGTGCTTAATACTAAAAGACATGTTTTATTATCAAAGCCTGACACCGTTAATAAATAGTTGAGTTCTTAAAATATATTAAAAGAAATTTGAATGTTGGCTGTGTGTATAAAAAAGATTTTTATAGATAAAAATTGTATTTATTTTAATGATCTTTTTGTTTTGAAAGAGATTAATTTTCGACTATTGAGAAATATACTATACACACAAAAAAATTAGCATGTTTTATTCTACTTGCTCAGTTACCTCCCCTTCGGTCTTTTTTCTTTTTTTGTTGATTTATGTATCTCTTTGGAAAAGAAAAAGAGTAAGTCTTGATTTTTCACAACTTGACCGTTACTAGGAAAAAAAAAAAAAAGGCTTAGTAAGTATATATAACAATAATAATATTTAAAATATTAGAATGAAAAATTATGTCAAATAATCAAAATTATTTTATTAATAAATAAAGGCTATAAATATTTATATAATGAAATAGTATAGGAGAGTTCAATCTCCAAGTGGTAGGAAAAAATCGACATTTCATAGTTATTTGACAATTGCTTTTGTGCAAGCTCAACTCTTTAGAGGGTATCCATCACTATTTCCACCGATATATACTGTGAGAAAAGACTAAAAAAAATTTGATTTTAAATCAACATGATTTCATAAAATTAATTTTAAGTGAAATTATATTAATGATGAAGTTTCACTTCATAGTGAGATCTATATTTTTTTTAATCAAATCATAGTGTGAGATATTAATATATTGTTTTTGGGTCAGAGGCCCAACACTATCATGGGCCAGATTCATACTATAGTAGAAAAAATATGGATTCCAATAAAAACCCAAAATTTGTAAAAAAAATAAATAAATACAAAAAAGAAAACCGTATATAATCATTTGGAATTAGGGTTTCTAATTTTCCTTTCTTTCTGGTTCTGCTCTCTCTTTATTCTTCTTCTCTCAGAATCAAGAGTCATGTGTGTCTCATTTCACGCAGATCTTTTATCGATTCTTAATCTTTGTTTCTCGAATTTGGATTTGAACTACGATTTTATTTTGCATTTTTTCCGTCTGTTTGTTAAAATTCTTTGGAAGACGAAGGCTATGATGAACGACAACATTTCTCGATTCTGATTAGGACCAAAAGCAAATCATTTGCTCTTTGATGACAGTGTTTGTGCGTGCCTGAGCCTACCATTTCCCTTTCCTTTCTTATGATTATATGTTTCTGTTTGATCTCAGAACACTTCTGTTCTTACAAATCAAATCTGTTCATATCTCGTTTTTAATTTTTAATTTTTTTAAAAATGTTGCGATTTTCTTGCTATGAATGATTGATGATTCAACCAAACTTAGTTCTTGGAACTGTTTCTGATTTTCTTTTTCATTAGCAGTGCATCGTAACCCAACTGATAAAGTATGATTTATGACTGTGAATATGGAAAATTTTCTATTGACAGAAACTGTATTTTTGTTTGGGTACATAAGACAGAAACTGTATTTAACTGTTTATTCGATAATCTTTGTGGAATTTAATTGGTTATTTGTATATAAATACAAAAATTGAATTAGTTTTATATGTGGATTTGCAGGAGATTCAACTGCATTCCTCAACAGCAACATTGGGAATTTTAGGGGACCTCTGAAATAATTCACATTAACCAGAAATCTGAATATAATAAAATGTTGATGAGCCTCCAAAGAACAAACTGATGGCTGACTTGTGATGGAATTTTATGTTTAGGTTGTTTCTTTTCCTTTCCTCATAAATTGTGTCTTAGTGTATGATTGCTATAGCGTTGCGATTCGCCGAATGTGAATCCAAAGCTGCATTGAGTTGAAACTTGAAATGAATTCAATTCAACGCGCCAAACCAAACATGCACTTAATCTAACAAATTCAAGCCTAACTCTGCAACTTTTTTAGACTTCCTATGACAGGGTGTAATTTGCACTGGCCAAGGTTAAGAGCATAAAGATCTGATATGCACTTTCAGATTTGTGAAACTGTAACTTGAGAATTAGGTTTCTAGCCAAAGAAGTGTCATATTCCTCTGCTTTGGCCATGATTAAAGCAGTATCGATCACTCAAAGCTCTGCCAGAGGAACACTACCGATCTAAATCTGTGAATTCGTCTTCCTATGCAGTATGCAGTCTGTAAAACACCACCCTACACAGCATCATTATCCTCATGCCTCACTGAACCATCAACAATTTGACATTACACTTATCCAATTAAGTGGAAATTTTGCATCCAAGAACCCTAGTCTCATATCTCTGGTTATGGAGAATGGTGTCCAGAACATTAGTGACCTCAGAAGTTTATAACTTTGCATCAATTGGTGGCCTTGAAAACCATGTCTCTTACATTCAAACATCTAAACATAATAGACCTGTTGCATCAAGGATCTTAGTTTTCTCAGAATTTACCTTTTCTCCTAAAGCTGCAAACAAAGATATTCAGCCAAGTCATCATCTTTTTCAAAAAAAAAAAAAAAAAAAATTGTTACGAGAAAATTTATCATTGGTGTAATTTGATCTGATCCCTAATTTTTAAGGTTATTAAATATGAGATTAAAATAAATTGTAGCTAAAAACTAACTATGAAATAACTACAAAAAGTTTTAAATTTTGCTACAAATTAGTTATAGGAATATTTTCTAAGCTAATTAATTAGCGACCTAAATTCAACTAAAGTTTCCCTAGCTACTCTATGGGTAACAAAATTGATAGGGTTTACAAAATTGATGCATCTATTTCTTTCATGCATAACAATCAGGTGACTTGAGTGGATTTCAGTTCTCAACTCATGATAAAGTAAGTTTGTTAAACTTGTGAATCTAAAGTGAAGGCTCATCTTTGTGACGCATTCTATCCAAATCCACTAACATATGGTTGTTGTAAATTCACTTACAATCAGATACAGGAGCCCAAAAATTAGTGCAATCCAATCCCCAATATGTTATATTATTCAAATTCAAAATATAGCATGTTAGCATATATCTATGAGTGTGTTTGTTTCTGCATTAAAGCATAAAAAATCAAGTTCACACACTATGAAATGCATTGAACATGCTGCTTTTGTTGTTTAAGTGGAGAATTTCATAACCAAGTTTAAGTTGCTAAACACGAAAGCAACTAAGTTTATGTTTAATTTGCAGTTATAATGACTCAAATCATGGTTTGAAGTGTGTAAAGTATAAACTGAGTTTTGAATAAAAAAATTATGTTTGGTAAAACTTGTGTTTGTCGCTTTTCAATATCATTTTGAATACCAAACAAGGCTCGGGCAAAAATAAGAAAAAGTTGTTTATTCCATTAGACCAAGCAAATAGAAAAACAAACACACCTGAATATGTTGTTTTTTGTGGTGATAAAATTGGGTTTGGATCTATATTTAATTCAATTATACATTTAAAAGTGATTCTTATTAAAACTATTCAAACAACGTTCATATATCACACTCACTCTATACACATATTTCTAAATATAAATTACTTAACATCAAACTCAATTTTAACAAAAATTAATTCTACATAAAATTAATTCTACCACCACAAAATTAAACATTAATTTTTGTACCTGCCATTTAAGAGGGCATAAATTCAATATTTGAATATATTGCCAAAAAGATCGCTTTTACCATACACCCCAAAGTTTAGGGGTGTATGATAGTATGATACATCTCAATATAAAAATAAATCTAATAATGAAATTAATATATCTAACTTTGTCGCATCGCCTAAAACCTAAATTGTTAAAAGGTATTATGTCTTTCAATGTGACTTGAGGACAACTTTTTCAACTTACCTCTGTTATATCTTTTTCTTAAACTTTCGGTGTGTGTTTGGATTTTCATTGGCAAAACTTAGTTTATCTCAAAGTAGGTTGAGTGAAAGTAAGATGAAAAAAAGTAAGTTGAGTTAAAAGTCAGTTTACTTCGATGAGATTTATGTTTAGATATTTTTACTTAAAAGCATGTTTGACAAACTGAATATTATTTGGATAGTTTTAAGAAAAGTACTTTTAAGTTTTCTAATTAGTAATTACAAAATAGGACATGATTTATAATCAATAAAACTATTTATTTTTTTAATTTATAATTTAAATCTCAAGACAACCAGTCGACCTCAGAGATAACTCACCAATATATAAACACCTTGACTTTTACTAAAATTTTATTACTAAAAAACATTGAGTAATAAATCTGATACAAAAGGATAGACACGCATACACATATGTTCATCACACAACATACTGTCTTACTTTTTTTTTACTTAGGCTGAATGGGAATTTCATAATGACCACAGGGTCGGATATTCAACAACGCAAATAAAGCCATTGCCTATAGCGGGGAATGGCCGCCAAAGTGGCTCTGTAGGAGATGGAAAATCTGTGCCAGAGTAGCATTCTGAGTGCCAGAGTAGTATGATACATCTCAATGCGAGTCAAAGTAGCATCCTGGTCGGCTTGGCGGGACTCCATACGCGTAGTGGCCAACTCTAATGCTGTAACCCTCCTGACTAAAGTAGGAAAACTACATGCAACAACCTCATTATCAGTCGGAGCAGGGGCAACAGGCGATTCAACCTGGGCAGCAGCAGCCGGAGTGGTGGCATCAAAACCAGGTGTAGTAACCTCGTCATCATGCAAAGCAGGGGCCACAGGCGGTTCTATCGAGGAGGAAACATCATGAGCATGAATGTTGTTGGCGTTAGCCACATTCGGCTCAGCAAGCTCATAATAACCGTCACCACAATAGCGAAGGATACCAATAATAACAAGAGTGCTATGACTAATGACAATCATCGGAGTGACCAACGTTGCCCGCTGGTGAAGGGCGTTTAGGTTGTTGGCCAAAAAAGAAAGGTACGTCCCAATGGCAATGGTCCGGTCTGACACAACCTCTTGCAATGATGTAGTAAGAAACGGCCGGCATTGCACCGACGACCATGAATCATGCATAATAGAAAGTACAAAATCGAGCGGAAAACATGGCTTCTGTTTTTTTCGGAACCGGCCTCCATAGAGTGTGCGAGCCAACAGTGTGCAAGGCGGAGAACGGGATCTCTAATTAGTGAAGCTCTGGATAATCCATGATAACGGGAACCACCACCTGTCAATTTATCCCAGAACGCCTGAGCATCAAAATCCGATGGGATGTGCTCGATGGAACCAATGTACTCTATGCGATCAACACTCTCCTCTGTTTTAAAACAAAGGGTGATGTTAAACTGTGCTAGGGAGAAAAGAAATTGACGCCCCTGAAGCTGAAACCGAACACGTGTAGGTCGTGTGTCACCATCACCCTCTATGACAGCATAAGTGCTCAAAAACTCTAGGGTGGGCTCTCGATATGTTGGAAATCGAACATCAAAGACACCTTTCCAGCCAATACGAGCAATGTAGTAATGAAAACGCTTCTCAATATCATAGTATTGCAATAACCCATCCTCAATATGTCGAGCAGAAGCAAAAGGGAGCACACTAATCTGGTCAAACATTTTTTGATGCTCAGGATATATAAAATGTGGTGCAGCTCGGTGTGCAGGGGAGGTAGAAGAAGAGGCACCACATGATGGTCCGCTTTTAGACATAGCTACATGTAAAATGAGCATAACCAATCAGTATAATAGGAAGGTGGAACCCACACAAAATCAAGAATAAATTCGTACAGAGTCTCCCCCGCCCTTCAATTCTGACCAACCCACAAAAGCAAATAAACCAATTAGTCACGAATAGTCCAAAAATAGATATCCAAGTAGCACATAATAATAGAGACAGTCCCAACACATTATATGAATATTTTGGCATCAAACTACAGTTCAAAAATAATTAGAAAAATTAAATAGTTATCCTACAAGTTTATGCTAAAAAATTAAACAGCAAATTTATTTATGTACAAGCTAACAATATAACTAATTAAATATTTATTTTCTTAATTTTGGAATGAAAACAAAGAAAAATAAAAGTGACCTTCAATAATTTATAAAAAAAAATAGAACGGGGTGGGGGAAGGTGGCGGCCACACCCCACCATGGGTGGCAGCATCGCCACAACACAATCAGATGAGGGACACGTGTCCTCAAACATTCATTTGGAAATTATAATGTATATTGCAAAACATAACAAATCCATAATCTTTAATTTCCTTTGTAACCATTATTTTCTAAGAAAAATCATTGTTTCTTAGCAAGTGAAAATGAATGCAACATGATAAAAAGAAAGTCAGAGAAAATTCTGCAAAGTTAGAGAAATTCACATGGGTACATATTGTTTGTTCATATTATCCATGTTGTTTCTTTGTGGTTTAGTTTATGAAAGTGATTTAAGGTAAGAAAGTGATGAGTTAATAGTGTAAATGATATCTTTTAATGTTTTAATCTTGATTTTGGATGCATGCCTAAGACTTCCATTCAATTGAACAAGCAAAAAAATATTAGTGGCTATAACATGGTTTTTTATTCTTAATATAACATATCATGAGTGGTCATTTTGCAAAATCCTTTTGAATGAAGCAAAATAAATAATCGTCCATTCTGGGATGAAAATCAAAAACAAAAGTGCATGAAAAGAATGCATTCGATTGAACAACACGCTTGCCTTTATCTTGTTAAAATAACTTCTAGCATCTTCAAACTCAATGAGCTTCTTTGAGGGAGGTTGTTAATCCTCCAGTAAAAGTGTGATTTCATATCCTTTAGGCAAAAAGGTGTTAAAACCTATTATTAGATCTATATGCCCTTTAAACCGTTCCATTACCGTTGCTATGACACCTGGAGTGTCAATTCTACAATGCACCAAAAGGTGATACAAATCAAATGTGCACCACTCATGCTCCTCTCCAATTTTAGTAGAAAGGACAAAATTTAAAAGTTAAGAAGAATGTGATCAAACCTTTCAGCCTTAACATCTTCCATGATCTTTAAACAGTCATCATACTTGTTCCTTTTATCTTAAAATCTATCCCTTTCTAATTTGAGATTCCTTAAGGCATGATCATAAGTAGGTTTTTGACCCATTGGATTTGTCATATAGGTTGTTCAAACCTAGATTCTATCAATTCCATAAATTATTTAAATCAATGAAGAAATTTATGACACATTATTCAACACGTTATATCATATATCATAACTAAAATCAGACTCAATGCACAAGTAAAAGTTAAAAGCCAACTCAACCTGAGAGCGATTCAAACACGATTTTTTTTTTCAAATGCTTTACTTAAGCTTATACCAAAAACCATAATGAAAAATAAACGACTATCTACACTCTCAATTTGACATAACAACATAAAAACTCAAAAATTCACCTCACAAAACAAGAGAAAAGGAAAAACTCCAAAACGTGGTTAAGAATGCAAATATTTAAATTGAAGATACAAAAGAGAACATGAAGTGAAATTTGTAGTAGATAAACCTAAAGAGTTGTTAATAGTTAATAACATGTTTGAAAGTTCTCCAAATTGCAGAATCCCAAACAAAAAATAATGAAAAGAAGCATAAAATCCAAAAGGAAAACAAATACATGCTTTATGTAACAGAGTTTCTCTCAAACCTTTATGATTTTGTTTGGAGAGTATTCACGTTAAGATGATTGAGGGCACACAAAGGTCAAAAGTTTTTTTCTCTCGTGAATTTCTGGATAGGGTAACATAACAAAGAGAAAGAAGAGACAATGGAGAAAAAACACTAGTGAGAGAGTTCCATTACAAATTATGATATATAGAGAGAACGAGGGGTGGTGTGGGGTATAAATTTGACTTGATTAAAATGACTCAATTTGAATATATTAATGATTGCTTCCATTATTTTCTTCAAATAAATAAGTTTGAATGTATTAATTATTGATTTGAATGGAAGTATCTGGTCAAAATCTAATTTAAAAATAGATACATAATAAATATATAAAAATATTTAATTGATCTAATTTAATATTAAATGAGTCCTCCAATTAAATAAAAAAATATTAAATAGGTCAAGATCATTTTCATTTCTTTCATTTTTTCATTCAATGGCTTATCCTTTCTCCACATCCCCTTTCATTATCACCTACTACCACTTTTAAAAATAATTGTTAGAATTATGTCCATTTCCTATTCAAAATGGAAAATGTCCTATTCCATAATTAATATATCTTTAAAAGTCAATGAAAAATTAAAGTTTCATTAGCGAGAGAAGTATTTCTTTATCTGAACTATTTACCTATTACAGTGTAAAAAATAAAGAAAACAACTCTAATAAGTATTTTTTTTGTCTTTAATGAAGAATAAATTTATTTAATAGAGACATAATTGTTGAAAAGTATTTTTTTAAAATGATTAAATGTGAATATATTCATTATTGATTTAAAAAGAAAGTATATTTTTAATAATAAATTTTTTTTTCTTTTCCTAAGATATACCTTAACTTAAAAATTAATAGATCTTGAATATATAAACATGTAGTCATATACCTTATATAAGTAAATTTTTCTTATCCTAAATTAATAATAAATATGTCTTAAAAATATATTTTCTTTAAGATTATTAAAGTTATTTTTTAATATTTAATTTTTTTCTAACAATGTCCCAATTGTCTCTTAAAAAATTATAGGAAATCCAGATAACAACAATTTTATTTTTTCCCGTTTTCTTCATTGCAAGATGGGCCTTCAAACACGATTTTTAGGATGAATTGGGTTTGATATCCATTTTCAACATTGAAGCAAGTTATGCCAACTTTAAAATTGTTGTCAGCAACCCAAAAGACAAATTTCATGGCATGGATCCAATATACTACCTTCGGTTCTTTTTATAAGAGATAAAAAGAGAAATTTTTTTAGTCCTTTTTATAAGAGACTTTGTGAGTTTTTTAGGCGTATTAATTGTTAAGGAATGATAAAAGTATTTTGTTATCCTCAATTTATTATGAGTACTCACAATTTTCTATACAAATTGATGCATTAACTACATGGATATTTTAGTAATTTTCTAACATCATTAATTAAAAAGAACATTACTTATTATGTTTTATTGGTATGTGTAAAACTTGTCTAATTTTTCTTATAAAAAGGACCGGAGATAATACCATTTTAGCATAACAAATTAACAGCATATGATTTTGATTGATGAGATTATAGGATTTGACCATAGGTATGTAGTTTTAACTCCTTGCTCTTTGTTCTTTTTCTTACTCTGCCAGGAAAACCATGAGAGAGAAAAAGCTTCTTGATTACCTTTGTGATCTCTCCATCACTTTAATATGGATACTATATGAAGAATCGCAATGGTTTGAGAAATGCTAGGTTACATGTAAACATTTTATAATAAGGGAAATTTGTATTTCCTCTTGTCGTCTAGTATTTTTTTCTAACTCTATTAAATAACATTTGGACTCTTTTAAGGTTGCTAAACTTTTTTGAGACCACCTTGATCTTCTTGATAACTTTACACTTTTCTTTTGGACACTTTCACAACACGACAAATGTTCACTGAAAAGGTTTGCCTCCAATACTTATGCTCCTTTTAGCAATCAAAGGCATGCCTAAGAAGCTTAAGGGACATGCTAAAAACGATTACCACTTCTTGTTGGGTGATATATGCTACCACTGATTGAGGAGTTTTCATCTAGCACATTTATGGTTTTCGGAGACACTTCCTTAGTACATTATTGATAACTTTTAAAAAGCTAAAATGACAGTCATCTAAGTTGCTAACTAAAGTGCTAAACTGAGGAATATATTTATAATGTTAAAATTTTAATGAGTTGTAATTTTTTGGCTCAAGTAATTATTGATATTTTACTCAAAATGTAGTGGTTATTGTTTGCTTGTCTTTATTTGATTTATGTAAGCGCACCTTTTGTCATTGACTACATTGATGACTTTTTTCATTAGTTTCATGGTCACCAAGCTAACATATTTGTTAGCCAATGACTCTATGCTCAAGAGAGACGGGATAAATTGAGAGTTAAAACTTTTTTAAAAGCTTTTGCAAAATTTTACAAAACCATTTTTCTATTGAGATTTAGGAAGTAGGATATATAAAATGAAATTGAGAGAAAATAAAAAATAACAATGCAACTAGGGATGCCTTCATTCCAAATGAAGCACTCCTTATACCTTTGGAGTTCTTCACCTAGGTGCTTGAGCCTCAATACAACTAGGAATACCTCACCCTATTTCTCAAATGAAGGTGTTAACTACCTTGTACTATTATCAATAAGTTAGTTAGGAGGTAGTTAGTTTGTTAGCTAATTAATTCATTGAGTTAGCTTTCTGTTATTCTCTTAGTCAAATTTTGTTAGCTGATTCCATCTTGTATAAATATGCACACGGTGTAATTTTCATTTATCAGAGTTATAATAATACAATAACCTTTTCTGTATCTTCCAATTCTCTCGAGCTTCCTCATCTTTTCTTCTTCTCTGATCATAGCTCTCAAACTCTTTAATGGAGTTTTAGATTGTAATAGAGGGATACCTCACTCTCTAACCACTTGATTCAAATAGGAGAAAAAATATCATAATAGAATTTACAAGTTGAAATCCTGTAGACATTAAGTTATCTTAATATAGAGTAAAATTTTAACAAAGTAAGAGAAATAAGAAGAGGATTTAATCAATGTGTAAGAACAAGAGATTAGACACTTTTTTTGGTGTTTTAGAAGTACTAAAAATCTCCTATTTATAGCACTTTTTGACTTATATACGGTTGGAAATCAAAAAGGTATGATTTAAACCGTTTTTAACATATAGAAACTATAACATTCCTAATAACTTGGTATTAAGATGCATTTTAATTGATAAGATTAGGAGTGCTAAAGAAATTTCGCTTTGATCCCTCAATTTAGGAATGTAAGAAAAGGGGTATATTTACAAACCAAGTTAATAGGAGGAAGACCATTTCAATTTCCTTACATTTCATTTTACAAGTGAGAAATTAGAATTTCACTTTTCTCCCAACCTCTCTTCCAAAAGATCAACGAAAGGGGTCTTCACTTCCACTGAAAGTACACTATGCACCTGGCTCAGTTGAGTCGATCATTATGGTGCCTAAGTCTCACTCAAGAATCATTATGGTGACTAATTAGTCTTTATTTAATAGATGTTTTGAATACGTATAACATTGAGTACTAATCACATTGAAACCAAAACAAAAAATAATAAACGTGTCAATTATCTTTATGCATATTATTTTTTCCTCCCCAAAAAAGAAGAAATTGTATACATGTGAATGTTCATTAATGATTTATCTCAAATTATGAATTTAAAACATCTAACAAAATTATTTAGGACTTATAATATGTGCATCCTCTGATCCTCACCAGAGAAAAACAAAACAAGAAAAAAGTGTGTTCGTGTGTTCCTTCCTTTTCCATAAATAAAGAAAAATCAATATCATGCTGATCAACCAACCAAACAAGAACTTGGGAATTAAGATTTGATTGATAAACTGTTTGTGTTAGTTAAACACAGGTCACATCCACCACTTCACAGACAAATTCTAAAATATCTTATTGTCTCGCATTTATATCATTATTAAGGTTGTTTTTATTTAAGCGTTTTGAACGTTATTTTAACTCTAAAATTATATTCAAACGAAAAAAAATCATATTAAAATATATGTCGTTAAAAATTAAAATTATGTTTAAAGATAATTTTTTACGTTTAAATAGAGTAAACGTGAATATAATTTTTTTTAGTTTGTAAATTTAATTAATTCACGTTTACAAAACATCAATCCAAACACTCTAATATCACACAATTCAATATGGCACACTTATATATTTCTTTTATGAAAGAAAAAAATTTGATTTGTTCAAATAAACTACTTATTAAAAGGTACATTTTTATTTTAAATATATATTTTTTAAGAAATAAGTGTCACCACATCAAATTGGTGTGACGATTTTTTTGTGTCCGAATTCAATTCAAAGCCAAAGAATAAGCTTACTCTAGTTTCATCGGTGTGGGACCAAATTGGGCTATTAGAGGTTGAAGATCAATAAAAGTACAGGGCCTCATATTTTTGGCATTAAACTTAAGGCCCTAATTTCTCACCGCACGAGGGTGAAAGGGATTGAGACTACCCAATTTTGGAAATCTCATCATCCTTTTATATATAAGAATCATAAATTTATATACTAAAAATGATGGTGTCACTCCCAATAGGGATGGTGCTAATCCCTTCCATCCGCACAAGTCTTATGAGCCCATTTAGAATTGGATATGTTGTTCTATCTAGAGAGTGCACTCATGTTGGGCCCTTTGTTACCACAATGAATGGCAAATATGGGCCCAAAAGGAATAGGACCACCTTACTTGATGATAGATCAAAGCCCAACTCTATGTTAAGGAGTTAAGGTTATGATAAAAATAAAATAAGTCCTTAAAAAAATACTCTTCATGATGCTTAGTTGCATGATCAAAACCTCTCTATTCACTGGACATTTTTAATAGGAGAGAGAAAGAAACAAAATTTATTTGGGTCTCACATGAAGTACACGTAGGATCGATATGAGTTTTGTTTTTTCTCTCATTTATCGAAAATTTTCAACTACTAGAGAGAGCACAAACTCCTTAGTTGTGGATGTTATTATTCACATTATACTGATTTTTGGGTTTATCACACATTTCAATTTTGTCATATAACTAGAATATGTTTATAAATGGACTCTAAAACCCTATAATTCAAAACAACAAAATTTAACACATTCAAAAATTAGAAACTATTTAAAAGCAGTAATTAAAAGTTGAGCAAAACTAAAAATATGTAGTGAACTCAAAAATTATTGTGACCCGAATAATGGACACCATTAGTTGCTTACATAGATTTTCTTTTTGTTGGTACAACACAAAATATAGGGTAAATTGCAATAATTCCCTTGAGGTTTGGAGAAATTGCACTCCACTCCAAACTTCATCAAAATTAGCACTCCACCCCATTTTGGTCAATTAACTAGCATTTTTGTTCCGTCAATCTATCATATAAGTATTAAAATTAATTTTTAATGCTAATAGATGGTCCAAAACTGCATACGTGACAAACTGGCATGACACAAATGTTAGCAATATAGCGGTCAACTAACGTTTTTGTCTCGTCAGTTTGCTATATCAGTCTTAAAAACATTTTTTAAAGTTAACAAATGGACATCTTTGTAAATATGACTGATGGGAACGACAAAAACGTTAGTTAGGTCAGCAATCAACAGTCAACGGTTAAAGAAATGGATTGGAGTGCTAATTTTGGTGAAGTTTGAGGTGGAGTGCAATTTCCCCAAACCTCAAGGGGGGTTATAGCAATTTACCCCAAAATATATCATTCCAAAAGACAATCTTATTTTAGATGGGAAATTAGTTATAGATTGCAATTTATTTTTCTTGAATACTTGATGTAGGAGCATAAGATAAACTCTTTTTTTAATATTTAACGCAAGTACATAATAGTTAAATTAAAATAATCTCATCAAAAAAAAGTTTAATATATTTGATAGATGAGTCTTTTAAGCATGTTGATAGGTAGGATTGGGTACATGGACGTCTCGCCTCGCTATGGTTCGCGGACTTAACGGGCAATCCGCATTATAAATGGACAAAGAAAATGAAGCTCATGTCCGCCTGTGATGTCTGCTATCCGCATAAATATCTTTTTACAAATTTTTTTACCATTTTTTTTTTGCTTTACAATGTAACTTTACTTTAAAAAAAAAGTTCATAAAAACAATTTTTTTACTAGTTTTTTTTTTCTTTACACTATAACTTTACTTTAAAAAAGTGCATAAAAATATAAATTGAGTCCAAAATTTTGTTTGGTTTTTTTTTTTAGAAATCTTAAGCTTAAGTGACTTGTTTCAATAAAATAAATAAATAAATAAGCGGATATTCATTTAGCCCGCGGGGTCCGAGGATTTCGTTTGTTCAACTTACGTGTTAATGGACATGTTCGCTAAGCCCGTAAATCAACTAGTCTTGATTTTTGAAAATCCAAATCCACCCAACCTATTAACCCACATGCGGATCTGCAGGCAAAAGTTTGTATATCCAGCTCTATTGATAAGTGCTTGAATTCTAATCGTGTATATAAAAAATACTTTATTATGAGAGATGAAACACACTTTACTGATTTCTATGCCTTAAAAGAATTAATTTTTTATTGTCTACTAAAAATATCAATAATACTAAAAAAATTGAAATAATCTCATCTCAGTTGATTCACACCTAGCATCTCCTTCAAGTTGTTTTGTTCACACATCGTTCTCTAGGTATTATAAATTGCGTTATATTATCATGAGAAAAAAAAAGATTAATTTCATCATTTGAATTAGCTTAATTTGATTTTATGTGATGGAGGATCAAATCCAAACGGCTTGCTTGACAATTTTACATCAATACAATAAGATCACCCAAAAAGAAAGTATTTTTTATAGGTAGGTGTACGTTAACAAAGTATTTTCCATCCATCAAAATTGCTTGAGTAGTTAGTTACCCTAAGAAAATTCATACATAGCCTGATAGCCATTCCTTTCAAATTTTTGAAAGGCTTCATTATCTATTAGCTTTGGAACATTGATCAAACCAATAAAATGAGTTAGGACTTATTTAAAATAGTTTTGATTTTTAATTTTTAAAAACTGTATTATAAAATATTTTTTTGAAATGGTTTTTGAAGAAAGTGAAAAGAGTTTTCAATACAAATTTGTGTGTAAATTCATAAAACTTAAAACTGAAACAATGCTTCCAAATTTTGATTTTAAATACTGAAAATAAAAAATTATTACCGAAAACTATTTTTGTAAATTAGTCTACATAACAGACTTTTTAATTTTATATTTTAAAAAATAAAATACGATTTTCAAAATCAAAAATCAAACAAATCCTTAGTTCTTCAATCATTAACAAAAAGAAAAAAGTGGATACATATTTAGCTTTTATTTGTTTCCAAGTTGTGACTTGAACTATATGACCTAATTCTTTAACTTTCATAGTTTTGCTATTAAAAACAATATCATTTCACCACATTCAAATGCTCCAAATTGTCATAAATTTCTAGTTCCTCATCATGAGAACGAGCTTTACGAATGGTCATAAATTTTTAGTGCAAAATGGAGTTCTTTCACTTTTTCTACAAGCACACTACAAATGATAATTGTTATATATCTATTACAAATTTTCTAGTAACATGCTCATTTTTTCAATAATAAGTTATTTGCAACAAGTTAAACTTTTGTAATCTCGTGGAGATGGTTCTTGTGCTATGATGAAAGAATGACTAAGTTTCATGTTCCCATTAATGGAAAGTACAAGAATTAGAAACACGGGGTTAGACTTCCGGAGAAAACGCACAAAGTTTGCATTTCAAGCGAACTAACGTCTGCTTGGAAACGTAAGGGAGCAAATATTGGAACCCCCCATTATTTGAATATTAGGGGTTTGATATTCCGTTGATTATTATTACTTATGAAGCTTTTTGTATAAGTTAATGTATTATGAGGCCTAGTGGGTCTACGCTATTTTGGTACGACGGCACCGTTGCAGCATATTAAAGTTTGAGAACTAAATGACAGGTGAGCAATAGCCCACATGGTCATGTATCAAGCCTTTAAGGCTTGGGAGTTGGAGATCCAAGGTTCAAACCTTGGAGGTGGTGATTTAGATTAGGATATTGGTGGGAGTTAGTTTAGGATGGGTGTGTGTGTTTAGAGTTTAGGGATGAGTTCGTGTGTATTTGCCGAAAAAAAAAGGTTTAAGAACTAAATAGGTTATGTGGCTTGAAAGGCTATAGATGAAGAAAGAGCACAAGCTGTTCATACCTTGACAAAGTGCCTTCGTGGTAAACGAGGGATAGAGCGCTCTTTGCATTGATGTCACTTTTGGAATTATGTCCGCTCTCTTGAGTTCTGTCGCGCGCTCTCCCTTTAGCGCGCACTTCAGATTCATTTGTGGACTACTTTGTTGATTTGCATGGCTTGCGGTGTAAATCCTTATCTACTAATTAAGCAACCTATGTTCGCTTTGCCATGCTCACGTTGGTATTTTAATTACCTTCGTTGACCACCTCATGTGCCTTAAAACGCATGGCAAACTTGTTTTCCAAGTTAGCGAGCTAAATCAACTCTATAAAAAGAAACCTTTTACACATAATAGGGGGACTTCTCTCCTTCCCAAAAAGCAAGACCTCCACTCCTCACATTTTTCCTTCTCCATTTTATCATCTTCTTCCTTCTCATAACACCAAAAATACAATCTTCAACCGTAAAAGAGAGCGAGCAAGAATCTTAAAGGTACATGTTTACAAATGGCTTTCTAATCAATCCTCCCAACGACTCTATCATGAGTGCTTCATTGTTCTCCCTAAGTCACCTAAGCCAGAGTTCCTATTTCTCCCCAAGTCACCTCTTTATCTTATTTCTAAAAACTCTAGACCACAACAATATATAATTGCAAACCAAATACTTCTCCAGACCTCCATGTTCTTTTGATTATTAAATAGATCCATATGCCATAAAAAGTGATCCTTACAAGAATATGGTAAAGAAACATTCAATCCAAGCTACTTACAAAAGAAACTCCATAACATATGAGAAAATTTGCACATGAAAAATAAGTGGTTAGTTGATTTCTCTTCTTCCTTACATAACCCACATTACACATCATTGATACTCAAATGAATTCCTCTAACCGTCAAATTCAATTTAGAGACAATTCCCTTTAGAAGAATCCTCATCCACACAAAGAGACTTTAAGGGGCACCAAATTATACCAAAAAGATTTAACAAGGTTTCAGTCAACCACTTCATTGTAATAAAGGGAAGCTAGTCTATTATAAGCATATTTCACGAAATACAGATTTGATCTTTTACGAATTCACTTCCAACTATCTCTAACGGTGACCAATCCAAAAAATTTATGCAGTGGGGGCAATATATATTATTAAAATAAATTATATGTTAACAAAAGAAAATACACAACCATAGACTTTTTTAAACATAATAATCTATTATTAATAAAAATGTCTATTTATTGCAAAAAAAATCTATTATTAATTATTTGTAGTATGTTATAACTTTGAGACTAATCTTATAAATAGAAATGCTAGTGTAGGCAATTGCTACCACTCTTCAACAAGTACATTGGTGCCTTATCCCTAACGTCTACTTTTAAATTAACATTCTCCACCAATCCTTCAAAGACATATAAGAATTCTTTTTCTAATGTTTGGATATAATTATTTTCAAATATATATTGGACAATTGTATTTTGCATTTAAAAAAGATTTTGATTTTTTTTTGATAAATGAACAAGCTTTTTGTCCTTAAGCTAAGATTTGGACATTATTTCAAAAACGTTGAAAATCGTTTTTCACGGCTTAAAGTTATCTTAAAAATCACCTCTGATAGCGAATATATCTAAACAAAAATCGATTATGTATTAGACAATCAATTCTTTTTTACAGTTTATTTTCACAAATAATCACAACTAATCCAAAATGCCCTAATTAAAAAATCTCCCCCCCCCCCACAAAATTCCATCTCCATGAACCTTCATGTTATTACAGCTTCTTCAATTCTTTTTTACAGCTTATTTTCACAAATAATCACAACTAATCCAAAATACCCTAATTAAAAAATCTCCCCCCCCCCCCACAAAATTCCATCTCCATGAACCTTCATGTTATTACAGCTTCTTCAAAGAATATATGGTACGGGGAATTCCTCCTTTAAAATTAAGCCTCCTAACTATTTATCGCTTCAAAAGTTGGTGTTTCTCCCATCAACCACTTCTCTAATTAATCTCTTTAACAACCAATTCCAACTAATACATTTTATCTTATGTGGGGCTATTGTTACTCTATTTTATTTATTATCACTTCTCTTTGAATATTTTTTAATTTAAAGTGTATTTTTATAATCAATAAAATTAAATTATTAATATATAAATATTATTAAATTAATTAATTAAGAGTGACAATAAATAAAATAAGATAAAATGACGAGACAATAGCCTCTGTTGGGAAAATAGATTAATTACACAAGAGAAATTGGCAGAAATAATCAACTTCATATTATTGATAAATGATTACTTCAAAACTCCCTATGATCACACTATCCTTATTATATAACACATCTCACAAAACTCTCTTTATTTTGTAATTGTTGTGTTTTTCTCTCATCTGATTACAAATGAAAAATGCCTTCAAATTTATAGGTTGTAGTTTACTATAATTGTTAATTTGATTTGACGAATGAAAAGCCTTCTATTTGCTCTACCTTCCATTCCTTGCAGAAATAAATCCTTTGACTTTTCCAATGTAACAAAAGGAAATACCAAGCCACAAAAGTAGTTGGAACATTTCAACAATTCTCCCCCTCCAGCTACATCTTGGAATTCATCATCTTACATCTATTCCAACATTGTCTTTACATAGTTCAAGCTTTTCCCGAGTGACCACCTTTGTAAGCATGTCTGCAACATTCTTATCAGTGTGAATCTTCGCCAAACTCAATGCTTGTTGATCAATCATGTCGCGTATCCAATGATAGTGAACATCAATGCATTTTGTGCTAGAATGATACATTGAACTTTTATTCAAGTTCAAAGTACTTTGACTATCACAATGTATCATGTACTCATTTTGCTTGATCCCAAGTTCTTGGAGAAAACGCTTCAACCACAATATTTCTTTTCTGGCTTTAGCTGCTGCTATATATTTTGCCTCTGTTGTGGATAAAGCAACACACTTTTGCAATCTTGATTGCCAAGA
This sequence comes from Cyamopsis tetragonoloba, assembly GCA_037177725.1. Classification (NCBI taxonomy): domain Eukaryota; kingdom Viridiplantae; phylum Streptophyta; class Magnoliopsida; order Fabales; family Fabaceae; genus Cyamopsis; species Cyamopsis tetragonoloba. The sequence goes on along the minus strand of CM074120.1, from coordinate 37,967,969 downwards.
CACAGCTCCCCCTGCAAAAGTGTATATTTATCCAGATGTAAATTTCCTACCATCAAGATCTCCAGCCATGTCAACATCGGTATAATCTTCCAAGATCGAATCAACTCCCCCATAACACAAACACGTCTTAGATGTACCCTTAAGGTACCTAAGAATCCATTTAATTGCATCCCAATGATCTTTTCCAGGATTTGACAGGTATCTGTTTACTACTCCAACAACATGAGCTATATCTGGCCTCGTACACACCATCGCATACATCAAACTTCCAACCACTTAGGAATAAGGAACGTCTAACATCTTCTCTTTAGAGGAGGGACATGACTTCTTGCTTAACTTGAAGTGATTAGCCAATGGTTGGCTTACCGGCTTGACATCCTCCATAATGAACCTCTGAATCACCCGTTCAATATACTTCACTTGGGATAGTCATAACTTTTGGACTTTCCTATCCCTATAAATGTGCATGCCAAGAATTTGCTGAGCTGGTCCTAATTCTTTCATATTAAAAGACTTGAAAAGTTCCTCCTTCAAACGTTTTATCTTTGATACATCCTTTCCAACTATCAACATGTCGTCCACATACAATAACAGTGCAACAAAGTCTCCTCCTGGGAACTTTTGGAAGTAGACACATTGATCTGCTGCTGCTCTCATGTGGCCTTGACTCATCATGAAAGAGTCAAACTTCTTATACCATTGCCTCGGAGCTTGCTTAAGGCCATACAAACTCTTTTTCAGTTTATACACAAGGTTCTCTTTCCCCGGAACCTCAAAACCTTCGGGTTGTGTCATGTATATTTCTTCATATAAATCACCATGAAGAAATGTAGTCTTCACATCCATCTGCTCAAGCTCTAAGTCTAGGCTTGCGGTCAATCCAAGAATGACACGTACTGATGTCATCTTTACCACAGGAGAGAATATTTCATCAAAATCGATTCCTTTCTTCTGGAGGAACCCTTTAACCACCAAGCGCGCCTTGTGCTTCATGATCTTTCCACTACTATCTTTCTTGATCTTAAACACCCATTTATTCCTTAGCGCCTTCTTTCCTTTAGGGATCTCAACTAAGTCATATGTCTGATTCTTGTGTAAAGAATCCATCTCATCCCGCATAGCCTGCAACCATTTCTCCTTGTCTGGATGAGATAATACTTCTTTGTATCCTTCTGGCTCCCCCTCTTCAGTAAGAAGAATATACTGTGATTCTGAATACTTTGTTGATGGAATCCTACTTCTTTCTGATCTTTGAAACCGAGGCTCATTTGGTTATGGTGGCGCTTCAATTTCTAGTCCATCTTCCTTTGGTTGTTGAAGTTCCCCTGATTTAATAACCTCCTCTACATACTCTGGTAAGTCTTCAGGAAAGTCCTCATGTACTTCTGCATTCTCCACGGTAGTTAGTGTTGGATCTGGAACAATATCTTTAATAATTAGACCTTTAGTCACCGTAAGCTTTTCTAGGTCTTCATATGTCTGGTTCTCTTGGAATATCACATCTCTACTTCTGAACACCTCCCTCTCCTTTGGGTCCCATAACCTGTATCCAAACTCTTCATCTCCATAACCAATGAAGATACATGGTGTGGTTCTTGCATCAAGCTTTTGCCTTCGCTCTTTGGATACATGTGAAAATGCTAAACACCTTCAAATGTGAGTATGCGAGGTCTTTTCCAAACCATACCTTCTCTGGAATCTCAAAGTTCAAAGGAACTGACGGTGATCTGTTTAATAAGTAACAGATAGTGCGAACAGATTCTCCCCAGAATGTCTTGGGCAACGTCTCCATACTAAGCATGCTTCTAGCTCTCTCCATAATGGTTCGGTTTAACCTTTTTGCTACACTGTTGTGTTAAGGTGTACGTGGTACTGTCTTCTCATGCCGAATGCCATATTTGTTGCAATAGGCATTGAACTCCCTGGAAGTATACTCTCCTCCATTGTCTAAACGAAGACACTTTAACTTCTTTCCTGTCTTCCGTTCTACCATAGCATGAAATTGCTTGAAAATTCTCAATACCTGATCCTTGGTCCTAAAAAAATACACCCAAACCTTTCTAGAAGCATCATCAATAAAAGTTAGAAAATACATGTTACCACCTAATGATTCCACTTCCAAGGGACCGCAAACATCAGAACGAACCAAACTTAACAACTTTGATCTTCGCACTGATGATGAGCTAAAACAAATTCTTTGTTGTTTACCAAACAAACAATGACTACAAGGATGACTCATTGTATCCTTAATAGTGATCAACTTCTTCTTCATCAGGGTTGACAAACCCTTCTCACTCATGTGGCCGAGTCTTTGGTGCCACAAATCTTGAGACTCCTGCTCCACTACATTCATGCTTTCTAAGTTGATCTTTACTCGAGTTATGTGTAAGCTACCACAAAGTTGTCTATGAGCAACAACCATGACTCCTTTCAACATTTTCCATGTGCTATTATGGAAGCGGTTTTCAAAACCCCATTGGTCAAGGGTTCGTATTGAAAGTAAATTTAGTCGAAGATCTAGCACATGTCGTACATCCTTCAGAGTAACTCTGCACCCAACATCTGTTACTATTTTTACATCGCCAATACCCACAATCTTAGCAACACTGGTGTTTCCCATCTTCACAGTGCCAAAATCACCGGCCTCATATGTTGCAAAAATGTCTCTTCGAGGAGTGGCATGACAAGAAGCTGCAGTTTCAATTGTCCACTCAACTTCTCCAACTGAATACACAATGCATAGCTCTTCTTGAACAGTGTATGCAACCACCTCTTCGACAACTGTGACTTGTGCCTCTCCATCCTTCTTTGCTTAGAGCTTTCTGGGTCTTGCTCCCTTCGTAACCTTCTGTAGTCTCTTTTGAGATGACCTTTCATTCCACATTGGTAACACCTTGGTTTCCACCCTTCTACCGACCTACTCCTTCTATCGGTCGACTTGCCCCTGCTTTTGCTCCTACCTGTCCATCTGCTTTGATTTTCCCTTAGTTGTCTCCCCCAACCTTCTGTGACAAAGGCTTCCTCATTGTTTATGCCGTTATCCTTCCACCTAGCTTCCTCGTTGAACAAGTTATCGTTCACCATAGACATAGTGAGTTTTCCACCAGTAGTCGAATTGCTGAGAGTGACTACTAAAGTGTCCCAATTATCAGGAAAAGAACTAAGAAGTAAGAGAGCTTGCAATTCATCATCAAGATTTAACTCCACTGCAGACATTTGGTTTACTAGATTCTGAAATTCATTGGTGTGCTCCGCCACTGACATTCCACTTCGCAATTTCATGTTCACCAACTTCCTCATAAGGAGGGCTTTATTTCGTGCTGTCTTAGATTAATACTTATCCTCTAACTTCTTCCAAAGGGCATAAGCATCAGTTTCTTAAGACACATGATGAAAGACAATGTGATCAATTCATTGTCTAATCAAACCAATTGTTTTTCTATTCATCTTCTTCCACTCTGCATCCTTAGTAGGATCTGGGTTTGTACCTTTATACTCTATAGGATCATAGTAGTCTTTACAATAAAGGAGATCCTCCATCCTTGGTTTCCAAAGTTTATGGTAGTTCGCAGTGAGTTTAATCATGACACCAGATGAATCGTCCATCCTTCGTTGCGAGAAGAAAAATAATTGGAGCCAAATTTAATAAAATGGGGCAACAAGCTGACGGGATGATACGTAGCGATGAGGCGTTGTTGGCTTTTCGCTGACGTAGTAGCTAACGTCGTCGTCTCTCACCTGGGTAGTGGGATTTCTCTCAACACTTCATTTTCCCCAAAAATCTCAACCGAAGCTCTTGATACCACTTGTTGGGAAATAGATTAATTACAGAAGAGAAATTGGGAGAAATAATCAACTTCATATTATTGATAAATGATTACTTCAAAACTCCCTATGATCACACTATCCTTATTATATAACACATCTCACAAAACTCTCTTTATTTTGTAATTGTTATGTTTTTCTCTAATCTGATTACAAATGAAAAATACCTTCAAATTTATAGGCTGCAGTTACTATAATTGTTATTTTAATTTGACGGATGAAAAGCCTTTTATTTTCTCTGCCTTCCATTCTTTACAGAAATAAATCCTTTCACTTTTTCAATGTAACAAAAGAAAATACCAAGCCACAAAAGTAGCTGAAACATTTCAACAGCCTCACCCTTTATTTTATTACAAGCTTTATAAAAATGTTTCCACCAATTTAAACATTCTTGACTCAAACAAGTGATAACATTGACTGATTCCAGAGTGTAATTCTTTATAGTTTATACCACAAGCTATTGAACTCATTTAAAATTCTCCATTTTCAATTTTTTTTAACAATATATAGTTAAAGAGTTTTAAATCCCTAACTCCCAACTCCCTACTAATATTATAATGTATGGCAATATTACTTTAGGAGCAAATTTCGTGTCAAATAAACTAGTGCCTTTGACTTTTGACTATACGGAAAATAGGGAAGCTGCCGCAAATGCATATATTCATTTTTATTACAACTTTTATTTTTATTTTGATTTTCTTTAGGACAAACCCCACTAATATTGTTTTCTTTCTCTTTTTAACTTTTTTTTTTATCGGATCCTTATATAGTACTCCTTTTTATAAGTAACAAAAGTAAATTTTTTTTTATCCTTAATATAAGTAATAAAATATACTTTTTAACTTTATTAAATGCTAAAAAAAAATATAGACTTCCTAATATACCCTTAGTTAATTGAGTTGAGTGATTTTTCTCTTTCCACTAATTCTTCTATTCCCAATGACACTCATAAACTCCATCCTTTAATTTACACATGAGAAGAAAATATATCTATAAGAACATTTTGGGAAGAAAATTTATATTCATCATTTAAATGATTAAAAAAATATTATTTATTAAGGTTTATTGATATATGTAAAATATGTTTGCTTATAAAAATGACCAGAGAGAATATTAGTTAGTCATTCATAGGTTTTTTTTTTTTTTTTTTTAACTTTTGGACCGATTTCCAATCCGCAATCTCTCATGGAGAGTGCAAAAGAAACAAAAATCTATGATGCCCAATTGCCCACTCCTTAAGGTGCAGTGTACACGCTTCGTTTAGGTCTTGCCAATAGGCAATTCCCAATGGATTTTATATAGATAAAATAATTAAAATTTAACCAAATGTTCCTACAGCTACAGTTTGATTTTCAAACAGGTACATCATACTGGGTCAAAGAATTATTTTTGTACACATTTTGCTGTATTGTAAATTAAAAACAATTAATCTATAAAGTTTAGCATAGTTATTAGATAATTGTGCTGTTTATACATGTTGCCAAGATTTTAGCGTATGAGTTGTATTCATGTGCATAGAAAAGACTTTATTAATTAATAATATTAGAAGATATCCTTTATATATATGTAATATGTTTTTAAATAATATTGATATAATACTCCTATTTCTTTAATTAGTCCCATTCTAAAATTGAACAAACATTTGATTATAAAAAAAAAATCGTTAATTAATCTCTAGTTATATCAGTGTTTTTCTTCGTAGTATAAAATAGGTTTGATTCTTAAATTCTAACTGTTAATGAGTTTGTTCTTTTTTGGATAAATTAAAGAGATATTATTTCAACGAGTACAAGTCGTATGAATAATACAGAGCAAACTCAAGAGAACATAAAGCACATATAAAAGCCGCTCTCAAGAGAGAGATGCAAAGCAAACTTAAAGAAACAACTTGCAAGGCTACCAAAACATAGCAACTTGTTAGAGAAAAAAAATCCATAAACTATGGGCAAATTACACAACATATGGGATTCAAAGTCTAATCGCTGAGAGCATAATGAAAACGACTATTAGAAACCTTTGACCATAACCAAGAATGAGCCAAAATCGTGTCAAAGATGTGGTTTGCATCCCAAGCTACTTGAGCAAAGATCAATCTGTTACGATTTAACCAAATGTCTCAAATTACTGCAAACTAGACTACTTTCCAATGTTGTTTCTTCTTCCACGAGTCTTTAAAAAAACCCATGAATTGACTGAAGTGATATTTAAGATTGTTGGGTAGAACTGTAGAAATGTCCAACCACTCGAGAATTTTATACCAAATTTGTAAGAAAAATGTGCATCTAAAAAATAAGTGTTGCGCCGTCTCCAACGAGCTTATGCATAGTGCACATATTGCATGCTCAAGTTGTATAATATTCTAATGAGTCAAACCATCCAGAGTAGATATGCGTTCTTAAAACACTTTCCACACAAAAGCGATGACCTTAAATGAAATTTTGTTATTGTTGAGTTGAACTAACCTATTTGATTATTTCCCAGGGGTATAATTGGCTATTTCATTTGTTTGGTTTTTTTTGGTTAAATTTCATTTGGAAGTTAAAACTCAATTAAAATAATATGAAATTGTTGTCATTTTATTAGTGGTATTGAATTTGAGGTTTGAGTATATATAACAGGGTTAAATATTTAGGTGAAGAATTTTAATTTAGGGTTAAATATGTTTTTGACCCTGAACTTTTCTGGAAATTTATTTTTAGTCTTTGAATTTTAAAACGTCAGTTTTTAGTTCCTGAACTTTGAAAATTTTCGTTTTCAATCCCTCCTTACAATGTTGGGTGACATGGCAATCTGATCTGTTGACACTTAGACTTGATGAAGGGTCCTCAATTTGCCACGTCACTAAAAATTGTACGGAGGGACTAAAAGTGAACTTTTTTAAAGTTCAGGGACTAAAAACCAACGTTTTAAAGTTCAAGAACTAAAAACTGATTTTCGCTAAAGTTCATGGACCAAAAACATATTTAACCCTTTAATTTATCACTATAATAATTCTACCTATGTCAAAAATAATTGTCTACCCTTTAGAAGATATATACTATGCTCTTAGGGGAAAAAAAACTAGCTGAATTCAAAAATATATTTATGAAAGAAAAGGAATTACGAAGATTAGCAATTCTCACTTGTAACGTTGGATTATCTTCTTAATGTTTATGCTATTTAGAATTGTCAAAATGGGTTACTCAATCTTATGTGGGTCGGTCCGTTTAAGTAATAGTGTTTTTTAGTTTGGGTCAAAAATTTCATGTTTATTTAGACATCCATTTTAATATTCAGTCTTATCCTATGTGATGGGTTTCAGGCTTTCAACCCAATTTTCCCTTATTTTGTCACCGTGTTGTACTAGCAAGAGAAATTGACGAAGTGTGATGATTTGGGTGGTTGCAGCAAGTTTTGGAATGATTTTCAAGCATAGAAGTAGCTAGCATGGCCACGCCTCAAGTTAACACGGTCATACCCTTCCTAGACATGGCTTCACTTAAATTAGAATCAAAGAGCTAGCCTTTACACGTTGAAATTTGATACAATAGTGTGCCTAATCTGGCATGGCCATGTTGCATAAATTGTAGTGTCATCATATGTCCACCCTTACACAACTGTGTGCCACCTTGGCACGGCCGTGTTGCGGTCCAAAATCTGAAAACACATATTTAAACACCAAAGACAAAATTAAACCTACATTTTTCTCATTCTAAACCTTGGGAGCACCATTCCAACCCTTTCTACCTCTCTTTGGAAGCATTTTTGAGGAAGTTAAAGAACCACCTCTCCGCAACAATTAAGGATTGACAACTCGCATCTTTGCTAGAGATTTGATTCTCTCTTCTTTTCCTTCTCTTTTCTTATGGATTCTTTTATGTTTTTTGTCTTATTTATGTTTTGCCTATAAACATGTGTAGCTAAATGCATAGCTAGGGCTACGGGAATCTTATGTGAACTCATTTTGCTTTTTTAATTTAATTCAATTAATTAGATTTGTTTGTGTTTAATTGGTTCTACATTGGTATTTCAATTTTGCGATTAGGAATTAGCCACTCTAACGCGTGTTTTAATTGATTAGTTGTAGGTGATCATTTTCACTTAATTAATGGAACTACGAAGTGGACGAGCCAAAGATCATAAAAAACCAATTTATGATCTTCACTTCTAGCAACTTATAGAATTAACAAGCCCTTAGGTTCTTTATACTTTCTCTATATTAATTCTTTGAGTGACCATTTGGGGAGTAATTATTGGAAAGATAGTGATCCGTACTTGACTGTTGACTAATAATTGATTTAGTAAGGGTAGTTAGCAATTAATTAGGCATTGTAAATGGAGCAAATTAGAAAGTAGATGGGATGATCATAAGTGAACCCTAAAGTCCTAAGTTTTCGATAAGTATCATCTTTCTTTATTTTTATTCTCTCTTTTACGTTTTTCTTATTGCGTTCTTAACCTTCATCACTTGTTATGCGTCTAAATTGCATAAGAATCTTAAAAATTCAGTAATCATTATTGCTCTCTTGGGTATGACAACTCTTTCTCTTCACTTTAATACTTGCACGACAGGGCGCACTTGCCCTTCCGTCAACCAGCACACGTCAGATTTTCGGCGCGCTGCTAGAGAGCAACTGAGAATATCGAAATCGATAGACCTTAACTAGCCTAGACATTTTTTTCTTTCTTCTTTTATTGTAATTTTTATTTTATTTTATTTAGATTAAGTATACGCTAAACAAAATAACTCGTAAAATACAAAAAGAGACCAAAGACAGACAAGCAAAGATGACAGAAGAGAACCAATCACTTGAGTGGGAGCTAACAATGATGAAATATTGCATGCCCGCTCTATAGGGGATTGATAGAAGCAACATCATGTCACCCGTCATCGTTGCAAATAATTTCTAAACATATGCATGTAACCTCTGGTACATATGTACATGACCCAATTGAATTCAAGCTATTTGAATTGGGTTTAACCTTGTCCATTTCAAATTTTAAGGATGTATATGAGTTTTATTTATTGAACCAGTATTGAGTCATGGTTAAGTTAATCTTTTAATTATCTAACTTGACCCTATACTGTTTACTTTTTTTTTTAACTTCATACATTTTTCATTTCTATGTACAACTAGAAATTTAAATTTAGTTATTCTCAAATATAAAATATATCAGTTTATCATTGCCTAATCTTACATATTTTGTTTAGAATTGAAAAAGAAAATGGATATTGTCAGTTTGTCACTATAAATTTAATATTGTCATCCTCATTCACAATTTTTCATTTTAATAAAGAGCCAAAATAATGAGAGAATGGAGCTTGTAAATGAGAGTGACGATATTCATTTCCTTAAAAAATTGTTAAACTATTATTAGGGTAATAACTTCACACCGAAAAAAAAAACTCATTTGTTAATGTTTTTTTTTTATTAGCTTCTCTTGAATTATTTATTATTAGGATACACTTTGTGTAAGGGTATGTAAACTGAAAATATTTGTTAAATATTTATACTAACAAACTTATTTGTTAATAATTATATCTTTATTTATTAATATAAATTATACATATCTATACTAACAGATTAATTTTGTTAGGCAAAATCTATACAAATGAAAGTAAATTCAATACTAATGACGTTAATAAATGACAAATTTTTAGTGTCAATTTTATTCACACTGATTTTTGGTAAATCTTCACTCTTAATGGAAAGAAATAAGATCAAAGAAGAATAAAAAAAATGAGAAATTAAGAGTAAAAAAATTAAATTTTTTTCTCTAAAAAATAACATTTTACTTTCAATTTCTCTCATAAACTTAACAAATAAAATTACATATATTTTTTATATTTTTCTTTCTTTACACTAATGTCTTTCCACTTTATCAAAATAGAGTTAACGTCTGTTGAATAAAATTCATTGTTTAAAGTAGGGATAATTATATTGATCACCATTAAAATTTACACTTATTACATTTGTCTTTTTTTTATTTTGAAAAATACATAAACCTTTTAAGGTTTTAAACTTTATTATACTTAATTTTTTAAGACATTATACTTATTCTTAAAATTTAAAATTTTATTATATTTACCATATCACTAAAAAGATAAGTATAATTTCAAAAATAAAAAAAGAGCACGTATAACATGTAAATTTCAGGAGAGGTCCTCCTATATCATAATTTGCCGTTTCTTAGAGTTAAGAATATTGAATGCACATTTGTATGATTGTTTTGGTGGCATTGATTAATCATCAGCATGCCTAATCATAAGAATCCTGCAAATTATACGGTGCCACCTGTCGCAAACATTATACTCAACTATGCCAGAATAGAAGATAATACTCCTTTCGGTCTTATATATAGGTCACCCTCTAAAAGAAATCTTTGGTCCTAAATATAAGTTACTAACTAACTCAGTAATTGAGTTTTCCTCTTTTACCCCTTCTACAATATTCAAAGATTTAATTAATGATAGAGTGAGAAAGAGAGTGTAATAAGAAAGAGAAAGAGATATTAATTTCTAAAGTATTTACTAGCACATTTAAGTTGAGGGTATAGTTGGAAAATTTCTCTTTTTTTTAGACAAATTTAATGAGCTAACTACCATTTCTTGATTTTGTTGATTCGATTAGAAGTGACTTATATATAAGATCGGAGGAAGTAACATCAATTATCCTTCGTTAACCGGGGTGAGGATAGGAAATTAAATAAGAAATAAAACCAAGAGGATTGGGAAAAAATAATAGACAATACTATAATAGTTTTTTTTAACTCATGTATATAGACAAAAGTTAACAATGATTGGATTGAATATTTTAATGGTTGGATTGAATTTCTTTTACTATATTTTATTTATGTACACCCATTGAACCTCCTCATTACTCACTACTTAATAACTTTTCTTTAGGGATTTAGAAAAAACATTCTTGAGAATGTATACCTGAGAATGTGAGCTCGAGATTCTCATGTTTGTTTCAAAATTTTAAAAAAATATTCTCATGCATCATTTATTTTCGGGAATATTTTTTTTTTGTATTTTCTATAATATTCATTCTCATAGTAAAAGGTGGTTAAGTTACTTTTCCATAAGAATATAGGTAGTTATTTTATATTTTACTTGTAACTACCACTTTTTTTCTAGATTTTTTAATTAAAATTTAAAAAGTATTTCTAATGATGTTAATTTTATCAAACACTCTCTTATAAAATGCTCAAAAATACACATTTTTAGAAATATACAAATTGTAAAAAATAAGGTGGCCGAAATTATTTTTTATTCCTCGAAACTAACTTTCTCTAAGTTGTTAATGTGTTAAGTATTTTAGAGAACTAGAAACGAGTAGTATAGTGGAAAAACAGATTATCGTCATCAGGAAGCAACTACAGAACAATTTAGTGCCAATATAAGACCTAGGCGAAGTTTTCTAAAGGTTTTGAGTTGAATTGAATTATAAAACGATGCTCGTAATGTAAAAGGAGTTTAAAACAATTTTAATAAATACTTGGATTTGAACTTGCTGCGCACTGTAACGATCTCTTCCTCTCTGTTAATTTCTATATTATTCGAAAGACCGTAAGGTAAAATTTTCACTTACAGAAGATTTCTGTGATAATGAAAATACATATTCCAATCTCTTAAAAATATGTGAGTTCAATCACGCAATAAGCAAAACCTCTAAATAAATGGTTCATAAATCAATACATATCTCTAGGTTATTGCTTTATGAAAATCCTTTATCAAAACCTCCTTTTAAATCAAATTCTCATTCAATTAAAAAGGTTAGAAGAAAGATTATTAAGCTTTAAATTCAACCATTAAAACAGATAAAGAGAAACAATTCAATTAATATAGAAAGGAAGAAGAGAGTTTGAGTGATTACAATGCTAGCCACATACAAATTCAAGAATAGGAATCTAAGCTACCATCTTGAATTGAGAAACAATTGAATTCATAGATGAAAGTCACAGAAGATCTCTCTTTGCACTATTTCTATCTCTAGAATTCTCAATTTCTCCTCTCTGATTGTTTTAGCTCCTAGTGAATGAGGAAATTTATGGATCAAATCTTATTTAAATTAGTTCATAAGGATGAAACACAAATAATCAACCAACTCTCTTTCAAATTAAGATAAGTATTGAATTTACTAAATTTAGGTAAATTTAATTAAAAGATAAACATAATATCATTTAAAATATATTCAAATTAACCACAAAATAGTTTAATAATTATCCATCATCACAGTGTCATATATCTAACTCATTATGTATATAATTTTTTTTTGCTTAACCTATATAATTGCAATACATTGTTGTCCTTCTACTTGTTATTTTTTACTTTTTTATTGATTAAATAATTAAAATAAATAAATTATATTATATGCAATAAAAATATTTTCATATTATTACATGTAACATTATTGTAAATCAAATAGATTTTAAATTTTATTGAAATTTTTCAAAAGATTCTTAGGAATAAAAACTAAAAACCAAACAACTTGTTTAAAATGTCTAGGAATAAACATTGCTGGGAATATATTCCTCGCAATAAAATACCCAGGAGTATACTTTTAAACCTTGAAACAAACGTCCCCTTATATGAAATTGAGTAATACTAAATCCTCCTACTAAAACCTCATACAAATCTCCTTACCCATTTAATTTTGACAAGTGTCTTCTATCTTTCATTAAACATTTACTTTTTACAAGATAGGTGACACTTGTCAAAATTATGTGGGTAGGGGAATTTGTAGGAGGATTTAGAATTTTTTATGAAATTTTATTGGTTGACAATCATGGTTAACTAGTGCTCTATATGCACAAGTTAGAAAAACTATACTATAATTACTTATAGTCCGTTTATTGTTAATTGTTTTGTAAAATAATCAATTTCTTTGAATTAAAAAATTCTAAAAATTTTTAAGATGTCTATCATGCTTTTAAAAATAATTAGAAAGCAGAACATAATCGAATCTCTATTTTTATAGAAGTTACTTTGTATGAGGTAAAATTGTCATTTTTCCTTAAGAACCCTCTTTCACACAAACCAAGAACACAATCAATCATAAGAATTTAAAATGGAAAAACTCTAAAACCAAAGAAAAAATTCACAGCCATTATCTAACGAAAACTAGAGAATAACACTGTGTGAAAACTTTTACGACATATAAACTACTCTGCTAAATAACTCCAAGCACCATGGATCCCTGACCCTAGTACACTCGCACTATCCAAAGCAAATAATTGAAATAAACAAGAGTATACACCGGCCCGAATACACCTTGACTCAAAATGAGTTATTTTCAAGCAACTCCAATATTATCTACCTTGATTAAAATAACATATTTTTTCGCTGTCTACATTAGCAATCATTGCCCACACTGGCAACCATTCTCTGTACCGACAACTATTGTTCAAAGAACAATAATTCTCCACCATCAAGAATATACTCACTTGAAGAATTAGGTTACTCCAAGAACTTCTTCCCACCACACACCCTAAATGAGTGCCAACCAATACCGATGTGCTATATCACCACACAACTTGCATCAATGTCAGGTATCGTCCGTGTGCAAATGTGGATCCGCTAGCAATAACTCATCCCTTTCAATGGCATCGCAACGATATCATAAGGATTATCCTCCCCCAAAACAAGAAACACTTCTAGCATCGCCTGACTCAAAGCCTTCTGCTCCATCTAGTGATTTTTTTTTCCTCCATGTGTAATGTTGACCATGTCTACACATCTTTTACTTGAATTTGGCACAAGCCAAAATTCTTCCATCTTTCTGCCAAACTTAACTACACTTCCACATTACAACCATGCGAATTGTAAACCATGTTTTAAATCAATCTTAGAAAAGAGAGATATCAAGTATTTTCTTAGTCATAACCTTTCCGAAACAACACTCACACAGTATGACTCTTTTCTAGCAACTCAACGGACCAGCTACAAGGACAATTCTCCAATAATAAAGAATTATCCTTATCTAATGTGGAAGCTCAAACTAGTCTACAACCATATATCATACTAAGAATAATCTACCAAACTATAAGCTTTATATCATCTCTTGAGTAAAATCATCATTTTTCCCTTAAGAACATCCTTCAGACAGAAAAATAAGATAAAAAAGAACACGATCAAAAACAAAAAGTTAACGTGAAAAAAATTTTAAAACATGAGGAAAACCACAACCACGATCTAATAACAACTGAGGAATAACACTATGTGAAAACTTCTATGACACAAACTACTTTTTAAAACAACTCTAGCACCCTTGCCCCTGGCTGTAGTACACTTGCATTCTTCAAGCAAATAATTAAACTAAATCTCACAACACTCTAATATAAAAATATATTATCTCCATTCCAAAACTATAGTCACTTTATGCTCAAAATCTTGTTCCAAAACAATTGTCACTTTAGGATTCCAATATGCAATAAATTATATATTTTAATATTTCTCTCTCATCATCTCATTTATTCACCAATCATCATATCTCTTTTTAATTGGCTCCTTAATCCACTCATATTAAAAACTTATCAATATTAATGATTTCTTAATATGTATGAAAAAACCTAAAATGACTATATAACTGGTGCAAGTAGAAACTATGGTTATACATTTTATCCTAAAAGTTTTAAAATAAAATTAAGTTGGAATGTCAAACTTGGTTCTAATCCTTTGCATGGAAACACTAAATACATTTTTGGGCTAAAATACAACTTGTTTTTTATGTTTTAGTTAATTTTTACTTTGATTTTTTATCTTTTTTCTTGTCAAGTTAGTTCATTATCTTTATTTTTCACACTATATTAGTCTTTTTGTGATAACAGTATTAAGTGATTTCATTTACATCTTTCTCATCGTTGTTGTAACATTTTCACTAAAACTCTTATAGTATTCGTTCAAAAAACTAATATGATGTAAAAAATAAAAATAAGAAACTAAATTAACCAAACAAAAGACTAAAATAAGAATTCAATAAAATATAAAAGACCAAAATTATATTCTAACATAAACTTTTGTTGGAATATGTATTGAAAATAGGTATATATAAAAAATTACTCATGTCATAGTGAGTTTGTAATCTCTATCATTAGGCCAATACTCTTTTTGAGTTCAATGACAAACCATTTCTGTTCATTACCACAGTTAGCAGTTTAAAGCAACAGAACAAACAGCCAACCGAACAAGCTACGTGGTCACAGATTCAAAATCTCAAGATATATATTATTTAAAAGGAATTCATCATTCATTATTCATTATCAAATTTTAAAACAAAGCTTATTCAGTAAAATAAAAAGGACTAATGCCAAAAAGAAAAATAAAAATGGAAAGGTCAAAAATGTCCTTGGTGTATTGTCGCTTTCTTAGGCCTCATATTTGCAGGTCATCGCTCCCCACAAACTCCAATCCTAAAGGGTGGGGCCCACTTAACTCTACACACTTTCATTTTCAACTCCATCAAACCTTTCTTTCATTTCATTTCACCGTCCGCACGCGCGCGTTCTTGTTTCTAGTTCTACACTCTACTCTCTTCTTCCGTTTTTCCGGTGTAGCGTAGGGATACTCAAATTTCTTTTTAAATTTATTTCAATTTTTTTATAATAAAAATATAAAAAAAAGTTTGAACTCAAAAATTTATGTAAACTGCTTAAATTCTCTATAACTAAGTTAATTTTAATGGGTTTTTTATTATAATTTTTTTATTTAATTTTATTAATGTGACAATTTAAGTCTTTATCTATATTTGAAAACAATTATAATCAAAGTGGCTTGCACGAACCTTATATTCAAACTTAGAGAGATATTTATATTGAGATAAACATATTCATTCCAAAGATTACTGGTAAATAAAATGTGACTCAACGAGTATTAATTAGGTAGATGAAGATAACGAAAAAAATAGGATTATATTAGGGTATAAGATAAGATAAAGATATATGATCAACTATTTTTATGGAAATACTAAATGCATAATTTTAATCTCTTTATTTTTTAAAAATATTTTGAGGGTTAAAACATTTCAATCTATCAAAACTTTTAATGAGTGTATTCTAATCTCATGTATTTTTTGAAGTGTGTATTTAAATATAAAGTTACATTTAATAATAATTAAAACCTTACTAATTTAAATAAAAATTATCATTAAATACAGTTTTGATACTTAAGTGGATGCTTCAAAAAATGCAAGTGACTAAAATACACATTTTAAAAATTTAGTACTAAATTGTACGTAAGGTAAATTTCAAAAAACTACAACGTTTTTAACCCATATTTTTATCACATCGTTAGTCCTATGTTTTATAAACTTTAATTTATGTCTTTTCTTTCTTTATTTATTTTTTGTTAAATGTTGGCGAATTATGTAGATGCATAAAAATAACTTCCAACTAGTTTACAACAAAAAAAATGTATTTAAAATATTATTCTGGAAAAATTAATTTAATATTACAAAATAAAAAGATGGACTAAACATACTTGAAAATAATCAGAAAAAAACTGAAATTGAATATTAGGCAAATCTAAGAAACAAAGTGTAATTAAGCTTTTTTTTTTTTTTTTTAATCAGCAAACTATAAAACATGAATAAGTTTGTCCCCTAATTTTTATCCTCTCCTATCCTTATTGTAAGGTATGGTCAATAAAATTATACATATTAATAAAAGTATACATAAAAGTTAGTATAAAATATTTTATAAAATTTATGTAACACCTTATAAAATAAACTATCAAATCTTTTTAAAATACATCTTATAATATTTTTCCGATATACCAAAAAAAAAATACATCTTATAATAAGAACCTAAGAGAATACTTCCTAAATTTAATTGGTTCAATTATTATTTTCTTTAAAATTTTCGGATGATATCAATTTTATCCTCATTTTTTTCTTTGTTTTTGTCTTATCTTAAGTTATATTCCCTCCATTTTTTTATCGGTGAGAAAAAATTTTGTTTTTATTTGTCTATTTACTTATTTTTTCAAGATAATATTAATTTTACTCTTATCTATTTTACTCTTAAATTTAATTTGGTATTAATTAATGTTTTACTTTAGAACTAAAAAAATAATGAGAAATAAAGTGTAATATATAGACTTTAAAAATATTTTAATAAAAATAAGAATAATACTTATATTTTTTAATAAAATATTTTACTTTTAAGTGAACGGAGAATCAGAAACTAATGAAGTATTGTGGCTTTGTTTTAACTACATTCATAGGAAAGTAATACAACTGGAGATTGAACTCCGTATTCACACACACATGTTCCAATACATTACTATGGCCCTGTTTGGAAGGGCTTATACTCAGCTAAAATTAACTTATATGTTACTATAAGTTGTTCTTAACTTATTTTTATAAGTTTTTTTAGAGTATCTTATCACAATAAACTATTTTTAGCTTATTAAAATAAGTTTTACAATTTTGTTTACGAAAAAATTTCATTTAAAAATAACTTATTATATAAATATTTAAATAAATTGTGTGTTTAAACACACCTTATGATTATCTATCAATTCCTCCCATAAGAAAAGACCAAAAATGAAAGCATAGTAGTAATACATATTAATATAAATATTAAATTAAATAATAATTGAATATATAAATCAGATCAACTAGTTAGCTACACACTGAATTGAGAAGACCATTTTTCAAAGCCCGTCTCCTCTTTCTCCTTTTTCCTCATTCTCTCAGTTTATTTAGCCTAACAGAATAGAACAGAGTCTCAAACAGAGTTCATCAACATCAACCATCCTTTTACCTTTCTCTGTTTTCTCCCACCCATAAAACAACGCATACTCACATCTTCTTCTCCTTTTTTTCTCACTCGGATGAATAATCTCACCGAATCAGTCACAACCTTCAATTTCGTAGCAAGAAGAAAGAATCACAACTGAAAGAAATAACTGAAGAGATATTTTTGATGGATATTTTGACGGCGCCGTTACTTTTTTGGGCTATAACGACGGCGATGATGATTCCGGTTAGTTTATCAGATCCAAACGACGAGGCATGTTTAACGCACCTAAGCAAGTCGTTACAAGACCCGAACCGTATGCTCCGTAACTGGAGAGAAGAGAACTTCGCGAAACCGTGTAACGATTCAACGTCGAATCTTCAAGGAGCAATCTGCAACAATGGCCGAATCTACAAACTCTCACTCAACGGTTTATCGTTGAGAGGAACGATTTCTCCGTTTCTCGCTAATTGCACGAACCTTCAAACCCTAGACCTGTCGTCGAACCTCCTCACCGGTCCAATTCCACCGGACCTACAGTCGCTGGTCAACTTAGCCGTCTTGAACCTCTCATCGAACCGGCTCGAAGGCGAGATTCCAGCTCAGCTCACATTGTGCGCGTATCTCAACATCATCGATTTACACAACAACTTGCTCACAGGTCCGATTCCTCAGCAATTAGGGCTTCTGGTTCGGCTATCGGCTTTCGATGTGTCGAATAACCGGCTCTCCGGTCCGATCCCGGCGTCGTTATCGAACCGGAGCGGGAACTTGCCGAGATTCAATGCGACGTCGTTTGAAGGGAATAAAGATCTATACGGTTATCCTTTGCCTCCGCTTAAGAGTAAGGGTTTGTCTGTTTTAGCGATTGTCGGAATCGGATTAGGAAGTGGATTAGCGAGTCTTGTGATTAGTTTTACAGGAGTTTGTATATGGTTGAAAATTACGGAACGGAAGATGGCGGTTGAAGAAGGGAAAATCAATCATCTTATGCCTGATTATTGAGATTAATAATTACGATTAATCTTCTTAATCACAAATTCCAAATCCAAGGTATCTTTGATTGAACTTGATCGATGAATGTTCAGAAAAAAAAAAAAGAAGAAAAAAGAAAAGAAGATGGTACCCGTACCAGGTACTTTTTTTTTTTTTTTTTGAGGTGTGGGCTACCCCTAATTTCTTTGTACTTATGAGTCGTTCAGATCATTGTCTTTTATTGATCACGGGGGTATATTTATATAAAAAATATAAATATATAAATGTTTTTCCCATAACTATTTAACATTTTCAACGATTGTGATTGGGGGTATTGTTATTGTTTCTATTAGTTGAATAGAATAGAATAGAATTATTAGGAGTGTATAAATCAAAAGATTTGCTGATTTGTATCGGTGATGTTGTGTAGAAGTGCAGCTTTAATTTTTGCTACTATTTCTTGTTTGAGTAGTACATGAATTTTGCAATGCAAATTTAATTTAATTTTTCTTTTTTGGTAATTAATTTATCTGAATTGAATTTCGTTATTGAATAATTCATTGGGTTGGGTTTGGTTGGCACTTGGCAGTGTGGTAGGGTAGGTAGTACTGCTAGCTAGATGAAACACTGCGCCGTTTAACTGCAAAACTTGTCTGCTAGGATGTTAAAAAAAATATAAGATCATTTGTTTATATTTTTATTATAAATTATAAATATTAGTATGTATTAGAGAAAATAATTTTTTTTATTTTTGTTAAATTGTGTTAGAATTCAAAATCTCTACAAATAAAAATATTTTTTTTAGTTTCTAGCTGATACACAAACAGGCATATTTACACACTAACAGCTGTTGTATATAGTATATATATATATATTTTAATATTTTAATAATCAGCAGAAAATTAAAGCCCCTGGTTTTCTCACATTCTCCGGCATTCGGGCTGAGATTTGAAATTCTGTTTTAATTTGCGTTTTGGTCATGATTACGATGTGCTAAACGCGTGATAAAATGTAACCATTTCATCACGGATGAAAATCACAATTTTATACGGTTTCAATTCATGATTACGCTGTTCTTAACGCGTGATAAAATGTAATCATCACGGATCAGAATCATAATTAATATGGTTTCGATCATGATTACGTTGTACTAAACGCGTGATCAAATATAATCATAACCGACCGTAATTATAGTTTAATATCATTTTAGTAACTATTAAAATTATATTTTTTAGTAATGAATAAAATTGTAATATTGTCATAAGATGTTGTGGAACTGGATGCAAATTCAAACTTTGGTGTAGTGTCTTGCTTAGTTGGGCTGGTGGGAAACACCCTAGCCAGTACACAAGTTGGTAGATAGGAACTTGTCACTTATCTTTGATATGGCAAAAACTTGAACTTGTCACTTATCTTTGATATGGCAAAAACTTGGGGGTTTCATTGTTAATCATATAGTGTGTTTGATTTGATTTAAATATATGGTAAATATAAATTTATTTTAATATAATTAAAAATAATTTTTATATTATAGATACATATTAAATATGATTTGACATGAAACTAAATTGTTGTACTTTTGGACATTTACGGTTAACACTTTTCTATTAACAGGTTAAGATTTTAAATTGTAGAATAATGTAGATTCACACTTATAGTCTATTACATATTCATCTATGTTAAAAATTAATTCAAAAAACAAGATCGTGCTTAATGTTACCAAAGAAGCTCCAATTTAAAACTCTTGTACAGGGAAAAATCTATGGTACTCAGACAGGCGGAATTAGTCTATTTTTGTTGAAGGACCAAACATAATAGTTTAAATTAAGTTTATTTATAAAATTAATATATTAAAAATAATTAATAGTTAAAATTGTTTATGATAATTAATACTTATATAAAATATAAAGTAGAGGTAAAAAAAATAAAGATAAAAAATTTATAATTTTTATTTAAGAAAATTGAATTTAATGATACTTTCTAAATTCGAATTCATCTATTTTGATTCGAATTCATTTGTGATTGATTTAGAAACAACTAGTAATTTCTTTTTCAGTATAAAGAGTTAAGCGAATAAAACTATTTGGTCAATTGTATTTCTTTTAAAAAGTAATTATCAATTGTTTTCATTTTACTTATAACTACAATAGATAAAATACATTATTAATAAAAAATCACAATCTAATTTTTGTCACTTGGTAACCACGAAGAAAATTAATATGAGAAAGACGTAATACATTACTAATATGAGCAAGTTGTTAATTAATAATAATACACAACACTTTATTAGTTCAAACAATAACACGAGACAAAAGAAAATAAAAAGGAACAAACTTTATAAGTTACAACTAAAAAATATTAAAATTGAAAAATTTAGTGTCAATAAAGAGACAAAGGCGCAATATTGTAGTAATATTAAAACTTCAAAGCTATAAACAAATTAAAAAATTAGGAGAGCAATCAAAACTCACTAACTGACCAAGGTGTAGATAACGAGTGAGGAGCTAATGATTTCAAGCGCATTATGTTAGCATGTTTCAAGATTAGATAGCACAAAATAATATCAAGTGGTGATTTTGAGGGGTTTGGTTTTAGAATTTTAGAAATTCACATATAGAGAAAAAATGACAAGAGGTGACTTCTTACCGTTTGAAAGACAAAGTAAAAATGGTAAAACAAATAACTTTTTGAGTAAGTTTTAGTAATAATAATATATATTATATTATTATATAATAATTTTTTAAATTTGAAACACATCTTCAAAAGTTATTTTAGACATGTTTTTGCAATGGTATATTATTATTATTATATATTATATTATTATATAATATTTTCTAAATCTGAAACATATCTCCTAAAATTATTTTAGATATGTTTTTATGCTATTATATATTATATTATTATATAATGTTTTTCAAAATATAAAAAATTATATATATATATATTAATAAAAAAAATCTCAATACGGGGCCGAGGCCTCTCCATTGCAACACTAGTCTATGTGTCCCTTACTAGTGTAGTATGTACAACACAATTTTAAATAATAGTAAGTGTCTATTTTTTATAAAAAATATAAAACTCTTCTCAATCTCTATGACCCACCATGTATTGCGGGCCTACCGCTCCTCATCTACATCACTATTTTATTGAAGGAAGTATATGTTACAAGAATACTGAAAATTTACTCTTTTATAGTCTCTTGCTAAGTTGAGAAGGTGGGAGACACCAATGCTAGAAGTCTAGTACACATGCTTGTAGATTGGGACTTGTCACTTGGCATTAATATGGTAAAATAATAACTTTGGATCTCACTTTTGATCATTTCTTGCTACCCTTTTGATGAATATTTAGAATGAAGCAAATTAATTTTTTGTAGGGTTAATCATAATTTGGCTCCCATACTTTAACTCATGTGCAATTTAATATAAAAGATTTTCAAATGTGCATTATATCACTCTATACTTTTTAAAAATACACTTTAACACAAAAGTTATTAGTAAATAGTAATAATTTCTTCAAATTGAAGGCGATTCTAACGGTTACTAAATATAAATCATATAGTTTAAAAAAATTTACACTAAAATTCACATAAAACAAAGTATAATGAACTGAATTATAGTAATTATTATTTTTTAATGAAGTTGCTTTCATAAATAATGATGATGTTGGACAAAGCATGAACAAAAATGAAAAATTACAGCCATAAAGTGATGAGGGATTGAGAGTGTTAACGTGAATGTAGTGCTTCCTATAATTATGGGCAGTGAGTTAATTATTTATTCTTCTTCTTCTTTGGGCCTGTTTTTTTTATCTCTCTATTAAGCTAAGTGGGCCTATGACTATGAGGCTCGTTGCTCGAGTTTTGGTTCATTTCTAAAGTGACTGTTCTGTAATAATAATCTGATATGTTATTAGGGAAAAAAACAATTTGACCTTATAGCTACAATTGAGTTTATGAGGAAAAAAAAAAAAAACAATTTGATCTTATAGCAATGATTAATTTGATAGTTTTATATTTGAGTTCATCATTAAACTAGTTGAATGTCATTGAGATAACCAGCAATAAAAAGACCCAATTTTAAAACACACATGAAAAGGGAATTGTTGTAGACAGGATTAAGTTGCCCCTGTTCCTAAAAACTTGGGAGAAAACATTCACATGTCATATAACAACAAAAGCATTGTTAATTCAATAAAATTAGACAAAGATTAGACATCTTTTGCTAAACTTGTCTATTCCATATCAAATTCTAATAAGTCGTGATTCTATTGAACTCTACAATTGTGATAAATACGAGAGTAAATTACCGTATAAATTTTTGAGTTTGCAAGAACACTTCACATAATAAGTCTTTGATCATGAGTTTACGGAGCAATTCATATATAGAGGTTCTTGAGTTACAAAAGTTCACTTATATCATTGAGTTTACTAGAGTAGGTTACTTATATTCTTGAGATTACTAGACGATAATCACTTAGATTCTTGAATTTACTACCGTAGTTCACTTATGTCTACGAGATTATCAAACTTTAAAGACTTACGTGAATAAATGTTTAATAATTTCAAAGACCTAAATAAACCTACGTATAATTTAAAGATCTATATGACCTAGACTTGTAAATTCAAGAACCTAAATAGTGAATTTTCGTGCAACTTAAAAATTTATATGAATTATTCTTATAAATTAAAGGATTAAACTGGTAATTATTTTAATTAATTAATGTATAAAAATAATGAAGATATTATTGAAGCTACACCGAAAGTGTTAGGTGGTCAAGTGTGATAAAGTTATATTTTTGGGTGAAAGTCAAATGTGCTTTCATTCCATTCATTAATGGGTTCTCCAAGATTGGCATGAATGCCATCATGGAATTGGGGCCCTAGGTCCACCCATGTTATTTGGTTTTATGCTATCATAAACTTGCAGAGGATTTTATTTATTTTTGTTTATTTTTATTTTTGTGTTTTTGCTTATTTTTCCGTAGCTAATGGAATTTCATGGAATTATATATTAAAATAGTTCATAACTTTGTATTTTATAAGTCACGTTAATTTCTCGTGAAATCAGTCATTTTAGTCTTTGACTTTCACTATCATCGGTCATTTTAGTCCCTGAAAGTTAGGGACTAAAATGAATATTTGTGTAATTCAGGGACTAAAATGACCTGCAAAATGCAAAATCAGAGACTAAAGTGACTTATCCGCACAAAATCAGGGATTAAAATAATTTATCTATATAAAATCAGGAACCAAAATAATACATCACTCGAATTTCATGATTGCCAAACTCACGAGTCATGCCCTTTACCATTTGTTACGATCACAAGCAAAGTGCGTTGGGTCTTAATATTATATATTTTTTTTAATCTTTATAACTTTGTAATATTGCACGTGTTAAGAAATTAAAAATAAAAAAAATAACATATTATCAATTATATGCTAAATATAATCTTTTAAATTTTTTTTTTTTTAAAATTTTTTTAATTTTTAATCTATACAATATTACACAATTTTTTTTTTTCTTAAGTATTTGGCAGTGTGAGATGAATCACCTCTTCCTTGTTTTATGTACCCAGTGTCAAGGACTCGTGAACCTTGCAAATGGTCTTTAAGACATTTAAGGTTGGATTTGTAAGAGCTTTTTTTTTGTTCTGTTCATGAAAAATTAATAACTTTATATATAAATGTTTTTTTTTTGTATAAATACTTAATTAAATGTGTTTTCAAATACAACCTAAAGTGAAAACTTGAAAAGCTAAAAATGAAATGCTTGGGAGTAGGGACCCTCTTTGCTTTGCATTTTAATTTCTTTTCATAAATAGTTAAAAATTGATACAATATATTCTCATTCTATTTTCTTATTTTTTTAAAAAAATAAATAAATAAAATACTAAAAATGTATGGAAACAAGATTAATACCTTCTTCTCATTATGTTTTATGTGGTTTTCTATAAAAATTTCAAAACAAAATAATTTAAAAAAAACGAAAATAAAAAGTAAAAGCACAAACTGAAGATATTCTAAAAATTGATACCATACAATCTCATTCTATTTCCTTTTTTTTTAAAAGATATTAATAAAATACTAAAATTGTATATAAACATGATTGATACCAGGGTTAGCCTAGTCCATTTAGCTTGTATCCTGCTAAGCCTGCCCAAAAAATGGGTTAGGCCAGGCCACCAAGGCTTCGTGGGCTCGTTTATGGTCCGACACGCTACTTTATAAATTATACTGGTTGGAATCATACTAATTAAAAAAAACAATAAAAAAAACTTTTGCATTTTGCACCATGTAAAAAGCTATCAGATTCCTTTTAAGAAATTTTTTTTCAAGTTTTTGTATCATTTTTAAAACACTTTTTTTTTTATTTTTAATTATAGGCCTAAGTTTTTTATGTATTTTTGTTTGGATTGGATATTTTTTGCTAGAATTTATCAAATTTTTATAAAATAGACTTTCACCCCAACCATTATCCTACAACAAAAAAATCTCGATAGCCAAGCTCGGCCCACCACCTTTGTAGTCTGGTGGGCTGGCAGGTTATGCAGGATAGGCTACGTGGGTTAGTGGGCTAAATTGTCCAGCCCAACCCGCCTATTTTTTGGAGGGCTAGCCATAAGACTCAACCCATTTTAATACCTTATTCTAATTTTGTTTTATATCATTTTCAATATTAATTTTCTATAAAAAATATAAAACAAAATAATTACAAAAACCGGAAATAAAAGTAAAAACACAAATTGAAAGATACTCTAACAAAACAATTTGAAGGTGTTTTATACTTTTCTTGTATGTTTCTGTCTTGAAAATTACATAGTTTAATATGTTATCTGCCTTAATTTTACGTTCGTGATTAGAGTTGGGAATGAGCCAAGACCAGATTAGGCCAAAGGTTAAATCTAAGTTTGTGATCTGATATAGGCTAATTTTTTAGGCTTAGCCAGACCTTTTTAGAAGCTTAGCATAGTCCAATAACCTATTTAGTAGTCTATATGTAACATTACATCTTTCAAACACTAACAATTCAAATTCAATGGCCTAATAGACAAATAAGCTAATAGAGAACGAGTTAACAACCTAAAAGGCCTAGATCCATGACGGGCAACATGCCCATTCCCAACTCTATTCGCGATGAAGAGTAGTTACCCAATAGAAATGAGTAATTATGTTTGAGTATATGTTTTTTTTTTTCACCTATCAATCTATTAAAATGTTTATTACTTGAGTTGATATTTCTAATAAAATATAATTTTTACTCTTCTTATGATAATATTTATAAAAAGAATTAATAAAAGAACATGATACAGTAGATGCAGCAGCAGCGCAGCAACACCATACAACAACACCATAATATCTTTTTCTCATTCTCTGTCATTTGTTTGTTAGTGATTATTCTAGAATAGGTGAGCTGTCATATAGTACAGGAATATGCCTTTTATTTTCTGATTCCTTCTTATCCTTTATAGGTCATTCTTTCATGTACAGACTATATATAATCTAATTATTTGTCATATGAATACACAGAATTTTATACCAATACCTTTGTCCTAACTTTCTCTGTTTCCCTTTTATGGTATCATGAGCCTTTAAGGTTATCATGACGACTCCAAATTCTGGTTCCTCTGCTGCAGAGGATATTCCCACCACTACTCTCTTCTCTAATCCTCATCAGAACCCTTCTAGTCCTTTCCATATTCACCCTAGTGAAAGTCCCTCTTCTATTATTGTCTCCCCTGCCCTCAATGGCAATAACTACCAATCCTGGTCTCGTTCCATTCGCATGGCTCTCATCACCAAGAATAAGATGGGATTTCTCACTGGCTTCATCCCAACTCCCCAGCCCACAGATCCTCTCTACCCTCACTAGGAACGATGTAACACTCTCTTAATCTCCTGGCTTCTCAACTCTCTTTCACCATCCATTGCTCAGAGTGTGATCTTCTTTGAGGTTGTTGCTAATATCTGGACAGACCTCAAAGAACGCTTTTCTCAAGGCGATTTACTGTGAGTTGCCGAGTTACAAGAGGAGATTTATGCCCTTAAGCAGGGTGCCATCTCTGTTACTGATTACTTCACCAACCTCAAGTCTCTTTGGGAGGAACTGGACAACTTCCGTCCCCTGTTACGGTGTTCTTGCTCAGCCAAAACCTTTCACCAACAAGACTTCATTATTCGATTTCTCAAAGGACTTGATGAGCGATTCTCTATGGTGCCTTCCCAAATTTTACTCCTTGACCCTCTTCCCTCTGTCATTCGCATCTTCTCCATGGTCATCCAACATGAACGACAACACTCAACTCCCTCTCCTTCCTCGCTTGACGGGAATCCCTTCGTCAATGCTGCTTCCGGAAAAGGCCGCGGCGCTCCACAGCAAGGGAGGGCAAACCGCCACGAAAATGCAACCACTGTGGACGCCTCGACCACACCATTGAATCTTGCTATCAGAGGACGAGTGCTACGTCGCCAAAATGTGGCCATTGTGATCGCGTTGGCCACACAATGGACGTTTGCT
Organism: Cyamopsis tetragonoloba; assembly: GCA_037177725.1. Taxonomy (NCBI): domain Eukaryota; kingdom Viridiplantae; phylum Streptophyta; class Magnoliopsida; order Fabales; family Fabaceae; genus Cyamopsis; species Cyamopsis tetragonoloba. Next base: position 37,940,931 of record CM074120.1, on the reverse strand, counting down.
ACTCAAAATTTGGATATCCCCCAGACCATTCAAAGTACCCTGGACGACCTCGTCCCTTCAACAAAACCTCCTCTAGTGGTGGAGCAGTGAACAACGCCGCCATGTCTGAAGCAAAAACCCTAGGTCATGTTGGGAAAGACAACAAGGAGACCTCCTTTGTTGGACATGGGCTGAATCTCACACCAGTCCAATATCAACACTTAATGAACCTTCTCCAACAACCTTCTGGATCTGGTGGTGCGAGCCTAGATGACACTCCCATTCGGGCCAATCTCTCTTACTCTAGCCCAAATTGTTTTCTTGATTCTGTTTTGGTACCTCTTTTTTTTTTTTGTCTCCACGACACACGTACTCAACACTGTTAATTCACACACATCACCATGGATTATTGACTTAGGAGCAACAAATCACATTGTTTCTTCCTTGAATTATTTTCTCAAATATTCAAAAATCAAACTAGTAAAAATACACCTACCTAATGAAACTGTTGTTAAGGCCCAAATTTTAGGAACTGTTTATCTTTCACCAAACTTTGTTGTTCATGATGTTTTATATGTTCTTGGATTTGCTTTCAATCTCTTGTCCATTTCCAAATTAATTTCTACACTTCCATGAATAATAACCTTTTCTAATGTCTCTTGTCAAATTCAGGACGTGAACACGTTGAAGACGATTAGTTCGGCTAAATTAAAAGAAGGATGATTTCATTTGCTAATTGGAAAGGAAAGATCAGCACTCTCTACTACCAACAACATCACCACCAACTTTGTTAATGATTCTACCCTATGGCCTTGTAGACTAGGACATTTATCTAGAAACCGTCTCAATGTTTTACATCAACAATACCCTTTTATTTCCAAAAATTCAAATGAAATTTGTGATGTTTGTCATTTAGCAAAACAAAAAAAAGTTGCCTTATTCTCTTAGCACAAGTAGAAGCTCTAAAATTTTTGAATTAATTCACGTGGACATTTGGGGTCCCTTTTCTAAAGCATCCATTCATGGCCATAAATATTTTCTAACCATACTTGATGATTATAGTAGATACACTAGGGTCGTTTTATTAAAATCAAAAAGTGAAGTGCGATTCTACGTGCAAAATTTTGTTGCCTTTGTAGAGAACCAATTTGAAACAAAAATCAAATACATCCGTTCTGATAATGGGGCCGAATTTTCGCTAAAAGATTTTTTCTCTTCTAAAGGCATAATTCATCAAACCAGTTGTGTCTACACTCCCCAACAAAATGGAAGGGTGGAACGCAAACATCAACATATTCTCAATGTTGCTAGGGCTCTTTTGTTTCAATCTAAAATTCCTACTAATTTTTGGTCCTATGCAATTAAACATTCTGTTTTTCTCATTAATCGCGTTCCCTCTCTCGTTATTTCACAAAAAAACACCTTTTGAGCTTTTACACAAAAAGCAACAAGATTTTTCTATACTTAAAGTGTTTGGTTGCTTGTGCTATGCATCAACAGATATTCATCGTCACAAGTTTGATGTTCGATTCTGCAAAGGGGCTTTTTTGGGTTTTCAAAATGGCACAAAAGGGTATGTGATTTTAGACACAAATACAAAAGAAATTTTAGTTTCCAGAAATGTTATATTCCATGAAATGCAGTTTTCCTTCCACACCACCCAGTATTCCCAAACTTCAGGCCCAAAAAATTCACCCATTGACTCAGCTCTCACTAACCCACTACATACACCACCCATACCCATCACTGTTCCCACACAATCCAATTGCCATGAGGAACCCACCATCGAAGAACCCACATCCTCATCACCTTTACCAATTTCTTCTCCTTCTAACCCTAGTCCCAATTCCATTGACAGTGAACCTGCCTTGGACGCACAATCACCCACCATCGCAGCTCCTCCTCCTTGCCGTTCCACTCGAACCACCCATCCTCCATCTTACCTTTCTGATTACAAATGCGATCTTCCTTCCTACAGATCCGTTCAATCTTCTTCAACTTGCTCATATCCGATTCAAGCTTCTCTTTGTTATAATCGTATCTCTCCTTCCCACCGCCATTATCTCATGGCCCTGTCATCTGTGCACGAACCAAGCAGTTCCCGAGAAGCTATTTAGCATGAATGTTGGAAGAAGGCCATGAAGTTCGAAATAGAAGCGCTGATGTTGAATCACACCTGGGATATTGTCCAAACTCCTCCTCATGTACGCCCCATTGGATGCAAATGGGTGTACAAGATAAAGTGATTACTTGACGGAAGTGTTGAGCACTACAAAGCCCGTCTTGTAGCAAAGGGATACTCACAGATAGAAGGGATTGACTATTTCGAGAAGATGACCACCATTCGGGTTGTTCTTGCTCTGGCTTCCATTAATCGGTGGCATCTCCAGGAATTGGACGTTAGTAATGCCTTCCTACATGGTGACCTCTCAAAAGATGTCTATATGGAGATCCCTCCTGGCTTGAAAGGTTATACTCCCTCTCAAAGCTGCAAATTACGCAAATCTCTCTATGGTTTGAAGCAGGCCAGCAGAAAATGGTATGAAAAGTTATCTTATTTATTGTTGACCTGTGGTTATAGACATGCTCACACTGATCAAAGTTTATTCATCAAAGCCAATGGTTCTAATTTTACTATTCTAATTATATATGTTGATAACATAGTGTTGACTGGTAATTGTGTTAGAGATTTGCAGCATTAAACACATCATTCCAATTTCCGTATTAAAGATCTAGGAAATCTTAAGTATTTTTTGGGAATAGAGGTCGCTTATTCAGAACAAGGGATTTCTCTGTGTCAACGTAAATACTGCCTTGACCTCCTCAAGGATTCTGGAATGCTAGGATGTAGACCCTCCTCCACACCTATGGACAGTTCCCTTCGCCTTCATGCTGATTCCTCTGGATTTCTTGCTGATCCCCTTCCCTACAGACGCCTAGTTGGACGACTTGTATATTTAACAAGCACTAGAGCTGACATAGTTTTTGCTACACAGCAACTAAGTCAGTTCATGTCAAAGCCAACACAAGCACACCACAATGCAGCAATTCAGGTTCTTCGCTATCTCAAAGGGTGTCCAGGTAAAGGGTTGTTCTTTCCAAGAGATTGTACTACTCAGATACTCGGCTTTAGTGATGTTGATTGGGCAACCTACGTAGATTCAAGACGATCCATCACTGGATATTGCTTTTTCATTGGAAAATCCCTTGTGTCTTGGAGAACAAAGAAGCAAACTACTGTTTCATGCTCCTCTTCTGAAGCTGAATACAGGGCTCTAGCCTTCGCTACTTGTGAGTTACAATGGCTTACCTACCTCTTAAGGGATTTACGGATTCCTCTTTCAACAAAGTCCATCCTGTACTGTGACAACCATAGTGCCTTACACATAGCTGCCAATTTGGTCTTCCATGAAAGGACAAAGCACTTGGATATTGATTGTCACCTTGTCCGTGAGAAATCCCAAGAAGGTCTGATGCACCTGCTCCCAGTTCCTTCCTCTCATCAATTAGCGGACATCTTCACCAAAACACTTCCTCCAAGGCTATTTGATACAAATCTTTCCAAGTTGCAGTTACAAGACATCTTTGTACCTCCAACTTGTGTGGGGCTAATAGAAGAGCATGATACAACAGATGGAGCAGCGCAGCAACACAATACAACAGTACCATAATATCTTTTTCTCATTCTATGTCATTTGTTTGTTAGTGATTATTTTAGAATAGGTGAGCTGTTATATAGTACAGAAATATGTCTTTTATTTTCTGATTACTTGTTATCCTTTATAGGTCATTCTTTCATGTACACACTATATAATGTAATTATTTGCCATATGAATACATAGAATTTTATACCAATACCTTTGTCCTACCTTTCTCTATTTCCCTTTTAAATTTTTTTTTTTGGTAAACCAAAGTATATATTAGAATCAAAGGAGTGAGCATAAAAAGTATATTATCATTAAAAGTGTCAACTCGGGTCATATATATTCTAGGCCAATTCATTATGAATTAGGTTTCAAAAGAAAAATCCATTATGACTTGTCCATTACTTGCAAACATATGTTTTTCGTTGTGCTGGACTTGAACCGTTTATTTGCGGTTTGAAATTTTTCTAATGCAACCCAATCTATTATGAGATGCAAGCTTAATGAATGTGTTTGATACAATTAATTTATAGTTTATAGTTTTTTTTGTATAAATTTATCTTTAGTTTAATTTTCAATTTTTAGAACATGTGGACGAACAATTTTTAATTACCGGATGCACACGGTTCGTAAATACTGTTAAGGTGTTTTGCGACTTATTTTCAAAAATTCGCTCAGCTTTTAAAAACTGGCCGCGCCGGAATTTTAAAATCCGAGCAAAGAACAAATTTAAAAAAAAATTAAAATATATAATATAACAGATATCGAAGAGGTGACAATAATAATCACGTATCTTTCATTGTGAATTCAGTTTATCTTATTCATTGTCAATTTCAGTAATTATGTTTATTCATAACAGTAAAACTCATTTCATTCATCTATTTGTTTTTCAATTGCGTTCACGCTCAGATTTATTTATTTTCTAAAATAAATTTTACTACATCTCTCATTTTATGTACGGTTATTAGTTATATACACAATACTCTTAAAATAACAAGCACAAAATTTAAAAGAAAAAATGTATAATTTTTGAAATAACGAGGATTCAAGTGTATTCAGTACTATCGTCTGGGAATGTCACTGTACTTAACCCAAAGAAATTGGTCATTTCTTTTTAATTTACCAATAAATATTAAATTTTTTACTAAATATAAATTTAATAAACTTAAATTAAGGACTTTTTTCATAGGGTTTTTCTAACTTGTGTCCATGGATACAAGTTAACAATGATTGGATTAGATTTTTTAATGGTTAGATTTGATTCATTTTATTATACCCTGTGTGCACCCACTAAACCCCATAGTACCCACTACTTAATAACTTTCCGTTAATGAAATTCTATTAGTTGCTAATGTGTTATCTTGTGTCCATAAGCATAAGTTAGAAAAATTCTTTTTCATAAAATAAATAATAATTATATTTTGGTGAATAAAAAAAATTATAAATAAGTTAAACAAGTGAAACTCAAGCCTTATTATTTCTGAACAAGCCAAGCTAACTCAAGGTGATTATAATATGTTGATTATAAAGACTTCTAGTATTTTTTTGTAAACAAAGACCACACAAGCCCACGTTGGCCCATGGGCTTTAATTATCGCCCCCCAAAAAAACACATGCTTTAATTATTTTAAATATTAACATAATATTGACCAAAAAAAATATTAGCATAATAGATTAAACAAAATGGAGATAAAAGATAAAATTATAATATAACTATATTAGTCGTACATTTCAAGAGCGACTGTTGCATTTTGTTGGTACAAGAGTAAATGTTGGAAATTACTCATTTTATAGTTTTTTTAGGACACTTAATTTTATCAATTTAATCATTGAAGCGATTAATTTTATTACAATGATCATCAAACTAAGTTTTAGAAAAAAAAAAATCCCAAAAAATGCTGTTTTAAAGGTTCCTCGCTATTATCAGTTTGAACTAACACACTAAATCACTGTTTGGTTGAGAATAAAATTAAAAGAGAAAGACTAAGAGAAAATAACAAATGTGATGATTTTTTTTTTCTAAAAGTTAATTTTTCTTTTGTTTTCTTAAACTAAAAAATCATTGCTCATGACAGTTTTTAAGATGCCAGGATGTTCGTAGGTTTTTGGGTTCCAATTTCCGAGGTTGTACGAAGGCTTCTGATATCTTTATGTTCGAGTCCAACTCTTTGGAGACTATTAGGTTGATTCATAATGAGGAATGTTTTCGTTATCACACTTACGCTGCTTTGACTACAAATATTCATTTATTCCTTAACAAGGATTGGAATGTGAAGATATCCTATCGCTTGCGAAGAAGAAACCAATATGCTGACATTCTTTCCAAAGAAGCTGTTCATATGTCGAAGGATTTAGTTATCCTTGATGCTTTGCCCTAATTCTGTTTCGCTAACTCTTTCAACTGACATAATTGAAATGATGTTCCCTAAAAATTTTTAACTCGTTCTTTTCTTTGTGTTTGTTGGTTTTCTTTTCATTCATTTAACAAAAAAAAAAATAATAATTACATCATCATCTATATTTATTTCTTGTACTTTTTTTACTCTGCCAAACAATACTTAAATCTTTGTTTTTTTTTTGCCAAACTAAACACAAGCTAAACCAAACAATAGCTAAATGACACTTAGATATATAAAAGGACTTTGGTCAAAACAACAAGGACAAGTCCTAAACAAATCTGCCCAAAACCAAATAAACTAGCAGCCAAATGTATCTTTTGGTCTTGTATCTCTTATAAAGGTTTCATTTTGGTCCAGACTGTCAACTCCGTGACCCCGTTACAAGGTAATTTGACCATGTTTTTATTAGAGTTCATGTGTATGTTATGGTTTTTTTGGGCTTGAAGATAAATGGCGAAATTTGACTTTGTTCTTATTAGGTCAATTCTGTTAACGGGGGTGATGAGATTGACAGATTGGACCAAAATAAAACGTTTATAAGAGATACAAGACCAAAATGTAACTAAAAAAAAAGGACCGAAATGAAATTGACATAAGAAATACAGGACCAAAAGGTGCATTTGACCTAAACTAGCCATCCAATCAAATATAAGAAAAGTAGTAAAAAAAAAACACAAAACATAAGAAAAAAGAAAGAACAAGTGCTATTTCAGAATTAAGAAATGGTATAGACAAAACAAAAAAATAGAATCAGAAATGGGATCTAAGGGAACAGAAGATGAGAAACAAGGTGCAAAACTTGTTTATAGTTATTTTGGTAAAACATGTTTATAGTTGTACACAAAAAACATAGTTTACAGTTTTGTTTGGACTTATTTTAGGCTTGTGTAGTTTATAGTTTTATTTGGGTTGCATTTTTTTAAAATTATGTATTTTATGAGTAAAGCAAATTTTAAAGGAGCCCAAAGGCTTGTATAGAAAAGAAATGTATTTATGTATATTTTTAATACTGTTCACCAATAAGAGAGGAGAATATATACAGCAAGGGACCTAGGGGTAGATGGGTAAAAGCCTAAATCTGGGAAATGACAGATGTGTCCTTTAATACCCCTCCGCAAGTTGGAGAGTATATGTTTAATACTCCCAGCTTGGAGAGAAGAGCATCAAAAGCCAAAGGTTCTAAAGGTTTAGTGAACATATCTACCAGTTGATGTTCAAATTTTACAGGCAGTAATTTTAATAAGCCAGATAGCAGTTTTTCATGGACAACATGGCAGTCGATCTCGATGTGCTTTGTCCGTTCGTGAAAAACTGCATTATGAGCAATATGAATAGCTGACTCATTATCACAAAATAAAAGGGCAGGGGTTACAAATTTAATGCCTAAATCTTGTAAGATGTATGTCAACCACTGAATTTCGCAGGTAGTTGCTGCCATGGCCCGGTACTATAATTCTGAAGAAGAGCGTGATACAGTCTTCTGCTTCTTTGCTTTCCATGAAATAGGGGCATTGCCCATAAACACGCACATGCCAGTGATAGAACGGCGGGTTTGAGGACATGTTCCCCAATCTGAATCACAAAAGGCTTTGAGTTGGAGGGTATTATCCCGTGGGTAGAGGATTCCCTGTCCAGGATTAGCTTTTAGGTAGTGTAGAACGCGCAGTGCTGCTCTGTGATGAAGAGCTCTTGGCTTAGACATATGTTGGCTCAGCTGTTGTACGACAAAGCTTATGTCTGGGCGCGTTGTTGTCAAATATAGCAGTTTTCATATTAGAAAACATGGTGGAGTAAAAAAAGATATTATTAATACTCCTTAAACTCTCACTCATTAAATCAATGAATACATTCTCTATTAAGAGAAACTAAACTACGAAGATAAGAATAACATAACAACTAATTGATATGCTTAGAATAATCTTATCACAAATATAACTGACTAGTTATTTTATCTTTATCTCTAACACTCTCCCGCAAGCTGGAAGTGCGTTTTAGCACATCAACTTGGAAAGTACATGAACAATATAGAAATATAAAAGTCCTAATGGTAACAGTCAAGTTCGTAGCTCTCAAGTCTTCGACCTTCTTTGGGGCCTCGTAAAGGAGCCCAAAGGCTTGTGTAGAAAAGAAATGTATTTGTGTATATTTCTGATACTGTTCACGAATAAGAGAGGAGAATATATACAGCAAAGGACCTAGGGGTAGATGGGTAAAAGCCTAATTCTGAGAAATGACAGATGTGTCATTTAATAAATTTACCAAAAATATGTTAATTTTAAAACTATTTATTAAATTGGGTTCGTAAAAAAAGATATGCCATATTAGAGTTAAACACGGTTTCTTCTAATATATATTTTTTTGATAAATTTACCGCACTACTATGTATTGGGTTGTGTTTGTCGTACACTGGACCTTCTTTTGGGCTTTATAATTTTTTTGGAAACCTTTTGGGCCTTTTAATTATAAAAAGTACTTTCGACCAAAAACACTAATGGATCGAATCTTAACAGAAAATAACTAATGGGTAGTAGGCACTGGGCCTGTATGTACTTTTCCCACCCCACTCATTTCTCTTTCCACCAAATATTCCTTTTTTTCCTCCAAAATTATTTCTGGCTCAGATTTTAAAAATTTGACACTTTATTTTATAAAATTAATTTACCAATTTCAAAATCTGTGGCCTACGGATTTTCAAAATCTGCAGCACTGTTCATCGAAAAATCCGTCATTGTATTTTATAAAATTGTACTATGGATTTTAAAATTCCGTCTTTGTATTTTTATAAAATTGTACTATGAATTTTCGAAAATCGTGGCGTATAGAATTTAAAGATCTGTGATACTGTTCATCGAAAATCTGTCTTTATATTTTATAAAATTGTACTACGGTTTTTTTAAAATTCGTGGCGTACAGATTTTAAAAATCCGTCTTTATATTTTAATAAAATTGTAGTACGGATTTTCAAAATTCATAGCTTACCATAAGTAGAAAAATTTATTAAAAAACATAGTAGAAAGATACATCATTTCTAAAAAAAAAACTGTTTTAAAAACTAGTTTTGAACCAATTCGTATAAAACAAAACCAAATCAGGTTTGGGTTAAAATTAGTTCGAACCAATTCGAGGTTTAGTGACTTTTTTCTATGAAATATAATTTAGAACAACTTTTAAAACAAAAAACCAGTTTGAGAAAAACAAAACCAATTCGAGTAAAAAGATAGTTGGTTCAACTTAACAAATCTAACCATATTTTCAGTTCGGCTCGATTCTTAGGTGAAACACCTTAAAGGATATTAAATCTCTGGCTTATTGTCACTTCTAATACTCTTGATTCTCTCCGGAAGTGCAACATAGGTGGGATAGTTAATAGAGACTCCAATGCTTAAGTCCATATCTATACTCTAAGGAAAATGCAACTATGAATAGATAATTTACATGATTAAGAGTGACACTTTTTATTTATAGTGTACTTTCTGAATTTAGGATTTTGTACTTTATTAGATTTGGACAAATTCTCAGATGTACTTATCTAACAAATTGAGTCTAACAACAAATAGCTATCATCGGCTTATTACATCGAGTTCAACTCTCAAACATCAATATCACTTTATTTGACATGGATCTTATCGAACTAATACGAGACTAATACCTAAGGTAAGTGTGTCTATTTCCATTAAATTGAGATACTGATCCACAACAATAACTATGTTTAATTTTGAGAAAAGTTCCCCTTTTCTTCTTTTTAGATACCCTAATTAATGCATTACTTCACTGCTTAATCATAATTAAAGGCGTCAGGCTTATAGTCTTCATAGACATCAACAAGCTTAAAGATGTGTGCATTTGCACAGTTGAATATGTTGCTTAAACACTCAGAAAATACCTTTTGCAAGTTAAGAGTATTCACTAACAATTATAAATGAAATATTAACGGTTTAACATTTTGTTTTTGGAATTAATATTAATTAAAGTTGACGACGTGGATAATATTAACCACATGTTATAGTTCTATTGAATAACAACACCAACAGTAAAGTACTCTGTGTAAGTTTTGTCCTATTTTAAATTGTGTGATAATTACAGTTAAATGTGGTCGGATATAATCATTATAAAATGTAATCATGATCAGAAGAAAAAAAATCTAGAGTACTCTTACTATTATAGCAATATTCTTTTAAATGTGAATAAATGTTTCGTGTTTTTTAAAAATGAGTGAAACACCCCCATTATATAGGTTCTTGAGTTTACAATAATAGTTCACGTAGGTTCTTGAGTTTGCAAGAGTAGTTCACATAGGTCACTAAGTTGAATGGAGTTTGCAAGATTAGTTCATTTATGTCTTTGAGATTATCAAACGTTATTCACGTAAGTCTCTATGTTTGTAAGAGTAGTACACTTGAGTCTTTGGTATCATCAAACTTTAATGATCTAAGTGAATAAACATTTAGAAATCTCAGAGACTTAAATGAACTTTCGTATAACTCAATAACATGTGTGAACTACTTTTACAAAATTCAAAGACTTATGTAAACTTCCGTACAATTCAGAGATCTATATGAACAATATTTTTAAACTCAAAGACTAAAATAGTAATTATTTGATTTTTAAAATACTCATGCATTTTTGCCTAATTTTCAACAGCCAATATACCATGTATTTTGTAGGCATCATTAACTAAATATTTATTGAAGAGAATATGCACATGTTTACAGGAATACTAAAAATTTGTCATCAAATGCAATTATGGTGATTAGAAAAACCCAAATATTACAACATGATGATATCATGTAATGGAACTTAATTTAAAACACTAGACACCGCCATATAGAATATTACAATAATCAAAATTTGGACGGAATAAGGGGATATCCCTACAACTTTTAGGGTCATAAAGAAAATTTGTTATACAAAAGGCAAAACAAGTGTCCCAAAAGCATTTAACATGAGACATACCCCATGCCATGCACTGGAATCCTGCCAAATTAAAGTCTCTATTGTCTCTGAATGAAGTTTCTTTGAAAATTCATTCATATATATATATTTAACAAGTACGTACTTACAATATTCCCAACCGTATATTATTAATTATCCAAATTAAATAAGATAAAAATTACTAATTAATAATACCCAAAAAGGGAAATTAATTAAATAAACCCATCCATGGCAACTGACCCACGGTTTTCCTTTTACTTGCAATTGGAAAAGACAATGCAAAATGAGAGTCCAAATGTTGAATTATGTAACCATATGTCTTGACTTTGTATGTATCTACATTGCAAATTAAAGTACTACGAACATAAATGAGAAAACCAAATATTTATAAATAAATAAAAAAAGAGAGAAGCAAATGTTACTTGTTTAGTAATGTTATAGTGCTTGTCCAGAGATCAAAGACTGAAATTATTTCCAAATATAGAATAGAGGATCCATAATATTCATGGTGGTTTTCAATGTTCAACTTCAATGTTGAATTAGTGAAAATGTTCAGTGTTGATGAGACCAATACTAACTCTTTGTTGAATTAGTGAAAATGTGCAGGAAGATGGGCATGGGCATGCATGTGGAACAGTTCAATCAAATAATCATATCAAACTCTCACGTAGACTAATAATATAGTTAAGAGAAAAGAAAATTATCCTAGTTTCTTCTCAATTTTTATTAGATTACACTAATTTTTTTTTGCATATTTTATAAATTAGACTGGTCTCCATTAAATTTCATCACTTTATTACACATCTCTTATATGTTAAAAGTCTGTCAGTGAAGTTAGTTAAGAATATGAAGTTAGTTAAGAATACCATGCACGTGACTTTCATTATACATGCAAATTTTTACACTAAAATCTCCTGAATTATGATCATGTTATTTTTATCGTGAAACACATACAATATTAACAACAGTGGTAATTTTGACTATGCACTAATGCATTTGGACTAAAAGTCACATATATGGCGTATGTCCTTAATTAACTTTATTAACGGATTTTTATTTGCTGGAGAGGTATATATGTGTTGTGAGATGATAAAGTTTAAAGAATACATGTGTAATTTATGAAATAGGCCAGAGTTGGATTCATGTAAGGAACATTAGTTTAATTTCCTCTTAAGAAAAAAAAAATAGGAGATGTGACAATGTTTTTCTTTCGAGCTAGTTTTTGTGGATAAAGGGTGAATTTAGCTCTGCATACAGATGTTTTGCGGATACCTCATTCGAGTGTGATCAGGTGTCTTGAATGAGATGATATTGTCCGAATCGAAGTGATTGAAAAGGAATACTAAACCCGACCTTTTGGAGTTTTTGAGTTAAGACCGGACAATAAATGCTTTAACATCAAAATTAACTGGACAGGGTGCCTTGCAATCGCGTAGCATTGATTAAACAGAGACAACCCTAAAACAAAAAAAATAAATAAAAATAAAAAAAGAAAAGAAAAAAGACAAAGTTGCATATATATTTTCATAATGGTGACCAAAATAAAGACAATTCTGCAATTGATGAATCATTCATTCACTCATTCATCGAGAAATCTCTGTAAATTCATTGTAATGATCTATATATCCTATTATTAATTAATCCTCTGAGCAGAGCAGTGGGACCCAAATAAATAAGATACTAAAATTTGTTGAAAGGGTTATATTATGGGTGAAACTGAAAGGGCGTAATTATTCGAAGCAAACAGTCATGTTCAATTGACCCTTCTTGTCCCCATCAACAACTTGTTCATGCTACCTACTTTTAATTTCTTCCAATGAAAAATTATTCCTCCGTTCCGATTTAATTGTTTAAAAAGATAAAATTATATATATATATATATATATATATTAAAAAGTGTAATAATTGTTATGATTTTTTTTTAAATAAATTTTAAACTCTTAATAATATCCTTTATTTCTTACTGTTTGAACTCTTAGCGGATAGGGTGCCTTGCAATTCAAAAAAAATAAATATTTTTAATTTTAATCAAAAGTGAATGTGACCAAAACTAAATTTAAAATAAAAATATCTTAAATTGCTTAGCTTAATAGGAGTGAAAATCTTAATCCCCTCTCTCACTCTCACTCCCACACTATTCAAAATTGTGCGGGTGTTATTTGTTCCCTAATCCCTAGCATGTGCCACATCACGTGAAGCCCACATGTCACCCATGTCACGTAATCAAAATTGTCACATTGTGCACTATCAAAGTATAAAAGAGTCATCCAAATCAGTTTGGCCTAATAGAAAGCGTGATACATTCGTAAGGTAAGAGAATGTACGGAAATATTCTATAAGGAAGTTCTCGACTTGAATTCTTACAAAAAAATATTTTTTTAAATAGGAAGTTTACTTATATCTCTTTAACTTCTGGACTTTAATAATGGTTTTGCTTTTCAATTATTTGATTCCAAGAGTTTAGATAATAGAATTCCAATAAATTAAAAAGAGCAACATAATTTATTCATTATTGGGATATCGATATTATTGAGTTACATGATTTTGGCATATAATCCGATCTTTTCGGTTTTTAATCTGTACACATAGGAAGTACTATTTTATTTAATATTATATTATGAGTTTTTTTAATTTATGCCCAATAGATATATAATAATAATAATTGAATTGAATTTTTTTATTGTATTTTATATGCATCCACTAAACTCCTCACTACTCACTATTTAATAATTTCAGTTTAGGTACAATTTGATTTGTTGCTTATCATTATTAACATGTGTCATATGAACATAAGTAAAAACAATTCTTATACTATAAGATCCTTTTAGAATATAATATTTATAGTGTTTTACAATAAAAAGTCTCATACAAATTTTTAGGTGCATTTATTATTATTTTTCTTGTCTATCCTATAGTAAAAAGTCTCCTACAAGTTTAGCTTTTATTCACCAATCCTGCTAATTTGTGCAAAAGGAAGGTTGGTATGAATAGAACATCAAAACTTCTCTCTCTCTCTCTTTCTTCTTTTTTTTTTTAACGGAAAGAGATATATTATAATTAAGGAAATGAGTACAAGAAGTGCTCAAACAAAAAATTACACAATATAGTTAAAGATAAAAATAGAAATAACATGAAACCAGGCACTTAACTAACCAAGTAAACACCCCATTGGATTAACACTTCAAGAAGCAAAATAAAAACCCCACCGAGCTCTGAGCATCATGTGTTTAAAACCAGGACCATGACCAAAATTTAATCAAGTCCATAGTTGTTGCAAAATTCATAGCTTGACCTCAGAGAAAATTAAAGCATTTCGGCAAAGCCAAATTATTAGGAGTTCAGAGAGGATGAACGAAAACTCTACATGGAATTCTCTATTAATCAACTTCAATCAAAGTGCTCATTGAATGAGCATTTATTTAGGAACAAAAATGTAACTATCATAACTGCCGAAAGGTAGTTATGAAATAGAAAATGCAACTACTCAATATAATATTATATTTATCTCTAATACTCCCCCGAAAGCTGGAAGTGCGTTTTAGCACATCAACTTGGAAAAGACATGAACAATATAGAAATCCTAATGGTAACGGTCGGGTTCGTAGCTATCAAGTCTTCGACCTTCTCTTGGGGCCTCATCGATCTTGTTTCAGCGTCTCCTCGAGTCTCGTCCCAAAATGTTGATAAACGGAAATGGCCGGGTTCATAGCTCTCTAGAAGTCTTTGACCTTCTCTTTGGCCTCGTCGATCTTCTTCAGCGTCTCCTCGATCTCGTTCCAAATCATAGATAAAAATTTGGGAAATATGTGAAGTATTAAAGATAAATAAAAGTTGGATAAAGAGTTTTGGTGAATCCTTAGTAGTAACAGAGGAAAAGGCAGAAGTTTCTGAAACTGAATGCGAGGAGGAAGGATTGTCAAATCCTCTCTCTTGTTGGAGAATGAGAGCAAACGACTTGGCAATCGAGGGAAAAGGCACAAGCATCATAATCTGAGAACGTACTTGTGCAAAATGCGGCGAGGAAGGATTGTCAAATTCCCTCTCTTGTTGGAGAATGAGAGCAAATGACTTGACAATCAAGGGAAGAGGCACAAGCATTATAATCGAACGTACTTGTGCAAATTCCTCATTAAGGCCGCGTAAGAAATTAATCACTCGATCATCCTCGCGTTCATTCTGGAATTTGACTAAGACTCCACAAGAACACGTAGCAGAATAATTGCATACTTGTTTAAGGAGTAGTTGAACTTCTTCTTGCAAATTAGCGATATGAAAGGCATCTCCATGAGGATTTAGTGCAGAAGCATGAGAGGGAGAATGAGATGCCATAGTCGATCAATGTTAAGAGAATCAATGGAGTTTTAATTCCAGAATTTTCTACTCTGATACAATATTATGAGTTCAAAGAGGATGAACGAAAACTCTACATTGAATTCTCCATTAATCAACTTCAATTAGAAGTGCTCATTGAATAAGCATTTATATAGGAACAAAAATGTAACTACCGTAACTGCCGAATGAAATAGAAAATGTAACTACTCAATATAATATTATATTTATCTTTAATACAAATAGACCATACAACAGAATACCATATCAACACAATCCTCCTCTTAGCTTTTTTTGCCCTTTAAATGACCCCTAAATTGTAAGAACCAAGCACCAATAGAATATGGCAGCACTAAATGCAACTCCAACCATCCCAATACAGATTTCGAAATCAGATTAGAGAAATAACACCAAAGAAGCAAATGACCTGAATCCTCCACCCCACTAAGACAGAAAGAACAATAAGAAGATGCTCCTCTTAAAGACCCTCTTTTCTACAAATTAACCTTGGAAGGGACCCTATCTCTAACCAACCTCCACGAGAACACCACAACACTTTCAAAGGAGTAAAAGACTTTCATAGGACTTTGGAATCAGAACTTAATTCTTGGGACACCACAGAAAAATGAGAATAACAATTAGAACCCCAAGAATATGTAGATTTAATAGAAAATCCTCCCTTCCCACCTGGAACCCAAATCCAGCTATAAACCTGATCCAAAGTAGGGTTCACCAGAGCTAGAAGCAACTTAGCTACTAACTCTTCCTCTCAAACAAATAAAGATCTTCTCCATAAGAAATTCCAAATTGAAAAGGTGCCATCAGAGGAAGAATAGCTTGCAATAGAACAGTTTTTAACAGCAGCAACTTGATATAGCCTAGGAAAAGATTAACAGAGGGGCTGGTTGCCTAATCACCTATCCCCCCAAAAGCGGGTTTCAACTCTATTTCCAATTCTGATAGATAAAGAATTAAAGAACCAGGAGGAATTTTGGAAATTACATACCTTACAAATATCAATCCACCACTTGGAACCACCGTTAACAAAGAGGAACTTCAAAGCATCCACTCCATTAACAAAACCCCCAACCCTTCCTTTAATAACTTTTACCCACATACAATCACTTTCATTTAAGAATCTCGAAGCCCATTTAGAAAGAATCTCCAAACCGCCCTCCACCTTCGGCCTACACATGTCTTGCTAACTTACCCATTCAATCCTTTCTCTATCTGCAATTCCCCCTCAAAAGAGCATCTGTTGAATTTGCCTTATTTTCTTCAAAACACATTTTGGAGCTCTAAACTCAGATAAGAAATAAACTGGCAGATTAGTAAGCAATGAATTGATAAGAACTACTCTCCATCCCATAGATAAATGCCTACCTTTCCAGCTTGCCAATTTATTCCTAATTTTCCTGATTACCGGCTCCCAAGTTGATTTTTTCTGGGGACTTGCCCTAATTGAAAGGCCTAAGTAGGAGAAGGGTAGACTACTAACCGGACAATGAAGAAAAGACGATGCAGAGGAAAGAAAGTGATCGTCCACATTAACCCCAAAAATACTACTCTTATTAAAATTCACTATCAAGCAAGAAAAAAGATCAAAAGATCGCTTAATAGACTTTATGGCCCGCAAATTGTCCTGTGACGCTTCACCAATGATTATGGTATTATCAACAAATTGAAGAATGGAAACTTCAACACCATTTCCCCCATCTTAAAACCTTTGAATCTTCCCATATTAATTGCTTGTTTCAAAGCAAATAACGCTTCCGCCACTAGGATGTACAAAAAAAGGATCAATCAGATCTCCTTGTTTTAGACCCTTCTGAGTTTTATTCTCCTTCGATCGGACTTCCATTAACAAGAACAGATAAATCTCCAGAGAAAACATAAACCTTAATCCAATCCAGAAACTTATGTTGTTTTACTCTACACATCTACCAATGTTGTTTTCATTTTTTAACCTTCCTTAAACTGGTAACCACTTTTTTTTTTTGTCTTGATAAATTATTTGGCCCATTGGATGTGCGGGGACAGGGGAAATTGAATTGTCTATAGCTTGTAACATGCATTTGATTTTTGTTGTTCAAGATATATATTCTCATATTCTACATGTTTAGGTTCTACTATAATTAAGTCCCAGTCATGTAGCTTAGTTGATGAGTGCATGAGAACATACATGTATGAGTATGAGGTTCGATCCCCAGTTGTACTACTTTCCTATAAACAAAAAATAAAAAGATTCTACTATAATTAAAACAATATAATATTTGTCATTTTGTTTCATGTTTATGCTGCATCCAAAGTGATACGTACTTAGTCTCATGGTAGTGACTCGTGAGGTCAGGGGTTTGAGGTCGGTGATTCTTTCTTATTTTAGATTGAGTAGGTTTGTCCTCAATTTAAATTTTTTATAATAATAATGAAAAAAGAATCTTAACAAAAGGCAAGTTGTGGAAGAAGATAATATTTAATGGAAATATGAATTAATTGAGTAATACCGTACGCGTTTAGAATCATGCTTACAACAAGCTTCATGATATGTTGGTTAATTAGTTAGTTATATATATAACCAGAACATTGATTGTTCAAAGTGAAGGCAAATTAATTTGTAGGGGAAAGAATACTAAAATCTTGATCACATGCATATAGTTGACCGTAATGTAGAAATCGACCAAAATTCTCACACCTTAATATATATTTTACAAACCCAATCTATATTTATAAACATTTCATGAGAGTCGTTTCGGCGCAGAAACATATATATAATATAAATTAGGTGCAAGAAAATGTTACGAAATTTCATTTATTTATATTAACTTACTACTTTGTTATTATGAAAATTTTCATCATGTTTTTTATTGGTTTGTTTTTTTCTTTTAAGAAACATATCATCTCCTATAAAAGATACACGTAGGTATGCAAAAGAAACCTTTTGCATGTGAATATGTTTGTTGATTTTTTTTTTCTCACATATCTCCTACATACCCTATATATTATTAAGGTCAACAACAAATGAATTTTTTATTTAATATTAATATTTTTTATTCATTTTATTAATAATAATAATAAGATTGATTACTGTCTTTTCTCATCTAAGCTCTTATCGACGAACGATATCTAGGGAAAATTTTCAAACAGGATCTCTCATAGAGAACCTAGCCCTACCTTCTTGTTGTGCAGCCTCGTTCGATTCATCTAATACTTGTTGATCTTTAAAAAATAGGTTGTTATCTCTTTCTTCTACACGTTGATTGGACATTTGCAAAAAAATGAGAATGAGTCTAAAAGAGAAAGTGAGAGGTGAGTGGTTACACTCTTATGAAAGAAAGAATGGAGTTAGCTCGATGGGAGTGAAGTGAAGCCTGATTATGTGTGTGCTTTAGTCACATGAATGGGAGAAGGGTGGAGAAGAAAATGAAGATTTTTTTGTTATTATTCTTTTTTATTATTAATAAAATAATTAATTAAAATTAATATAAAAAAATTATTTAGATTTGATGTGGTATTGACACATGACACTCCGTTATTCTAGTTAGCACTTAACGAAAATATCTTAATGGTAGGGACTAATAAAAGCAAAAAAAATTTATTTTATAGGGACTAAAATGCAAAAAATAATGTTATAGGGACTAATAACAAAAATATCCTATTTTATAGGAACTAAAAATATATTTCACTCTTAAAAAATTAAAGAGATATATATTATGAAAATTCAAGATTTTTGTAATATTCCCTATATTTTATTTTGTAAGACTCTTTAAAGACGTCTCTAGTATAGTATTTCATAATATATAACTTTCAACAATTTTTTAAGAATATTTAGTATTTTTTATATTTATCCTTTGAAATTAATGAAATTTTTAAAATTATAATAAAATAAAATTAATATAATGATAAAAAATAAATTTAAGAAATTGTTTAAATATTTGAAAATTAATTAATATTATCATATATATTTTTTTAGTATGTATTTCCTCCGGAATAATTTATAAAAAAAAAAACTAACTTACACGTATCAAGAAAATTAGTTAAACACATTTAATTTTTTTTTTATTTTTAAGCAAATGCTTAACTCTATTTAACAAATTAACCTATCATATTTATTTTCTCTCTACTTAAAAGGTTAAATAGCCAATCAAATAATGATACTTAAAGAATAAAGACATTAAATGAAGTAAAAGTAATTGAAATTTGCTTATATTTTGAGAAAACAAACTTAATATTTTTTTTTCTCATAAATCATTCCGGAGTAGTATATATAATTTTTTAAAAAATAATCTTATACTATCTCTGGTCCTTTTTCATTAGGACCCATTAACCAATTCATTCAGATTAAGAAAAAAAAGTACAATATTTCAAGTTTACCATTATGTAAAGTCAAGATTTTTAACAAATGCATTAATTGTATTCACTATTCCTTATAACAAAGATAGAAAACAAAAATACTAATAATTACCTGTTGAATTTTTTTTCAAGGGTCTCATATAAAATTAATTATTTTTTTTCAAATGGATCGGAGGTAGTAATACGGAAAGATCGAAATAAGCTAATAATTAATAACATTATTAGTTGGCTTCCGGAGTTTTCCTCGTCCAGCCATCAACTCAAACAGCATTTATTAGCTTTCGTTAATTTCTTAAAAAGTGGCTAAAAGCCAAAAGTTACTTAAAGAGAATTTGTTTGATTATTGTATTGGTGGAGTGATTTATAGCCAGCATATCCGCGTAATCTTTTTGAGACAAACAAATATTTTGAGCAGTGATTATTACTACTCCCAGAAAGTTCAACCAAATAATAAGTAGTACCAAATTAAAGTGTTGATAACCTTTTAGTAATTTTGTTGAAAAACCTTAAGCTTGCGTACGTAGTGGATGACGATTTTAAAAAAATGGCTTTAATTCAAAGTTCAAATTTCAACCTATAAAAATAAGGTTTCACTTTTGTCTCCGCCACACAACCTTTCTTTCTGACGAAGAGAGAAAGTTGGTACTCCCTAGAGCCATGTCTTAAAAGTATATTAGCCCCTAAAATGGAAAAAAAACAATTATGATTATATTTAGTAGTATTAATTGTTTTGGACCCATATAGTGGTTCACATTCTGAAATTGGATTCTCTAGTAAGATACCCATTCAATATTTCTCTAGCCACATCTCAAGTGTCTATTTTACTTACTTTTCATTTTATCACATCTCAATCAATGCATATTAATAAATCAACGGCTTAGATGAGTGCTGGATGAATCTAGCGCCGTAAACAATCTGTTTTCTCATAATCTTTGTTATCTTGGTTGGTCCATTTATCTCGATAAACAACCGTCATGAGGCTGTGATACAAAGATGACACCAGACATTATCTAGTAAAATTTGGGCATGTATAGACTAGGGTTGAAAACCCAAACTCGGTAAAAGTGTAATGAACGTATGCATGGAGAAGAATCCTAAAGACTCCATTATAAATACAACACATGTAAAACATTCAAGTTAGGTAACATATTTATAACACATAAATCTTAATACAAAAATATTGAAATCTGTGCAGGTACATTCTCATGACAGTTCTGATACATTAGTTCTGGTACATCATCAAACTTCCTGAGACATTGAGAGACGAGTCACTTACACCTTCTTCCTAGATCTTTTCTCCTTTTTATGATCGTAGTCTCATCTGAATATTATATCACATGAAAATGAGTCTCCAATTACATGTACGAGGAAGTAGGAAACTTATCAAATGAGAGTACTTGTTATTGTGAGAGTTGAGATGGGTAAATCTCGACCACTGGATCATTTTATAAATAATTGAGATTAAAACACACAGAATTTTAAAAAAGTCACGTGAGATTTTTAAAATATCACATAACTTTTTAATATTTAATTTGAATCATTCATAAATAAGATTCAATAGTTAAGATTCACTTATCTCACCTCTCATAATTACATCTTACAAGTGCTCCAATTTGATAGGTTGTGTGAAGAAGCATATATAAATATTGACTTTATGCCGTTTGACCAATAGTATACTACAATAGTGCGCGTTGGTTCTCCTATTCATACGCCTTGAATCCGCAAGAAGGTGGGTCTGTGGAATTCCGGCGACAACGTCGGCAGCCCCAATCCCACGGTGGCCGCCACTATTTACGTACACGTGTGCTCTTCTAACCAATCTTTAATTTGTGTTCACACACATATATATATTACCACTACTGCACTATATGTATATACAAAATATTATTGGAAAGAATTAATTCCCAGCCTCTACGGCTATACAAGATATATAGTGATTTATTTATTTATTTATTTATTTTTGTCTAGTATTAGTGATGATATATACATGGTATCCTTTAGAGAGAAGTTAATAATTCTGTTCAAACCTCCACCTAAGTGAGAAATTAAATATTAACCATTTAAACTAAACTATTCGTTAGTATTAGATTAGAATGATTTGTTGTTGCGCTTAATTATTAAAAGAGGAATATAATGTTTTATTTAATTTGCAAATATATGTACGGATCGACAACAAAATAAAGCTTGGTAAAGAATAATCATATATTTCATACTTAACTTCATCGATCACAACTTAACAAGAAATTAAAAAAATTCATGCGTAATTTAATTAAAGTGGCTATTGAGATGGAACACATACAAACAAGCTAATTAAAACTAATGCCCCACACTTCACATCCAAATGGACAGAGTGTTTTTTTTTTTTCTCTCTACAATTTCACTCTCCATTAATTAATAATTGGCAAAAAAAAAAATGATGTCTTCGTAACTTAACTCCGCCAAAAATATTCGGGGAGGAAAAAAAAAATAATAATTGAAGTTAATCATGCATGCGTTGAACCTTTCACAATTCACACCACGTGCGACCAGGCTACCGTTCTTCTTGTTCACGATGATCACGTGACGATAACCGGAAAACCCAATTGGAAAGCGACGTTCGTCGCGACAACGACTGCGCTCTACTCTTAGCGAAACCGTTTCCGTTGGTGTCTTCGACGAAGTCCTTTAACCGTTTCATGGCTAGATTCAATGTATCCTCGGACATGTTAGCGAAACAAATCCGGAACCATCCGGGTTCGGCACAATGGCACGACGAACCCGGAGAAATATTTAACCCAACTTGGTATAATATCTTTTTCCACAACTCCATCTCGGCTTCGAAAGTATTGGAGTGTAAAAGGTGCCTCATGTCAACCCAAGAAAACAAACATGCATTGTTTGTTTTCAGACAACTAATCCCCGCCTTATGTAACCCCGAAACTAGCATTCTATGTCGTCGTTTTAGTCTCTTTTGATTCTCAGAGATATAGTTCTTGGTGAATTTTTTATCACCGAGCATGGCTGAGAGGAGGTATTGAGTTTGCGACGAAACTAATCCGAAACTAGACATTTTCGTGGCCGCGGCCACGACTAAGTCGTTTTCAGAGTAAATAGCGCCGACTCGGAAACCAGGTAAACCCAAGTCTTTGGAGAGGCTATAGACAACGTGAACTCTATTCCGAACCTCGGAATAGCCATCTATGTGGTTTCTTTCCTTAAGGATTTCCATGACGCTGACAAAACGCGGAGACGTAAAAACAGTTCCAGAGTAAATCTCGTCGCTTATCAAATGCATGTTTGGTTTGTCTTTGACGAAATCAACAAGCAAGTTTAGTTCATTGCTAGACATTGTGGTGCCTAGTGGATTTGACGGGTTTGTTACCAAGACACCTTTGACTTTGAGGTTACGCTTCTTTGCCTCTTCGTGAGCATTTTGTAAGGCGAATTCTGTTATTTGGAAGTTGCTAGAGCTTGTGCATTGTATCGGAACGATTTCCACTCCGGTTCTCCACTTAAGGTCTCTATCAAATCTGCACAAGTGATAGTTATACGTTAGAAGTTGAGATTTGGATCCAAATAAAACATAAAATAATAAAGATATATATATATATATACACGCACCCTGGGTAGTAAGGAGTGGGAAGGAGAAAGGCTTCTCCTTCTTCGGCGAGGCAAAACATGAGGGTCTCGTTGGCGGAGGTGGCGCCGGCAGTTAGAACAATGTGGTTGGGATCAAAAGCGACTTTGTTTCCTCTTATCTCTTCCATGAAGTCTACCAACGCTCTCTTGAAAGAAGGGAGGCCGTGGTAGTCTTGGAAGAGAGCCAGTTCCCGGAATATGGATTTGCCGTCGCTTTTGAATCCGGCTACGTCTGGGTTTTTCGCCAGCCAAGTCTCTAGGAGATCAAAAGAAAGCTGAAAAATAAAAAACAAAAGACAAATATTAGCCCACACCACCTTAATTATTAGGACATCTCTCGACAAAGTTGATTATTAATATGATGCCATGTCCTAGTCCTACCTAGATTGTCCCACACACATACAAAACAAAACACAGTGAATTATTATTATTTTTTAGTTTTGTGACTTTGTCTTTACTTTTTTTCTAATATATATACAAAAAACAGTGTGAATAGTAGTTGCATGCACGAGAATTACTACTCTTATATAAAGTCGAAGGTAACTAGTTGAACATTTAAA
The DNA here is from genome assembly GCA_037177725.1 of Cyamopsis tetragonoloba. NCBI lineage: Eukaryota > Viridiplantae > Streptophyta > Magnoliopsida > Fabales > Fabaceae > Cyamopsis > Cyamopsis tetragonoloba. The sequence goes on along the minus strand of CM074120.1, from coordinate 37,917,120 downwards.
TAATTATATTATACTATTTATTAGTTAAGAGAATCAATGTCTAATTAATTACCTGATTCTCCGCAAGACCCATCTGAATAATTCCTTTGGGATTCATAACTTCATCGTAAGGATTCTTCTCATATTCTTGCCATCCTAAAAAGTATGAAGAATCTTGTCCATGTGTGTTGCATGTAGCTTTTCTAGATAACAACTTCATTTTTTGTAACGGTGTGTGAGAAGAATGTAGATTGAGCAAGAAAAGAAGAATGAATGTTGAGAAGGGATAATTAGAAGAAAGAAGAAGAGAGAAACTGTTGATGTTTTTGGAGTGAGATGACGAAGATGGATTTTTGGTGGGTGAAGTAGTAGTGAGGCTAGTATTTATATACGCAAAATCAAATTGTCACATTGAATAAAAATAAATAAATAAAATAAGAAAAAAAAAAAAGAAAGAAGAAGAAGAAAATGGTATTGGCAGAGAGGGCCACGTGACGCTGAAAACAACAGTGTTGACCGAAGTAGCGACGCTGTTTGCCAATGAGGATAGAAAGAGAGAGGAGGCGAAACCTGTGAATGAATATTTAATTAATTAATGGTACGCGCTTTGTCTACCGCCCCATCCACGTCACGCGAGGTCCACGCTCCCGAGCGTCACTCAGTATTGGTCAGCGCTTAAAATATTATTCCCAAAACTGGAAAGTATCTTCCACCGACTATACTCTCGCGTGGTTTTCAAGTTTATCTCACACATCACATATACTAGTAATAATTTTTTTTTTTTTTACATTATCAAAAGATTTTATTTTATTTATTTTTATATAACTTTTCCCTATTGTAATTTTTTTTGTTTGCTCCTCTATTGTAATTTTATATCCCAGAAATAAGGGATTGTCTTTTTATAGTTTATAGCAAAAATAAAAATTAAAAAATAAACTCAAAAACTTTATATATATATATATATATATATTTTATGTGTTTACGAATTAAACTATATAATTGAATTAAGTAATAAGGGATTGTCTGCGCCACTTGTATTATTTTTATTTTATTAGTATGACTAATATTTTTATAAATATATAAATATTGTAAATTTTATGAATTGAATACTTTAATTAAGCTGATTATTTGTGACAATTTTTGTAAGAAATGAACAACAATGAGAAATATATCATTGGTTTACATATAATTTTAATCTTTATATGGGTCATATTTTTTTAATTAATTATAAATAAAATCTTTTTAATTTAGTTTCTATACAAGAAAATGTTTTAAATAGGTCCCTATCGTCAATTGTCATTATAACATCGTTAATAGAGAGACTAAATTGAAAAATTCTTTTGCATGTAGGGACCAAATTGAAAAAAAAAGTTGTAGGAATCAAATTGAAATGAATAAAAACAAAGCTTTAAAATTATGTTCTTCTAAACTCATCTACCAAGGTTCAGAACAAGAGCACAATAGTAAAAAATGGCTATCAACTTGTTTCCACAAGCTAAAATCTACCTCAGTTGAGCTTGGATTATTTGCTTCACATGTTGTAGCACAAGATCATTGATCTAACCATTGGAATAAACTGCAACTCTATTCCTCTTGTTAATAACAAAAATCCCAATAAATCAGCAATGATCTCTTTTCAAACAAAGATGTGTCCAAATTAATATGTTTACCTTATAATTTGGGCATCTCTTGCAATAAAGACCTTACCATATTTACCAATAATTCTTGCGGTGAAGACCTTAATCCTTCCCTTACATTGACAATAACCTCTTGTGTTACTTGTTTGACAAGCTACTCTAGCTAGTTTCAACATTTATGACTGAGCTAACTTCTTACTTGTTGGAGGTTGGTGGAAAAAAGCTTTAGCACCAACAAATGGTTGCATACATGCAATAAGAATTTAAAATGTAGGGTTAATTGTCACTTTCTTTGGCTTCAAAACCTTTAATAGGTGTGGTTAAGATTATCTTTTGCACTAGATAGAAGAAAATATGTTTGCTTTGATTTGGAACTAAAGAGATTGGGGTTAGAAGATAGAATGCCAAATTTTTTTTAATTTGATCCCTCGCACTCATCTTTTTCAATTTGGTCTCTACACGCAAAACATCTTCTTAATTTAGATCCTCTATTAATGGTGTTATAGAGACCTATTTAAAAATATTTTCTTGTATGGAGATTAAGTTAAAAATATTTTATGCATAAGAACTAAATTAAAAAATATGACACATATAAGAACCAAAATTATATTTAAACCTAAATTATAGGAGTATTATTATTACAACTAAATGTGTTGATCATAGTTGAGAGAGATTATTCAAACTTCACTAATAGTCTCGAATTTCACTCCAAAATGTAAAATTGTGCACATATCTAAACTTTTATTGTTTATAGTGTCATACTCATCTTAACTTCTTAAATTGTCTGTGGTAAATAATATTTGTAAGATTAGACAAAATAAAGTATACAATTTAATCCTTATTTAAATAATTTGGTGAAAAGAAAAACAGAAAAGCAACAAAAGGTGATATATTAGTTGGAAGGAAGGGGATATGGAAGACTTATATAGTGGCGCCGAGAAACACCATACCGACAGCAAATCTCATGGAAAATGGGTCATAAGTGACCCACAACGTCCATCTAAGGTTTTATTTTGGATCCTAAGCTCTCTATTTCCACACCATTCATGGACCATATTGCTCCCTCCTTCCATTTTTTGTCGGCCATTTTTTTCAAATAATCCTGTTTTAACCTACCACATTCGTTTTTCGTACCAATAAAATTCAACACAGTTGTTATATAGTTAGAACCTTTCAGCATCTTAACATGGGTTCGAATTTAGGTGACGTGTATAGAGAATATTTTATTTGACAAGATAAAACTCACTCCAGTGTGAAGGAAGGAGGATGAGATTAGCACAATCTCTATTGGGAGTGACACCATCTTTTTTATATGTAAGAATCATAAATTTATATAGTGCCACTCTCACTAGAGGTGGTGCTAATCCCATCCACCGTGAAGGAATTAGTCTTTCACAGTCAGCTGAAAGTTACTCCCTCCGTTCCTTATTATAAGATCCTAAACAAAAAAATAAATGTTCCTTTTTATAAGATCCTGGCCAAAAAAATTAAAAGCATTTGTTATGTTTTCCCAATTTTGTCCTTATTTATTGGTATCAACTCATGTGAGTTCTCATAATTCATTTAATGTATGTAAGGGTAATACTGAAAAATTATTATAACATTTTAAAATTTCAATAGGATTTTTTGGTATGAGTGTTTTTCTTAATCTATGTGACGTCCTTTTCAAGATCTTATAATAAAGAACGGAAGGAGTACTCTTGGACACACACAAAAATTTCTTTTTTATTGCATCAAAGGTATCCTTACAAAAAAATCGATTATATTAAAGTGACCTAACAAAATTCCAACCATATAATTTTCTAATTGCCCTCTCATTAGACTAGCTTTTTCTGCGCTATTCTTTGATTTGTTCTTTTTTCTTGGTTAGGTTGTATTAATATTTTGGCTCTAGTAAAGGTAACATACTTGTTACTCTCCCGCAGCTACAGATCCAATCACGTAAGCATATAATTAAAATAATATAATATTAATATCAAATTGATTGGTGGAATAGTGGTCAAACTCAGCCTCTTTGATCTCTATATTATTAAAGATTAATTCTAGTTTAAAATGATAGTTTAGGGTGTTAATTAATATGCTCCCTTAATTTACATATATTCCACTATACTTTTTTTCCTTGAGTTATTCCTTTCATGGATTTCGTTTACGATTGGATTTGGAATATAAAAAAAAAAATCCAATTTTTATTTTATTTTATTTTTTGGATAGTCCCTTTCAAAATTTTAAAGGATGGAGCATAGTTAATCTCCTTTATCAACAAGTAAACTTTTTAGAACTTACATTGTTAATTAATTATCAGGAATAGGAATGAGTCAGGCCGTTATGACCTAACTTATTTAGGATCTTATTTGATCTAATTTATTTATTAAAAATGCTAGACTTAGACTTTTAAAAAAATCTTTTTAAATAAAAAAGCCAGATATAAACTTTTAAAAAACCTTTTGAACTTTTTGATCAACCCAAATATATAATTATATTATTAATAATAATAATATATAAAAATGTTATTGATGATAAAAAATCTAATACTAAAATATAAAATTAAGTTTAATATTATAATACATTAATAACGAATAAAATTTAAATTTTCTTTATCCTATGCTTTTAAAAAAGTTTTTAATTCTTCCCTTAAGTATCATTATTCATTAACTATATTATGTAAAAAAGTTGTTTTATGTGTTAAAAAATTAATAATTTAAGAATGAATTCAGAGAAACTAATTAATTTTATTTCAACATTAAGGTTAAACACACATTTTAACTATGAATAGTGATATTATTTTTTTTTTGAAATTTTCTGAAACCCCACATAGCCTTACCTTAATTAAAAATCCCTCCCATCAGTCAACATAATAATCAATATTAAGAAACCAAAAGAATTTGACTGAGGACCATAAAATGGAGCAGACGGCCATAATTTCTTCAAGACATCTATGACATGGTGTTTGAAAATTGGTGCATTTGTCCTTCATAATTTTTCAATACAGCAGAAAGCATAATTTATTCTCATAATAATTGTTACCACTTACCAAGTTGTTGGCTAGATTTTTATAAAATACTACTATTTTTATCAAAAGTAAATTTTTTATTATAGCAAATGAATATTTAATGAGTTTCAAATTTGTAACACAACAATTTTTATACAGAGTTTTTCAACACAAAAAAAATGGTTAAAAAATACGAACAAAGACTACGTAGTTCACAAACAAAAATTTTATTTACGAATATTTTTTTATTTTTTGTGTTTGCTTCTGTTAAATTAGTAACTGCTGTATGTTGATATAGACTTTATTTAACAAAGTTAATATGTTAGATATATAATTACTAATAGGTAATAAATATATTAATGTAAATATTTGATATATATTATTGATTTATAAACTGTTAATAAATATCTTTGATGGCTATACTAATAGATAAATTTATTGAGTAAAATCTATAACAATTATAAGTAAACTAATAGAAAAAAAATGTTTAAATAATAATTTAATTATAATAATTAATACATAGATAGTAAATATAATTTAATCTTTTAAATATGTTGATACGATTTCAAATCATACTAATAATGTTTATAGTAGAATAAAAGACATGAATGAAGGACCCAGAACTCAATAATATTTATACCTTGGATAAATTTGTCTCCGCTTGTCTAAAAAATATTCTTGACCGAAACAAAGAAATGGTTAAAAAATTGAACAAAACCAATAATAACTGCCGATCACCAGTAAAATTGTTATTAACCTTTTTTTTTATTTACAGAACAAATATACTTTATTAATAAAATTTACAGCATCACAGGAGCAATTGGGAAAGACTACAGAATTTTGATACAAAATCAATTAACCAAATAGAAAGCAATTAAAATTACATCAAAACTTAAAGTTATCCTAACAAAAACAATAACAACACCTTGTATGTAACGCCTTGGCAACTTGTTAGGATTGACGATTGTTCCCACAGACTAACACGAGACTTTCCAGTGTGTTTTGTTTTCATTTACACACTGTCTAGGAATGACTTCCCAGAATGTCACCCATCCCTAAATTGCTCCAGGTTAAGCATGCTTAACTATAAAATTCTTAAGGGATAGGCTACCGAAAAGTAAATGCATTTTGTTAGTATAGATAGTGCGAATCAATTCTATTAAGCTATCCTTAACTGCATAGTCTCATACCTATACAGCCTTCGGATCCCTCTCACTCCGGTGTATGTTCGATTTGTTCATGTGTCCCTCCCGCCTACAAGCATTGTCAGGAGCCGCTCCTTGTCTATGCTTCATTGTACCGGCGACACTCCCTGTTCCGTCCTCATCAGCACCCGGGATGTCACATAGTACATAACTACAACTATCAAGATAAGATAGTAGGCTAGAAAATAGATAAACTCCAATAGAGTGAGCTCTCCAATAGAATGGACGTTACTCTACAACAATGCAGCTACACCAAATTTCTTAAATAAAGATAAGGACAACTAAACCATTCGCAAGAGAAACCCAGAAATCAGAACTTTTCTTACATTTCATCCCAAACAGCTCCAAAACCAAAATAACATGAATTCAAATTACTCAGGTAAAATAGCCCAAAACCTAAATTCATTTTTTCAACACCTTCAAGCAAGGTACAGGCGATAGTAATCACTGGGTAAGAGAGTAGTAAGGGAACTCTGGATAATAACCTTTTACTCATAATGTTGTACTCCCTTTGTCCTATAATATAAGCCCAAGCTATCAAAAAGTCTTGTCCATAATATAAACTCTTATACACAAAATTAGAAGCATTTATTATGATTTTTTAACTTTCAAAATCATCTAATTAAATGAAAATAATTGAGTTTAAATTTAATTGATATAACATTCCAATAGTTTAATTAATACTTCTAATTCTAATAATTTAATCACTTTTCTTTAAATGTATGAAATATTAGTTAGAGCTTATATTATAAGACAGAAAGAGTAATATATATAACATCATTTTAAATAATGACAAGTATCCATTTTTTAAAAAAATTATAAAACTCTTCTTAATGTCCACGTCTACTATGTATTACGGGTCTATCACTTTTTATCTTCACTACACTTTTATGAAAAAGGAGTATATATAGTAGAAGAGTACTGAAATTTTACTCGTCATCCGCACTTAGTTTCTACCTAGTTGATTTTTGAGTATTAAATTCAGAGGCTGTATATTCACATGCATAGGGAAGTGAGAGAGTCAAAGTCACAAATAAATAATCTCATGAGTTGTTCAGTCCCTTTCACCACTCGTTAGTATATTTTAAGAAGAGTTTAGTAACAGCTTTGATCTATATTCAGGTTATAAAGCAGTCAAATTAATTTCACAAAAAAAAAAAAAAAGCAGTTAAAGAAACGGTTAATCTGTTTTTTGTTTTTTTTTTAATAAGGAAATGTTTGATCTGAATCCATAGTTATTAATAAATCCGAATTGGACCCACCATGACTGGGGTCCAATTGAGTAATGTAGGGTACCCTATCAAATCGGATAGCAAAACAAACGAATTTGGTCTCTGATTAGGGTAGAATGATCTGATTGATGCAATTAAATTCTAGAGAACACGATTACACAGAAGCACTATTAGAGGAACTCAAAGCCAAAGACATGAAATGAAAGCCTTTGGTAAAAATGACAAAGGCATATACTTTTGTTCTTCATCGTTACAAATGCAATGCCACCAAAGTTGTAGCCCTTACTGGGCACCGTCTCACACTCGATGATTGCCTTTTATTTCGATGTTTGTTTCCAATTTTTGTCTTTGTCAAATTCAATGTCCCATTAAATTGGGACTTCTTTCACCCAGACTACTGTAACCAAATTAAATCACCAAATTAAGTGTGTGTTTGGATTGTTTTTTGAATAAAAGTAAATGAAGTTAAAATTCAGTTGAGTAAAAAAGTAAATTGGATTAAAAGTTAGTTTTTTAAACGAAATTTGTGTTTGGGTATTTTTATGTAAAAGTAATAAGCTGAATATTGTTTAGATAATTTTACCAAAAATATATTTTTAGGGTGTAAAACAGAGCTCAACCTAAATAATTAAGGCTTAATCCATTTTCTGCGGACTGGAAAGAACTCGTTGAGTAAGTTGGACAAAAGTGAGTTTGCCCCTCAAAAACAGTATGCCAACTAGGTTCAACAGAAAATCAAGCAATTTTTTTTTCCTGACTCAAAAGTACTTTTGAGTGTTTAAACTGGAGAAACAAACACATACTAAGTACTTCTTCCAGCTTCTTTTTAAAAGTCTATTTAAAGAGTAAAACTTTTTTTTTATTTAACTGTTCACTTATATAGTTATAATTTTAAGAAAATATTAATTCTACTTTTATCAATTTTATTCTTATACTTACTTAGACAGTAATTAATATTTTTTTTATTGATCCAATAAAATTTTACCGTTTTAACTTTTAATTAACGAAAATATGGCTTTAATTTCTAATATTTTTCAGTACGTACTATAGTATTTCAGTTATGTAATTCAGTTGATAAGTATATAGGCAACGTTTGACAGACTCGTTTAAATAGAACAAGACACTATGTACTGTTTCATGTTTGGTAAATTAGTCAAGAGGAACGGAACAAGACACTGAGCCAAATGAACAGGACAATTTGGTTCCATTGAAAATGGTGAAATTGAAAGGAATAGAATAGAACACATGCAGAAGACAATAATATATGTTTAAATTCTTTAAACCTCATATTATTTTTTTCGACCAAAAAATATTTTTAAAAAATATTTTTTAAAAAAATTTACATAATAAAAATATATTCAACATAATTTATATTTAATAATTTAAAAAAATGTATTTAATAATTGTATTTATTGTGAGAAGCTTGTATTTTGTAATTTAATTTTTTCATAAAATATTAAAGAAAAATGAATAAATTTTAAAATTAGCCAAATTATTATTTAATTATACTCATAATTTTTTTAAAAGAAATTAAAAATATAGTATTTATTTTTCATTTAATTTTATATTTTCTATCAAGTAAAGTAAAATTTTATATATATTACAAAGCAAACATTTTCTATATTTTAATTCACACTAAATACAAAATAAGACATATGATCATATTCTGTTCAATAGTCACCAAACACAGTATACGATTTTGTTTAATTCAATTGCATTCTGTTTTATACAGCTACTAAATACTATCATAGAATTATACGTGTATGAATATCTAAATTTAAATTTTGAGTTATTATAGTTTTTTATAAATAAAAAGAAAGTACGGTAAAAAAAAAAAATTAGTTGAGAAGGCAATTTGGAAGAGAAGACACGTGGTTTTGTAGTAAATGAAGGGTTAATAGGGCATGTGAAAGGTTCATTTGAATGCTCCCTTAGAAGACCCTGAGGAACATACATAGACACTAGTCAATAGTCATTCATATATAGGGAGGGACCATTAGAGACATAGCCAGTGCACATGATGCTCACGTTAGTCCAATCTTCACTCTCTTACGAGGAGACATTGCCTTGCCCCACTTTTGCTCCCTTTATTCAACGTTCTAGGTCCCACAATGACTCTTTCTTGTTTCTCACTTCTAAGGGTGAAACTATAATCAAATTTCATTCTTCAGAGTTTGTAAGGATAGTCTAAATACCAATCTGTGTTTGTAATAGCTTATTAAGGTATGTTTGTTTAGTATTTTGCTTTAGTTTAAATTACTTTTGATTAAAACTAAAATTATTTATTTTTATAGGATTGTCTCGATTTTTGTGCATTGACCTTTAAAGCATTCGTTAACAAGACTACCTATCTAATAAAAATAAAAAAAAACAATAAATTTTTAGTGCAAGTAACAATTAACTTGCTCAATGGAAGTCATAAAATTTTTTTATCAGAAAAAACAAAATATGTTAAAAATAAATCAACAGTACTAGAGGTGTAGTTGAAAACAAGTTCAAAGTAACAATACAATATCACAAAGAAACCATAATAGAAAGCTAAAAATGTTGAAATGCATACTAACCAAAAGTTAAACGAGATTTTGTTTTTGAAAGTCCAATAGAAAATATATGAATAACAAGAGCACTAGAAATGCTGGAAAACAAAGTACAAATCAGTTTTAAAGACTACAAAATAAAGTTATCACTCTCGACTAAAAAGCAAATTCAACCCACTACAACCATTACAATGTAAATGCATGGCTAAATTGCAGCTCACAGCAATCACAAAAAACACCACAACTGATCTCCAAACTCTACGCCTAGATAACCAAAGATAGCAGGAAGCTAATGACAAAGACAATGTGCAAATGCTGCAAACCATAATTCCTCAGCAAAACATAAAGCAGCACATAACCATCCAAATCAGACAATGCAAGTACAACACATTAACAGCTCAAAACATATATTAACCAAGCCAAAATAGCAGGAAAAATGAACTATCACAATACAGGTTTACAATCCATAATGGCTGCTCCAACGTTTGATGACCAAGCTGAAAAAGGGATGCAGAAACTTGTGGTTTGAGCCTTTAACCACAACCAACTTCTTATTAAAATCAGTTCCAAAAGCTCCTCCAAGATAGTCTCTACATTGTTGAAAATCCACTTATTCCTCGCCAACCAAATCGATCATAAAGTAGCAAACCAAAAAGATTCCCAGCAACGCCGATTATTTTTATTGAGATTCACCAACCTATGAAACTATTTAAAATGGTCATTGCAATTATTGTGCAAAGCCGACAAAATCCCCACTTTTCGCAACAGAAGATACCAAATGGACGACCACTTGCTGCATGCAAAAAACTAATGGGATGAAGACTCCATATTTTGTACACATCCTAAACAAACAACACCTTGAATATTGAATACGCCTCGGGGCAAGAGATTTGTTTTGGAAGCAATATTTTCTTTGATCACTAGTCACACGAAAGCCTTTCACTTTAGAGGGAAGAGGAGCCTTCCAAATGAATTTGAGTACGGGATTTGTATCCAAACCATCATCGCCTCAGGCTAAGACCTCATAAGTTGATTTGATAGAATACTTGCCCGAGCCATTCGCTAACCATCTCCATTCATCTCCATCATTTACCGTAAACGGTACCTCCTGCAACTTATGCAAAAAGTAATTAAAAAAAAAACCTTCTCCCACTCCCACAACTCCCTACGGCACTCGCCCCTCCAATGAAAATCCCTTCCTACCCCTAAAACCATATCAGAAACTAAAGAATCTTTATTGATCAAATAGAAAACAACCTCTCAAATCTATCACATAAAGGACCATCACCGACCTATCTATCATACCAAAAGCTTGTATTCTCCCCATTCCCCACCTTCTTCTTCAGATTAGCCGCCATACACCCATCCCTTTCTTAAAAAGAAAGAAGATCCTTCCACCAATTTGACTTGGCTCCCCTATTCCTACCTCTAGGACCAAACTCGCCATACTTCAAAAATAGCACCCTAAACCAAAGGCTGTCACACTCATTTTTAAATCACCAAACCCACTTACCAAACAAGGCGTCATTAAACCATTGCAGTTTTTTAATACCAAGGCCCCCCGCCTCCTTAGCTTAACACACATAATCCCAAGCAACCCAACAAATCGTTCGCCTAAAAAGAGATTCAAGGGTAAAAAGAATATCTGCTGGAGCTTTGAAGTAGGAAAGAAATAAAATTGGCAAAGCGGTGAGGATGAACTTGTCCAAACAATTCGACCCCCAAGGGAAAGATTCTTACTCGACCAACCCGCCAACCTCTTCCTCACCCTCTACACCACTGGCTACCACAAGGTCAACCGTCCGTGATTACCCCCAATAGGCAACCCAAGGTAAATAAATGAAACACTACCAATCTTACAACTCAAGAGAGCAACAATGTTATTTTTTTGTTCATTAGACACATTGAAAGTCATGACTTCGCTCTTGTGAAAATTCACCTTCAATCCTGATGCTAACTCGAACAAGCGAAATATAGATTTAATGGCCCAAATGTTGTTGGGATAAAGTATACACAGTAGATAGCAAAATACAGGGGAAAACCAAAAAACAGAAAAGAGAAGATAAAACCCAACTGAGCTCCTTTTATGCTGTATTCCTCAAGCAAAGGAAATGAAAGTTTAACCACTCACTTAGAGAAGCCGAGAAGCTTGCGCTGAATACTTTCAGCCACTGCCAAGACCTAATTTGGATTGCATCAATAATATTGTCCTTGAAAGCATTTTTATTCTTGAAAACTGATTGATTTCTTCACCACCACACATTCCAAATAACACTAAACCATACAACATATGACATTATTTTTTATGTCTCGGAAATGGCCATGTTTCATAAAATGATCTTTACAAGAGTTAGATAACACTAGCTTGAAACCAAACCAATTGAATATACTCATCCAAATCATATATGAATCTTTACATGTAAAAAACAAATGTTCTAAAGTTTCCTCTTAATTCTTGCGAAAAAATGTAGAGAAGATAATAATGTGATGAGATTATCCCTTTTCTACACAACTTATCCTTCGAAGGAATACCATCGAGAACAATTTTCAACACAAATGCTGAAACCTTGAAAGGAACAAAAGAAGACCAGATACTCATAAATAGACTTTTTTTCCGGTGCTGAGCTATTTTTAACAAGAAATTTGTAAGTATCTTTCATACTAAATTCTTCCGTTTTACACCAAATACACTTCCATCTATCCTCCATATTATGATAGAAAGGTACTCAATTAATTCACTACAACAAAATAAGAAATTTAGTGGCGGACATTTAGTGGCTGTTTTGTCAAAACCACCGTCGCTTTTCTACATATGGCGATTTTGCCGGCAGTTATAAGAACTACAGATGAATAAAAGTAATTTGAGGCAGTTTCATTGCTTTTTATGGCGTTTTTCATTTTTTAATTTTTTTAAAGATGAATAAAAGGGCAACCCATTTTGCTTTTTTCATTTTCCTTCTCGTTCTTCTCGTTGACACGCTTCCCTCTTTGATTTCTCTCCCTCCATTCGTCTTCTCCGTTCATCCCCTCTGTTTGTTCTCTTTGCTCATGCATGCCCTCCGTTCCTCTGCTCCGTTCATTTCCTTTATTTATCCCCTTTGTCTGTCCCATTCGTTCATCACCTCCATTTGCCAGCATTCTTCTTTGCTCTCCACCATTTGTGATTTTCGCAACCATTTTCTCGCAAAGGTAATCTCGCATCTCTTTTTATGTTCTATGCGAACCCTAGCCCCTAATTTTTTCCTTTCTTTTGCTGTGAACCCTAGCCCCCAATTTTCTCAAGTTTTCTCTTTTGTTTAGCTTTATGTTTCATTTTTGTGTTCCCTAAGGCTTGGGGCTTCGCCATGTTCATTTCTTCTTGTTTCCTGGAGATGTTGGTAGGGCTCGGTGATTCTTGTGCCAAAGAAACTCGTGTAAGAATTAGGATTATGATATGTTGATAGGAGCAGTAGAACATGCATTATATTTCGCATGGTGAAATAAAGTGTATAATTGCAATAGTTGTTGTCATTCATGTACCTTATATTATCATAATCATCATAATAATTATAATAATTATACCTCCAAATGAATTTTTATGTATTTATTTCTTTATTTTTTAAATAAAAAAGAGATTTCTTGTCAAGATTCTAGTCAGCCATAAGGGCAATATAGTACACACTGAATTCACATAGTACATATTATATTAGTACTATAGTAGCAATTAAATTGGAGGAATGAAGCCTGTTTCATTGGATAGGTTGTTGGAGGCGATGGTACGGTTGGTTGGGTATTAGGTTGTCTTACAGAACTTTGTACACTAGGCCGAGAACCGATTCCTCCCTATGGATCATACCACTTGGGACATGCAATGATCTGTCTAAGAGTTTTCAGTGGGTAAGAATTCATATGTTTAGAAATTATGGATTAGATGAATGTTAGGTATGCTGTGCAAATCTGTCCTCCTAATATTTTATTAGGGTGGTTCGTTTCCTTTTGCATGGAAGGTAGCTATAAAGAGAAGTCTACATAGGGCTGCTATTGGGACAGTTCATCGATTGGATAGGTATTTTCTGCTTCATTTATAGTTTATTTTTTTTCCTCGACTTAGTTAATTTTTGTGGTGGATGTGAATCACTTTTACTAAATTCAATCATTGTCTTTTAGCTTTAGCCATAAAGCAATTTCATGGAAACCATGAGGACATTAAACTAAAAAATCACTTTGCATCTTCTGTGTCAACATGAATGGACTTGTAAATATTTAGAATTTTGTTTATAGGGAGATACATTTTTATTCAATTCTTTTGCTATAAACTAGAAAATTCTTACTATGTATTTGACACAATTTTGTTTTCCTTTCAATGTAGTTGGCGAATTTCGCTCACAATGCTAGAAGGCACACCTGTGAACCCACCACATTCTTTGAAACATACAAAAGATTTCACTCTTGATCAGGTTGTGGGTCTGATTCCTTATATTATTAATTTGTTCAGCAATGTACTATAAATTGATTTTGTATTGACAATGTTTCCTTGAGAGGATCCAAATGCATATCTTATATAGGTAGCAAAGGATTACCTTAGTTGTAGCCTTTGGTGATGCTTTAAGTTTTTCATAAAGTTGTGACGGTTTACCAAGATAGTTAATATTAGGTAGCCCTTATTGGTTGTATACTATAAATTTAAATCATGATACACTTTTCCTATACATGTTCCCTATGAAATGTACAGTTGGCCATGTCAAGGTCTTTCTGGATATCAGTTCGGTTTTATAACTTTTATATATATATATATATATATATAAAGTTGGTTCAAATGATACCAAGGTGTCAAAGTTAGTAATGACACCGCACATAACTTTTTATAAAAAACGAAATTTGGTGATCCAACCGATCAATTAAAAGTTTATAAGTAAATTTCTTTTGTTAGATTACATACCTACCCATTTTCAAATTGTATGAAGTTTTATATAGTTGATCTACATCATATAAACTTTCAATTGATAGATATCTGTGTCCAAATGAATTTGAATACGATATCTGTGTCCAAACCAACATCACCTTGGGCTAAGATCTCATAAGTTGATATAATAGAATACTCGCTCGAGCCATTCACTAACCATTTGCATTCATCTCGATCATTTACCTGAAATAGTACCTCCTGCCACTCATGCATCAACTAATAAAAAAAAACCCTTTTTCTACTTCCACAACTCCCTACGCCACTCGTCCTTGCAACGCAAATCCCTTCTTACCCCTGAAATCATATTGGAAACTAAAGAATCTTTATTGACCAAATAGAAAAACACCTCTCAAATCTATCACACTGAGGACTATCACCAACCTACCTATCATAGCAAAAGCTCATATTCTCCCCATTCTCCACCTTCTTCATCCCAAGCAACCTAACAAATATTTTGCCTAAAAAGAAATTCGAGGGTAGAAAGAATACCTGCTGGAGCATTGACCTAGGAAAGATAGAAGATTGACAAAGTAGTGAGGAGGAACTTGTCCAAAACAATTTGACCCCCAGGGAAAGATTCTTACTCGACCAACCCGCCAACCTCTCCCTCTCCCTTTTCACCACTGGCTGCCACATGGCCAATTGTCCGTAATTACCCCCAATAGGCAGCCCAAGGTAAAGAAATGAAACACTACCAATCTTACAACACAAAAAAGAAACAATGTTATTTTGCCGTTCATCAGAGACATTGAAAGTCATGACTTGACTCTTGTGAAAATTCACCTTCAATCCTGATGCTAACTCGAACAAGTGAAATATAGATTTAATGGTCCAAATATTGTAATGATAAAGTATAAACAATAGATAGCGAAATGCAGGGGAAAACAACAAAACAAAACGGAGAAGATAAAGCCCAACTTAGCTCATTTTAAGTATTCCTCAAGCAAAGAAAAGGACAGTTTAAACACTCACTAAGAGAAGCCGAGAAGCTTGAATACTTTTAGCCACTACCAAGATCTTATTTGGATTGCATTAATAATATTGTCCATGAGAGCATTACTATTCTTGAAAACCAATTGATTTCTCCACCACCACACATTCCAAACAACACTAAACCATACAACATACCACAGCGTGACATTCTTTTTTATGGCCTAGAAATGGCCATGTTGCATAAAATGATCTTTATAGGAGTTACATAACACTACCTTGAAACCTAACGAATTGTATATAGTCATCCAAATAATATATGAATCTTTACAGGTAAAAAACAAATGTTCTAAAGTTTCCTCTTGATTTTTGCAAAAGAAAGCGCAATGAAGATCAGAATGTGATGAGATTATCCCTCTTCTACATAACTTATCCTTGGAAGGATTACTATCGAGAACAGTTTTTCACACAAATACAGAAACCTTAAAAGGATTAAAAGAAGACTATATACTCATGAATAGATCTTTCTCAGGTGCTGGGCTATTTCCAACCATAATTTGTAAGTATCTTTCACACTAAATTCTCTTGCTTTACCCAAACACACTTCCATATATCCTCCATATTATGATAGAAAGGTACCTGATTAATTAGAGCTAACAAATCCAACAGGGCTTGGGTTTCATTCAAACAACAACCTCCTCCACTCGAACTTCCAAACCCATCTTCCATCCACTAAAGAGCCAATCTCAGAAATATTCACATCCTTAAATTCACAAATAGAATATAATGTACTAAATTCAGAATTGAGAATTCTTCCACCAATCCAAGGGTCCTTCTAAAATTTGGTATTCTTTCCATTCTCTACAATTCTCCTTATTCCCTCCTCAAACCAACTCCTCTGTTCACCTTTAATACTTTGACACACCTTCCACAAATCTTTCCACTAAGTAGAACATTGCCTCTAACCATTGAGGATTATTTAATGTTTTTTCACCATATCTAGAAGCTAGGACTTTACTTCAAAGGCATTATGGACAATTTAGCAGCCTCCACCTCCATTTAGCGAGAAGGCCCGCATTAAACAGTTCAAGATCCCTCAACCCCAACCCCCTTTCTTTAGGTAAGCATATTTTCCCCCATTCCACCAAAGCAATATTCCTTCTTTCTTTAAAACCTCCATGCAAAAACTTTGAATCTTAGAAATAATGGGCACAATAGACCTTGGAATTTAAAAGAAAGACAAAAAAAAAAATAGGGAGGGTTGCAAGGACAGATTGCAACAAAGTTATTCTACCACAAAAAAAAAAAGAAACCTTTGTTTGCAAGAAGAGAGTTTCCTAAGAAATTTATCAACAACAGGTTTCTAAGTACTATCACGTTTAGGATTAGCACCCATAGGAACACCCAGGAAAGTAAAAGCGATAGAGCCAACTTTACATTTAAAAAACATAGCCATATCAAGTAGAGTTTCATTCGAAAAGTTAAAACCCAACAACCTACTCTTATAAAAATTAACTTTAAGGCCAACATTAACTCAAAGCATATAAGAATAGATTTTAGAGCCACCAGATTGTCTCAAGAGGTCTCACCAAAGAGAATTGTATGAAACTTTATGGGCTTAGGCTTAACACTAAACTGACTCAAATATATATTTTTAATAACTTCTTCAAGTTTGACGACATGGCCAGCCCAAGGCTCAAACAACTAATGTGATGGATTTGAACCTCTAAATATTTAGATAAAAAAAAAGGGATCCAGGGAGAGACGAGACACCACAATATTCTTCACATTGTTTCTAAATTAACTTCTCCTTATTTTTACTTGCGTAACTTTTTCATTTGATGAATTAACTTCAACCCAATACCAACTAGTTGTAACTAATTGTACCATCCACAATTAGGTTCGTTAAAAATTTCTATATAAAGTTTGATAGTGTTAATTAATTATTTCAGATAATAAGATAAACCGATTAACAAATTAATAAGAATATAGTAATGTTGTAAAATAGTCCACAAATGAGGAAATACGTTCGCAAAGCTAGAAAAGGACTTTAATTTCAGCCGCATTTTATTTTCATGGATGGAAATTAATTAAAGAATGAAATGAAAGAGATTATATTGATGGAGAAGTTACTAGCTAGTTGCTGGCCGCATGAATGTGAATATGAATATTCAATATCTTGCGATGGAGAATTTTTATTTTCATTTTAATTATTTTTGAAGACTCGATGGAGATATTTTGATTGTGATGGAGGAGTTTATATTAGAATTTTGAGTTGGACATAACTCACTCTTAAAAGTTAGTTAATAAAAAGAGAATTATCACGCCACTTATATATTCTATGATGACCTACTTTTTAATGGATATGAAACTTCATCTTAAAATTTTACTGGCTAGTTGAGCTCGGTATATGTCTATACTGCTCTTGATGATAGCTGTTTTTTTTTTTACCAACACTAGCGTCATAATTCTGAAAATTCTCAAGTAATTAAAATTATAATTTAAGGATTTTTTATCAATTAAAAATAGTCACAAAATAAATAATCGTTGAATATTATAAATAAAAAAACCTGTTGGTGCATGAAATTAAAGTCAGAAGCCTCAACCAAAAAAAGAAGTCAGAATTGAAGCTAATATTTATGAAAACAGTGAGGACCATGAAGACTCTGGAATTGTTTCTTCAATCCAATTGTTATCTTGTCTTATTACAGTCAAGTGGGTCACTGTGAGTAACTATCAAAGACAAAATCCATGAAGTCACATCATATAATCAACCTCTAAGAAAATTATTAGCATAACAATATACTCGCTATATATAAGTCATATTTTTTAAAAATATTACCGTCTTTAATAAAGTTATCAATTAATATATGTTGATAGAGACTTTTAATATTTATTTTTGGGCAATTTTTAATGGTACAATTAATAATAGTGTTAGAGAAATAATTGAATAAAAGAGAGAAATATTAATTGATTTTATGCATTTATAAAAATAATTTTACTAAAAAAGTTGTTGAAAAGAAATATATTTAAAGATATATTTGATAAATTAACTACAATTTATTTATCTTGATAATTTAATTAAAAATAACTTATATATAAATTGGAGACAGTAATGTCCAAATCAACAAGAGAGAAGCCCCAAATTATTATATGTTGACACCATCATCACAGTTGAGAATGAGACAACTCTTTTTTTATATATCAGCGTTCAAATAGTGTTTGCGGACGTTGTTGTCCGAAAAATAGTAAAAATATGAAGGAAGCTACTCTTATTTTACGGACTACACAATCCGAAAATACTGTTCTGAACACTTATGTCTGTCATAAAGAGATTTCATTCCTAACTAAAGTGGTGTCAATTCTATATCATTATTATGTGTTTTGATGTCAATTTCCAAATGGGAGTACTCTACTCTTACAGCCCAACTTGAAAGCGAACCCATGATGTGCTCTTCCTAGGCCCACTTTCAACTTCATGTATTTAAAACATTTTGTTTTCATCCACTTCTTCATAGTTATCTTGACCAAAAATAATGTTCTTCTTAGTTATATTCAATTTGAATTCTATGTGTTTTCCATAAAATACAAATTGAAGATAATTGTGAACCAGGGAAACAGTATAATTTAAAGGATAAAATTATTTACACATGAAAAATTTGTCTTTAATTTTAAAAGTAAGGTTAATAATAAGAAATTGAATATAATAGTAAAAAATTCAATGGTCAGCATGCTTTATTGAGAATCGGCTTAAGCAATAGAGAGATTTCTACAAATAGATGGATAGCATTTTCAATTGCATTGTTACAAGTAACACATTGATCATCATATCTCCAACACCAAGATGTAGCAAATTTTCTTAACTTTCTTCATCAATTTAATTGTTTCATAGGGTAAATTGTGTTATTGATGAGACCTGCCATTTTGAATTTTGGTACTACTTTGCAAGCATTAGAATAGTGCCTAGGGAATAAATCTATGAAAGAACTCCTACCTAGCCAAACATGTAATTTTCAAAATTTTGTTGATGCCTCATTACCATCCCTTTTTTTTTTTTTTTTAACTTTCTTCGAAATGAGTCACCTTCAAACTCACATATGAGCCTATTGAATTATATTTTAACCACATTATTATATTTTTATTGAACTTTATTTTTATATTGGTGTCTAATAACCTTAATTACATTAGTTTTCATAAGTTGGACATAATAGAGTTTTTATACTTATTATTTGGGTTTATTTTAGATTTTTAGGCAATAATTTGGCACTGAAAAGTATTTGGGATTCAAGTTGAGTTTGAATAGGACTTTTTGCTATTCACATAATTAGATAGATTAGATCTCTCTTTTTACTATCCACACCACCCTTGAAGAGTAGAATTTCTATTTGCTCGCCACCATAATTAATCCAATAGTGCACCAAATACAATTACTTTTAAATATACTGAGTTTCACCAAAAAACATTGATATTAGAATTATTTTAGTAATATATCTAATATTTTTATTAGAGATTTTTTATAACATTTTAGTTTATTTTTTATTTAAATTTAATTTATTTTTATGTACTAAACTGCACTCATCACCCTTGAGATTTGGCTAAATTACACTACTCTACCCCATTCTTGAGGTAAAATTGCACTCCACCCCATTTCATTAACTATGGTTAGTTTCATTTTTTATTTATTTATTTATTTTTACAATGGTTAATTGATTATTTTTTACATTAAAATAGTTAGTTTTTAGGTTTGAATAAGTTTTTAGTCCCAACAATTTTTCTTTTTCATTTTAATCCAACTTAACTCAAATTTTTTTTTTAGTTCTTCATAATGTTAAAAAAAAATTTGACATTTTTTAGGGGTCCAAAAGAAAATTAAATAATAGGATTAAAGTTAAAAAATTTAAATTTTTTTATTGAAAATTAAAATTCAAAAATTCAAGGGACTAAATAATTTTTTTTTGAATTAATTTAGTTCTTAATTGATTTTTTTTGGTACATTAAAATGGTTAGTTTTTAAGTTTAAATAAAGTTTTAGTCCCAACAATTTTTATTTTTCCCTTTAATACAACTTAATTCAAAACTTTTATTTTTAGACTCTAATAATGTTAAATTTTTGCATCACATTTTTTCAGGGACCAAAAGAAAAATAAATCAAATAACAGGATTGAAGTAAGAAAAAAGTGACTAAATATAAAAATTAGTAATTAAAAGTACTAAAAAATTATATATTTATCATGAAATAAAATTTTATATGGATTAAAAACAAATGTTTAGAATTAACCAAAGGGTGGTTTGTCGTATAATTTTCTTTTTTAATTTTTGACAAAATTAATTTAATTTTTTTTAGTCTCTTGGCTTTTTTAATTTTAGTTTTCAATAAAAAATTTAAATCTTTTAACTTTAATCTTATTATATAATTTTCTTTTGGTCTTTTAAAAAATGTTATGAAAAACTTTAACAATATTAAGAACTAAAAATAAATTTTTTGAGTTAAGTTGGATTAAAATAAAAAACAAAAAATGTTGAAATTAAAAACTTATTCAAACCTAAAAACTAACAATTTTAATGTAGAAAATAATCAATTGACCATTGCAAAAAAATACTGAAATGAAATTAACCATAATTAATGAAATGGGGTGAAGTGCAATTTTATCTTAAGAATAGGGTGGAGTGCAATTTAGCCAAATCTCAATGCTACCTATACGGATGAGAATATAACAATAATTTTATAAATTATAATATTTTATTATTTCTAAATGACTAGTGCTCATTTTTTAAACATCAATTCTTTGTTTGGATTTAAGACTTGTATTTTATGCTGATTCTATATATTGTATTATATCTGTGTTATCATGTGAATTTTAGAATTTGCTATATCTCGTTTGCAATGCTAGCTATCAACGACAATTTAAATACGTATTTGTGTCTGACTTGTATCCACATTTGATATGTATTTGTGCCTGATATGTATCCGTGTCTGATATGTATTCGTGTCATACATTGAATATTTTTATTTTTAAATTTATAATTAAGAGCATAAATTTAATATTTTTTAAATATAACCAAATAAAAAGTTTTTAACAATATTTAAAAAAATAATAATTACTATAAAAATTACTAAAACACAACAATAACATCTTATTGTCAAAATTAAATATTAGTTTTTTTTTAAAAAAAAATCTAAATATTGCTACTTACTAATATATAAAATAATACAGTATTCTTTATATGTGTATATGATTTTTTTAAATAGAAAAATAAAAAAAAATTTAGTAAAATATAAAAGATGAAGAAATGAAAAATAATAACAAAAGCGCTCCCTCCCTCGCCCCCCTCAAAGTCCGTCCCTGGTCGTATCACACTTTTTAGATTACAATTAATTGTTATAATCACATCACTTTTGACCATATCTGAGCCATGTATTTTCTGTTCATATATATTAATTAAATATACAATATTATTTATGGCTCCTCAAATTTATTTTGTCTCTATGTTTGTTATATTTTTCTTTTATGTTATTTTTATTTACTCAATTACGATTTTCCCTCTTTTCAGCCCTTCAAATTTGAAAGGGAGAAAATTTGATTGCATCCGGTCTATGTGCTCATCTGGTGTGTATTTTCACCGCGTGGAAGGAATACCGGAAGTGAAGATTGGTGACTTTATTGATAAAACCTATACGATAAGAGAGCCTATCGACTCCCTTCAAACGATTGCATTCTGATCTCTCCTTCTCTAAGTAGCACCGCTCACAATCAGCGAGGCGATTGTATGCAGCTCACAATCAGCGAGGCAAGTATTTTTTTTATTTTTATCCAGTCCTTACACATTCTCTAAAAATTCAGAAAGTCAAGCAAACTTTAGGGATTCAAATCCCTGTAAAACCATCGAGTTTCTTGTGGAACATTAGAAAGGCCCACCCTGTTGAGAATCTCGTGACGGTCCCAAAGGTTTAGCCAATTTCAATATTAAAAGATTCTCATTCTCAAATCAACATGAGAAGCATACATAATAAATCCTAGGCAATAACATCACACACATCTAAAGATCAGATGGCACGAATGTGGTATTAGGTAATGTAATGGTTGGGCTGATAGGGGAGAGTGCATATTGTGTTTCGACTCTAGATGATAGCTTTCTTGTGGATGAAAAGGTTGTGGATGAGAGATTTGGTTAGGGTTTTCTGGCAAGTACTCATTTTGTCAAAGCTGGGTTTTTCAAAACTTTATTTAAGTACTTCCACGGGTAGAGGTGGTTCTTTTGAATGGATCTAATATTTCTTCATTAATAGATTTCTTTGATTGTGCTATTGAAACGTACCTACATCCCGGGTTCCATGCCCGGCTTTCCAGATGGCTCAATAGCCAACTGGGCCCATAACGGCGGCCCACTCTAGCATAATAACGCCAGCCCAAAAGGTATAAATACCGGGCAATAGGATAAAACCAGGTATGATCATCTAACCCTAAAAATAACTCTACACTCAGACCTATCACTAATTTGAGCGTCGGAATCTTTGCAGGTAACACCTGCTCCACGGCGGAGCATCTCGGAGTATCCCCAAGTTCACCGGACCATCGTTCTCGTATCTTGAATCCAGGTACGCATCAAAACTAAGGTTCTTAAATAGATAAATCTTTCGTAACTATGATAGATTTTCTTTTGAAAATTTTTGATATTTTTGTTAATTCCCTTTATTTTTCAAGGAGAAACTTTTTAGAGCTCAAGTAAACAAAGGGTTACGTTCCATCACTATCAAGAGCATCAATATCTGGTTTACGCGGTGGCATCACTTTTGAATCGTTTTGAAGCTTAAAGTCATTTATATTTCAAGTGTCATCTCTTCATGGAGTTAGTTGCTTGATTGAAAATACGGTAAATACCAACATGCAAGAATCCCAGGAGTTGCAGCAA
Source organism: Cyamopsis tetragonoloba (assembly GCA_037177725.1). NCBI lineage: Eukaryota > Viridiplantae > Streptophyta > Magnoliopsida > Fabales > Fabaceae > Cyamopsis > Cyamopsis tetragonoloba. The sequence continues at coordinate 37,893,758 of CM074120.1, read as the reverse complement.
GGAGAGGTATGTGATGATATATCCATTTCAATAAAATTTATGTGGTAGTAATTGTACATTTGTGGATTAGGCTTAGCTTTGTTGTTGAATGTCTAGCTGCTAAGAATTAAAGTATTGTCCAAATTAAAATCCCATAAAGAGGTTTTGGGAACCACTAATTAAAAGTTTATAAAATCAATATTGCTTGAACTGAAAGATTTAATTTTGCTAGTGCTTCGTTACCTGTAAATTTGCTTCCATTCAATGCCTGATTTTTAGCAAGAATATTGTTAAGTAAAAATCATCCTTGATAAAAATAAAATATAAAATCAACCTAGTATTTTTGCAATGCCTTCTTGTTAATTGATGATGTTATACAATTTCCTAAAAGTTTTCCTGATTAATGTGAAGATTCAAGGCAAATCAATCTGGCCTAGATGAGTGTTAAAAACAATTGACAACAAGGGTGAGTCATTTTTTGTTCCCACTGAAGAATCCCAAGCACAAAAAGTTTGGAATCAGTTCACAAAGTATTTTGAAATATTTTTCTGTCTTTATTATTCAAATTTAGTTGTCCTATTGCAATTTTTCTTTTGAGACACTATGCCAAAATGAGGCAGGCACAAAGCATAATTTACTACTTCTGTGCCTAAATGCCATCCTATGGGGTATACTTTGGATCTTTATTTTCCTCTGATTTCACTCCTTCTCAATAGATCAGGACTAAAATTTGCTTGTTCCTATACAATTTGATAAAATATTATCAATGGATGTTTTTTTATTCTGCCCTCTCTCTACTGCTATCTCCCACCCCCAAATAAAAAAAATCAATTTTGTCCATTATAATGTATCTGGATAAATTACATTTCTCTTTTGGCTTCCACATGATAACAGGTTACAATTTGTGATACATGTGGGGTCCAAGGGTACCAGCACCTTCTCATTACTTGTCACAAGTGTCAAGATGGCGCCCAGCACACGTAAATATTTCGATCTGTTGCATCTTAATATTTTTTTAAGTGATTTGCGTGCCTATATACTTCTTTTATCCTGCTTCCTGGTGAAGTAAAATTTGTCTTTTGTTTCTTTCTCGTCAATCAGTTATTGTATGCGTGTTAAACTGCATAAAGTTCCTGATGGTGAGAGGGCATGTGAAGAGTGTTCGCTGAAGGAAGGGACCAACAAACTAGTGAAAGATAAAGTTGAAGAGCCCCCCAAAAGAAAGACAGGACGTTCATCTAATGGTTCACCAAATGCTGAATCTAACAAAGCTTCAAGATCAAAAATCAGATCTTCAAATGCTAGCAGAAGTGGGGAAAATGGGTTAAGTTCTCCATCTCGATTAACACCTAAAAGACACCTACTCCCATTAGAAAAAGCTCAGTCAACGAAAAGGGCTAGGACTCTTGAATCGAATGTTGTATCCCCCGAGTCATCCAAACCCTCTAACCACTCTACACATCGCGAGGATTCATCAAACCCGAAGACTAAAGAGAAGAAAAAGAGTGGAAAAGATGCAACTTCTAGTGGCAAAACTTTATTTTCAGGATCCAGTTTTTGTAACTCTGATGCTATTGAAAGTACTGGAATTTTAGTTCAATTATTACAGGCAAGCAATTACAAAATCCTTGAAGAACCAAACTGTTCCTATGATAAGAATAAAAATGAAAGCCAGCAAGCTAACCACCCGACAAAAGTTGCTACAGATATCAGTATAAATAAGTTATGTGCAGACTTTGCTTTTGATGAAAAGTCCTTCTTGAGAGATTTGGCCCAAATAGAGGCAACACTTCTTTCACATGGTTTGGTCATGCCAAAATCTCACTGCTCATGGCTGTACGACACTTCCTCTTCGTTTTAAGCTTAATCATTCAGCTTGTTTGTAATTATTCATGCAGAGGTAAATTTCAGATTCACGACAATACAGGGAATGAAAGGACTTGTGAAGGGATTCAAGCTCACTTGTCAACTCTTGCATCACCTCGTGTGTTGAAGCAGTGTATAGGCTTCCTGAGAATATGGTATTGGAGGAGCTACCTCGCTTGATGACTTGGCCAACTCAAATCATGGGACTTCAAGTCACTGAAAAGAATATTGGTCTCTACCTTTTTGCAAAGGACGTCCATAGGTTTGTTTGGCCTTTCTTCGTAACTAATAAACTAATAAACTCATTTAATATTGTCTACTTATATGTATTTTTTTTCAGCTATAGAACATTTTATAGACAGTTGATGGACCACATGATCTTGAATGATTTGGCTCTAAAAAGAAATTTAGGTGGAGTTGAGCTTTTAATTTTTCCATCTAACCTTCTGCCTGAAAAATACCAGCGTAAGAAATTGTCTTTATATATGTTTAGTCTTCAACTTCATTGACAATTATGTTTGTCTTCCATACTTTAGGTTTTAACTATAATGAGTCCTTTTTGTGTTCATTTTCCTATTTTTATTCCTTGCTTCTTGTGCTTCGCAGATTGGAATGGAATGTTGTACTTCTGAGGTGTATTCAGAGGAAAAATAGTGAATAACTCAGCAAACACGCTAGTGTCAAATTCTCCGAAGGTATTGACATTAGTGAAACAACTCTACTTGCTCTTTTTGACAAAGAAAAGATATAATATAATATACTTTAAAGTACTAAGGCATAATAATCGTCTAATTTTATTTAATTTAGATTTAGATGTTGATTGGTTGTCGCATCTGTCTCTTATTACCTCTTTACTGAGTCAACTCCTTGTTTATATTCTTTTTTTGCAAAACATAATTGATATGTCTGCTTCATAAATATTGCATAATTATTCCCTGTATGTTTGTCTTCCATTAGACCAACTAAACTGATTTTCATTTTCACATAATGATTTTTCGCTATGTTAAGGTTATCAAATAAAAGTTAGTTAAAGAAGAAGGGCTTCAAGTTGGTGTTCAGCCAATGTATTTGATATTCTAATTCATTTCGTTGAGTAAATGCCAGTTTGGTTTGGACTCAAGTTTAGTGAATGGAAATCAAAACATAGACTCAATTGTCGTAGTCAACTCATTTTTTTAGAAAAAAAAATATTCATCAAGAGCAACATAATAAAAAATGATAAGAATTTGAACAAATGTATATATGTATGTCAATTTAGTATGAAAATGTAAATATGTAATCACTACTCCGAGCTAATGCTTACACACTGCTTTGCAGCTAGACAATAGAGAGAATGTGAAAAGTTTTGCACTTGATCTGAATGCTTATCCTCAGGTTGGATATGACATGGAAATAGATGATGGAATTCGCAAAATTGACGGCCTAAGCGGTATAGGACCTTCAGGATACGAAACTGTTATGGTTGGAGATAACTCTAATGGTGAAAAAGATGAAGATGTAGAGCTTGCTGTTGCTGATGCTAATCTGCACCACCTAAATCCAGCATCGGAAAATGGCTGTGTTGATATGGAAATCAATGTTTATAATCCGGTCAGCGAATATGATCGGACCTTTTGGGAAATTGTGGAGGCTTTAATGTATCTCTCTGGGTACACACCATGGAATTGAATGCCTTGTGTGAAGATGACCTCTTAATTTATAGTTTCCATCATTTATCATGTGTCGAACAATAGCACCAATTTTTTTCCCAAATAGGAAACTCAACACCATTATTGAAGCTATGATACCATCTTAGATTTTATTTATTAAGATGAGCTATGATACCATCTTAGATTTTAAGTTTGGGTCTAACTCACTCTTAAAAGCTCGTTCATAGGAGAAAAGTTGCCACATTACTTATAATCTTATATAGTCTATGATAGTCATATGCTTAGTCAATGTGAAACTTCTAACACAAACTAAACTAAAAATTTGGGTTAGTTTGTGTTATTGGCTTGATTTGGTTTAATGTTTTCAAACTCACGCTATTAGTTTGAGTATCGAGTCGAGAAATTCTGAATCCGAACAAATCCAATCCAATTTGAATACAATGTCAACTATTCCTTTTATTCTGAAATACTATTAGTCACTTTAGGCTAATGCATAAGTATTAAGAAAAGTACTAACTATTCTAAAATCTAAAAAGGTTAATGCTTGTATGACAATATAACCCCTCTTTTAAAAGTCAAAATCACAAATTAACGATTTAATATTATTCCTTAATAAAACTAAAAATTCAAAATCACAAATTAACGATTTAATATTATTCCTTAATAAAACTAAAAATAAGTAAAAGAATGATAGATTTGAAAGAATATTATTCAATTGAAAACAATGTACTATTTAATATTTTATTCAAAGTGATAGATCATCATTCCAAGTCATGCGGAAGAATTGGATCGGATAGGCAACAATGTGTAAAGTGCGAATCTGGCGGAATAACATTCCGCCGGTGGTGGTAGCGTTCCCTCGCCACCACTAGGTGGCGGTGCTGTGAAGGAACTTTCATGGAGGATGGGTTTGGGAACACTCATGATAATTGGAATTAAGGTTGGACGAAGGTCCTTTAATGCTTGTGCCGTCAATTTTATTAATTTCATCTATTTCCATGTCAACTCCATCCTAAGGACAAACATTCAAATCAAGTGCAAAACTTTTCACATTATCTCTATTTTCTAGCTGCAAGGCCGTGTGTAAGAATTTAGGTTGGATAGGAACCTAAATTCCAATTGCCACCACTAGATAAAAATATTTAAATTAAACTTTAAACTTCAAAGTGCATAATATATTATTTTCAGAAAGCTTTAAATAGTTTAGATAATATAAAAAATATATTTTAATTTTTATTTTGAAAAACATCATGTTCTTCAAGTGTATAGTACGAGATCTCTAATTTTTTTTGTGCAATTTTAGAAATTTTAAAACAATTATGTAAATTGAATGAGAAACTTAAAAGTAAATAAACCTTTTTTATTTAAAAAACATCTTATTTTTCAAATGTATGGTACACAAACTTTGAAAAATGTTGTGATTTTTAAAATATTAAACATTATGTAAGTTAGGTTAGAATCTTCAAAGTGAATAACACATAAATTTCAAAAAGCATCAAATAATTTATTTAGATGATTTAAAAACTAAATTTTCATTTTTATTTCAAAAATCACCCTATTCATACGATCTCCAAATATAATGCTACAATTTTAAATAAATAAAAAACTAAATAATAAAAACTTCAAAATGAATAATATATTTTTTAAAAAAGATTCAAATAATTTAGGTAATTCAAAAACATCCTTTTTTTTTTATTTCGAAGAATACCATATTAGTGTATAGTACACAATATATAAAAAAGCTATTGCAATATAAAAAATATTTAAATTGAGATTCAAACTTCAAAGTGCACAATAAATTTTTAACAGAAAGCTTCAAATAATTTAGTTAATTTAAAAAATGCTTTTTCATTTTTATTTTTCAAAACACTCTGTTCTTTAGGAGTATAGTACACGATATCTAAAAAAAATGTTACAATTTTAAAAATATAAAAAAAATATTTAAATTGAGCTTGAAACTTGAAACTGCATAATACATTGTTTTCAGAAAGCTTCAAATAACTTAGTAATAGAGGAAAAATATTTTCATTTTTATTTTGGCAAACACCATGTTCTTTAGGTGTATAGTACACGATCTGTAAAAAAAATTGTTGTAATTTTAATAATATGAGATATTATGTAAATAGAGATATATAGAATTTTAATGTGAATAATACATTGTTTTCATAAAAATTAAAAAAAATTAAGTGATTTAAAAACTCCCTATTCCTTTTTTATTAAGAAAAACATCATGTTCTTCAAGTGTATAAGTATACGATCTCTAAAAAAACTGTTGAACTTTGAAAACAAAATTATGTAAATTGAACAAGAAACTTCATACTAAATAATACATTATTTTCATAAATCTTCCAATAATTTAGGTTATTTAAAGACACCCTATTTATTTTTATTTCATAAAACACCCTAAGGGTATAGTACACGATCTCTTAAAAAAATGTTGGAATTTTAAAAATATAAAGAATTATGTAAATTAGGCTAGAAACTTCACGTTGAATAATATATTGTTTTTAAAAAGCTTCAAATAATTTAGATAATTTAAAAAGTAACTTTTCATTTTTATTTCGAAAAATGCAGTATTCTTCAAGTGTATAGTACATGATCCTAAAAAATCGTTGCAATTTAAAGATATAAAAAAGGCTTAAATATGTTTTTAGTCCCTGAAATATTGGATTTCATTGACTTAAGTCCATAACATTAAGAATTTAGGTTTTACGTCCCTATAAAATTTGAAATGGTGATTTAAGTCTCTTTAAAAAAAAATTTGGGTGACTTAAGTCCCTAATCTAAGGACTTAAGTCAAAAATTTTCACATTTATCAAGGACTTATGTCACCTAAAAAGTTTATTAAAGGGACTTAAATCACCACTTCAAATTTTATAGGGACGTAAGTCCTAAATTCTTAATGTTAAGGACTTAAGTCAATAAAATTCAATATTTCAGGGACTAAAATCATATTTAAGCCTATAAAAAATTATGCAAATTGAGATAGAAACTTTAAAGTGAATGTGAATTTTTTAAAACAAAATATTCAAATAATTTAGGTAATTTGAAAAGAATATTTTAATTTTTATTTCGAAAAACACTCTATTTTTCAAGTGTATATAGTATACAATCTCTACAAAAACTTGTGTAATTTTGAATAATAGATAATTTTATAAAATGAGCTAGAAAATTTGTAACACCCTAACACAAAGTGGCCTCAATCTAGAAGGGAAGAACATACATGATATTCAAATGTTCAAAAGGCCTTCCCTGAAAATACATGCACTACTTAGTCATAAGACTTACATAACTAGTATATCATATTACATGAGTGAGAGTTACACACATTCTACTTGACTTAAGTCTCAGAGCATGAGTCTAAAAGATAACAAAATAGGAGCTCCATCATAATATTTACCATGTAGATTCACAAAAATAAAAAGTAGGACTTCTAAACATAATTCTTCTACTTCTTGGCTCCCGCATTAGAATCTTCAAAATTACCTGCAATAATATAACCGTGAGATACATGCATTCACACATATCTTAGCAACCCCCGGTTTGTTCAAAAATATGTTTACACAGTGTTGCAGGCAACAAGTTGCAAAACTATCCTCGGTTTGATCTTCTATGACTACATAAACATGTTTGTTTGGCATTGAAGTTTGGATACTTAAGCTTGGTAATATTATATGCTTTCGTGACCATCTCATGGTACACTACATTGGTCATCTATGAATGTCTTAGGAAAAAGGGTGATATACTTGTCTAATCCTTTTACATATCTTCTTACCCATGTTTGATGTGACTCTTACTAATATATGCATATGTATATCTTGGACTTGATTATTAAAAGTGGCAATTATTGATTTGAGATCCATACAATCTCTCTTCCTTTCACATGCTTATAAGTTATTTTTGATAAAATTAAAAGGGGGAGAATTAAGATGCTTAAAAGTGATCTAATAATCATGGGCATAATTGATTCTGAAAGGGGGAGAAGAAAGTTGTGATATATGCTACATCCTATGAAATTTGCAAAATGGAAGGAATATATTGAAAATTTCATTGCTTAGTATGCTTCTTTTTCCTTGATTAATTATGTAGAACTCTCAAATTAGTCCCTGAGATTGTAGGCGTCAGGCAGATTAGTCCTTGAGATTATGAAAACCTTAAATTAGTCCCTGACTTCGCAAAACGACATGCATTTTAGTCCTTTTACCTATTAAATAACTTTAAAAAACTAAGTAGAAACGAACTAAAATGAATTATTTTTTGCAAAGTCGGGAACTAATTTAAGGCTTTCATAATCTCAGGACTAATCTATATGACAACTATAATCTCAGGTGTTTTGATGGTTGTGATTGTGTTTCTTCCCTATGATAAATTAAGCTTTGATATGGACTTTTTGTTAATGACAAAAGGGGGAGAAGAACGGAAAAAATGGAGAAAATAAATGGAGAAGCTAATTGTGATTTTTTTGTGACTTTGTGATTTTACATGGCTTTGTGTTTCTCTTGGTTCATTTGGTGACTTGTGCTTCTCTTGATTTATTTGTGATTTATTTTTTCTTGAACTTGCCTATAAGTAGTTTTGAAAGGGGGAGTGCTTATAGGAAGGGGGAGAAATTGAGTTTCCTTGCTACTAACCCCATTTGCAAGTATTTCTTGAGTTTCTAACTTCATAGGTTGTAAGATCAATCAAATCTCAAGGAGTTTGAATGTTAAAGAGCTGAGCTTATTTTGTCATCATAAAAAGGGGGAGATTGTTGACCCAAAAGGTTGAAGACATGTGTTTTGATGAAGACAAATGACCTTAGCAAGAAAAGAAGAAATAAGGCAAAACTTCACTTAAAGAGAAGGCAAAGCCAACAAATGAAGAAGATTATTTTGTGTATTGTTTGTTAGAGTTGAATCTAGGATCATTGATTTAGTTTTGGTAAAGAGTGATATCATTAGTTGATTTATATGATTGCCATATGCTTGATTGATCATGAAGATGATAAGCCAACTATATTTATATTAAATGACCCCAAATGTGCTCCATTAGCTTCACATGAGTCAATTGGTGATATACTAGGTGAACTCCTTCTATTTCTTTGTTTTTGATTCAATTTGTAAATTGGTGACATTGTAATTTGAATTGAATTCTTGTTATTTTTTGTGAGTGTGAAAGTGGGTCAAGTGCTTGACACCTCTAACCCATCAATCTTGCTCTTCTTAGTTAATCTATGGAGATTGGGGGCAATAAGCTTGCCCAAAGGGTTTTTCTTGTGTGGTGTATATAAAGTGTTTGATTGAAATCCTAAGAGAATTCTTAGGTGTATTATGGCGTAAATCTTAAGGGGTTCACTTAAGTGGCTTGTGTGAAAGTCATAGGTGGTGGCTTAGGCATTGTGTGCTTGTGCTAAGAGTATAACTTCTAGTGAATTGTGAAAATCACTAAAGCGATATCTTTAGGTGAAAATCCAAGAAATGGAGTCTCTTGGTGGAATATCCAAAGAAGTCTTCGGAGGAAGCATAAATCCTAAGGGGAGCTTTGATAAGTGAAAATCATACGTATTTTTATGCTTTAAATTATGCACTTTTCAATGTGTTTTAAGTTGATTTTGATGGAAAATTATCCAATTTTAGTAATTGCAAGTTTTAGGTAAAATTATAGTTCCTTTAGTGTTTTTATATTGAATTGAGGCTAATTACATGAATTTTAACTTAGGTTGGAGCCTGGACGAGTTGAAGGCTTGGAAAATGGCTAGAAGAGGCTTAAAATGCAAATTTGGAATTTCAGGCCAAATTAGCCGTGGCAAATTATTTTAGCCACGGCGAATTTTCACTTATTCTCTAGTTGATCCAGATCTTTTGGGTGTGGAGAAAATTTAGGAATACTTTAAATTAAATTGATTTATCTTCTCTCCAAAAATATTTTCAATTCAATCCATCTATATTTTAGGAGTTGATGATTATCTTAATTTGATTTATTTTGTTTATATTGATCAAATAATAATATTTTAGAATTTTATTTGTAGATAAGCGGACTGCGGAGCAAGGAAGTGCCTAAAAGATCATGATAGATCCTATTGGAAGATTTGTGGACTAAATAATTCATGGAGTGTTCTATTCTATCTTATCTTTAAGCAACAAAAGTCATGTCTTAGATTCTATAAATACATGTAATTAGTGCTAGGTCAAGGGGAATGCTAGCTATAAGACACGGCTTCTCTCTCTTCTCTCTCTAGACTTAGTTTTCTCTAGGTTTAGCTTCTCCTTGTGAGCGAGAAGATGGGATGGGATTGAATCTTAACGCAACATATCCAGAACCCCAGGAGGATTCATTCATGGAGCGCGACGGAGGAAGGAGAAATACGTTTCCACTGCCTCAATCCTCCTCAATGGAGTTTCTCCTATCCCTCTTCTCCTTCCTTTATGTTTTATTTTATAGTTTATTGAATGAATTTGATTACGTTGAAGTATGACCGTTTCTTTACTTATCTATGAAGTATTTTACTTGTCTGAGTATATATGTCGTGTTTAATGCTTTTGGGTACGTAGCTAACATTCAATTGAATTGATTACTCGTATTTAGACTGGAGACGGTAATATATGAGTGTGTTTCTTGCACATTATTCCATGTACGTTGTAGATCTAGATATAGACTATACTTGCATGTGGTCGTTGTGAGTTCTTATGTTTAATGCTTGTGTTTGGCTTAGGAGAGTCAAGGGATTGATCTCTTAGGTTAAAGTCAAAGATTATTGAGTCAAGGAATTGATCATTAATTAACTTTGTGAACTTGGCTCAACAATAAATTATAGAGTAGATTAATGAGGCTTTCGGTAATTCAAAATGGGCTTTGTCTATGAAGTCCCCGGATGCGTAACCAATTTGTATTTGATCTTAGATGAAGCTTTAATTCTAGTTTTGTTTTTCTATGAAATCTTCTCTTGTTGGAGTATTGATTGTTGTTTTTAATGCTTATGTTGTGACTCATGCTTATGCTAGGAATAGTGAAATATGAGTGTGCTCTTATTGATGCCATGGTCATTGTTAGTCTAGGGGTAGATAATGATGAGTATGTGGTCTTGTTGAATTTAAGTCTTAATGCTTGTTTTAACTTAAGGTGGCCAAGAGATTGGAATCTTGAGTTAGGGCAAAGCTTAATGAACCGAGGGATCGGTCTTTAATTAATTTAATGAATTCAACCAACATCAAGTGAATTGCGATTAGGATAATGAAATTAGGAATAATTCAAAGGATGCTTTTCAACCACTTCCACCATCATATAAGGGTGCTTTTCAACTAGAGGCAGATTGTTAGGGCTAGTAAGTACTTGTTAGTTAATTTTCACTAAAGATAATTGTCTTGTGCAGGACCAACTTATCTTGAGGAAGATTGGCGTTACTACCATAAGGAATGGATTATATGCTCTAATGGATTTGTTAACATTGTTTCTTCACCTGCTGCAAATTCTATTAGTGTAGATAAAGGAAATATTTGGCATGTTAGGTTTGGCCATCCTCCTTTGGAGAGGATGAGCAAACTAAAACAATACTATACATACATTGATGTTAATAAAAATTTTGTGCCTTGTGATGTATGTCATTCTTCTAGACAAAGAAAGATTCCTTACAAATCAAGTGATAATGTTGCTCTTATAATTTTTGATCTTTTAAATTTTAATATTTGGGGACCATTGTCTATCCCTTCAATTCTTAGTCATAAATATTTTCTCACTGTGGTTGTTGATCATAGATGGCATACATGGGTATTTTTCATTAAATCAAAGGCTGAAGCATCTAATCAAGTCAAATCCTTGGTTAACCTGATTGAAACTCAACATAACAAAGTCATTAAATGTATTAGAAGTGACAATGGGCCTGAATTTCAATTAAATGATTTATATGCATCAAAGGGAATAATATATCAAACATCATGTATATTTTGGACTTATGTTATGTCACATGCATATTTTATTTGTGGCTAGAGCTCTCATACATAAATCTAATATTCTTGAAATATTTTGGACTTATGTTGTGTCACATGCTATTTTCATTATAAATAGACTACCTAGCAAGAAAACTATTAACATGTCTCCTTATAATATCCTTCATAATAAAATTGCTGATATCTTAGATCTTAAATGTTTTGGTTATCTTTGTTATGCCTCCACTTCAGCTAGAAACAGAAAGAAATTAGATTGTAGAGCTATAAAATTCATGTTTCTAGGCTTTAAAGAAGGTGTAAAAGGCATAATTTTGTTAGACATGAACAACAAGGAAATCTTTCTTAGTAAAAATGTCAAATTCTATGAAAATGTATTTCCTTTTATAGACAAACAGGAAAAGGTTTTTGACTACTCCTTGTACATTCAAGGTCCCTTGGTTGGTTTAAAAAGTCAGTATCTAGAAGACATAGAAGAAGGAGAGCCAGGGAATACAGATGTTCCAAACTATACTATAACAGAAGGTAGAAGGAAATAAACAAGAAAAAAGCGAGCACCTGAATATCTTGAAAACCATAAAAGGAATATAACAGGAGATGATGGAACTTATGACAAAAGTTTTGCAAATACTACTCAGAAGCATCAAAGTGTTGAAAGGATCAAATACCCTATAAATAACTATGTAGGGTATGATAATCTATCAAAACAACATTGACATCTATGTCTCACCTTGTCCACTGATACAAAACCTATGAGTTATGAAGAAGCTATTCAATATGCATGCTGGAGAGAAGCCATCAAGGCTGAACTAAAGAACAAGACTTAGGAATTAGCTAGACTACCTCCAAATAAGAAGGCAACCATATGTGATAGGCAAATGCTATACTAGCAAGTGCATTAGTTCATTTAAGAGAATATAAGGTGAATAGGGGTATCGTTTTCCACAGGGACTATATAGAAGAGTATCAAATCCCTTATGTAACATATTCTTGAGGTTAATTCAAGTTCTAATCAATCAATTGAAAGTAACAATCCACAATTATAGACTAAGTCTATTCCTAGATTATTAGCCCCTTTGCTTTATCTTAAATCCCCTAATTCCTTAGACCAATTTTAGAAAAAACAAGAGAAGAAGGTGGATTTCACAAAACCTCATAACCTACAAGTCATATTCCTAAGGTCATGCAAGAGTATGGTGAATTACAACCGTTCCAATACAATTATCAATCTTCCAATTGCACAATTGCATCTAGATCAAATTCCCTATTGACTAATTCAAGTGTAGCATTCACATCAGAAGCAATTCTATATAAATTGAAATTAATCAACAAGAAGAAGCATTAAGAGAAGAAGTAATCACTCAATTGAAGAAGGGAAACATTGAATTAACCTTCAAAATCAATTACATAAGTTTGGGATCAAAATCCCCAATTCCTTAACCTAAGAGATCTAACCAAGCATAATGGCAAGAATAGAAGGAGAAGAGAAGAAAACCATAGAGGAGGAGTAGTCCATGGATCCTTGATGAATATGTTCTCACAAGATTCTTCCAGACTCCAAGAACCCTCAGAACTAGAGAGAAGTGAGAAGAAGGAGAGAAATCGCGCCTAAAACTCAATTATGAATCAAAGAGTTCCGAAAATAACTAATTTCTCCCTATATATAGCAGGTCCCTAGCGCGTGCACACGCTTGGTGGGCATAGCCTACGCTCAGAATTCTTCCATTTCCTTGTCACTAGCGCGTGCACACGCCTTGGTAGCGTAGCCTACGCTCTAACTTGCTTCTCCAAGCCTTAGGTAACGCGTGCGCTCGCCCAGAGAGCGTAGCCTATGCTCTAACTCCCGAGAGCTATCTTCAACTTGGCGTGGGAAACTTCCTTTTGAGCGTGAGCACACTTGAAACTAAGGCGATTTCCATGAAAATGAGCATGGGCACCCTTCCCCTTAGTGGATCCTTGCTTGATCAACTTCTCCTCATGCTTTATGGCTCTTTCTAACGCTTTATTCATCAACTTCTCCAACTCTTGATCTACAACATCATTAAAACAACTAAACAAGGATCAAAAAGTGGGAATTTCTCATGAAAACACTAACAAAATCAAAAAGTCCTACTCTAAACCAAAGCATTCAAACAAAGGAGAAAATTCCATAGTTTTCATGCTTCAAAACTCTAAACTAAACTCAAAACAAGGTGAAAACAACTCCTAAAACATAGATAAGTGGATACTTATCAATATGCAAATGGATATTTAAGACAAAAAGAAAGGCAGATGGAAGCTTGGAAAGGCAGAAAGCTCGGCTAGTGGCAAGAGGATTTTCTCAAACACAAGGGCTTGATTACACAGAAACTCTTTGCCCTATGGTTAGAATGTCAACTGTGAGGATTCTACTCACTCTTGTAGCTGCAAAGGGTTGGACACTTTAACAATTAGATGTCAACACTGCTTTCCTCCATGGAGAGCTAAAGGAGGAGGTCTGCATGAAGATACCTCAGGGACTAGATGTGAAGGATGCCTCCCTGCATGCAGACTCAAAAAATTACTATATACCTAAAGCAAGCAAGCAGAGAGTGGAATCACAAACTTAGCTTTTTTCTTATTCAGTTTGGATACATTAAATCCAAATCGGATTACTCCTTATTCTCAAAACAAACTACAAATAGACTAACCTTCATTCTTTTCTATGTAGATAACTTGTTGTTGGCTAGATGTGACCTGTAGAGAAAATATGCGCTGGATATCTTGAAGGATGCAAGTCTCATGGCTGTCAAACCATGCAACATACCAATTGACAACAAAGTAAAATACATCAAGGACTTCTTTGTGGGAGGAACTCCTTTATCTAACACACAATCGACTAAAAATTTGTTATGCAGTGAATCACATAAATCAATTCGTGTCAAGCCCTATAGAGATCAACTATCAAAGAGCAATAAAGATCCTTAAACATGTGAAAAAATCACCAGGGATAGGTTTGTTCTTTCCAACAGAACCCGATTTTTCTCTAAGAGGGTCCACTGATGCTGATTGGGGTGGATGTGTCGAGTCTAGGAAATCCACTACCGGATATTGTTTCTTTGTTGGATCATCTCTAGTCTTGTGGAAGAGCAAGAAACAGAATACACCATTAAAGTCATATCTTCAGAAGTATAATATAGAGCATTAGCCCAGGGAACTTGTGAAATCAAATGGATCTTGAAACTCTTCAAAAATTTGCACATAACACCAAACCTACCTATCCCTCTTTTCTGTGACAACGAATCAGTTGTTTACATTGTATCCAACATGTTGGTCTACTGGCTAGAGAGTGAAGCTTTGAGTAGAAGCATCCCGGTTCGAACCCTTGTAGACTCACTTTGGCCTATCAAAACAAAAATTAGCTGCTTACATTGGGAATAATCCAATGTTCCATGCATGAGAGAACAAAGCATAAAGAGATAGATTGCCATATAGTAAGAGATGCAGTGGAGAAGGAAATTGTGCAGCTTATGGTCATTCGAAGTAACTCTCAAGTGGCAAATATCTTTATCAAGAGCCTTGCTTTGAAGATGTAGAATTCAAGCTTAGAATGAAAAATATATACATTCCAGCTTGTGAGGGCATGTTAAAGGAGGTGAAGATAAAAATGATCATAGGAGTACAAAAGAGAGCAAAGGAAGCTGAGAAAGAGATTTGAAGAGTGAAAGAAGAAGGGCTTGCTTGCAATATCTGCGAAGTTATAAAGAAGCTCAAGTTGTTTTTAGTATTGTTAAATAAGCCTCAGAGTTTTGCTGATTTGTCCCTAATGTTCCTACCAGTAAAACAGTTATTTTTGTGTTCTGTTTTTTCTAGTTTCACTGATTCATGATATTGAAGGTGTGAAAAAAGCTATTTATGCAAAATAAATGCTATTGGCAGAGTATATAGTAATTCATAATAATAAAAAAAGAATCCGAAAAAGAAAAAATAAGCATAAAATCGAACAACATGAAACTCATTCCTTGTAATAAATATTAGATAAAATAAAATCTTATGCAATTAATATCGTTATTCTTTTTTCTTATATATTCAGTTATGTTATTTTCTCAATCTTTATTCTATATCTGGCCACAAAACTAGTCTTTATGGCATTCGTTTGCATTACATCTCAAAATAATATTATTATTATTAATTAGTACTCACTACCGCTTTCATTCTATTATTTCTTTATAATTCTTCTGCCTGCCATGGTCAAAATGGACAAACAGAAAATTCAATTTTCTTGTTGGTAGAATCAAATGCTATAGTCAGACACACACATCCAATAATGTATATTATATATAAATTTTTTATTTAATAAATACAAAATTGCTAACTTTAATGATGATAAAAAGAATAGCACAATAAACAATATTCTCATGTTAGTGAGTGTCAATTTCATGAATAAACAAAACGTCTACGAAATACCACAACAAAGTGTGTTTGGATCACTGTACGATCTAGCAGTTGGATGTATGGATCTAAATCTTTTATTTTTTTCTTTTTTTTATTTAACGTTGTGTATAAATAAATTAATAGTTTTTTTGGTATTGAAACTAACTAACATTTGGATCGTCTAATATTACTAGAGAGGATTCAAATTCAACGAAGCTCTATGACATAGATGATTGTTTTAAGTATGCTAGGAATTCAAGTCTCGATTATAATAAATTAATCTTACAATTTGGACTTGGGTCTAACTCACTCCCAAAAGCTAGCTTGTAGGAGGAGGATTATCACATTCTTATAAACTCAACAATAGTCATAGGTGATTAATCTTCAGTTATTTTCTAGAAAATTATCATAATATAAATAAGGTGAAATGCATGCCAAGAAGGTCGTCAGGAGGCTTTTGTCGTGGCCTGGGAAGACTTGAAGGCTTTCAATCAAGGCTCTTTAATTTTGTGTTTAATTAATTTAATCTATCCTTTAATTTAATCGTTTTTTTTTTATCGTCATGGCATTGACAGAATTTGCCAGCATTCATATTTAAAAATATATCTTAATTATTTCAATCAGAAAATAATAAAAAAAGTTGAAATCTTTGTCGGTATTCTTCGAATCTGTTTCCGAAATCGTTGCTCTCGTCAAGGGATTATGCTGAGTTTCAAGTCACTTAACTTTATTGAACATTTCTTTTAAATATTTGCAAAAAGGAAGTGGAGAAGACCATTATTGTTCATTTCACACTATTTTTTTTTCTTGTTTATGGCTTTTAATTTCTTAAGGCCTGCTTATTTAAGTTTTTGCAATTATTTTACACGAGATATCACAATGAAAAGTTATAATTTATGTGATTTTGTGTATTTTTACTTTTTATTATATTAAAATTTAAAACAAACACACACTTATTCAACCTGACAGTTTTCATTCCTAGAGTTTCTTGCATTGATTATTCCGTGAAGACATGTCATAGACTTCAGGTAATACTACTGTTTCTGTGTGGAATTTTAATTAAAATTTATAAAAAAAAATAAATGTAAAACATACATTCGTTAATCCAAATATTATTCTTCAATTCATGACATTTGAGTCCATCCTACTTATAAAAGGTTATCAAAATAAATTATGTAGTCAAATAATATATATATATATAGGGATTAACTTATACTAGTGTAAGTTGATGATAATTTTTACACCGCCAATTATTTATTAATTAATAATTTTCTTACAAAATCAATTGATAGATTAAAACTTCTATATACAAAATTTCACGTCAATCAACGTACTAAAACTCCATCAACGTACTAAAAATAATTAAATTAAAATATAGTTTTAAAATAATAAAAATAATAAGTATATCAATGGAGTACTAAACGATCTAGAATTGATGTAAAATTTTGTAGAGATGATCTATATGATAAATAGTTTTAATTCAACGGTGAATTTCGTGAAAAAAAAACTGACATACCATTTCTAATTAATGTCAAAATTGATGTAAAGCTAATTGGTATATAATCATGAGCACATATAACTCATATATAAGTTAAATCAAGATTTTTATTTTACTTTTCAATTTTTTGATATTAAAAAATAGTTAAATATAAAAGTAAATGAATTGTATGCGAATAGTACGTGTAAACACAATATTTTCTAATGAAATATTATATAGGTTAAAATATATATATATATATATATATATATATATATATATATATATATATTACCTTGCTTTGCGTGCGAAATGGACGCATAAAACAAATTGATTTCGGTGTTGTTCAAGAAATTTGAATCTTTTATTTTATTCTTTAACGTAATCTTTTTCCTTTTTTAAATTTTGAACATATGATATAGTCATTTCATTTCTTAATTCGTTTGTCATCTTGCTGTTTGTTAGGAATGTTCAAAATATGGATTTGTTTAATGATTGAATGTTTGAAACAGATACGCCACAGTTTTATTATATGATATACATAGTATGTATTTGTTAGCGTACTGTAT
Organism: Cyamopsis tetragonoloba; assembly: GCA_037177725.1. Taxonomy (NCBI): domain Eukaryota; kingdom Viridiplantae; phylum Streptophyta; class Magnoliopsida; order Fabales; family Fabaceae; genus Cyamopsis; species Cyamopsis tetragonoloba. The sequence goes on along the minus strand of CM074120.1, from coordinate 37,875,907 downwards.
TTTTTCAAAAGGAAAAATGTTGGTGTACACCGACGATAGGGTACACCTTATACACCCACATATTTTAATAACTCTTGTTCTCTCTTTTTTTTTTAATGGTTTATTTTAGAGCAAAATAATATAAAAGGATGCTGTGTATAAAGTGTGCACCAATGGTGCACGTGAATAGCAACCTTTTAAAAAACATGATAGCATGTTATAATTTTATAATTTTAAAAATTATGAAGTGTGACGTGATGGTAGCGTCCCTTAATTACATGTGTGGAGGTTTGATTTCCTGTTAGTCAGAATAGAGCGACATTTCATAACAATCTGATTATTGCTTCGTGTAAGCTCAATTTCAAAGAGAAAATTTGTCACTATTTTTTATACAAATACTTTCGAGAGATATTATCCATTTTGTAACACCCTAGATAAAAGAGGTGTCGGGTTATCAAATAAAACATGTATGTCACATAAACAAATAAAGGCCATATAGGTGAATTCATGAAACCGTCCTGTTTCTTAACAATCATACATAAGTATTGTATTATTCTAGAGAGTTCTATACAATAATATGGCAATGTCCAAAATGCAAATCCAAATAAATCAAAAGATAGAAACTTAGTCATAGTGAAATATATAAAATAAAAGCTTCGCAAAAACAACATTAACAAAAGAACTAAGTGTAGGATCTTCACTTCTTTGCTTTGTCAGGCTTCGTCTCTGAACTACTTGCAATATTGTAACTATGAGATATATGGAATTCCATATATCTCAGTAACCCTCGATCTTGAAAACATTTTCACGTGCAAACAACAAGTTGCAAAACTATCCCCTAAAGCTAGAGCAAATACATTCAAAAAGCATGTCATCATCAATGGTCAATCATAACAATGAAAACATATCTAATCATGTTAGTTCTTATTTCCTTTTTAATCTTTTGTGCAAGCAGCCTGCACCCTCTTTGGAGTTGCCCAATGAAGCGTCCCTCCTTGAACCCTCAATATGTCCAATCTTACACCCGAAAAGTGAATCATTTAATCTTTTCAAACATAATTGGGAGTGGACAATTCAATACATTGGCACCCCAAGTCAATCACAAGCTAAATCATCAAATAATTACATTATGATAATCCCATTTAAATCCTCAATGTGCAATACATATAATTAGCCTAACATTCCTTCACATAAATTAGCCTCATCAGTACAAAGAAAAGGATAAAATAGTCCTCTAAATGAGATAATTAGGTAAACAGGATTTCCAAACTTTCACTACAGCAAAGACACTTTCACTGCATCGAAAGGGCCCCAAAACTTGCCTTACTCTCTGAAGATTTTTCGCCTAAGCTAAACCATTTTTGCTAGAGTGAAATCGTCTTTCTCGCTAGACTGAGAACGATTTTGCTACAGCAAAATTACCCCAAAATTGGCCTTCAAACTGGGTCATTTTCGCTATAACAAAAATGTCGCATTCTTAAAGGCTTGCAACCCCGTTTTCCCTCAGTTCAAAGACCCATTATTTCCATATTAGAGTCACCCATCGCTAAATTAAATCCCATAATAGAGTTTACATCAAGTACATAACAATCAAAACATCAAAAAAACAAGTAAATCACCCTCAATCATGATTGATTCACACATGCAACACTTATTGGACTCAATTCCTTCCTAATTTAAACAATCCATTTCTAACCTAAGGGGATTTATAAGAAAATGAGGTTACCTCAAAGGACTCGATCTTCTTTTCTTCAAACTTGAATCTCTAACCTCTAGGGTTTAGTCCCCAAGTCAATCACCTATTTGCCCTTCTCCTTTGCTTGGGTCTTGATCTCTTGTGTCCCTAGACACCATCCAAGTCTCAAGTGAACAAAATGAGAGAATGAAAGGAGAGAAGCTGTGGATGGGGAAGAGAATGGAAAATGAAGCTTACCCAAGGCTTTGATTAGTGAGGAACTAGACTTAGGAAACTATAATCCACACATGCAAGCCATGGGTGATGGATCTTGTGTGGGTTTCCTTAGAAAGAAAGAATGGAATTTGTCCCTAGAGTGAGAGTGAGGGGCACATGAGGAAGATGAAGAAGTGAACCTTTTTGTTTCTTTTGTTCCCTTCCCACTCTTGTGTGATTTTATTAATGTAAGGGACTCAAAGGCAATTTTCAAAAATTGCAAATTGGTCCTTCCTCTTACCTTGGGACCATTATGAAAGACCCTTTGTTTGTTTCTCTTTCATTAATTACTAAGTGTTGATATTAAGACTTGGACTTGGTATCCATAACTAAAATAGTCATACCCATTATTATTACTAGTAATTTAGGGGATGTTACACATTTATTTTCTGATATGAAAGAAAAATTCATTTTAAAAAATGAGTAATTACGCGTTAATCAATTTATAATTTTTTACAATAAATTTAGTCATTTAAAATATTAAAAATAAATGAACTAAATTTATGATAACCATAAATTCTTGCTAGAACTGAGTTAATTGATGATTATTTATTTTAAGGATTGGGTTTTGAGGAGATGGTCAAGGAAGCGTGGCATTCATACATTGTCGGTGGGGGGGGGGTGGCCTTCTTATGTGTTGAAACAGAAGTTGAAAAGGTTGAAGCATAGACTTAAAGACTAGAATACCAACTCGGGTTGGGAGTTTGAATTGGAAGATCTTGGAAAAACTTCTAATTCTCTTTATTGCATCTTTTAGTGGGTATAATTGGCTTAGGGGAAGAAGAGCTATCAGATGCTCATAATTTAAAACTTATTGCACCTTTTGGGGAGATTAAAGAAGTGGTGTAGAGGTGTGGTAGTGATAACATTGTGAGGCTAGATAGCTAGTGAGAATTTCTCTTTTGTGAAGAAATTTTTGGATACAATCAAAGTGGACTCTATCAACTTCATTAGGGACTTCTATGACAATGGTAAGTTAGCGAAGGGTTGCAACAACTCTTTTGTTTTCCTTAGGCCGAAGAAGTTGTCTCTTCAAGGAATTGATTACTACAGACCCATATCCTAAATTGGGTGCATGTATAAAGTGCTAGCTAAGCTTTTTGCCAACCAAATCTAGGATGTAATTATGGGGATTATATCGGAAGAACAATCTTCTTTCATTAGTGGCAGGCATATTCTAAATGGTATATTGGTGGCTAATAAGATGGTGCATGATATGTAATGAGCTAGAAGCCTAACATTTTGTTCAAAGTTGATTTTAGAAAGGCCTATGATTCAGTCAATTGGGAGTATTTAATGGACATGATAAAATGCATTGGTTTTAGCCCTATCTAGATGCAATGGACTCAAGAGCGTTTATTGTCCTCTTATATATATATATATATATATATATATATATATATATATATATATATATATATATATATATATATATTTATTTGTGCTAGTTAATGGAAGTCCAACTGCAGAGTTTCCTCCATGGAGGGGTTTAAGACAAGGTGATTCGCTATCTCCTTTCCTATTTCTTTTAACCACGGAGGGTTTAGCAGGATGATGTCCAAGGTGAATGATTTAGGGGTGTTTAAGACAAGGTGAATGATATTCAAGTGTCGTATTTGCAAATTGTGAATGATATAATTCATTTTGGAGAAGCCTCATGGGTGAATGTTTCGATGATAAAAGTTGTTTTTGCATTGTTTGAGGTTTCTTCTAGCCTTAGAGTTAATTTTCACAAAAGCAACTAGTTTGCTTTTAACATGCAAGAAAGTTTGCTCTATTAGGTCGCAACTAATTTTAATTGGAAAGTTGGTGAGTGTTCGTTCACTCACATGGGTCTGCCAATGGGTGAGAATCAAAGGAGGAAGGCGTTGTTGAACCTAGTCATTGCAACCATTAGAAAAAGAGGTTGGCATTGTGGCCCACAAAGTTACTGTCTCTTAGTGGTAGATTTGTCGTCCAGCAATCACTTATCTCATCCATTCTAGTCTACTTTAATTTCTTTTTTTTAAATCTCCCAAATGTATCATCTCTTCATTTAATTCCTTATTTAGAAATTACTTTTGGGGTGAGAGTGATGAGAACAAAAATAAATGTTGGGTGAATTAGGACACGATGTGCAAAGGGAAGGAAGATGTGGGTTTAGGTGTGAAAAATATCGAGTTGGTTAATTTGTGCTTGTTAGTTAAGTGGATTCAGAGGTTGTTACATGAAAGGGAGTCATTGTGGAGTGAGAGTTCTAGTGTCTAAGTATGGGGAGGAGTTGTTTAATATGAAATCATCTAGTAAAAATTCCCCTAGGTGATGGTGGATTGATTTGTGTGGTAATTTTGGGGAGGGTGTTGTGATTGGTTTGAGAGACATTTGGTTAAGAGAGTGGGAAATGGAAGGTTAAAATCATTTTGGAATGATAGATGGATTAATGGGTTTTCATTTATTCTACAAGAAAATGTCTTGGATTCTTGGCGTTAAATTGTCTGCAATTTCGAAGCTTACACTGTTAAATTAGCTTACAAGATATCAAACAGCACTAGTTCATTTGATTGAACGCTAATGTTAACAATTTTGCTTATTTTTTGTTTGATTTGCAAAATTGTCACCGTGTCTATTTAAGATTGCTAGTCTATTTGTAATTTTCATCCTTTTATTTCTGGCCTTGATGTTAGCTTTGTGTTAGTTATGTTGTTTGGCTGCTGGTTTGTTCAGGAATACTTTAGTATTCTTATTATTTACTTCTCCATTTCAAAATAATTGTCACTTAAAAAAATACAAAAATTAAAAAGTAATTAATTTTGTAATATAAGCACATAATCATTTAATAAGTTATTGTATTAATTTTTAAAAAAGTTAATTATATTATCTCAATTTTATTCCTATATAAATATAAGTATATATCCACCACTACTTTAAGAATTAACAATATTTAATTTTATTGGCAAATTAAATACACACCTTATATGTCAAGGTTCTTATCTTTAAACATCCAACTTCTCAAACCTTAAAAATTTAATACATAATTAAATGGACAAATTTTCACTCTCAAAAATTAATAATATTAATAATGAATTATTTTAATAAATAAAAATAAAATTAAAAAACATAATAAATACATTTTGTGTTTATTACTACTATTATAGTAAATGTTTATAATATGTAATAGACAAAAAAATTGACATGCAATCATGCATGTCGGCGCATAAATGCTGAACAGTTTAAATGTGAACATGTGAACTGATTAATTTTTGAAGGATTATTTTCTTTTAATAATGATTCGTATACACTCGTTAGGGTGTATAATCTATTTATAACTCACTTGATATTAGTCAAATCAAATTTTTTATTCTATTTTTTAATTTTTTAATATTAAAAATTAATTAATCAATAGAATAAATAAATTATACATTTTAATAAATATACATAAAAAAAATTGTTATTTTTAACATGGTTTGAAAATTGGGTCAGAGCTGGACCCGAAGTTTCTAATGTTGACAAATCAACTATCAATATCAAATCAGTTCTGAGATTATGTGAGAAAAAAAAAGAGTAAAAACAATAATATAATTAAGAGTTTTTTAATTTGTGCAATATTATACATGTTAAGTATTTTAGAAGAGAAACTTTTTATGGAAAAACACAAAAATTAATTAACTTATGTTTTAATATGCATTTACTACTTACCAATTTTTTTACTTTGAAATTACTCCTTCCGTCGCACAATGTAAGACTCCCTAGACCAATATTGCGAGAATTAAGAAAAATGGTTAATTTAGTTAAATGCATTAAATTTGTCTAACAAAAAGTATTAGTTTTTAAATTTACCCTTTCAATCTATTTCTATTATCTCACTCTCTCTTAATTAATGTTCATCAAAATTAGTTGAGTAGCAATGGTATAACGGTAAAAAAATTAAATGTGCACAAAAATTCTTAAATGGTCTTATAAAATGAGATAAACAAAAACTCTCTAGAGGATCTTACATTTTAGGACGAAAGGTGTATTATTTCTCCAATATTGTAAAAGTTAGAAAAACAAATATAATTAAAGTATTAAACGATGAAAAATCCTCGAGAAGCTTTGCCTAATGTCTACCAAACAAATTGAGGGGAGAAAGTCAAGATTAAATATTGGTAATTTGATTTAAATTTCAACTTGCAACAACTCCTTGTGAGCTGTGAAACAATAATTCAAATATTAATTAATTAATCATCAATTAGCTGCTTTGACCTATTGGTAGTGTATGGTTTTCACTTTTATTTTGCAAAGATATTTTTTGATGCATGTAATTATGCGCATACCAAGTTATTTGATTTTCTGTTTATATATATAATTAAGTTGACTTAAATGAGTTTACAATTAAATTAGTTGCTTTTTTAAAAGCTATTTTTATCTAATAATATATCTAGATAATCATTGAAAATTCACTTATTCAAAAAGTAAGTCCTACGACACTTATTCGATCACTTTAATATCTCTTTACTATCATGGAATTTTACTAATCACATTGTTGAATATAAAGTTTTTCATAGGTAAATTAACAAACCAAACTCTTTTTAAAATATAAGTAAATCTCGTCTATAAGATGCATAGCATAACTAGAGATGTTGGATTTTTTTAAAATTTGATATACATAATTATCCTTATATCACTATATAATTCTATCGTTAGATTGATAAAATTCAATAGATAAAAAAATATATATACAAAGTAAATATCCAAGAATTACTTTTGAAGTAACTAAAACCCTAATTTCTAAATAATATTAATTTTATAAAATTAAAAATATTTAAACATAAAAATTATGAAATATAAATTAACTTTTAATATAACTTACTTTCATTAAATTTACAAAATAAGTTTCAGTGCAGAAAATCAAACACAACCTTAGTAGAGCTTATAGTGATGATGAGTGTTTGGTTTGACAAATATTGAAATCTTATGATGTGGATAAAGCTAAATAAAAACCTTTTGATTGAGTTGGAAACAACACTACACTACAAAAAATTATGGATTAACTTTAAGAAAATTCCTGGGCTAATAGTGCTATAGATTAATTACGGAGATTTCATAACTAAATCTAGGTCTCTGAAAAGTCACAAAAATAGTTCTGTAGCTAATTTGTAACCAAATTTTAAAAGTTTATTGTTGTTAATTATTCCATAACAAACTTCTAGCTAAATCTATTTTAATATATATTCCCACCATCCTCTAAAAAATTTCAGCTTTTCCTATTTTATAAGATTCTTTCAAAATTTGTGTGCATATTTTTTTTTATTATTATATCTTTATTATTCAACTAATTTTAAAGAATACAAAATGCAATGAATAAAATAATCAATTAAAGAGATTGCATTTTTCTCTCTAATATAATTGAACCATATTATCACCCTCATTTAATTACTTTAACACACATGTCTTGCTACAAGATTAATTAAAAGACAGTGAGATGATAGAAAAGGGTTTTCCTCCTCTCTTCAATCACCAACAAATAACATCTTAATCATTTATTTATTTTTTACACGGAAATTGATAATAAAGAGAGGGTCAGATGCAAACAAAATAAATGATTTAAATTATGTATGAGAGAGATATTTAGTTTATGAGTAATGTTAAAATCTCCTAAAAATTCTTTTACTTATCATTGTATTATTATATAAGGTATGAAATTAAATGTACTTCCAATATTCTTTGAAACCATAAAAAACATTAAAAACATTCTTTAATGAATAATTAAGAAGATTTTTAAGAATATGAATTACAAGGATTAAGAATTCCTAATAGTTTATCTATATCTATTTGTATAATAAATTGAAATCCAATAGTACCATTAAAAAGGAGCTATATATTTTTATTTTTATTTAATAACCAGAAGCAATTGATAAACTACGGATTAGCTACCCTTAAAAATCTTTACGCTAAAACTGGTGGTAACTTATCAATAATTTTTGTCATATTGTTATAAAATTATTCATTTAATTTTTTATGTAAATTTTCATTTTATATCATTTATATCAAAATAGTTTACTACTTTTTACAGATTTTAAAAATAAATGATTAATAAAACAACTAATTAATTGTGCAGAAGAAAATTTTGTGACAATAACATGGAAATTTTTACTATACCAAACATACGAGCGATCACTTGAGCAACATTATTGGACTCAATAAAATCTGTATAAAAAATTTTGTCGGGAGAGATTGTAAGTTTTTCTTAACATAATTAATCTGAATATAAATGTTTCAACTTTCATAAACAGGATTATTTGTATCCAAAAAAAATAGGATTATTTGTCAGTCTATTTATTAATAGATGTATAATAATATAGAAAAATCAGGACTCTTATTAATAATATAAAAAATTAATGCATCCTACAGATTATTATACAGTTAATATAGAATTAAATTGTTAGTGTAAATTTAAATATCTATACTAATAAATTAGTTCGTTTTTTTAGAAAAAAATCTATATATAAAACCAATTGCAATCCTAACGACTTATCTTTTATTCTCTGTTTGAATATGATATTTTTTTTTACAGTGCTATGATAAAGACAATTGGTATAATAATTACACACTCATTTAGAGAAATTGAATTTCATCGAGGAAACATGTTTTAATATATATATATATATATATATATATGCTTAAAGAAGACTGCGAGTTTTAGTTCAGATCATGTACCAAGTTTAAGATTTTAAAGATTGAAGGTTTAAGGTTTAAATTTTGGTAGTGAAAATTTAGGATAAATTGTTGGAGTTCACTTTAAAAAGTGTGATGAGTGGGTGTGTATTTTCTGATTTAAAAATTATTGTTTAAAGGTTTATATATAGTACCAAATAGGTATAATGCATGTTTAGTTAAATAATGTGACTTACATTCTTATAATACATTATCGGTCTTAATTTGTTTGAACAATTTCTTACTTTTAGACTTTTAATAAGAGTATATCATCACTCATAAACAACTAGAAACCAGACACAGTTTTTAACGCCAGCATTATTATTGGAAATGGATTTTTTACGGTGTTTGACCATTTAACTGATAGGACAAAAACACTAGATCGCATGTGGTTTAGTTGTTTTTGGGTGTTAGTTAAAATTTTTGTTTTACAAGACATGAAACAACCAGACTGCATACGGTCTAATGCTTTTTTCACCAGCTAGACGGTCCAGCGCTATAGAGGATCCGAATCTATTATTATTACTATTATGGTAAACTATTTTTATTCACATTTCATGTAAAAGAAAGGGCAAGTTAATTTCTTTTGGGTTCTTAAATATGATCTTGTATCTAAATCAATCCCTAGCTATTCATGTAGAACTGATTAGTCAACATCTTAATAAAGCGGAAGAGAGTGTATGTGGCCATATATATTGGAGTTGATTAAAATATTTTATTTTAGAAGAAAGTTTTATATTTATATTGTTTAAGGTATTTTGAAAAAGTCTCACCTTAATTAGAATAAGGAAAGGAATGGAGTGAAGAAGGTTATATAATGGACTCAAGTCCATATTTTCAACTTGCACTAGCGAGAAGCTCCCAGTCAACCCCACAATCACTTAATCACAACAACACTTTAAATTTATATGTGCAACATATAATATATATTAGTTGTATAAAATATAATTTTAAATAAATACATCAATAAATAAATATTTTAATTTAGTTTCTTTTAAAAATTTATATCCAAAAAAATTGCATATCTAGTTTAACAATTAAGAATATTTTGTGCTATTATATATTATTATTTTTATTGTTTATTTATATATTCCAAAATTTAGTTTTGTTTACCACATTCGATACATCAAACGAGTTTGATAACTATGGTTATAATAGTAAAAATATTTTATATGAATTAAAAAATTTATTATTTTAAAAATTAGAAACGCATTCAAAATGAGATGTAATTATTACACTTTAACTAATATATTTAAAATACTTATTAGTATGATCCTTATTAATAATAATAAGACTTCAACAATTATATATTATTGTTGAAATTATATATTATTTAGATAAAAAAATTTTAAAATTTATATATATAATTTGATAAAAATACTTTCAACACTTTAATAAATTTAGTTAGGAAATTTTATTTTGTAGTTACATTTCATAACTAATTAATAGTTAGATTAGTGGCTAATTAGTGACTAAAAATTTTAACTATGAAATTTTATTTGATAGCTAATTTGTAGCTATTTAGATACAAATTACCTATGATATATTTTTTTTGTAGCTATACTCATAGCTAATCAATATCTAGTTTAATAGCTAATAAGTAACAATTAAAATTAGATACGAAATTATATTCAGTAGCTAATAAGTAATTATTTAGATATAAATTAACTACAAAAATAGTTTGCAACTATATTTTGTAGCTAATTTAGCAGCAAATCCCTGGCTACTAAATAGTTAGAAAATTTTATTCGATAGCTAATCAGTAACAATTTAACTATGAATTAACTACTAAAAATATTCCTAGCTAAATTTTGTAACCAATAATAAGTTCTAAAATGGGTTATTAATATCTCTAACCACTAAAAAAATCTTATACTAACATTTTATTGTTAGCTTTTGTTGAATTAACTACTGTTAATATAAACGTTATATGATGGAATTGCTTGTTAGCACATATAACCTTTTAAGGTTTATACAAACGGCATATAAATTGATAATATAAATCAAATATTTATTTAATAGATTTATTCATTAGCTACTATATATTTATTCATTATTATAAATATAAATGATACACGATAAAAAAATTGTCATTTATTAGCCGTTTTTTGTTGGCTTCTGTTAGATTAGCTACTAATGGTATATACTTTGTCTAATAGATTTATCTGTTAGTATAGCTCTTAAAAATCTTTACTAACAGTCTGTAAATCAATAATGTATATCAATTACTTATACTAACATCTCATGTTTGAGAACATCTTGTACTCAAACAAAGTTCAATATATTTTCTTGGCTTATCTAAAAAAAATACTTATACTAACAAATTAATTCTGTTAAACAAAATCTATACTGATGCTAACTAATCTAACAAAAGACAATAAAAAATATTAATAAATGACAATTGATTGTAGTGATATATTTATAATAACCGATCAATTTTAATTCACTAGACAAATTCTATACTAACGAGGCCTAACCCGACATCAAAACGTTAATAAATAGCAATTTGTAGTGCTAACATGAACAGAGTGTGTGTTGTTATTATCATGTTGATTCTTGAGACATCAAAATTGAAAGACAGCGAGAGTTAGAGTTGAATTGTTTCTAGTTGGAGTCACATGAGAAATTACATATACGCCAATTAAATAATGGACATTAAGAAAAATTTAAAAGAATGCAGCCACATTTTGATGCTTTGGGTGCTAAAAGCTTAGCAACTTACTGCCAAAACGTTATGCATCTTTCAAACTTTCCACACACTCTTGCTTTGGGTTTCAGAAGAATTTTGACAAAGATACAATTCAAACATGAATTTCAGGGAGAACAAACTGTTAGAGTTTTCAAGTCACCATAAAAATAATAATAAATGTCTTCATAATTAAATTCTTTCTTGACTAGGATAACATATCAAATTTTGAACCGTAGTTATATACGACATTAGGATGGAATATTATATTTTTGGTAACCACGAGGTCAGTACAGCTTGCAAAGACATATGTGTGTGAGTGTGATGTTGTTAAATTTTCTTGTAAACTTTAAAAAAAAATCAGTTTTTTATTTCATTTTATGTTTCTGTGAGTAATTAACTATCATTTTTGAAAATAATATAAACCTATCATTTTTGTTTTTATTTTATTTTTTATTTTTGAAAATTAGTATAGCAAACATCACAATTTATTTTCAATATTTTGTAAAAATTCTTTCACCCTCTCCAAACCAAACACAAAACACTACTTTTTAGTTCTTCCTTTTTAATTTGTGATTCAAACATATACATAAAATATAAAATTAAAATAGAAAATGAAAATATAAAATAAACTTACCCTTATCTTACCAGAGCTTTATGTATTTTGCACCTCTATCTTTATATTTTTGAATCCAAATAGACTTAATTTTTTTTTATTTTGTTTCTTCCTCTTATAATTTTAATTCTACTAAATCACTACCACAAAAGTTCATTTAATAACCAACAAAATTGATGAATAAACTTACTTTTTCGATCATTACATATTTAGCGACCAAATTCAACACCCTACATTCCACATATGTAACATCCAAACAACCAGCACTGGATCCAGGTGCAGTATAGAACTGACACTTTCAGGAATTCAATATATTTAATTCTAATTGAGATTCCACATTATGTAGCTAGAATCCATGTATATAAGGCTAATATAGCATAATCCAAAACAAGAGCTAGAGGTGTGCTCAATCTCAAAATATATATCTTATTAAAAACATATCAAGTAATTAAATTGCACAAGTTCGGAACAGTTGGAAGGGTAGAAACCAAAAAAAGAAAAAAAACAAGCCAAGGAATTTAATTTAAATGTGAGGGAAAGTGAACTCATTAGGGTTTTGACCAAATACCAATATTTTTTTTTAAGCATAACAAATTAAATTTATACCACCCCCCTATACAAAGATTTTAAATAAATATTATTATAATTATTATTATTGCATTTGCATTCCGAAGTAGCTAGAATTTTGGAAAGCAACATCTTGAGGAATAATTCCTTGTCGGCAACCTTGAAATTCAGAGAAAACCAAAGAGTGATGACTCATTTGATCTCCCCAACTATTGCTCTCTGTTGAAGTGCTTCCATTATTGCTCATCTCTAAAGATTGATCCATTCCATAATTACCATAATACCCCTCTATTTGTTCAAAGTTCACAGACACAAGATCACTCAAATCACTAATGGGGAAGTTTTGATCAAGACCTTGAATTGCGTTAGATGGATGACACGTGGCACTAGTTGTAACCGCTTGATTCATCATCATCATCATGTTGGTTTGAAAAACTTGATGATTGTTGTCTTGTGATGAGGAGGAGGGAACTATGTCAATGTGATGACATGCATTAAGTGTGGTGTAGGGTTCTTGATGATGATTGATTAAGAAGCTTGTGAGGGAAGTTTGATTGTTGTTGAGAGGAGAAGAAGAAGAATTTGGAAGTGGAATAATGGGAACAGAAGAATACTGTGGAGGCCAATAGGGTGGTTGATTGTTGTTGATAACTCCGACGAAACTATTTTCGTTTTCTGTTTTCATTTCCTGCTGTTTTTGGTTGCTTGCTCTACGAGCTTGAGCTTGTTGCTCCTTCCTTTGCTTTCCAAGGAGCTTCTTCTTCAGCCTCGTGTTCCAGTAGTTCTTTATATCATTATCCGTGCGGCCGGGTAGTTGTGCCGCTATAATAGACCACCTGCGTATATTCCAACAAATTAATTAATTACTTCTAAATAATCGAAGGCATGGAGTGCAATAAATTTTTAAATTACAGTTGCAATCAGATGTAGCCACTAAAAACACAATCAACCACAATTTTGGCAAACTATCATGATTTTTGTGAGTGATATCATAGAGCACAAAACAATTTGATGAAACCATCCATTGTTTTAATATAGAACAAATTGCGGTCGCGTTGCGATTAGGATGAAGTTAGTTTCTACCACTACACAAACATCAGAAGCACGGTTTGATGTAGTTTCCATGACTAAAGTTGCAGAGAAGACCGCAATTTGTAAGCAACCTTGGTTAATATAAAACAAATTAAATTAATTTGATTTTGAATTTAGGTGATTAATTACCTGCTTCCTATGGTAACATAGAGGCTACATATGATGTTATCTTCTTCCTCAGAGAAGCCTCCATGTTTGATGTTTGGCCTAAGATAATTCAGCCATCTAAGACGACAACTCTTCCCACATCTCTTCAAACCTTAATTAAACAAAATCAGAAACATAATAAGTACTTAATTAGCAATATTAACATATTAAGAATTTATAGGATTATATATATACCTATTTTCTGAGGGAGGGCAATCCAATTACCACCAGTACCATTTTTCTCAATATAGGATTTGAGTTTGGCATCTTCTTCAGGAGACCAAGGACCTTTCTTGACATTGGCTTTGTCACAACAAGGAGCTCTTCCCATCTCTGATTTGCTTTGATGAGTTTTCAAGAAAAGACAATTGATGATGATGATAATAATGATGTTTATTTATATATAAAGAAGAGGGGAAAGAGGGAGAGAGAAATTGCCTGGAGAAAGAGAAAGAGAAAGAGAGAGAGAGAGGACTTTGGTGGGCAGGCAGGGGTTTCAAAAAGGTGTTGCCTTTTTGTAAATTAATGGATAAATTGGAAATGGCAGGGAACTAGACTAATGTTTTGTTATTGTCCTTTTTCTTAGTCTACCTAGAATCTACTCCTCCTTTTCCTAATATAAACACGCATTGTAAAGTATTATTTGTGTTTTATATTATTATAAGTATTTATACAAAATATATTGTATATTTATTATGTTTTTTTAATTTTATTTTTATTTATAAAAGTAGTTTATTATTAGTATTGTTAATTTTAAATATAATGAAATTATATATTTATTTAGGGATAAAATTTTTAGAATATAATAATTATTTTTTTTAAATTGTGTGAAAAGTTTTTATTCCTTCCGTTATTATTTAACTGTCTAGAGAGAAAATCACACATGTTAAGGAGAGCAATAATTGTTATGATTTTCCTCAAAATATATTTTGAACTTTCCATAATACCCTTTATCTCTCATTAATTGATTTGTTGGATATAGTAGGCATTGATTAACATCCAATTAAACATAAGGTTAGAATTGGTAAAAGTACTATCTCTGATCCTAAATATAAGACCCTTTAGAGAAAATTTGTTGGTCCTATATATAAGACCCCTTACAAAGTTCAAGAGACAATTATTGATTTTTTCCTTGTTTACCCTTGTAATAAATGAAGGTATAGTGGGTATAATTAATGCATTTGTTAAAAAATTTGACTTTAAATAAAGATAAATTTGGTAGATTGTACTATTTTTTAAAAAAAAAACAAGACAATAAATAAGGTTATGAGTAGTTTTCTTAATCTATGTGAATTGGTTAGAGGGTCCTATAAAAAGGACCAAAGATAGTATAATTAATATTACATTGAAAATACAAGTTAACAGATAGATAAGAACCAGAAAATTTTCTCTCTCTGGCGAGATAAAAGGGAATGGGGGCAGTAGGTACTTATATTATGAAACAGGGGAAATATTTAATTTCAAAATGTGATGTTCTTATGCTATAACTTTTTTTATAAGTAAAAATATATTTATAGAAGTTCGAACCAGGAGCTGATACTCAAAACTTCACTGCCAACTACTAGACCAACTGTAGGAGGTATAAAAGATTAAGATAAGAGATAAAAAAAAAGTAAATAATATAATTAGTGATATGTTAAAAAAAATAGCAAAGATATAAAAAATTATAAAAAAAAAAAGTGTTGAATTAAAATTTACAATTGTGGGAGACAAGATTCGAATTTGTATCCTCATACTTAAGAGTGACCAAGTTGTTTACCACTTTTTTAATATCTTGTTGATTTAGTTTTCTCCTTTTAAGAAGTACATAATTAAATCAACCTTTTTTAAAGTTTATGTTATTTATACTTATTCCTCCTAATTTTAGATAATTCATCACCAATCACCCTAGCAGGGAAGGGAGGACAGGGGAGGAGGTACATGTAATGATGGAATATTAAGGCATGTTTCGATATTTTTGGATGTAATATATGTTGGATTGTTTGGTTTTGCACTTATAAAAGTTTTTATTCTTCTTTTAACAAAGAAAAAAAATTTTGGTCCTTCAGCTAAAGATTATACATTGTTTCAAAAAGCTTAAAAATTGTTTCACGGTTAAAAATTATCTTAAAAATCGTTTCCTACAGTAAATATATCCAAACAAAAACTGATTATGTTTCTGACAATCAATTTTTTTTTCACAGCTAATTTTTACACCTAATCCAAACACGTCCTTAGTAATGACATTTTAAACTCCAGAAAAGTATACATGATTTTTTAAAAAAAATGAAGAGACAACAAGTGTAAATAACACAAACTTTAAGAGATATTAGTGTAATTATCCTTTTCTTTTATACTCCATGCATTTTATAATATAAATATCTATCACAAAATTTAGGTGTTTCGGAATATAAGTCTTTGCAAAAAAAAATTAAAAATATTTATTATTTTTTTTCAACTATATCTTCTTTTAGTTAATAATTTTGAAGTCTTATTATCACTAATAGGAGATTGTGAAGTTTACATTTTATTTAATAAGATTTTTTTATAGAAAAGTATATTAATCGGGGATGGAACTCGGATACTCACACACACAAATCTTCATGTGCTCACCAATTGAGCTACATAATTGCGATATATTTAATAAGGTTAAATTCAAAATAATATAATAAATTTTTTTTAAATTAATATATTAACTACTTTTTTTTAAACTATATAAAAAATAATTAGGTACTTATATTATGAAAAGGAGGGAGTATCTTTACTCTCATTCTACATAAAATAACTATTTTCCTCTGAAAAAGGTGACAAATGATCAGATAGAAAAAAAATATATAAAGAAAAAATGTAAGAATAACGTAAGAAGAAAGAAGTGTAAAAAGATAATTATCATTAATTTATTTATTATTTCCTCTACATGCACAAGTGGAAGTCTCTCTCTTATAGAGTATTATTTTATTTAAAAAGTAAAATAATTATATGTGGGATGTGAATTATTGTTGTGGGATGGGTGGGTGGAGATCATAAACCTCATGCATGGTGCAAGCAGTGTGGGACCAAAGTGTGGAATTGCAAAAAAGTGTGTTTGAATGGTTCTTTGATTACATAATGCCTAGAGACGAAGGAAGGAAATTAATCAGTGATATTCGATTACGCATGATAAAGAAGTAGCAGCTGTCATATATGCTTTGCCCTATGAAACCACCTTGCTCCCCCAAAAAAGTAAAAACTGTTCAAAAACAACATATTCAAATTATTGTAACAAGTAGTTTTATAATTTGGGTTTGGGCTTAACTCATTTCTAAAAGCTAGTTTGTATACCATACAAATTTGAATTTGTTCTTCAAGATCAAAGCTCTTTTCCTCCCTCGAGCCCAATTGTGATAGTTCTTGGTTGAGAGAAGAGGATAAACAAGAGGAATGCGTGGATTTTCTCCCGGGTGCACATAATAGACATTTAGCTGATCAAGTGCCAGATGATTTTGTTGCTGAACAATTGTAACTGGATTGTAAACATGAAGTGAACTATTTTGATTTAGAGTGCTTCAATGTCCACTTCATTCCATGAAAGAAAGCATGAACCTTCTAGAATAACTTTGCTATGTGTTAGAAGTCCCACATCGGCTAGTGATATGGCCATTGTTGAGTTTATAAGGGTGTGGCAATCCTCCTTCTACAAGCTAGTTTTAAGATTGAGTTAGGCTCAAACCCAAATTATAAGACTATGATACCATAATAGTAATTTTGAATTTATTAAAAGAAAAGAAGCAAAGTCAATGATATTCATTTACGCAAGCTTCACCTTTGCATTACAACATGGAGGTTCTTATATACAACCTATCACTAGAGAAGTAGTTATAACTAGTTACTTGATAGTGAGCAAGTATCCCATAATTCCGTTACAACTTAAAAGAGAATAAGCTACTCTCCATTAGCTATATGAAAGTATTATATTGCTACAAGTGAAAACAAAGCTATCATTATTGAAAAGAGCAAGGAGAAAAATTAAGCATTCACGACTGCACCTTCTCTTGAATTAAGAAGCTCAAGACTAGAGTAGTGAAACATTAAGTAGTTGTTGTAGGGTATTAATCAAAAGTCCCACGTTGGATAGCATGAAGAAATGAGAAGTGGGTACCCATCAAAGTCACATAATAAGTGAAAGAAAGAAAGAAGAGGTGGAATACTCATATAAGTTGGTAGAGTTTATTTGACTATTCTCACCACAACAACACTTGTCTCTTAGGTGTAATGGAGTCTTGGGTAATTATGTATCATGTGAGTGTTTGTAACTTTTGCGTTCAAAGATTGTTAGTTGAGAGCATTTGCAATTTTTCAATGTAAAAATTATTACTTAAAAGAGATTGCAATTTTTGCATTTGAAAATTGTATGTTGAACTGTAAAAGAGAATTTGCAATTTTTTCCGTTCAAAAATTGTAAGTTGAGTAATAAAATATTATGTGCTCTTAGACATAAGCCTTGAAGTGTCTAACCACATTAAATTTTGTGTGCTTATTGTGTGGGTGTATACTTTTGCTAGAAGAGATTTTGTGAAAATTTCTTCTTTCATTGTCATTTCTAAACAATTGTTCCTCAACTCGAACTCATTCAAATGCATTTGACTTATTAAAAATCCAAGAGCTTTTGGTCACAAGAAATGTTATTTTGATACAAATTTTAATGCGAAATTTTTTTTATAAGCAAAAGCATTATTATTATGGGAGTACAAGGGATACTCCATCTCATTACACAAATTTAAAACAAAAAAAATATATGTTTAAACTGGCCGAACATCAAATTACAAGAAGCAAAAACTAGGATTCAAACACTAATCTAACAAGCTAAAAAGTACACAGGGGCAAAATTAATAATCCACTTCCACGACCGCAGCTTAACAGCATTCAATAGCTCCTTACGATCCACCACACCTTAGTTACAAATAATATAATTTCACTGTCGCCAAAGGGACCAAACAACACACACCCAACCAATACAAAAAAAAATACATGTCTTTCTTATAGCAACTCATACCATACCAAGCAAGGAAATGCACTACTAGGGAATTAGGGAGGATGACCACAACCCTAGGCCAACGCGCCACATCCATCTAGAAACTAAACGCAACTAAGCAGCATAAGAACAATTGCATACAATCCTCATTATATTCCAAACAAAGCGCACATGTCAAAGATTCCAGCTCCACATCAAAGATTCCAACTTTACATGGAAATTAAACGAGTTTAATAAAAAAACTCACTAGCAAAAGACAAAACATTTAATTGGGGCTTTACATTTCCATAGCCTACGCATAACCTCCAAGAATTCAACACTTTTCCCTAGACTGCTTCCTCCCAACAAGCGAGATAGCCACATATAAGCACTCTTCATCGAATAAATCCCTGAATCATCACACAGCCACTGCCAATGATCGTTCTTTCCTAGATAAATTTGTTGCCCTTCACCAAGTCCATCAAATTGGAAACAAGTGGCACCTCATGATCAAATGACCTCATATGCCAAACAACATTCCAATGCCATTGTGTTCCCTCCCACCACCCATTATGACTAACAAGTGACGCCGAGTCTAAAGCAAAAGAACATTTTTAAAACGAAATATGTTGAAACATTTATTCAAGTGTCACAATTTAAGTGATATGAAAAGAACAGTAAATTTGTGATATGTATATAGTTTGATCAATTCTCTCTCACTTCTATCATACACTCAAAAATTTACATAAAAGCATCGCTAATTAAGGAAATATTTGATATTGTTAATATTATTTGTTTTTTACTCTAAAAGTTTGGTTAAGGAGGAGACCTACCCCATTCAAGGCTAGGGCATACCACCAACCTCAGCGAGGATTAACTTGAATCCATGGCCTCGAAGTCATGGGCCTAAGCACACACCATCGGGGCCAAAAATATTAAACATTTTAAAATTACAAATATTAAATACTAAACAAAAATATTTCAGATTTTTTTTTTTGTTTTAATAAGCATCGACATCTTATGATAGAATTGGGATGAACTTACTTCTCAATGATGATCATGCTGATTGAAAAAAATTATATTTTTTTAATATAACTAATGATCTACTTTTCAGTCAATCATGATAAATTTTTATACTATAAAATTATATAATATATATTATTATTCAAGAATCCAAGGGAAACAATCTATCATTACCTATTTTTTATATCATTTACAATCCAGAGACTATCGATAGATGATGAACCTCTGAACAAATTAATTAGTTAATTTTTATATTAATAAAACATGCCGCTAGGATTTAGGAGCCTACTTATACCAGTTATATTAGTCAAATTAGTTTTTTTTTTAAAAATATATTTTTAGTCCTTATAAAAAAAGATATTTTTTATTTTAATTCTTAAAAAAATAATTGTATTTTGGTCCTTATAAAAAGAAAAAATGTTACTTTTAATCCTCATCGTTAGAAAATTTTTGTTAAATACTTTACTAGAATGATGGAGTACATGTGTCAACGACACATCAGAACTAAATAACTTTTTATTTAATATTAATATTAATAATAAAAAAAATAAAAATCATAACGATAAGAAAAAAGTAACAAAATAAATATTGTCTTCTCACTCTTCCTTCATGATCTTTACCGTGTAACCTTCCAAACGAACATTTTTTATTGTTATTATTTTTTTTATTAATAAAATAATTTAAATTTTATATTAATATTATATTCAAAATTATTTACATCTAATATGATATTGACACGTGGCACTCTATTATCATAGTCAGCAATTAATAGAAATTTTTTAACAATAGAAATTAAAAGCAACAATTTTTAATTTTATAGAGACCAAAATATAAAAAAAAATTAGAAACTAAAAATAAAAATAGTCTATTTTATATTGACTAAAATCAAATTTTACGCTTTTTTTTTATCTAATTAATTATGTTATATCTTTATTTTTAAATTAAAAAAGCTTACAAATTATTGTGTGAGCGGTAAGGAGATCTTCCCGTCGATAGCTTAAAACTAATTTCTTTCAAAACAATAGGATCCCCGAAGTGCAACTTCTCACAATCAAATATTTTACATACACAACTAAGATTCAATTATTGAGTAATATACTTAACAAACTCAGTTATCTATCAATTATGTCATACTTTGTCCGTCAATGATAACTTACTTTATTGAATATCGCAACTAAGGAGTAGGTTTTCCACTATCTCATATGCTACGTTGCAAACTAGATCCACACCCTATACATGTATTTGCACCTAGTAGGTTAGTTTAGTAATTAGAGAGTGAATAATTTTAAGTAGCAATATTTTTGTTTAAATTTATATAGGTGCACTTTTGCTTATAAAAAAATTTATATATGATTTTTTTTTTCTCTTCATTCTTAGTTACTTTTAATTGAGTATTTTCATTGGATTTTATTAAAAAAATTAATTTTATTTAACTTTTTTGAGAATTGTAAATTAAAAATTATATTTTTTGAATGAGAACTTAAATTCTAAATTATCCAATATTTTATTTTTGAAGAAAAAATAGTTCAGTTTTAGAGAAAATGCTTACTAGATCTTATAACCAACCTGTCCAACCATTTACAGTTAATGATACAATTTGTTAGATGAGTAAAACGTCAATTTAGTTTATAAAATTATAAACACAAACTAATTTAATTTCTGAAATTATAAAAAAGAAAATTTTATTCAATAAAATGAAAGAAAGTCAATCTATTCTTTAGTCCACATCAATTTAGTTTCTGAATTATTCAAAAAACAGACCAAATTAATATGTCTTTGTATTTATAGGATTAAATTTTTGACAAATTTAGGACTGAATTTTTTTTATAATTTTAAGTGTTAAATTAATTGAAAGTTGTAAATTTTAGAATTAATTTTTCTCATTTTAGAAAATAAATTATTAAATTGATATTGGAATAGTATAGTATAGTTATTATAAGCAATTAGTCTATTGCGATCAGATGCATTGGCAAGCCAAGGAGTTCAATATGATGGCTCTGTTGTGATCATTTTTTGTATTAAATTAGGTTTTTGGCTTAATACATCACACTCAAAAGTTAGTTATCATAACATAAAATTTACCATATTTTTTATATTTTTTTTAGCCATATTTATAGTTGAGGTGGAACTTTTATTATTCTAGTCTTTACAAATTTCGTCACGTCAAAAATAAAGGATTTTTATTATCATCGTCTTAACAATTTGGTTGCATTGGAATCATATTCTTTTTAACAACATGTGATTTTTGTATTATGATTGATTGGTTGATTCTTTATTTTGTGTTGCTAACCTTTTTTTTCTTGATGTAATTTTATAATTGGGTTGGAGTACCCTTTTTGTACTCTCAATCACTCATAAATATATTTATTTTGTTTATAAAAAATATATTTTAAAATGTTATAATGACCATGAGAAAATGTAGCAATAATAACTTTGAAAAGTATGGAGTATATATTTTAATTTTCAAGTAATTAAGTCTGTTTTATTTCAGGGAGCATGCAGTACTATTCCTTTCATATTCTTGAGCCAAGAATTTCATATGATAACAACATCTAAGGTGTACTGGGTGCGCCCTTAATCATAACCGTTGGATTAGATTTAATTTTGTGAGTAAAATAATATTTTTATCTTATGTATATGACATTGTTATTCTATCGAAAAAGTTTGGCACAGTTGGTAGATAGCTGGGTCCTTTAAGCACGTTGATAGGGGGTTCAAATCCTGACCGTACGATTAAAAAAAGGCTTTGTTGGTAGAGATAAAATTCACTTCGGTGATCTTTACATCTCGAAGGAATTAGTCGCGACAACAAAAAGATACCTTAATAAAAAAAAAAAAAAAAAAAAAAGAGAGATTGTTATTCTCTTGCATTATGAGAGGGTTTACTCAAAGTCACTAGACACAAACTATAATCATTAATCACACCAAAAATCTAATTAGTTTGGGTACCATTTCTTGTTAGGATAGGCTTCAACAAGATTCTACAATATTAAAAATATGAGGATAGTTTGATATTACTTAAAAATAACTAATTTTAAAGATTTATTATTATATTATTACATATATTTAATAACATTGATTTTATATAATATGTATAAAAAATATTACAAATGTTAAAAAGGTAATATTTTTTAATGATTTGATAATATTTTTTAAATATTACTATAAAACTTTTTAGCAACATGAATTTTATACAACATTTAGTAAAAATGTTATAAATGTGCAAAGACAATATTTTAATGATTTTACAACATTTTTTAGTAATTTTTTTAAATGTTGCTAATAATCAATTACGATGTAATGATAGATAAAAAGTTATTTATTTTTTAATTGATTAGGATAAAAACTATAGGTTATAAATTTATGTTTGGTTATAAATAATGACAAGAATCACATTTTTTTCTTTTTCTTTTTTCTACTAGAGTTTATTAGTTTAAGAAAAAATTCAAAATAACTTCTAAGAAAAAACATAAATTTAATTATTTTCTACTCCTAATTATTTTTAAAAAACATAGACAAACATCTTAGAAACTCTTAGAATTTTTTTTTAATAAAAAATGATTAGTTTACACAATAAACAATACAAAGGAACTCTAAATAACTAGCTTGTCCTAATTTGTTACGCCTAGCATTTTTGTGTAAATGGTATATAACATAGTCAACCTAGCTTGCCTAAAGAAATTAAAGAATCAATAATTAATTAATAGAATAAATTAGAAAGTAAAGAGGGGGGAAATTAATAGATGTCAAAGGATAAATTAAAGTCAAATAAAGCAATATTTTAGAAAGCAAGAGTGGTTGAATTTTCATCAAATTTGTTAGAAGCTCTCATGTGTGTGCATAGAAAGTAAAAAAGGTTGTGGAAGAAATGAAAGTACACACAACTTTTTCAACAAGGGAAAAGGAAACGGTCCTAGTGGTAGGCCACCTTCCCTTCACTTCTCACTCTTTTTCCTCTTCTATCCGTAATAATAAATTAAATTAACCTTAGACCAAAAAAATAATGATAGTAAATTAACTATGTTTTTTTATTGGTAAATACACAAGCACATACATCTTAAACTAATCCGCAATAATTGCCCTAAATTTTCATTGCCAATATTAGAATTTTAAACCCTAATTCTTTACTCAAGGTTTAAATCTTAGACATCTAATCTCATAGACTATAAAACTTAGTACATGACCAAGTAGACTAAAATTCACGGTCATAAATTAACCATGATTACTAATTAACGGCATGTTTAATTAGCATTTTTATTTTTATTTTATTCTATTTTTTATTTTTCTGAAATTTGCATAAAAAAATATTGTGAATGACTGAAAATAAGATTTTATTAATTTCAGCCTTTCTATTTTTTCATAAATTACAAAAAATTTCAAAAAAAAAAAAAATATAAACCAAACACACCCTAACTTTTTTAACAAGAAGAAAAAATTGACAGAAGAAAGAGCTGAGTTATTTTTCTTCAATTTTCATGCTTTGGTTGTGTCATTGTGGACCTAGCTAGTTATAGGTTTGAAAGCGTCTTTTTTGACAGAGTCCTAAAATTTTGACATCTAAGATCTAACTAATAGTAAACCAAGACAGCTCAAGGCATCTTTCTTTGCTAGGTTCATAATTCTTTTGTGCTTTTGAATAGCATTAAGCCACTAACTAATTAAGCAATAATAATTGTGTTGATAATTATTTGACTTGTTTAAAATGAAAATCCTTAATTGTAATTTTTATAGTTAATGTGCGATTTAAGTACTTTTTTTCTAGCTTTTTTATCTCCATCTTTTTTTTAATTCTAAAAAATTATGATATACTATACAAAATTATGTGCGATAAAAAGGTACAAGAAAAAACATTGAATGCTACCAATATCTATTAAGATTATAAAAAAATAAAAAAAATAAAAAAAATAGGAAGAAAGAAACAAACTTGCACATTAGATTGAACAAGCTAGAAAAAGCTCAGGGCTGAAATTACAGGATAATTATATTTCATGGGGACTAAAAGTATAAATATGCTAAAAGAAAATTAAATCAGAACATTTCATATCTATAATGATTATTGTCATAGTTAAGTGTAAAAAAATGTGTAAATAATCATGGTTGAAGTACATATTGTTACTAGAACCGTAGACACACAGCCACAAACGCTCACGCTTACGCTTCTATGACATCAGGAAAATAAGTTTGATAACTATCAGATGCATTGGTGTGGTAAAAGTTCATTTCGTCCCATAACTAATAATTATATATGCAGGGATTTAATTTAATCTCCGACTGATTAAAATGCAGCGATATTTCGTAACTATCTATCAACTACTTCATGTGAGAGGATTAGTTTAAGAGAAAAAAATAAAAAATAGTTTCATTTTGAATAATGCATCATGCCGGCTTAAATAAATTCAAAATCTAAAAGGAATTTTTGTAATGAAAACTTTTTAGGATGACAAATAATAAATATTTTTGAAATTATTAGCATTTTTTTTATAAACAACATATATATTTATTTAAGGGATAGAAATATATTTTAAAATAAAAAATATAATAATTAGACTAGTCGGTCTCAATTCGGCCCAAATTCGACTAGTTGAAGTCTTCGACTAAGGTCTCAAGACTTGTGAGACTGGTGGACTAGTCGGTTTCAACTTTACCCTACAACCTAAGTAGCCTAAGTCTCCCCTACCGAGTCTTCAACTCGCAATAATCTGAAGCACATCAATCAACATCTCCGCCCAATGCTTTCCTAGTTTAGAATGTAGACACTAGAATTATGGAGGCCTAGTTTGTATAAATAGCTTAAAGTTTCTTATTTATAGGCATGCTCACTGTAAAAATCATAGTTCTTATTAGAGTTCAGATATCAATATATACCGTTACTGTCAGAGTCCGAGAGTTACGAGTGAACAATAATAAAATCTGAATATATTAAAAATATGTGATTTTTTAAAATGCCTAAAGCACGAATATAACCTACCTTGAACTAGCCTTAAATGAATATACCTGTTTGAAAATAAAACGGCCAAGGGTGTGTTTGTTTATCGTTGACTAATTATGATTTTTTTAATACAGAGTTGACTAATTATGATTACTAAATTAATTTTTACCAAAAAAATAGTAAATTAATTATATATGGTTTGGATCATTCAAATTGTAAACCAAACATGTTTTATTAAAGCTTCACTTCAGCTCAATTCTTCATATTAATTATATCTATTGGCCATTATGATTGATTCGTAAAAAATGCTAATATAAATATATATATGAATATTGTTTATAAAAAACAGGGAATAAATAAATTATTTTAAGCCAGCCATCACTGTAAAACTGCTTTACACTGAGTGACACATAATCTCAATTAAAAGTTTCCTGGGTAAAAATAAAACCTTCCCACTATTTTCTTCAATTGAGTTTCTAAAACATGTGTTACGCAAAATTAAGGTCGAAAACTTTAACGGAAATTAACTGTAGTTCTAATTATTATACTTTGTTATTATTCAGTTATATCACTCAAGTAGGTCTTTTTGTTTGGTTTAAAAAGTTTAATTTAGTGTCCAAAAATTTCAAATTAATTAGTTCATAAGTTCTTAAGTGAATAACATCAACAATGTAACAGAATAACAAGTATGGACTAAACTAAAATTTCCTTAAAGTCAAGGATATATAAAAATAAAAATATTTGACAATTTTAAGGAGTAAAATTATATTTAATGTGCCAATTATACTTTTCATTAATTATAATTCAGGATAGAAAATACTGTCAAATTAATGTGTATATATAGGGTTAGGTTTGACAGCCTGAGAAGGTTCAATGAATGAACATTTCTAATAATGAAAGGAAGCTCTTTATGTTATCTTTACAAGTAAACTTTGGGACATTATTCCGTTAAAAAGTGTTTTATTTTTAATAATTATTTAATATGAGCTAAATATTAATTAAAGAAGATTAAAAAAAAAATTGATAGAATTGATAGATAATTAAGTCTTTTTAAGCATACTAACAAAGATTTGAATTCTTGTGATACGCATAAAAAAGATTTTATTGAGAAAACTGTACTTACTTTGATAATCTCTCCGCCTCAAAGAGATTAATCTTCAGTTGTCGACTAGTAAATACCCTTGGGGCACAAACAAAATATAAATTAGATAAAATTATATTAGCTATTCACATTAATTGAATTAAAATGCTAGTGATCGACACAATCTGTTTGGATACTTTGTTAGATTCTTTTAGATTACGATAAGATGTTGATGTGAGCCCCGTATGGATAAAATCACAGATTTTAGCCTATTTTGATATGATAAAAATCTTAATAGGTGAATCTATAGATAAGTCTTTGTAGCGGTGATGGTCTCCAATACATCAAACCATTACACATATAACTGCATACTCTACCACATTCGGAGTTTGCCTCCCGGCTTAAGAAACTTCCTTTACATGGTTTTGCGTCTAATAGTAGACGAAACACTTCCACCAATTGTGAGCCGTAGGATTTGTGATTTTCGTTCATGACAACGTTTTTGACCCGTTAAAGTTTTTGCTACACTTTGACTCGATATCTTACTCTATAATTCTGAAGCAAACAGTTTCTTAATATTAATTGAGATTTTCTATTGAGTCTAAGAAAAAGAAAAATCCCTAACATATTTTCCTTCTATATATGAAAAATCAAGCATAAGCAATAATGAAGAGATTAACCGTTCACTTTTGGTCTCTTCACGTATCAGGAAAATTGTTAAATTAATTATAATTTTTTTCATTAAATTTATTGAGCTTACAATTATATATATATATATATATATATATATATATATATATATTGAGTATTACAATTCTAAAACCATGTAATTTGGGACGTTAATAAAAATTAATTTGTCCATCAAATTGCAAGTCTAGAGATTAATCTAATATTTTTTTTAGTTTAAAAACTAATGTAAAAATGGTGTGTAAGTTGAAGAACTAATAGTATAATGTAAGCGTGACAAAGGGTGATTGGAGCAATATCCAGTAGCATAGAGGGTTGTGGTGTGGGAAGACCCTATGTTTCAATTGACTCCTTTTCTAAGAAGAAAAGCACTGAATCTGTTATGTCTTATCAAAATCCACTTCTTTTTTCTTCTTTTTTTTTTTAAATCCACTTCTTTTCTCATAGAGAAAAAGTTGTCACGAATCAGCTCAGCAACGCGGTTTCTTCTGATCTTCTAAGGTTGCTTTTGTGGATATTCAAAAATGAAAATGGTGGAGAAAAAGGTCAAAAAGACAAGGGCATATGAGACAAAGCATCAGATATCTATTATGTATCTCATGAAAAGCATGCTTTGTGGGTCAATGAAAATTCTATCCACATTCTCAATTGTCAATGGCATAGAAATAAATTAGGCCGAATTAACATTTATAAGGCTTGAGCATGAACTTCTTTTTAAATTAATGACTTGACTTTATCTTATTATCTGTCATAGATTATTTTTATGACATGAGACTAGCATCTGAAACAATACAATCACTTCTAACAAGACCTTAACAAACTTAGTTTGCAGTTCGTAAATAATAAAAAAAAATACTTCTTTTTTTGTCATTTCTATCAAATATGTGGTTTGAGTTTAAAAACCAAGTTAAAAAATATTCGTAGTTATTTTACTAAACATGTACAAGCAAAACTCAATTTACACCTTTATCAAAAAAACAAACAAAAAAAAGCAAAAAAAAAAAAAAAAAAAAAAAAAAAAACCAAGAAACACAACTAACACTTGAAAGTATTGTTTGAAATATCTTATAGTTCAAGTGATAGCAAAAGAAATAACTCGAAGAGAATATATTATGCCTAAATATTGGTAGATAACTTGAGTGAAAAAACAATCATTAAGTAATATCATATGCACCTGTATACTATAATAATCAACCGAGTGATACTATTGCCACTTGTTTTTTATTTATTGCCACTCATTTTTAATAATTTTTTAAATTAAAATTTTTTTTTCTCAATCCATAAAATTAAAATATTAACATATAAATATTATTAAAAATTAAAATAATCAAATAGAAGTGCTAATAGATAAAAAAAAAATAACAATAACCCCACCCTAATCAACCCAACCCTACCCCAAAACATAGTCATGGGTTATTATGTAAAAGCAACAAATACTAAAGCAAGCAATCAATCAAACAGAGATATTTTCAGATATACAAAGGAAAACACAGCCCTCATCGATAGAAGGTTCTAAAACAATCCATCATTCTAACAGAAAAAACTAAATAAAAACATTAGTTGACATTTGATGGGATAAAATCAATCGGCCATATTAATAAAGTGCTTTCTTACCAAAAAGATATTGAGCTGTAACATTATTATTTAGTGCAGAGTAATCCTAAAACTCTGTATGGCAATGATCTAACCAGGAAGCAGAGTTACAAAAGCACAAAATCATATAACAGGAACCTGTTCAAGCAAAATCAATATCAAGCTAGTTGAGATAGTACTGTACATTGATTGCCTCAGCAAAACATCTTCCCAGTCAGCATGGGCGAGTAGTTTAAGAAAAAGCTTTGCACAATAATTAAACATCACCAGAAAACATTAGTACACAGGAAATTTCATTGCTGCTGTGACCCTGATGTCGATGTTCCAACTTCCGTCGGTGCGGGTCCAGCCTGCCTAGACCCTGTCTGTGAAGATACTGGCTGCATAGGGTGCTGATAAGGATGATTTGCAGCTGGCGGTGGTTGGGATGGAGGCATAGCAGCATTGTATGGTGGAGGGTACTGTTGATAAGGGGGAACTGGTGGCATATAACCATATGGAGGATAATACTGATGTTGATATTGGCCAGGTGGAGGCGGCATCATCGGACGGGCATAATGTTGCATTTGCTGCTTCTCCAAACTCGGTTTGTTCTCCCCTGACCCAGAAGGCCCACCAGGAGGCCCATCTTGAGACGAAACAATGGCACCCATTCTTTGAGGATCCATTGATGGGTAATAGCTTCTTTCCTGCTGAGGAGGTAGTGGATTGTTATAGTAAAGCATTCCTTGGGTTTGATCCTGGTTGTGCTGCTGTGAGATAACTGCCCGAGGCAATAATCCACTGTGAGCCACAGAGGCCTGCTGCCTAGCTTGATCAGAGCCATCTGATTCAGGTTTCAATGACTGAGGCCTACCCCACATCAGCTTAAGCCTTAGGCCCTTGATGACCAGTTTGTTGGAGAGTTCTTCTGCTGCCTTTTCTGCACCTTCTCGGGTGGTATAGGTTACAAATGCACAAGCCCTTTGGAGAACCATTTTGATGGATTCGATTTCTCCATGGGCGTAGAAGTGATCCCGCAAATCTTGCTCAGTGACCCTAGCATCAAGTCCACCAACATAGAGAGTCCTAATGCTCTCATCCTCGGGAGCCTCCAGAGTGGTCATCTCTCCTGCCTTTCCTAGTAGCTTCAGAGCCACTGGATCATTCACTCTGCAAGTTTAAAAGCATGAACAATAAATCCTTAAGGAAAAAAAAAAGGTTAAAAGGATATAAAATATTAGAAATGTCACCAATTAATTGTGCAGAAAAAAACTAAGGACAAGAAGGGCATAGGCTAAAGAGATCTCAATGAAATACTGGAATTGAGGAAGTTATAAACGAGAATACGTACCCATAATAACGATCTTTAATATTTTGTTGAGATAACTCCCCAGTTACCGGCATCTCATGTCTATAAGGGCACTCAGCTCCTCGAGTGCACTCGCCCCTTATGTAGAAACTGCAAATATGTGCCCGGTTTCTTTTGTAGTATGGTGTGGTCCTTTGAAGCTTCAGGATAGTATCATTTGGGCGTGCTTTACCATAAGAGGATTCGTAATCAATACCAGCTCTAGCCTGCAACATGATTACATTTTTAGTAAAAGATCATTATGAAGTAATGACCATAGCAAACCAAGTCAAAATTGGAGCCTTTTTTTTCTTAAAAATGATAATAAATTACTAAAGAACAGAACTGCACAAAGTTGAAATAATAAGATCTGGTGCCAAATGAACAATTCTGGATTGTAATAAAGCAAAAGAACTGCATCCCACCTCAAATAGTTATGACTCTTTGCAAGAAAGTGTCATGAAGCAACTACAGGTAATAAAAATAACTCCAGAATATGACAAGAATCATGCAAGTCATAACTAATAAGAATTCACTCACAATTACTTAAGAATTGAACTTAAAATCATTAACACTGTTTTAATAACAAAATCAAATAATGAAAATGATCCTACAAGGTAGATAACTTCAGGTGGAAACTAAGCAAAAGAGAAATTGAAACAAACCAAAAAAGAGCACGTGAACGTGTCAGAGTGAATACAATCCTTGTGTAGTCAATCATATTAAAGAAGGCAGCTGAGGATTTGTGTACTATTAAGATTATGTATTATTATGCACATGAAGATGAGCCACTTAATGAGTTCCAAAATCAAGCCAAGTTATCAGATGATAGGCAAGTTGTGATCCAAAATACATCGAAGGTAATAGAAATGATGGGAGGCAATAACAATACAACACTGAGCAAAGAATAAAAAGTTAAAACTGGTGGTGGTGGAGCAGTTAGAGCTGTAAATAACATGAATATAGCCCAGCCAAGCCCAACCCCATCCCACATGTGTTTAGCATAAAGCCCAGAGTGCCCTTGGTTAGGGCCAACCAATCAGCCAATTTGTTAATTTTTCCAAAAACTAAATTCAGCTCCCACCTAATAAATGAATTGGCTTTAGCCCACCAACCCTATGGCTATAGCCCACCTATTAAATATAAAATATCTATATCTATAATACACAAGGACCAAAAAACATGACAAGGGAGTGAAACAAAGCAAAGACATAACGGAGAAAGAAAATATTTATATTCCCACACGCATGCGAGGGGGCAAAAAAACAATGGCAATCAAAATTTTCACTTCAAATGTCCAAAATAATGGAGTAATAAATCTAAAGTGACCATCAACCTCAAATTACCGGGGGCCTTCAGCAAACTCCAGTCCATTGGCCTAAATAATTTGATCAACAACATAAATAACTGCCATAATAGGATTCCGAAACTAGACACCCAAACAAAAGGAAAACACAACCTAAAACTATTATCCATCAAATTAATGATCAAGATATAAATTTCATCAAATTAATGAAATATATATTTGATCAGTCAGAGAACAGTTTTTTAGATGCGAATTGAAACAATAATTCAATAGCCGTAAAGTCTGGACCAAACAACTTGCAGCTTGAAATGAATACAGCTGAAAACACCACTATTATTTTCATACATTTGGTTATTTCAACTAACATAAGAATAAGAATAACTTGTCATAAGAAAACATACCCTGCGGTCATGCTCTTCAGCAAAATACTCCCTATTAACATCACTCTTTGGAATGGCATCATTGGAATTGATACTGAGAGCTGTGTCGCGGACTTGAACTGGTAGTCCATATTCAAGATCCAGCAGGCACACTTGACAGACATTCTTCAGTTTACTGCATGTCTGGCAGATCTCACTTTTCTTGTATCTTGCATCTCGACCAGGTCTCCACCTAAAAACAGTGAATGGCCGTGTACAAATCTTACACTCCTTGTCATACTCTGCTCTTGTCTGCATCCAAAAATAAATACGAAAAATTATTTCATCTCCAATGTAACATGCTGAAATATGAAAATTATTAACTGTGTATATTCGGGGACTACTAGAGGGATAAGGCTTGTTATTGTCGCTGCAGCATATTCATGGACTCCCTTAACAATAAAACCATAGTTTTTTATGGAACACCAGCAAATCATCATAGTTTAATTATGGTTTCAGAATTAACAACTTTGTGTTCGACTGGCTTAATTCCCATACTTACACATGAAAATGAAAATGAAATTGAAATATTTTACCAAACTTCAGTTTCAACTTTCAGTCACCAAGCAAATGCAAGAACCACCAAAAAAAAAAAAAAACTTAGTTTTATTCTTAGGATTCCCAACTCTACAGAAAAAAAATGCATTATCACATACAAGTACATAGAAGGCATCAGATAATAAAACTTAAGAAGAACCCGGTACACCCTTATGAAACCAAGTAGATTGTAAGCCAGAAACAATATGAACAAATCCAATTTAGGGGGAAACAAGTGACACATACAATAAAGTAAAAATGCCAATATTACAATGATATTGTAATAACAGGAACCAACCAATAAAAAATTGTATATACTACTGGAAGAACCAAATAGTATAGTCATCATAGCTATAGCTATATTCGGTTCTTTGTTCCCTTTAAAGCATTCCTAGTTCTATGGATGCAAAGGCACATTCAGAGGCATGCCACGAACTACATTATTGAGCCAATCAAAGGAATACAAGGGTGTAAATTTAATGCATCAGGTTGACACTATTAACAAATTGTCTGGACTAGAAACTGAAATAGATGGGCTTGAGCCTCCATATGACTTCAAAAATCCTAAGCCCTGCAAAAGCCTAAGTTTGACAACAAAACATATCTACTGCAATCAAAAGATTCAAAACATTCACAAAAACAAACTTCAACAATACCTACACAATTCTTAAATTTTGTAATAAAGGAAATCCTTAAGTAAAGGTAATGCTTATAACTAAAAATTTGTGGCTGAAGAATCTTTTCCCCAAAAATAACATCCAACTTCACTAAAACAAAGAGAGGGAGCAAGAGACAAACCATTCGAACATAGGGGTTATCGCCGAGGCATGATTCGCAGATAATGGGGAAATCGGAACGCTCCCAACCATCGGCTTCATGGTCTCTGAGTAACCTATGCGCCATTGTTAGGGTTCTGCCTATTTGCTTCCACGATGAAGCCTCTTCCTTGCCCTTGCAGAAGGATTTCAGCTAAAAGAGCAAACAATGAGAAAATCAAAAAGAGAGAGAACGAAATTGTTCATCTGTTAAGTGCATATCTGGTTTAGCTTATGCACCACCAAAACCATGGTTTGCCTTTGATTAGAATTGATTTGATCAAAAAATCATGTTTGGCTACCTTGAGTCAGAATTGATTCAGGATAAAAAACCTAGGTTTTGTGAGAAGCAACTTAAAATTAATTAACACAATCAATTCTGCTCATAATCAATTCTACCACCATCAATCCAAACATGCACTAAATTATATAATGTGTGTTTATGTTTGCAATTCTTAGTTATGCAACTAGTGTTCAAAACATGAGTACTTATTTAACCTTAACAGTTAACTTTCTCCACTCACATTTTCACCCTCACCCACCCAATCAAATTTCTTTCTTCCCTCGCTTTTTTTTTTTTATCAGGCTAGGCTATGAATAGCTTCATGTTGATCTCCTTTTAATTCAATTCATCAATTCATCAATTATCAATTTCAATCAATCTCACACTGTTCTGTTCTAAGAGTCAAAGAGAATCTCAAAAATAAGAGAACCGAATTTGAGTGGAAATGAAGAGGAATAGCAGAGGAGATAGCAGTACCTAAAAACAATAAAATCTTCTTCGATGTCGATGATTCTGTGAGCGGCGGTGGGAGGAGTTTGCTTCGGGTGCGGGATCTGTAGCTTCGACGTCGTTTTGGTGTGAGGGGCGGATCGTAGCATGAGGATGACGGTTTGGGAGATGAGAAGAAAACAAGCGAAGGCAGAGATAAAAGCCTAGGGTTAAAGCGTGTGTCTGTGATTCTGTGAATGAGCTCCTCTGATTTTTTTATTTTTTTTTTCAAAAAGCTCCTCTGATTTAAATCCTTCTTCTAGAAACTTTCAAAGAAAAAATTAAGGCAATTCTTTATTATATTATATTAGACTAAACTATCAATTTGGTTCTTCAAAGATTATTTTGTCACCAATTTAGTCCTTTAAAGAATTTTGTCACCAAATTAGTCCTCTAAAGATCATCTTTGTCACTAATTTGGTCCACCAAAGAACTTTGTCACCAAATTAGTCCTCCAAAAATGTGTAAGTATCAAATTGGTAGACTTTTAAATCTTTGGAGGACTAATTTGGTGACAAAGTTCTTTGGAGGGTCAAATTGGTGACATGATAATCTTTGGAGGACTAAATTGATAGTTAACTCTATTATATTATATTATATTATATATTATTATTATATATTACATATTATACATTATATATACAATACAATTGAGGATATTTTTGTTGATGTGTCATTTTTTTAATTTTTGAATGTTATCTTATCTTAATTTTATCTTATCCTATTCTTATGGCTCGTTTAGTGGATAGGATACGATAAGAATAAAGAAGTTGGATAAGAGTAGAATAGGATAAGAATCAGATAAGCTCTTATCATATCTAATATTCGGTGCTTACCAAATAATAAACATGATAGAATTGCATATTCACAATTATATTTTAATTAAATCATATTATAATAAATATTTTTTAGTATATTATAGTAAATATTATAATTAAATAGTAAATCTAAATAACTTAATTATATTTAATTTTTATTTTAAATTTATATTAAAATTAAAAAACAATATCATATTTTAATTGTCATAAAAGAATAAGACAAACTCTCTTAAATTCTGCAGATAATATTATTTTCTTTAAAATAAATTACATAAAATCAATATAGTACTCATAAATTATATAATGTCACAAATAATCATATTTTAATTCTCTTTAGAATTTTTTCATGAAATTTTCTTTTAAAATTTCTCACATGATTTTTTAAATACTTTTTCAATTTATTTTTCTCTAAATTTTTTAACTCTATAATTAAAAAAAAAGTGAATTTTTTAGTTTACACTTTAATTATTTTTTATAATAGTTTACACTTTAAAATTTATCTCTCTATAAGTTTTTATCTATTTAAATTTTAAAAGTTGAAAGTTAAGTTAAAATAAATATCACGAGTAAGGGCAAAACAAGAAAAAAATTTCCTTATCCTATCCTGCATGCTCCTATCATGACTTATCCCTTAGGATAACATTTGAACTATGGAGCAGAATATGATAAGATAACATTATTATATACTGCTGGTACACTAAAATAATCACAGGATATGATAACTTAACATATCTTATCCAACTTATCATGTGAACCAAACGGACCCTTAATCTTAATCTTCTTATCCTCTTATCTTTATCTTAATCTTATCTTATATTATCTTAATCTTAATTTTATCTTATCTTAATCTTAATCTTACTAAATTGGTTATAAGTGAATTCAAAAAATAATTTCTTGTTGTTTTAATTTTTAGAGAGACTAAGTTGACAACAAAAATCTACCAATGATTAGATTAATAATGAATAAGTAATGAGTATGTACTATTTCAGTCCCTAACTTTGCGAGAATAATTCACTTTAGTACCGGACTATTTTGGTATATAATTCAATAAGTAATTTTCAAATGCTTAATTTTTTAGGAATAAGTTTGGTATTTGATTAAATCTCTAAAAATTAATTTTTAAGTTTTTTAAATCTTTGAGAGATTAATTTGATATTGAAAAACATAGACTAAATTGGTTATTGGTGAACTTTTATAACATAATAATTACATAATTGAATGAGTAATTTTTAACGTGGTTAATTTATGACAGACTAATTTGGTATTAGTTTAAGAAACTTTAAGAACTAATTTTATAAATTATTAATGTTTTAGGCATTAATTCGATGTTAAAATTAACACATGGTGTTCCAGTCAGTTGGTGAGCGCATGGAGACATGCATGTATGGATACGGGGTTTCAAAAAAAAACTAACACATGGAGTAATTTGATTATTTGTGAATTTATAGAGTAATTTCTTGATGTTATAATTATAAGGGGAACTAATTTGATGACAAAAATATAGGTACGTAGAAGTAAATTAGTAATGAACGATTGATTTTTAGCATGGTTGATTTTTTTGGGTTTTGTTATCCATTGTCCTAAGGACAATGATTAAGTAATCCATTAATGGAAACTTTGAATTTAAAATAAATTAAAAAAAAAATCTCATAGCATTAAATACTCTACAGTTTTCAACACTAAGTTTCTATTCATGAATTGTTTAACCATTGCTCTAAGGGCAATGAATAGCAAAACTCAATTTTTTTAGGGACTAATTTAATATTATTTTAAATTCTTATAAACTAATTTTTCAAAGTCTTCTAAAATTTTCTGAGATTAATTTGACATCAAAACTATAACAAAGATATCGAAATTGTAATTGTGACTAAATTGGTTATTATTTAATTTAATAATTAATAATTAAATGAGTAATTTGCAACGTAGTTAATTTTGGTCGGACTAATTCGATTTTATTTCAATAATCTTTAAGAACTAATTTTATAAATTCATTAATATATATTTTGGGGGATAATTCAATGTCAAAACTAACGTAGTAAATAAATTGATAATGTGTGAATTTATAAAGCAATTTCTTGATATTATAATTTTGAGAGGAGCTAATTTAATGTCAAAAATATGAGTAAATTAATAATGTATAAGTTATTTTCAATGTGTTTAACCTTTTAGGGATTAATTTGGTATTAGTTTAAATCTTTATAAACTAATTTTAAAGTTTTATAAATCTTGCATGTACTAATTTGATACCAAAACTATAAGAGCGTCGAAATTGGTTATTAGTAAATTTTTATAACTTGATAATTATATAATTAAATAATTTAATGAGTAATTTTTAATGTGGTTAATTTTCGACGGACTAATTTAGTATTAATTTTAGAATCTTTAAGATCTAATTTTATAAATTATTAATGTTTTAGGCTGTGATGAGAAAACTAATGCATTGACTAAATTAATTATTTATGAATTTATAAAGTAATTTTTGATGTTATAATTTTGAGGGGAACTAATTTGATGACAAAAATATAGGTAGAAATAAATTAGTAATGAATGAGTAGAATATTCATAGATTTTAGAACCAGTTTTTTCAAATTCAGAACTATAGAATATTCATAGATCACATTTCAATATTTTGAACAATATGAATTTAAATATGAATTTATATGAGTGGTGGAATTAAAAAAAAATTCATTACAATGTGCCATTACAGGGATTTTTTAGTGCAACAATAAAACTTGTTAGTATCATTAATTTCTAATATTTTATTTAAATATTTGTATTATGATTTATAGAAATTTTTTTTGTTGACGTTATTTGGTTATGTTTGTCTTAATAGAACACTTCTAGCTGATTTGATATTTTTTATTATTGTTATTATCATATTGAATATTAGTCATTTTATGACTTTGTATAAACAAGTTAAGAAATATTTTATGTCATTTTATTATATTAAATAAGTCACGAAATATATTTTGTAATTTAAAAATAAAAACCAAGTGATTAAAGTCATTTAAATTTGATAAGAAAAAGTCGAATCAAAATTTTTAATAATAAGTTAATGTTATTTATTTTTTTAAACTAATTATATTATTAGAGATATTTTTACAAGAAATGATGCAATAAGGATATTTGGATAATTACAACTTATATTTCAGTACTATGTGCTATACACTAAACATACATTTTAAACATTCCCAAAAATTTTATAAATATTTCCAGAAATAATAATAATTAACTAAATAAGTTATATTAAAACACATTAAAAGGATATTCCCAAGAATGTATCCTCCGCAATGAAATTTTCGAAAATGTTATTGCATAGGGCTAATGGCGTTCACGTTCAAAAAGTTGACAAAGGGTAGCGCCACACGGCCACACCAGTGGTTAGTGAGTGCCTTTTGGGAAATTTTCTTGGGCCCAATGAGATCAATATTCTATCCCTTCGACCAAAAAAAAAAACAGAGAACGCACACGCGAATTCGGCTCCAGCCAGCCAAAACCCGGGTGAGCCATGAGTTAATTGACTTGTAGTTAAGTGGGTTGATTTATCTTGTGAGCCATATCTATCTATAAATCCATATATATCTCTTTATATATCTATCTATATCTTTATATATACACAATTTAGTCCTCAATTTTAATATATTTTAATTCTTAGAACTATTGAATATATTAAAATATTACTTTTAAGAGCCATTTAATAGATTAGTGTCCTACAAGGGAAGGAATTAATCCGGAACAAATATGCTCTTTTCTTTTTGGTCTAAAAAGCATGATTTTTTTTTTTCTGGTCTGGGAAGAAATTAACATGATCTAAACCTTCGGTATTTCTAACTGGGTGACTATGCTCTCGCGAACCAGTAAAAACTCCAGCACATAACCTAATTTGGTATGTTTGAGACCTTCATATTATGTAACTTCATACATTTTCTATATTCTGCCTGCAGGCACTAAGGCATGGCATTTTTTTAACTTCCTTCTACCAAAGAATCTGTCCAAAAAGAAACACTTCTCCCTCCAATCTGTAGGATACACAATTACCGCATCTAAATTGACTTTCTCAACAACAACAACCCTTATCCCACATAAAATCGACTTTCTCAACTAAAATAAAATTAAGTATGCCACTAATAATGATTTTGTCCAGCTGGCAAGAAAATAAACAAGTGTAGAACTGTATTTTTATGTATTTGCTATGGACTTCCAATAGCAATACACACACCGAGGTAACTATCTACAGCAGCTGATAAGTTACAATAACAAAATTTTGAAAACTACCTTCGGAGCTGGAATATCAAGTGAAATTTCAGCAAAATATGCAATGCAAGCTATTCTTACTGTGCTTATCTCAGTTCAACAGTCCAATCCATCTCATCCTTCGTAAGACCCATCTGTAATCTGGTAAGGACTGTATAAAGTTGCTGTGAAACCACTCCAATACCATCTCCACCATCACCATATGATACCCTACAGAAAATTTGAAAAACACAATCATCAATTCAAAATGGCTTTGTGGCCAAGATTGGAATCGAAGGAGTTTCAATAAAATTCAGTTGGTGTGATACTTGATTTAAAGCTGGGTGAGGAAAAAGTGCATGAATGATGAACATCAGGCATATGAGTTTTCCATTCTCTTTCAGTTAGTCTATTTAGTAAGGTGTCAAATGGAAATTCTCTTATGTAATTACTGCGACGTACCTCTTGCCGTGATAAGTCACACTGCCAACAGGTGATACAACCACAGCTGTTCCAGTGCAGAAGACCTCATCAGCATCTAGCAATTCATCCACCGACACTAATCGTTCCTCAACCTGCAAATGTCAGGTGAAAATGGGAATGAAGAACTAAATTGTGTATTTCAGCTAATGCCTATAGAAATAGTTTGTAGTCTAAATACAAAAATATAAACCACTATCCTATAAAGCCTTTCCAGGAGATTTCATAGCAAGATGTTCTTATCAATGAATGGATAGGAAGAGCATTTGGCAAGAGTCATTGATTAAGAAACAAAAGAGAAAAGCCAGAAGTGATCAATACCTAAAGAAGACTAAATACAAAGACTTGGGAAGTTTGAGAAGGTATTTTACATCACAAAATTATCCATCATACATGATAGTTGCAAACCTTTTGAATTATTAAAACGGATTTCATCATAACATACCAATCCAGTGAATGTTCTCATCAGGGGACTGTTAGGGAATAATAATAGTGGGAGAAAATAGTGGAAAGTATATATACTAGGGCAGACACAAACAAATATTAGTGGTCAGTTGGTACTTAAGCAGTTATGGACTTATGGTGGTTAGTTGATGGGAAAAAAGTAAAATAGTGGATTGTAAAGAAGTAAAGGACACTTGTTGAAATCACAGAAGTATAGAACTGAGTATATTGCTCCATTGTGAGGGGAAACCCTTGGCTCGATACTTGAATTCTGAATACCAGTCATTCTTTCCCTAATCACTCTTGATATCTCGCTTCCTTTGCTTCTCTCAAATTTCAATCATTCAATCTCTCTGTTTGTTACAGAAACTAAGCAGAAAAACGAGCAAGATTACATGATAGATTAGATTGATCATTATGAATTTCTTTTAAGGTAAGTATTCCACATTGGCAGCTTTGTAAGCAGGAAACCGTGCCTCAGGGCCAGAGTAAAACTTCATAGTAACTCTTAATCAAAAGTCAGTCTAGATTTGCCACCCACACCTGCCATTTACTAATACTGGCTAAGAAGCATATACCCATCATTACGTGCGTTTCAAATATAATTTGGAAAGAAAATATTATATTACAAATGCCAGGGTCTATTTGGTTTAAGAGAACATTTTTTCATTTCATTTACAAGAAATTACAAAATGTAACCAAAGTATATTTGACTACATTTTTTCACTTTGTTTTGCGTTTTCTAATATTTGTACCAGAAATAATGAAGTATGTTTCCATTGTTTCTTGTACATATTTATTATTTTGCAAAATAGGAAACAAAAAAAAAGTAGGAAGCAACTACAGTAAATGAAAACAAAATGATTTCTCAAATCATGCAGACCTTTAGATATCAAACAGACAGATAACATCCATCAATTATCTCCTTATCTAAAAATCTAGTACCTCGAACCCTTGGCTTCGGGCAACGTCGATTATACTTTTTCGAGTGATGCCAGGTAAGATAGTTCCTTTAATAGCTGGAGTTGTAACTAGGTTACCCTGAAACAAAATCGATTTTAAGGCAGCTTAGTGCAGTAAGCTCTACAGAAATAGACAGTGTTCTAGAAAAACTAGAACTTAAAATTCTCATTTCAGAAAGGTGATAAGAAAAAATATAAATATCGTAGCGGGGATTTAAAACGTTGCTTAAAGCTTGAAATTTCCAAAGGCACCAATTAGTTAAAGTAAGCACCATGGACCAAGAGGCCACTAATCAGGAGATTGAGATTGGAGCTCATTCAGACTAGGCAAGTTCAAATGCATTATGATTCTATCTACTACAAATACAAGATATAGAAGTTACATGTCCATGTAAATTGTTTATTGTATTGCAAGTAGAGAAGGTGACAAATAATACCATGGTTGTAAATATATTAATGCAATAGCTATGCATAATAGCATGTTAACAAAGACAAAAGTTATAAACTTTATCTTCCATCCAAACTGTTCATTGAGTACATTACCTTGACAACAAAAATGTTGCAGGAAGAAACCTCCTCCAAATATCTTTTGTGCACACAGTCAAGGTACAGAACATCAGAGTAGCCTTTAGCTTTTGCTGCAGACTGTGCCTTCAGAACCTACAAAGAATAATTGCACATGCGCAGAGAGAGACATTCAGGAATTTCTTTTAAAGAAAAGACAGAAGGTAAAGTATCCTGGGATCAAGAAATGAAAATTAAGATGCAAAGTAGATAACTTTAGCCAACATTGTGAAACTGATGTTATAGAAGAAAGCTCTATCAATAAAAAAATGTAGTAATTGTACAGGAAAGAAAAATGAAGGCAGCAAAAAAACAAAATCCTTAGTTTTCACCTATTTGCCCATTTAGAAAATACAAGAAGGTAATTTATTTGTATTTAGTAATAAAAATAAAAAAGTGTATTGAAGTGATGAAAATGAGGAAAATCTTCATCTTGAAATTGCTCATGATTCAAATCAAATTTAAGGTAAACAGAAAGAACATGTGCAACCAAATGACAATGGACAAACAAACAAGAAAAGAAAAGGGCAAGTAGTCTGGCTTACTGCAGCATAGTTTCCAATGGTCTTCACGCTTCCTGTGCCACCAGGAGTTGCACGATGTAATTCACTCTCCACAATCAAATTGATTGGGGCCAAACCTTCCTGCAGTGACATTCATTTTAAATATATATGAAGAAATTAGTAATTTAGTATGATTGCTTGGGAAATGGAAATGATGTATTAATTTATTATGATATATCACTCAAATAATAGTAAGTTGCAGAAAACTCGAAGTAGAAATAAAATCACTCAACAAACGACAACTTCAATCAGGCCTTGCCAATCAATCTTACAAAAAAAACTAGGGAACATCCGGGCCCCCTATAATATTTCTAGAAGTTTTCTTCATTTTTAAACTGCAAATTCAACCCATTCAGTCCCATCAACAATACCTTACAGAAGTTAAATTTCATAGATGTTGCATCTCATAATATTCAGCAAGTCCCTAACTATAAGCTATTTCCATGAAAAAATTTCGAAGTTATTGTCTATGGATTTGGATCATATTATGTTATTTAATCAGAAGAAGATAATGAAAAACTTGAATAAACGGAAGTTAAGACACCATCTTTCAGTGTGGCAGTTTAGATACCATACCTTGAAGTAGTTCCCAACAGGTGAAACATATATTAGAAAAGTGTACTCTGGAGCAGGTGCAAGACCAAGCACGGGTCCACTTCCCATTAGCAAAGGTCTAATGTACAAGGAACCTTTACCTGGAGGGGGAACCTGAAACCAAACTTCACCAAATCAATCATAAGTGTACTACAAGCTCTAAAACCTTTATGGCAATGATAGGTTAGTACCCAACGTTTGTTTGCCAAAACAGTATCCTTTACAGCCTCCACAAACTGCTCAACAGTAGGTGATGGCATGCACATCCGCTCTGCACCCATCTTCATTCTCAAAGCATTTTCTTCTGGACGGAAGAGAAGTATATTCCCATCTTCTTTACGGTAGGCTTTCAAACCCTCAAATAACCCCTAAAGTCATGAACCAACGAAATACATTATTTAACCAAAATATACAATACCAAATGTAAAGGATGCAAATTATATTTACCGCAACAATGCACATGTTAGATCAAGTAGATCATTGCACCGTCATCTGTGTTATCCAGTTTTCCTTAATTACTCTAAACTTAACAAGAAAAGTTGTACTTCAAAGTTCAAACTTCAATTGCAGATGTAACCAAAACATGATAATTAAAAACACATCCAGGTAAAAAAGAAACCCAAGTGTGTTACAATACAATATGATATCTACTCAGCTATATTCTAAGATTTAGTGGCTCTTATCAGACTCTGAATGAGTTTTAAATTGCAGAACAGCAGCAATATTGCGGTTTTCGCCATCATTGGAACCGTATCACTTTGTGGTCCATAATGTTCAAAGCAGACTTCATTTGGCCGCATCAGAGCGACTACAACAGCAGGTTAAAATTCCAGACTATCGGGAAATCAAGCACAGTTTCATTAAACGAATTCAAATATCAGGCAAGTCCTCATGTCAAAATCAATTCCAAGAAGAAACCAAGATCCTA
This sequence comes from Cyamopsis tetragonoloba, assembly GCA_037177725.1. NCBI lineage: Eukaryota > Viridiplantae > Streptophyta > Magnoliopsida > Fabales > Fabaceae > Cyamopsis > Cyamopsis tetragonoloba. The sequence continues at coordinate 37,832,150 of CM074120.1, read as the reverse complement.
ATATGCCTTATAAAATATTCTCAGCTTTAAGTCTGTATCTAGAACTTGACACTTTCAAACGATGATATATGCTAACCTGACCGTAGTTCAAAACTCCAGCGGAGGGGTTCAATTCAATGTTCCCAAAGCGCTTGAGTTCACCTTTAGAGAAGGTTCCCCCTTGCGGACATTTCATAATATACATATAATCGGTAGGTTGAAGACCAAATCCAAGGTTGTCCCAATCTAAATCAGCCAATTCAACAGTTTCACTGTACCATTCCATTCCAATTCATTACAATTAACAAAGGAATACAGAGCAAGAGTATACAAATTAATAGAAAAAAGAAGCAGCAGCAGCAGCAGCAGCAGAAGAAGACGGAAGTACCTGAAGCCATTAGATACAGTGGCGGAAGGCCTGAGAGGAGAAGCGACTTCGAGAATATTCTGAGAAGCGAGAGGAAACTGCTTTTGAAACTGCAAATGGAGAAAAGAAAACTCGATGCGGTAAGAAAAAAGAGAAGAGGATTTGCGAGAGAAGGAAAGGAAAATGGAAATAAATACCTTGAGGGAGAGAGTAGAAGGGAATTGAAGTGGGTGAGAGAGAAAAGGGGAAGAATGTCGCGAGGGGCAGATCGGAGAACTTAGTCGAATGCCGGCGAGTACGGCTCTGCTTTCCATTTTCTAAATTGTGTTTGAAGAAGAAGAAGAAAGAGAGCACGTGAGTCGTGAGGCGAGGAATATGTGATTGTGATTCTGAATGTTAGGTTACGTTACCGACTTGGCTTATATATATAGTAAATGCAGTGTAACTGCAAAGTTAAAACTGTTAGAATCATCTTAATTTTTTTCCTGCACAATGCTATTTCCAGCAGAAATCACAGCCGTTCACTTCATCCTCTATCTATTTTTTACTTTGCGTCAGGATAAATGAAGGGCTAAAATGCTGCAGCAGAAAGACTGGATGATAAGCTAACAGGAGAGAATCCGCGTCAGCAAATTTGTTGACCATTAGCAGCAGTCAGACCACGAAATCTGTCTGTCATATTCTTTTAACCTAGGGCGGCTGTTCTCCTATCGATCATTCTACCAACTTAATTTTGACAATTGTCAACCATCTTCTAAAAAAATATGATAAACTTGTTAGCTTATCCTATCATACTCTCTAGTACAAAAAGTTATCTTATGGGGAGAATTGGGTTAAAGGCCAACATGATAGGATAAAGATTTTTATTTTCTACTTTACCCTTGCTTATAATACATATTCTTAAATTAATATTTATTTTTATAATAAAAATAAAAATTAATAATAATAATTATTATTATAAATATTGATAATAACAAATATATTTAATAATAATAATAGTTATAAAAATAAATAATAATAAGAATAAGAATAGTAATAAAATAAATAATAATAATAATAATAGTACTAAAATAAATAATAATAATAAATAATAATAATAATTCTGATATCTCATAGACACACCAAACACTAGATAGGATAAGAGTTTATCAAGGCTTATCCAACTTTTATCATATCATGTTGTTATCCAACTCTCTTATCTTATCATGCCTTATCCTATCCTGTCCACCAAACGAGCCCTAAATGTTTAGTGAAAGATGAAAGATATTTGTCAAAATTAGGTGGGTAAGAGGATTTATAGAAAGATTTAGTAGGAGAATTTAATATTTTTATAACATATATTAACGAAGTCATGATGTGACACGTTAAGTACTATAGTAGAAGCCCAAAACGTTGCACTTTTACCCGATATGGGAAGTAGCGTTTCCTGATGAATGGTTATAGAATGGCGGTCCTTATGAACTAATTGTTCTACACTTTTTACTTGGTGTAGCTTGTTACATGGGTCGTGAGTGGGAACTTAGTTACCTTTGGGATAGAACAAAAAGTCCTGGATTTCATTTTGCTTCGAAGGCTCACTAAGTTAATCTCGGGAAAAGCCGTCGGAGAGCAGGGCCTTCTCAATGGCTTTCTCGATATTAGCTTGACATTCCAGAATATCAGATTGCAGATTTTTTCCCCATAAATCCCACAAATGAAACCCCACCGACTTTCGTCCTTGCTCAACGGGTGGGACTTGCAGCCAAACTCCCTTCTGCCTTTGCACTTGAGGGCCAATCTCCGTTTGGCTCGAGGAAACCTTTGCACACCTCCGTTATCTTTGGGGAGGCCTACGCCCCATAGAAACTGTCTACCTGAGACTGTCTCGGCCCGTAGGTCCTGTCACAAGGTTAGAATTCTAGCTCTTCCAGAGTGGTATCTCACTGATGGCTCGGGCGTTAAGTGATAAATGGGAAATTCATGGAAAGTTAGAATCACTATCGCGTAATAGTGCACCTACACGTCTTCATCGACGTTATTTTTCGATCGGAAGACCTAGAGCTAATTATCGAGACTTTGGGTTATCTGGACACATACTTCGTAAAATGGTTCATGCATGTTTGTTGCCCGGTGCAACAAGATCAAGTTGTTAAGTATGAAAAACTCTCTTCATTTTTTTTATTCATTTTTATGATCGGCGATCATAGGAGTGTTTTTATATAAGTGAACGAAAATCAAGCATTTTAGTTTCTGAGAAGTTTAAAAATGGTCATTTTCCTTCATTTTCATTACGAAAAATTGAGGAAGAGGAGTGGGCAAAGACGAAAATGACCCTTTTTTGAATTTCTCAAAAACTAAAACACATGATTTTCATTCACTTACTAATATAATGTCGTTTTGAACTTTTATCGTGACACTTAACGTGTCATATCATAACTTTGTTAATGTGTATTAACAGTAAGGATCATTTTGAATGACAGAAGATAAAGTCAGAGACCTTTTGCTTATTATTATATGTTAGGGATCATTTTAAATGATAATGACAAAGTCATAGACTATTTTGATAATTTATTCCAATTCTCAAACGTAAAAATAAGTCACACTTTGCTTTAGTTAAAACCAATTTTGGCAACCCAACATATTAGTTTTGGCTTTTTCCCAACTTATAATCAAACAACTAGCTTGTTAACCAAAATCGATTTTGGCTCTTGAAAATCAATTCCCCTTCAACATAATAATTTTCCAAACAGGCTCATAATATGCTAACCAAGTTAAGTTCACTCGAATCACAATTCTATTATATTTTAGCAATTTTTCTGTTTTGGTGCATCTGATTTTTGTGATTGATTAGGCATTGACATTTCCACAAACATTTGTGGGGAATGATGAAAATCACATGTACCTGAGTCGTGTCCCCAATCTTGTCTCACCACATAAAAATTGTCGTGTGTTAATTAAAATTAATCTCTCTATTTGATTTTTCCCAACTAGAGTCCATCGTGAGGTGATTTTTGGGCACAATTGAGGGGTCACAGGTTTTGTAGGCACGACAATGGGCTTGACAGAGGTAGTGCATATTGAAGGTAACATCATGGTCTCAAGAAAGGGGTTGAATTGAGACTTTAAACAATTTCACTGTTTAAAAGTTAAGGCACAATTTGACCCGACTTATTTTGAGCTTATCTTCTACTTATAAGTAAAAGTCGGGTCAAACAGAAATATTAATAAGCTCTTAAAATTTTAAGTGGCTTTTTTTAAATGAAGGAAAAAGATTAAAAAAGAGCTTTAAAATAAGCCACACATAGGAGCTTTTGTTTATTTTTCAACCTCTTATTTTCATTAAACATCCACCAACCACTATAACCAAGGCCAGACCACCACCCACCGCCCGCAGCACCCTCCGCCGCCCGCCGCCAGTCAATTTATTTTTTAAAAAAAATTAAATTGTCAAATAGCTTATGACTTTTTTTTAAGCATCTTATTTATAATTTTAGCTTAAAAGTAACTTTAAAGAAGAAAATAAACTGGGTCAAACGGTACCTAAGATTCAATCTGGTGAGTCTGAATCTCAAGTATACCTTGGATGTCAGATTAAACTTTTCAAATAAATTGAGTTAGACAGAATATGAAGAATAGATTCAAACTAAAATCTGAGATGTTTATGAAGAATCTTAAATCTATCTAAAGATTTAAACAAATATAATTAGATCCAGTTTTAATAAAATTGAAGTAGAGTTTTTAGAGAAAACAAGTAATACAAATCTAAGGTAAAAACAATGTTAAGAGAACCGGACCGGTCATCGAACTGGTGAAGGCACTGGTTCAAGGTTCAATGGTCGGACTACGGTCGAACCGGGGTCGGATCTGTTCAATTAAATATATTAAAATTTATTATTATAATGCCTTATAAAATTATTTAGCAAAAAAAATTATTTAAATAAGTAATGTATAACATTAAAATTAACATAATCTTACCATTACTACATCCAAATATCCAACAGTTCAAATGAACAAAAATAAAAAATGCATAAAACAAACATTTTATAATCCCTTCAAATAACAAACAACTAAAATTTATCAACAATCTGCTCCTATACCCATCACAGGACAACATGCTAAATCAAAAACAGGACACAAACAAAAAGCATTTCAGGTTGCAGCTATAAAAAAGAAAAAGAAAAACTCTCAGCGCACCACGCATATCAAGTCAACAGAGTCACTCAAGTCAACAATAACAACTAATGCACAAGCAATGAATTTGAAATAAATAAATAATGATACAGCAGCATCACGTATAACTAAATAATCATATGTACAGGTTCAATGATCATATATTGAAAAAATAATGATACAGCAACACCACGCATAGAGAACATTGCTTCAATGAATTTGAATGACTAATAATTATATGTACAGGTTCAGCAATAAATTTGAAATAAGTAATCATTTTTTTCAATATATATGTACATGTTCAACAATGAACAAATTAATATACATGTATGTACAGCAATGAACAACAGAACAATCAAGGAGCAATCTATATACCAGAAATTGAAAGAAGAAATCAAGGGCTTTAGGTTTGGTTTGGTTTCTGAAACACAGAGACGTCGTTTTTCTTATTTTTTTTTTCAATTTTTAAATAAAAACCGGGTAAACCGGTTCAAACCCGGTTTTACCCGATTTCATCCCGGTTCATCCGGTTCCTGGCCAGTTCTCCTCCAGGACGGTTTTCAGCTTACGTTGGACCGCAAAGTCACCGGTTCCGGGTCCGACCGGTTCAACCGGCCGGCCCGGTTCTCTCAACACTAGGTAAAAATCAAGATAGGTGACAGAGAAAGAGAGAGTAATGACACATATTTATTCTTTTTTAGCCTAATCTTTGGGCTATGTCCAGTAGAGTTGGGTACGCGGGCCATCTGTCCCGCCCCGTAAAAAGTCCACGGACTTAACGGGTCATCCGCCTAAACCTGCGTTCTAAATGGACTTGGAAAAATGAGGCCTAGGTTCGCCTGCAAAGTCCGCGGACATTCGCGGGCATCCGCGTAACTTTTTTTTGTACAGCAAAAAAAAATTACTTTTTTTACAAATTTTTTTTAACGATTTTTTTTGGCAGTACAAGTTTGAAATCTTTCATAAAAATGTTTTAAAAAAAGTACAATAAGGATGATTTTCTAAAATAACTTTAGCATTTTCTTCTCTTTTTGTTTTGAGAAAAGGGATGGTTTTATTATATCTTTTTGGCAAGAAAAGGGATGGTTTTAGACTTTTGTTTTTGTTTGGGCATTTTTTTCTGAAAATTCTAAGACCTATTTCTGGTTTCATTCTGACAAAAAAGAATGCGGATATCCGCGGAGCCCGTAGATTTTGTCTGTTCAACTCGTGGGGTAAATGGTTAAGTCTGTCTAAGCCTGTGTTTTAAATGGTCCTCATTTTTTTAGGCCCAAATTTGCCCAACCCGTTTACCCAGCTCTAATGTCCACTTCCCACTTAACCAAGTGAGATTTTCCTCTATCAAACCAAAATCCAAGTATTCTTCTCAAGTCTCTCTAAGCTTACACAAAATATTCTTTCTCAAGCTTCTCCAAGCTTCAAGTAATCTTTCTAAAGCCTCTCCAAGCTCAAATGCACTCACACTCCATTTACATACATTGTCTAACTTAGTTGAGTGGCTGACTAACCAATTTAATGGTAGAAACAGGTTTTTGTGGGCTGCTACAAGACATAGTGTGGATATAAAAGTTTGAGTACAAGTAAGATGTAGGTACAACAAAGGTTAATCAAAGATATGGCTAGTAACTACAAGAAGAATGTCAAATAAAAGCTTAGATTTGTGATAAGTAGATAAATCAGTGATATAAGCTTTTCTGTGATTGATGTATATGATTTCAAGTTCCTATTCAGCTGTCATACCTCATATTTATAGACTCCTCCTTGAGAATATAACTGTTAGAAATTCGTTGGTGATTGAATTTCTACTTAGTCTTCAAACAATGATGATGTTACTTTCTTACAAGCTGTCACACTTTCTGTCAATTCTGATATGAGCCTTTCAATCTCAATATGAAAACTTTATTTGAATCTTAATATTAATGTAACTTTTTCTAGAATTTTACATTTTTTATGAAATTAAATAATTGTTGTATTTTTGAGAATGGAGAAAACCAACTTCTGCTTTTGTCATTTTACGTTTCTGTTAAAAGAATTAGCCAAATTAATAGTTTGGTATTGTAACTTATTTTTTTATTTTTAATTTGGTTTTGTAACTATTAAATGTTTCAACTTGGCCCTGTAACTTATTTTTCTGTTTCGATTTGGTCTTGTAACTATTAAATGTTTCAACTTGGTCCTATAATATATTTTCTTGTTTTGATTTGATCTTGTAATTTTTCATCCAACAAATTCGCCCTTTCTATTGAGACCAAATTCAAACAAACAAAAAGTTACTGAACTAAATCAAAACGTTTAATAGTTACCGGACCAAATTAAAATAGAAAAATAAGTTACAGGACTAAGTTGGAACAGTTAATAATTACAGGACCAAATAAAAAAAAAAGTTATAGGACTAAGTTATCAATTTGGCTCTTTCTATTGAGACCAAATTCAAACAAAAACAAAAAGTTACTGAACCAAATCAAAACGTTTAATAGTTACCGGACCAAATTAAAATAGAAAAATAACTTACAGGAACTAAGTTGGAACAGTTAATAATTACAGGACCAAATAAAAAAAAAAATTTATAGGACTAAGTTATCAATTTGGCCAAAAGAATCTAATGCATTGTTTTTTTCTAAAAAAAAACTATATTTAAATCAAATATTAAATTCAATAAAAAACTTTAAGACCTTTAAGGGAGTGTTTGGTATAAGAGTATGTTTTAGTTATTTTTCCGGATAAGTGTTTCTCGTGTAAGTGATAACCACCTTTAAGGTGGGAATGAAAAAACATTCCTAGAAAAGTCACTAAAACCTTTTATCAAATATGAGTAAACTATGATTTTAAGTGAGTTTCGCGGGAATGAAAAAACTTTCCCGATACAAGTTATCACACTTTTTGTCAATTCTTCTTTTAACAAAGGGAAATGTTTTTTATCCTTCAACTAAAAATTAGACATTGTTTAAACAAAACTTAAAATAAATCACTTCTCACACCTAAAAATTATCTTAAAAATCACTTTTTATATCAAATATACTTAAACAAAAACTAATTATGTTTTAGACAATCAAAGACATGTTTGGGTAACTTTGGATATGTTGGATTGTTTCATTTTGAACTTACAAAAGCTTTTGATTCTTCTTTTAACAAAGAAAAAAGCTTTTGGTCATTCGGTTAAAAATTGGACATTGTTTCAAAAAGTTTAAAATCGCTTTAGACAATCGATTGTTTTTCAAAGCTAATTCAAACACGCCCCAATTCTTTTTCACCCCTAATCCAAACTCGTACTTAATGGAAACTTACAAATTAAACTGAAATTATACCCTTGTGAATAATTAAATCTCTTAATTTATTCTTTCTTTTTTAAAATTTAAATTTAAATTGTTCCAAATTAGTTATAACTTCTTAATTTTAAATTGTAAAACATCTTTGTATGAATTTATTTTTTATATTTTTACTTGAATTGTAAGTTATGCTCACAATATGTAATATTTTTGTGTGTTTGCGCTAGTGATGTCCTTAGTATACGTAAGAAGTCCCACATCCGCTAGTGATATGGCCATTGTTGAGTTTACAAGGGTGTGACAAACCAATTGTAAGATGATATCAGAGCCTATCCTAAATCCGTTTGTTAGGTCCCTCATGTTGTTGGGTGTGTTATTGGGTGTTTGTTAGTCCCGTATTGTTGGGTCACCCGTTTGTTTGTCCACCCGTGTTTGCCCACGCTCCAGCTGTGTAGTGCTGGGCGTAAGGGGGTGTGTTAGAAGTCCCACATCGGCTAGTGATATGGCCATTGTTGAGTTTATAAGGGTGTGGCAAACCTCATCCAAAAAGCTAGCTTTTGGGATTGAATTAGGTCCAAACCCAAATTGTAGGACGATATATTTCAAAATGTTTTTATCTAGGACGAAAACCAAACAAAACATTGTCAAGACTATAGGAACGTAAATCTAGAATTGTTCACTATTGACACACATTATGCACCCCTGGTATATACGTTTTCACAATGTTAATTACCATTAACAATCTACATATCCATCGGCAACTGTCTCTGTTCAGAGTCTAACAACACATGCACAAGTATCAAGGTGGGTCTTGAATAGAAAAGTAAACAAAAGAAAGCAGTATAATTGAAACGATACAGCCTGCAACAGATAAAAACTTTCCAGGTGATCGCAGCTAAATTTTTATGTTTCAGGATTCAACAGATAAATTCAATACTACATAATTAGATTATTACTTATGGTTTCAAACAATATCAGAAAGATATAAAATCATTTACAGACAAGACAGAAAGGGGCAAATATCTATTTGCAACAAGAATATATGTCGAAACAGCACAAAAAAGAGAATGAACCAAAAGAGTTCAGAGTCCGAATTCTAATGTCAAAACTTGGAGTGTATACTCTAGTAAAAGCAGATCAAATCAGACCATTTACAAGCAATGGATGCAAGGTGTATGTACAAAAGAATACATCCACACCTGAAATGATCACAGAAGCAAATTGAGTGTAACTGTAACTCACTATATAACTGCTCCAAAAGTTATCCACCGTTTCATTTACATATTTCTTCCAATTTTGCCAGAACACTGGATCCAGAAAGTAAAATATCTCTCTCAATCATTTGATTCGATTGATCAATTTTGTTCCTATGAAGATCACACTGATCCCCTTCAATGTAGGAATAGGATTATGCAAATGGTTCATTGGTTCTTGATTGGAGACAATGATCACATCAACCTTCTCAAAGTTCACCTCTGATACAAGTATAACCTTATCTACCAGTACCTTCAATGTTCCCCAGTGTTTGATTTGATAATTTTGACAACTGCTGGACCTTTGATGAATCTGATTGGGTTGGAATCACACCGAAAAGAAAAATCAATATATAACTTCCAGTATCCGTTGTGAACCAACGTATAAATGTTGCCAACAAACTCCATGTTCAAAAATCTATATATCACCCATAGGACTAGGGGTGTACCTGCCTGTAGTTCCCTGGTCTGAAGGATTTTCAATTTCTAGTTCTAGTCGCAGTTTCTTATTCTGCCTTGTATCTGGAAGTGGATTGCCAACTGCATTGGTCAAGTTCCCACTGCCTCTTTTCCCTCGGTTCACACGGTGTCCATCCGAAAGCAAGGGAACAGTTCTGTTCTCATCTTTCTTAATTTCAGATTCAAAATTACTTACTCGGTTAATATCTTCAACTAGAGATGGTACCTCATGTATTACTTTAGGTTCTCTGAATGAAAATCTCATTTCCTCTAGTTTTTTCAATTCTTCAGTCTGAGCATGAATTTCAATTCTATCAGCATGCAACAGTTCTCTCTGTTTTTGGAGCTTATCTCTTTGAACCATGAGTTCCTCAATGCATTTATTTAGCTCAGCCAATTCCTTATTTCTCCGTTCACGGTCCAAATTTATCTCTGTTCGCTCAGCTTTAAGTCTTGTCATCTCATAGGAAATCTCATCCAACTCTTTTGCTGCTTTTTTCTTAAGGGCATTTATATGTTGGAGTTCATTGTTCTTTTCTTCCTCATAAGATTTTTCTCTTTCCTTCAAATAACTTTCTACTTCTTCACGCCTCTTCTCAATAAGGATATTTAGATTCCTCTTCTGCATCTCAACATCCCTCAAGAAATCTGCTCGCTCTTGCTGCATCTTGCTAGACCACTCATCATGTTCATGTGTCATTTTGTTCATTAGATCTTCTCGTTTGCAGGCAAGTGACTCCAAGTCTCGGGAGTACTGATTACGCATATTTTCTTTTTCTTGTCTTAGCTTGACACGTTCCGTCTTAATGAAAGTCGAAACTGCTTTCCTTTCCTCTGCTATGTAGTCTGCGTCTTTCCGTAACTCTTCTCTTTTGTCATCGAGAAGCTCCCACTCAGCTTCAAATTTTTCTTTTTCAGCTTTCAGCTTATCTGCCTCTGCCACAATCTCCAACTTCTGAGATCTTACAAGGTCAATTTCTTCCTTTAGTTTCACTTTCAAAACAGACAAGTCATCTGTTTCACTTTTCATGGCCTCTAGTCTCTCCTTTGCATGGTCAACTTGCCTTAAATTATTTTCCAGCGATACAAAAGACTTATGTAGATCTAACTTTGTTTTCTCAATCTCTTCTTTCTCCATTTCCAAAATAACTTTATTTAACTCAAATTCCTTACCAGCTGCACCCAGGCTTTCATCTTTCTCTTTAAGAGCACTTGACATATCCATCAGTTCCTTCTCCTGGTCAACCAGTGTCCTTGACAGAATTTCCAACTCATGCTCTCTTTCCAGGAGTTGGTCCTCTAGTTGTTTAAAGTCTACTTCTTTCAACTCCCATGCCCATCTCTTCATCTCAATTTCATTTTCAACCGATTTGAGCTGAATTTGTAGCTCAGCTTCAAAATCAGACTTTCTTGCTCTAAATGCAACTTCCTGACTTTCTGAAACTTTCTGAATTTCATCCTGCATTTTCCATCACACAATGAAAAGCACAATAATACTGAAAAACAGTTCAGAAGTTAAACTGAACAATAGACAATAGAAGGAGAGACAGAACCTACAGATTCTCTACTAGCAAGTTTCATTTGAAAATCAAGCAACTCCTTCTCCTTCTTGTTCATCTCAGTTTCCCATTTAGTTAGTACCTGTATTCACAGAACATAAATCCACATGAACAATGCAAAGTCAGATAAATACTTAACACTAGTTTTATATTGACAAAATAAAGAACTTTCGAACCTCTTCTCTTCTTGTTAGGGTGCCCTGCGTCAACTTCAAATTGATTTTCTCATCACAGAGAGCTCCGTGCTCCTTATCAATGTTCGCTTTTGTGTCCTCAAAATCTTTTTGAAGACAATCTAATTCCCGTGATCTATTAAAAAGGTGCTCCTCTCTCTGGTTGAGCAAAGCTTGTGAATGTAGTAACCTTTCTTGTTCTTGCTGCAAACTTTTTCGCCTTCCAGAAACGGTCAGCCTTTCACGAATTATATCCTTCTCTTTTTCATCACAACTGAGAGTTAGAGAGTCAGATCAACTAAATTTCTGGAAAAATACCAATCTATTGAAATACTACATTGTTTCAGGAGGATTATGATCACATCACAACATATGGAACCTCAAGAAAAAAAAATCATAACTATCAGCAAGTGTTTTGCTAAAGGGAGGTATGGACGTCTGGTAGCACCAACTGTTAGCTACGTCATTTATAATTTTATAATGATATTAGATGACGAAAATATAGACATATATGAAGTAAAAAGGTTTCAACCATGTAAACCATAGAAATAAGACATTTAGTCCATCGAACTAATTCTTCTTGGTTTGTCAGATAGCTGAACCTTTGCTATACTCCTAATATAATAAAAAAATAGGCAGATAGTTCACATTAATTCTAATTATACAAGCACATACTCTGATTTGAAAGAAATGATTTCCCCCCTGAGTTCATCTTCTCGAGCTTCAACATCCTGAAGCTTCCTGTCTGCAACACTATAATATTGGTTAGCCTCTGCTTGAAAGGACTCTGCAGCACGCAGCCTGGCTTCAGCCTCAGTATACTTTTTCTGTGCTTCGTCTATAAGTTTCTGTGCTTCAGAAAATTTACTCTCAGCTGAAACCTTTGTTTCAGCACACTCATTACGCATCTCATGCAAGGCCTTCTCAAGCTAAAGAAATTAATAAAAATACCTGAGTTAAAGTACATACTTGAACATTTAAGAAGCAAAAGCCAGCTTATATATATGGAATAAAAACTGTATTCAACACGCTTACACTTGCTATGCACACTTCTTTAACTCCAACTGCCTTCTTCAAACTTTCTTCTCGTTTCATAACTTCGGTTAATGCATATAAACTCGTGGCTGAATCATGCTTATGAATAAACTCAGATGAATCAACAGAAGCCTTAACTTGCTCATACTTGGAAGCTAATTCTTTTTTCTCAAAGATTAGAAGGCCAATGTGGTGCAGGTGATCATATGTCTACAAAGTGAAAGCAAGAAAGCAATAATGAGTTCCACTAGCACTTACATATTGCAAGGCAATGTCTGTGACTGCGTGACGCACTAAAATGAAATAGCCATCGATCTTTGGTGAAATGTTTAGTTGAAAATGCAAGTCAATTAGTGAAAATAAGGATCATTTGAGTGATAACAGAATATGTTACAGGACTAATTACATGCAAATTAAGAACCAATCGAATTTTCATATTTGGTTTTACTAGTAGTTGATGCTAACCAACTGAAAAAGCACCACGTATAACTTCAAGAAATTATATGCAATGAGGCAGAGAAGCAGTTCAACAAAAACTAAAAAACAAGCATGACATACTTAAAACTTAATTGTTATTGTCCCTTGAACAAAGTCACCAATAGTTCCAAAGTCTAACATACATTTACCTTATATATTAAGAAAAAACATGCCACTACTTCCCATAATCACTTCTATGATCTTTGGCATGATAACTGCCTAAATGATCGAGAACCTAAGGAAATCGTTTTAGCCTTTTTAGCTATATTATATCAAACATAAAGAAAAGCATGTAATTACTAAGGACAGAAGTTAGGTCTGTCGATTCACAGATTTATGTCAACAATGAATATACATTTTAAAAATTGTGGTTCACAACTGCAATTGTAATTGCAATACTGTGGTTTATGAAACCTCCGCAACTGCACTGCACTGCGACTACTAGTGTGGCTGCATTGGTCTGCAGTTTCGATAATAATCAGGCAATAACCACAGTTACAACCGTTAGAATTAAGTTTAACCATCAATTAAGCCAATAATTAACCGTTTGGAACATTACCAGCACTAATCAACTAGCTAGCTAGCTATTAGGAACAGGACATGGAATCCATCAATTAAGCCAATAACTAACAATTTGGATTGCAAGCACAGCCACACACCGATGAAGCTCCACCGATAAAAAATTAGATGAAAGAAGCAAGGAACCTGAGCTTCGAGCTTAGCGATATAGGCAACAAGCGGAGCCTTGTCTTTGTGTTCAATGGAATCCTCATGGAGGCCAGCTTGTTTAAGGCGGTTCCAGATCTCTTCGTCGCTGAGAGGGCTTTTGAAAAGCCTAGAAGAGGAAGGTGTCGAAGAATCAGGAGTTATCGTCCGAGGAGTCGCCATCGCCGGCTCCGCCGATCACCGCCACAAAACCCTATGACTCGCCAATTGTTAAGAGTTAAGACCTTCTTCTCTCGCGATTTATCTTTCTCTCTTCTGCAAAGACATGAACACGTTGAAATGGATATACTCCCGGGTGTATCATATACTGGTTGGACTGTGAGCCAATCGCAAATGCTCACCTTCTCGGCCCTCCCGCGACGTAACGGTCTTGCTTTGTTGCTTTCACGATATAAAACGGCAGCGTTTGGAGATTTGATAATTTATTTAGGATTGACATAATTACACTATCATATCATATACTAATATTAACATTTTTTTTTGTTAAATCAATGATACAAAACAAAACAAAAATAACCCAGAATAAAAACACCTAGGATACACAGAAAATCTATATAACAAATTAACAACAAAATCATCTCCTAATTTAACATTAAATACACTTTAAAAGTTACTCATGTCTTTCTTAATATTATTATTATGCGTTAAATCTCAATACTTTTAAAACATTATGCTTACTTCTCTTATTTTATGTATAAATTATAATCATAAAAATATGATTTTGGTTCTTATTAATTGTGATTTTTTCATCCACATTTTTTTCTTTTTTTATCAAATCAAATAATTATAATATTTTTTTTTAGAATCGAGGAATTATAATTCTACATCCTTAAATGTGAGATATTTGAATACACTGTTTTATAGACACGAACACATTTACTAGTTTCGTTTGGCCGGGCTTATTTTTGGCATATAAGCGATGTCTAAGTAAAAGCTGAAAATAAAAGTTTAAAGAAAAAAAACTGAAAGTTGTTTGACAGTTCGCAGACGACACTATTCTATTTGGAAATGCTATCACTCAGGACATTGACGCGATGAAGATGATTTTTTCTCTGTTCGAATTGCTCTCAGGTCTACGTGTTAATTTTAATAAAAGTCATCTTGTGGCTTGTAATGTTGAAACAAATTGGGAGTTAAGGGTGGCCTCTGAGTTACGTTGTAAGGTGGGTTCTTTGCCTTTTACCGATCTGGGGCTTCTTATTGGCGGTGATCAGCGTCGAAAGGTGGTGTGGGAACCTATCATTGGAAGGGTGAAAAAGTTGTCTACGTGGAGTTGTAAGTCTCTATTCCTTGGCGGTCATATCGTGCTCCTGAAATATGTTCTCTCTGCGCTTCCGGTTTACTTCCTTTATTTTTTCAAGGCTCCCAAAGGTACATTTTCTTATCTTGAATTTCTATTTCGTGATTTTCTATGGAGTGGAAAAGAGGGTGTTAGGAAAATTAGGTGGGTAAAATGGGAAGTGATTTGTAAGGATAGGGAAGCATGTGGTCTTGGGGTGAAAAATATCTATTCTTTTAATTATTCACTTATGGGAAAATGGGTGTGGAGATTACGAAACAATCATAATTCTCTATGGGTGAGTGTTTTAACTTCATAATACGGAGATTGCCATGTTGCCTCGCTCACTTACCCTCGAGGTTATAGTTCTAGTTGGTGGAGAGATATTTGTAAGCTTTTTGGTAATAATGGGGAGTGTTTCTGATTTAAGGAAAATTTGGTCAGAAAAGTGAGTGATGGTTTGTCTATTTCTTTTTCGAATGACATTTGGCTGGGTAGTTCATCTCTAAAGGAAAAATATCCTAGACTTTTTTCTTTAGTTATTAAGAAAGATGTGCTAATTAGCTCTTGTCGTGAGCATTTGGATGGCCATTTGGCGTGGAGGTGGGTGTGGAGAAGACCACTATGGGATTGGGAAAGACAACACCTTAATGATCTCCTTAGAGACTTGTCTTCTGTTTCCTTGCAGGTTAATCGTAACGACTCTTGGTATTGGTCCGTAGCTAAGGACAGGAAATATTCAACTAGTTCAGCCTACTTAATCATGACGAATGGATAAAACGATCCTTTTTGGAAAATGCTGCGACATGATTATGTGCCTAACAAGATCAATGCATTTGTTTGGAAATTGGCGTATAATCACATTCCTTGTAAGTATGAACTCGCAAGAAGAGGTGTCAAATTGTTAATGACCTCTATGTGCTATGCAATGATGTGGTTGAAAACTCAAATCATCTTTTCTTTGAGTGCTCTGTTACGTCTTTGTTATGGTATAAAATCATTAATTGGTTAGGATTCTCCTTTGTGAGCCATACTAATTGCATGGACCATTTTTTGCAATTTTATGGCATGCCTCAATGTTCCAACAAAACTAGACTCAAGTGGCAGGTGATTTGGTTTGTTACAATCTGGAATATTTGGCTGGGTCGTAATAACATCGTGTTCAACAATAAAATGGACTCACACCAATTTTTTTGACCAGATAGTCACACTCATGGTTATGGTTGAAAGCAAAGGCTAATCTTTTTTATTTTTGCTGCTACTAAATGGCATATGAATCATTCTCTTTGTATTGGCGTTTATTTTCCTCTTTAATGGTGTTTATGATGTATTCATGATAAAGTGTTGATGTTTTTGGTTTTTCATCATTATAGACGTTCTCAGGAGTATGCCCCGTTGCTTTTGTAATTTTCAGAGTACCTCTGGTACTCTTTCTTAATTAATTTGGCTTATTCAAAAAAAATTTGTATTTTATAGGCTACTTATCAGTAAAAAGCTATTTGTTTGATAAAGTACTTTGTGTCAATTTTTTTAAGTTACTTATCATTAATTGTCATGTTTCTTTTGATATAAAAAATAAATTAACAATATAAATTTTTTAAAATGAAAGTTGCAATAAAAAAATAATTCTTTGATAAAACTCAATAATTTTATTTGAAAAAAATAAATACAATATAAATCTACCAAAAAAATAATTTATCATTAAAAAATTTAAAATATGTAAAATTTTAAATAACAATAAAATTTATAAATTTTAAAATAAAATGAATAATTGATAAATGATACGAAAAATTTTTGAAGGTTATAGCGAATTGCTATTTTTACACAGAGAAATGGAAAAAATATTTAAGATTTCAAATGTTAATTAGAATATTCAGTTATTAATTACGATAGACCCATAAAATAAGTCAGTTTTTTTTTTAAAAAAAAACTCATATTTCTAGCTTCGGGCTTAAAAGCCAGCTTTTTGCATTTTGTATAAAAAAAGCCAATTTTTTTTTGCATTTTGCATTATGAATGAGCTTTTGCCCTCTCTCCTTTCTATGAGTATGGCCATTGTTATGACTATAGTTCTTGTTTCAATTTCACTATTACTTTTCTATTTTGTCGAACTGGAGGGAATACCTGAGCACATAATGTATGTCTCTGCATAGCCCATTCGAGTGAAAAAGGCCGCAATACTTGAATCTATCCTTGCACCTTACTTGACCAAAAATTTGTCAATCCTTGCAAACTGGGTTTTTTTAATTTTAAAAAACAAATAAACCTCTAAATTAGTCTTTGAGATTATAGGCATCATGTATATTAGTTTTTGAAATTATGAAAACCTTAAATTAGTCCATAATTTTACAAGAAGTCATTCATTTTAGTTCTTTTCTACTTAATTTTTTAATGTCATTTAATAGACTAAAGTACATGTCGTTTTGCAAAGTCAAAGACTATTTTGAGATTTTTAAAATCTCAGGGACTAATCTGCATAATACCTATAATGTCATAGACCAATTTGAGGGTTTAAACAAAGTAGGAACAGAAGTAAAGAAAAAAAATTGGTAAAATAAGATGATTTATTTGAAGCACAAATTGTTTTTTTTTTTATTTACATCAGAAAAAAATAAACAAAATTTGAATCTAATAAAAAGATTTCCTATCTTATCAACTGATGGTTTCAATACACTCAACTGTCTAGTCTAAGGTATCGTTTGACCCAACATTTTTTTTTAAAAGCCACTTTTAAGTTAAAGCTAGGCTTAAAAAAGTCACAAGCTGTTTGGCAATTTTGTTTTTATCCAAAAAATAAAATTTGACTGGCGGTAGCGGGCAGCAGGGTGGTGGAGGGTGGCCGTGGGCGGTGGCAGGTGGCCGTGGGTGGCGGTCCAGTTTTAGTTATGGTGGTTGGTGGATGTTTAATAAAAATAAGAAGTTGGAAAATAAGCCAAAGCTCATTTGTATAGCTTAATTTAAAGCTCTTTTTTCTCTCTTTCATTTATTAAAAAAAAATCCACTTAAAATTCTAAGAGCTTATTAATATTTCTGCTTGGCCCGACTTTTACTTATAAGTAGAATATAAGGTCAAAATAAGCCGGGTCAAACGATGCTTAAATCATGTATGTTACAAGAGGAACCCACTCGCATAATGGACGTGGTGCCATTTTTTACGCTAGAAGAATATGTTCCCAAAACCTAGTGCTATTGAAATCCCTCTTTAAGCTCCAATGCAGCCTTGCTAATTGCACACTAAGTAGTAGGTGTGACAATTATCATACGAATTTGGTGATTTCAATGGAGACGGTCTCATTTGAAGTTTTGTGGTTGAGAAATTTTTCTCTATAGAAATAAGGATAAGGACTAAAGTTCCCCTGCTACAAATTCGGGGACGGGGAGGGGGACCATGCTTCCTGCCCTATGAGGCCCCTGCGTACCCGAGTATGTATATAAAATTATATAAACACTCTCATTTAATATAATAAATGTACATAAAATTAATAGGATTAATTTAGTTATTTGTATATTAAAAAAAATCATATGATAAACTTTTATTTATTATTACCTCTGATATTTGTTCCTGCCCTTGCATTATCAAATGTAGTGTTCATCGCTCCTTCGTTCCTGCACGCCATTCTTGTTCATCGTGCTCATTCTTGCTATTACATCATTTATGCTTTTGCGTTGTTTGTTCAGGATTTTACATTGTTTCATTCTAACAGGGTGTATAAACCTGCAAAAGATGAGCTCACATAGGAGCCATGAAAGGAAAGAAAGCAAAGAAAACACAAAAGGATGAAGAAGAGAAAACTGAAGAAAATTATTGTTCATCATCAAGAAAGGAGATACAGGGAAGGAACTATATATGTACATAATGAGGGACGGAGGAGCAAAAGAAAAAGAACAAAAGGAGCAACTAACAAAACTAAACAATTGTTCAGAGCTAAAGATAATTGTAAACAAATCCTTGAGCTAGGAACATATGAAGAACAGGAGGAAAGGAGGATTAAGATAGGGTTTAATCCGCTAATACCCCCCCTCAAGCTGGACCATGGATATTGTTCATGCCCAGTTTGGAGAGGATGTCATAGAAACTGGAGGCAGGAAGAGGCTTTGTTAGAATATCTGCGAGCTGTTCCTTGGTAGGGATAGGGAGCAATTTGATCAAACCAGTAAGGATCTTTGTGCGCGTGATATGGCAATCTAATTCAATGTGTTTGCTTCTTTCATGGAAAGAGTCGTTGTGAGCAATGTGGATAGCAGATTCATTATCGCAGAACAAGTTGCAAGGAACACAATCTAGAATCTCAAATGCCTTGAGGAGATTGTATAACCATTGGATTTCGCAAGTAGCAGAGGCGAGGGCTCTATACTTAGCTTCTGTTGAGATCTGGAAGGGGTAGCCTACTTCTTAGCTCGCCACGAAATCAGAGAGGAACCCAGAAAGACGCAATACCCGGTTACAGATCAACGAGAGTCAGGACATCCTGCCCAATCACTGTCACTATAAGCATGGAGTTTGAAATCAGAGTGCGATGGGAAGAACAAACCGCTACCAGGAGCTTGCTTGATGTATCACAGGATTCGTTGAGCAGCTTGCATGTGAGTATCAGTTGGATAATCGAGGAACTGACTAAGTTGTTGCAGACTATAAGACATATCTGGCCTACTTGAAGTGAGGTAGAGAAGGCGACCAATGAGTCTTATGTTTGAAGTGTTGTTCTGTAATGGAGTGCCTGAATTTTTTGAAAGACGAGTGGAAGGGTCCATAGGGATGGTGGCAGGTTTGGAAACAAGCATTCTAGCATCACTAAGAAGCTCAAGAGCATATTTTCTCTGATTTATGGTTATACCCTTTGAATTGCGTGCTACTTCCAATCCTAAGAAGTACTTTAGTACAACATCATCCTTTACCGCTCTCTTAATATATGTGGATGATGTTGTGAATGTAATATTTTGTAACTAAAAGGTCACCTTGTTTGAGAGCAAAGAATTGTTCTTGAACTTCAGAAATACGAAACAGATCAGCGCGAGAGAAACGTTCACGCAGCTCTATCCAAATATCATAAGCCTTTTCCACCATGATGACAGATTGAGCTATATCCAGGGACATGGAGCAGTAGAGCCATCCACGAACAAGGTTGTTGCAGCGACGCCAGAAAGGAAGAACAGCACTGTTTAGTGCGATTTCTAGTTAGAGTTAAAGCAAAACATAAGCAGCCAAAGACTTTGATGTCATGAAGATCAGGTAGACAGTTATACAACATTTCATATGGACATTTGTTATTTAAGATAGGAGTAGGAATCCTGTTTATGAGAAACACAACATGTTTTACAGCAAAGGACCAAAAACATTTAGTTAAATTGGATTGAAAAAGTAAACACCTAGTGACATTTAAAATGGGTTGGTGTTTCCTCTCAACAATAGCATTTTGTTGAGGGGTTTCCACACAACTAGTTTGATGAATTATACCTTTAGAAGCATAGAAAGATGGCATTTGAAATTCTATTCCATTATCAGAATGTAAGAATATTATCTTTGTATTAGAATGAGTTTAAACCATACAAGTGAAATCCTTGATTAATTGTCTAGTTTCAGATTTTGAGCGCATGAGATACACAAAAGTAAAGCGAGAGAAATCATCAACAACAGTAAGAAAATAAGAATGACCATGTATAGAGATGTCAGCAAGGGGTCCCCAGATATCACAATGAATCAAAGCAAAAGCATGATCAGATTTAGAAGTACTCAAAGGAAAAGGGAGTCTCTTTTGTTTAGAAAGATGACAAATGTCACATACAAAACTATTATTATAGCAAATATCAGGAAACTGTTTATGCATGACTTGTAGGCGTTTAAAAGGAATATGACCAAGCCGAAAATGCCACATGTTATCAGAAACAAGATCATCTTTACAACATGTAGCAGAAAAAGTAGAAACATCAGAAACATGTCTAGCAGAGGAGTTATCAGAAAAAGCTCTAAGCAGGTAAAGGTCTTCATGGATGTCAGCTACTCCAATCTTCTTTGAGGTATTGTGACTCTGTATGTAACAAGAAGATGGTGAGATGATGAGATCACAGTGAAGAGAGACAGTTAATTTGCAAATGGATATTAAGTTGAATCTGAAATTTTCAAGAAAAAGAACACCAGTTAAGTAGAAATCATTGGTGAATTGAATGGTTCCACGATAATGAGATGTGAGAATGTCACCATTAGGAAGATGGACATAGATAGGTTTAATGAGTTTGTAAGAACTAAAGTTAGATTTAGAGCAAGTAATATGATCAATTGCACCTGTGTCTAAAACCCACTTTTGAGAAAAGAGTTTATCCAGTTTGGAGGTTGATGACTGTGATTGATGGACAGAAGTCAGGTTGGCATGTGCGTCTTTGTTATCAGATTGAGGGAGAAGGGCAAGTAAGCGTTGGTATTGCTCAGCCGTGAAACCAAACCTGCATTCAGAATCCTCACTAGAATGCGTGGCAGAATCATCGTTGTTGTCAGCAGAAACCATGTTAGCGCTTTTATGCTTGTATTTGGAATTAGTGAACTTGAAACCTTGAGGAAAGCCATTTAGACGATAGCAACTTTCACGGAGATGACCTTTCTTGTGGCAGTAACTGCACACCTTATCTTGTGAATTGGAATTGTTACTTCCAAAAGAGGATTTCTTGGTGTTGTCAAAGGAAGAACTGCTTGCTGTGCTTAACACCATTGCTGCAGGGGAATGAACATCACCAAGAAATTGCCTTTCTTGTTGGACAATCAAGGAATAAACACGGTTGATAGGAGGAGGAGGATGCATGATCATAATTTGAGAACGAACAGTTGCATAGAGATCACTTAAACCACGTAAAAAACGAACAACAATTTGAGTATTCCGATGAATGTTTAAATTTTCCAAGGCACCACAGGTGCATGTAGCACCACAAGTACAGAGAGGAAGAGGATCAAGAAAATTGAGCTCATCCCATAAAACCTTCATGAGAGTGTAATATTTTGTAACAGAAAGGTCACCTTGTTTGAGAGCAAAGAATTGTTCTTGAACTTCAGAAATACGAAATAGATCAGCGTGAGAGAAACGTTCACGCAGCTCTATCCAGATATCAGAAGCCTTTTCCACCATGATGACAGATTGAGCTATATCTGGGGACATGGAGCGGTAGAGCCATCCACGAACAAGGTTGTTGCAGCGGCGCCAAAAAGGAAGAACAGCACTGTCAGCAGCAGGTTGGGGAATGGTGCTATCGATGAAAGCGTCCTTGTTCTTGGTAAGCAAAGTCATTTCATGGTGTTAGACCAATTGTAATAATTGGTTTCAGTCAAGAGGGGAGTGACAAGAACCATGGAAGGGTTCTCATTGGGATGAATGTAGAAGGGATTAGAGGGATCTTGCATGGCCTTCAACTCGGTTTCTTCAGCCAAGGCGATGAAGCAGCGAAAGCACCCTTAAAGGGCTCGTGATACCATAATAGGGTGTAAAAACCTGCAAAATATGAGCTCACATAGGAGCCATGAAAGGAAAGAAAGCAGAGAAAACACAAAAGGATGAAGAAGAGAAACTGAAGAAAATTATTATTCATCATCAAGAAAGGAGATACAGGGAAGGAACTATATATGTACATAACGAGGGACGGAGGAGCAAAAGAAAAAGAACAAAGGGAGCAACTAACAAAACTAAACAATTGTTCAGAGCTAAAGATAATTGCAAACAAATCCTTGAACTAGGAACATATGAAGAACAGGAGGAAAGGAGGATTAAGAGAGGGTTTAATCCACTAATACATTCTTTTACTACTTGTTGTTTCAGATTTTTATACTTTTAATTTTTTTTTTTTACATTTTTTAATATCCATGAGATCCCCGTAGTCCCCATAGGAAGGTGGGGAATGGGAATGGAGAGGAAGCTGAGGAGCGGGGACGAGGAGCGGGAGAGTACTCCTCGCTCCCGCCCCATTGCCACCCCTACTAAGTAAGGATAGCAAAAAAAACTTACATCCGCAGGCAATATCTGTTATGGATATTTGCGGTTAATACCTATCATCTATCTCTTCTTTCTCATTTGAGTAAAGTGTTAAGAAAAGAGAGGTTCTCAAAATACAAATGTTTGGCTTTCATTCTTTCCGCCCATGTAGAGTAACCCTTATATACGGATAAAAGAGTACAAAAAAAAAACTAATTGCTACCAAAATAATATTCAATAAAACAAAAGTTAAGAAAGTGGATATATAGTCATGAATAATTCATTTTATTAAAATAAAAAAATACAAATAGAGTATGAGACATTTCTGACTCATTGGTTGTTCAAGATTTGTTGTGTAAAACATGTTGACAACGAATAAAACCATAAATGCCTCATATGTTTAGCTCTAGTTTTATTGAACATCTTTTTGACAATAATTAGTTTTATTTCAATATCATTTTATCCATATATTCAGGGTTACACTATTTCAACGTCATAAGATTCAATTTCATTTCTAATATACCTAATTCCTAATTCAAAACTCTCTCAATACTAATTCTTAATTCCTAATTTTTAAATCTTAATCCTAAATTACTAATTATAATTAATCCCTACTTACTAATTGATATAACTTACCCATAGACAACTAAATATATTAAACTTATACATTGACAAAATTACACTAACCAATACATAAACCACTTAATTGACCTAGTATACTTTAATTTAGTTTGTTAATAAATTAATATACATACATTTAACCTAAATTTAAAAATTAGACGAAATAAAAAAACAAGAGAATGAACTCTAACCAATGGTGATTGTGACACAGCGGTGGAGGTGTGGCGGTGGTGGCACAGTGAGAGGGAGGGAAGGAGACAAAGAGGGAGAAAATGGTGGTGGTGGTCTGAGATAAGGAGGTAGACAAAGAGGGAGAACAACGGTAGTGATAGCGGTGGTGGTAGCATTGTGTGGCAGTGGATGGCAAAGGAACGAGAGAGACATATAAACGGAGAGACCGAGATATAGAGAGGGAGAAGGTGGGTCACGGTGATGATGTTCGTGGTAGTGGAACAGTGATGGAGGGGTCGTCGGAGAGAAAGGAAAGTGAGGGAAAAGGGTTTCAAAATTGTCTTTAATTCATTATTTGCGTTGATCTAAGCCCTCGCAAAAAACCGACACTAGTTATTCCAAATTTTACGTCAGCTACAGCTGTCGGAAAAAAAGACACATGGACGTAACAATAGAGGTTGGAAATTTGCGTCGTCTTCAGTCAACGTAAACAAAAGACACGTGCAAAACAGTCAATTATTGCCGACCGTTTCACGTCGGATTTTAGCCAACGCAAACACGTCGTCCAATTATTACCGACTAAAGCTAACGCAAAATCACTAGCCACCCATCAAAATTTCTGTGCACCTATTGTGACGGTTAAGCGGACGAAAATTGCAGCCAATGCTAAAAATCTACGGCTATTTCAACAATTTCTAGTAGTAGACTAGTAGTGATACTTGCTGACAATAAATGTTCTAATAATCAATATATTACTTTTGGTCCTATTTATATTTATATTGACCCTCTAACTAATTTACACGGATTAAGAAAACTACTAACAACCTTATTTAATGTCTTTTTTTTTCAAAAAATAGTACAATTTACCAAATTTGTCTTTATTCAAAGTCAAAATTTTTAGCAAATGTATTAATTATACACTTATCCCTTCATTTATTACAAGGATAGACAAAAAAAAATTAATAATTATTTTTTGAACTTTGTAAGGAGTCTTATAATTAAGACTAATAAATTTTCTAAAAGGTCTTATTAGGGATGTCAAAATGGGTCCGGCCCGCTGGCCCGCCAAAAATAAGCGGGCTAGGCTGGAATTTTTGGCCCGCCCACTTATGCAACCCGCCCCGCTGGGCTACAAAGGTGGCGGGCCGGGCTAGTGACACTTTTTTTTTTGTTAAAAGTGGAGGGTAAGAGTGCTTTTATAAAAAAAAATTGATAGGGCCAAACAAAAAATGCCTATACCAAACAAAAAACATAAAAAAAGTTAGGCCCATAATTAAAAATAATAATAAATTAATTTTTTGTATGGTGCAAAAAGCAAAAATAAAAAAAAAGATAAATTTAGATTTTTTTAATTGTTTATTAATTATGCGGCTGACTGGCGGGTCGGACCGCAACCCGTTTAATTTTTAAAGCGACGGGTCGGGTTAGCAAAACGAACCCGCATTGTCTTGGTGGACTGGACTGGCCCACTCCACTTTTTGGCGGACCACAGACCAAACGGGCGGGCTGACCCATTTTACCACCCCTAAATATTATATTTAAAACTGGAGGTAGTATATAACTGACATAATCGTGAGGAATATATATTGAAACATGTATCTAAAGTTAATTAACTAAAACAAAACCTTCATAGTCAGAATCTATATATGTATTCTGTCATTTGTTTAAGATAAAGGAATAATCATAATTCATAAAGTCAACCCATTTCCACGTTTATATTAGCTTCGGAATCAGGAATAATATGAGGAGATTAGATGCTTATGTTTATGCTTATGCCATTTGACATGCGAAATTGCTTGCTTCCCTAACAATCCAAACATATAATTAAACAAATCGGTGTTGCCATTCCACCCACGTACGTAACTTTAATTTGTTCTATGATAGAGAAGTTTTACGTTAATTAAATATATATAATTATCATAAAATATAAGTAATGTAACAATTTTTTTTCTATAGCAGTGAAACAAAAATACACGGCTAAGAAGAATTTAAAAAAAAAAAAAGAAATTCCATGCAAAACAAAAAGATCCGATGACACATAGACACAACTTGTAGATTACAAAAGTCCATGCTAAATAAAGTGGTCGATCACAAATATATTATATATATATTTTTTTCGTCTCTATTTATAAGAACTTTAAAAAAAAAAAAAATTGTTTGTTCTTTTTTTATAAGAATTTCTTTAAAATTTTGTACACGTTCAAATTATTTTTACTAAATTACCCTTATTTAATTAGCTACTTTTGTGTAGTTCAAAATCAATAAATGTATTAAATTGAGAAGAGAGAAATTCTCTTTCTTATGATAATTGGAGAAGACTAATTTAGTGAGAAGAGAGTAATACTATTAGTTTTAATAATTAAGGATAAATAGAGAAATAATGACAAGTTGCTAAACAAATTTAATGAATTTATCTAGATTTATCCATTTTCTTAATTCCTGTGTTTTTTTTTTTTTATAAAGGATCTTATATTTAAGGAGGAAGGGAGTATATATATATATATATATGACTATTATAAAATATAAAATATATAAGTGATGAGAAAACTCTCCTTTTATAATTTATCTTTAGAGAGTAAATTAGCTTAAACCTAAAAATCTGAGATTCTATCATCAAATCTTAATTTTTAATCTCCGTTCTTTAACTAGTACTAGCTCTTACTTTGTAATTATCCAATTTAATGCCTAATATGAAAATTTTGAATTTTGAGTTTTTTTTATAGGCAAACAAATTAAGTAATTTATCAAAATGGTTCACAATTTTGAAGTCGTAGAATGTTTTAGTCTTTGACTTTATAAAATGCATGAATTAATCCATGATTTTGCATTTCGTAAATTATTTTAGTCTCTGATGTTATTTGACACTGACATAGTGTATATGTGGTATATTATTTAACACATACATATGAAGAGCAATGATATATCCTCTTAATACTATATAAAGTATGAAATTAAATGCACTTTCAATCTTGAAAATATAAAAAAAAACATTCAAAACATTTTTTAATGGATAATTTGGAGGATTTTTAAGAACTTGAATGAGGAGAATTTAGAATTATTCTTAAAAAAATGAATTTTATACTCCAAAATATCGTTTGGTCGCTTATGAGAATTGTGTCAAATAATGTACTACATTTATATGCACTTAACGTATTACATTGTTATTCTATCAATGTTACTTAATGTCATGGATTAAAATGACTTATAGAATACATGTCTAATTAAGACATTTTATAAATTCAGGAACTCTGCGACTACAAAGTTAATAACCATTTGTTAAAGGTGGTTTCTCCGGTGTTCCTTCAAAATAAAGAACAAATTTGTTCCTCCACGTGGCTCCATTTAAGTAGTGACACTTGTTGTAATTTATCCATGTCATCTAATATAATATAACTTTATAATATTACAAACTAACCCTTTCTTTTAATAACATTTACCCTTAGTATAAGCTCAATATTTCTTAAAATTTCTTTATCTTTTTTCTTTTAACAAATTAAAATGCAACATTCACGACTAAATTAAAATTAAACGCAAGTGAACATGAAAAAGTAATTGAAGATGAGTGAAGAACCAGTATTAAAACATACTAATAATGTATAACTACTTTTGATGTTTTCATGCGCAAGACAATAATATTATCTATCATAAAAGACAAGTATTCATTAGGAATACATTATACGCAATTTTAGTGCAAGTGTTGATGGTTTTTTGGGTTTAGTATGTGATTTGTAATTTTTTATGTTCTTTCGATGTTATTATATTTAAATTCTTCATGTCAATTTGATGTTAAATATGTGTTAGGTGTCTAATTTTTGCTATAATGTTCATAGTTATTCTTAATTGTTTTTACTATTTCTTAATAGATATTTCTATGGTGTCTATGGTATCATTTCTATGAAGATGACAACATGATCTCTTATCTAATCAAATCAAAAATTTGATATAAGAGAATAAGAAACAACATAAAAAATAAAAAATCACATACTAAACCCAAAAAACCATAAAAAATTGCACTAAAATTGTGTATAATGTATTTTTAATGAATACTTGTCCGGATAGTATTATTGCGTTGCGGATGAAATATCTAAAGTAGTCATACACTATTAGTATATTTTAATACTTATTCTTTACCCTTCTTCAATTATTTTTTCAAGTTCACTTACGTTTAGTTTTAATTTAGTCGTGAATGTTGAATTTTAATTTGTTAAAAGAAAAAAGATAAAGAAATTTTAAGAAATATTGTGTTCATACTAAGGGTAAATGTTATTAAAAGAGAGGATGAAATTGCAATATTATAAAGTTATATTAAATTAGATGACATGAATAAGTTATAACAAGTGTCATTGCTTAAATGAAGCCACATGAAGAAATAAATTTATTCCTTATTTTAAAAGAACACCGAAGAAACCACCTTTGTTAAATTACTCCAAACAAGTTGTATTAATATACGTGATCAGGTTCTCTGTCGTCGTCAATTAACTTGTTATCTTTTCTTTTTTTTCTTTTTTTTTTTAATATATTCAACGGTAACTCTAAGGCTCATTATTAAGTCGTTATTTATGTAGCCAAATTAAATTAAAATAATGTGATTCGAATGACAAGGTTATTATGATAATGCAATCTTAGTTATGGATTAAATTTGACGGTAGTAGTTTCCAGTTTTTTTGGTCTGATTAAATTTTTTACCCTCGAACTTCTATTTTCCCTTTTTTCCAAGTACTGTAACATTTTTATTTTTCGAGGGTATACGTGACTTTTGTATTTTTTTAATATCTTTCATATTTTTTTATTAATTCATTTGGCTTATAGGATAAAAAAAGAAAATCGTAAGAAGAAAAGGGATGCTAGGTTACCGACTCCAACTTTATTAATTTCCATAATTTTTTTTAGTATATATAACCACAGGTTTCCTCACATTTAAAATTACATTAATCTCGTTCGTGTTATATGGCTGACGCTAACTTCTGAGAATTTAACGTAGAAAAAATTTAAACACGAATTTTTCTGCTGTAAATTTTGGTACATAGTGTAATAGGATTCGGATGGAAAATAATTGAATGTATGGCCCTATATATAGGGTCTGCTCCCAAATATAATCATGATTTATCTTGTCTCAAATGTACAATGCATCCTCACCCTGACCCACTTTTAATTAATTTGTTGAACAATTGATTTGTGGAGCAAATGGAATCATTAATATCGTGGGGTATATGTATATATACCCTCCAGGGTGGATCTATAAGCAACCAAAAATATTAAAATGATTGAAAAGAAAAAAAAATTACAGGCTTATTTGTTCATATAATTTTTTTTTTCCATTGTAAAATTGTACAAGTCTAGTGTTCCTTTATGCAAGGACACCTTAAATTAGGAAAATGTTTTAGTTATTATATTATTTGGAATATAAGGATTATTGGATTGGATGGACAGTGTTGATTTATGGGTCAGTAATCTTCATAGGTTAAGCTGCTTTAATTTATTCCCCATTCCTGTAATTCTTGAAGCAATCCTATCTAGGGATAGGAATAGGCTAGATTGAATTAGATTTTTAGATAATGTAAATTAAATTTGTCTTGATTCTCATATGGAAAATCTAGATTTTTAACTTGGTGATTTGGTCTATTTATATGATATAAGCTAGATATAAAATTGTGTTTAAAAGTTTATTTTATAATATAATGTTATGAAAAAAGTTTAAATAAAATCTACTTTATTTAAAGTTAATAGACCTAAACAAACACATTAGGTTAATGAACTAAAACATTAAACAGAATAAATATAAAATTATTAGATAAAAAAATGAAAGTAATGATATTTTTTTATTATTTAAATAAACTATTATATTAGATTTAAAAGGCTTTTTAAAAAGACTAAAAGCCTGACTTGTTTAAAAATAAATGTATTTATATATAAAACAACCTTTATTTGACTTATTTAGTAAATAAATCTGACTAACTTTGACACCTTATCAAACAGTCTAACATATTTTTATACCAACGTGTGACACTTTTAACAATAGATCATTTTAATTATGATGATAAGAAAAAGAATGGATATTTATAATATTTTTGTCCAAAAAAATTAAAATATGTTAATATTGCCAACACATTATATTTAAGAAAACTACTCTCTAATTTAATTTTTTTAGTTATATTTTTTATATCCTCTAAATATGATTAATATGTTAGTCCCCCAAACTTTTTTGATTGCTTTCAATTCCATGAATTGCCATAACATTTAATTTTGATATTTTTAAGAAAACTCTAACAGATGTTATTACTCACTACTATATAATTGATTTATAGTAACATTTGAAAAAATATTGTTGAATTGTTAAAAACTGTTACTAAATCACTAAAACTGTTGCCTTTGTGGATTTGTGACATTTTTTATCAACGTTGTATGTGGCGATGTTGCAAAAAAGTTTTAGTTACATTTAGAAAATGTTGCCAAATTGTTAAAAAATATTGTCTTTTAATATTTGTGATATTTTTTACAAATATTATATTTAGCAAGGTTACTAAAAATCAATTTAGTTGTAGTGACTATAATGTAAGTTTTTTCAAATCTTAAAATGCATAATTAGATTTTACTATATGATGATGAAGCATGGATTCTCCTAAAATGTTCAAACTCATCCACAAACCATGCTTGCTATTTTGCTGACAAGAATCCATTTATGCCCAAAAAATACAACAAGAATAATGATTTATGCACTATTATTACATCCCAACAAAATTAAAGTGTAAATTTTTTATAGGTTAAAGTGCATCTTTAGGAATTAAAATTAAGGAACTAATATTTAAAGTAATACTTCTCAATCATTGTTCAATGCAATTGAGCTGTAAATTCATAATATAATTTCTCATATGATAATCTCCTTAGGCTTGCTATATTATTTGCACCGTTTGTGCCCAATAATAATGGGCCCTATTGCCTTAACTTCGTGCCATCATATAACAGGCAAAGCATTCTAACTGTTTTTGCTCCTCGTCTCTATCTCTATCTCTTGTATACCTATATATGACCAAGTCAACCTTTTTAATCCTTTTGGACTATATTCCCATGTTGTTAATTAATATACATTAATTATTTAAGGTATCATGTGAGAGAGACATTTTGTGGTTATTAGACAATCACTTCTTGCTACCTCAATTTCAGAGAGAGAATTAATCATTATTTCTGACGATAAATATCTAGGAAGAGACCAAAAAAAAATATATTAATTATAATTCTACATTTTCATTTTCTTTTATCTCACTTGCACTTCATTTTTTTTTCATTGTTTTTATTATATGATATTTTAGTATTTTTCATATATAAATGAGGAGTATTTATTATTATTATTTTTTAAATTTTACCTTTAATTAATGAGGATAGTTGAATTCAGTTTTAAATAATATAAATAGTAAATTTTAATTTATATAAAAATAAAATTATGAAGAAATTATTATTTATCTAACAATTAATGTATTTTACTAATCTCAACATTTTTTTAATAGGTGTAATTTTTGTTTTAAGAATTTATAAATGGGAACGTACGGAAGAAATATGTTTTTTCCTTTTATTATTTTCTTTATATTTCTATTTTCTTAATACTCTTAAATATAAATAAATAAGTGCTCCATAATATATCCACCTCCTTAAATGTCCTCGTTGGGGAACCCACATGCACTTACGCTCCATTGATGATCATTGAGGGTATCTTCTCTCAGATTGCACTCTTCAATATGCATAAACATCGTTACTCTGGTATAATAATTAGAAAGTAAAATTTTAAGTAGTAGTTCTTTAATTTGAATATCTGTATATATATTTTTACTTATATAAAATAGATATAGCTCTTTTAAAGTGAGTGAGTGGGTAAAATAAAAAAAATAGAGATAAATCTACCATTTATTATATTCAATGTGAGTTAAAATTACAAAATATTATAATTCAAATCAAGAGTTGATACACATTTATTTTCTAATTTTAGAGGAGCCAAATTAAAAAAAATGTATAAAGATCATTAAAATAAATTTAGGTTCTCAACTCCATGTACGATGGATGTGAAGGAGTTGTACCTGCAAAGACTTCGATCCTATGCTTAAGGCAATAACTATTATTGTTAGAGTGATTAATTAGATAAACACGTACTTTACTTGATATACATGTGATGTATTTATAGTGAAGTATCTAAGGTATGTTGAACGCCTTAATGGGCTACATGCTTATTGGGTTTGGACTTGAAGTCCAATTAAACTACCATGCTTAAAGGTCATAAGTTCTATATATAACAGGATTTTGATAGGGCCAATAATGAGTGCGATGCCGATCGACAACAAGTACTTTTGCTCATTTTTGAATGAAGCACCACATAGGTCGTCCTTGACTTGACAAGGGAAGTTCACATAAAAGTAATTCACATGAGTCTTTGATCAATTATACGAAAGTTCACTTAAGTCATTTAGTTTGCAACCAAGAGCTTGTAGCTCAAATGACATAAGGAGAAGCTCTTGGAGCTTGAGGGGAGGGGTTTAATCCCCGGTGGGGAGATTTAGAAATAGCGTAGTGTGGGGTGTGTGTTTGGCCAATAAAAAAAAAGTCATTTAGTTTGCAAGAGTAGTTCACTTGTATTCCTAAGATTATTAAACGTTATTCATTTAAACTTCTGAAATTTACAAAAAATAGTTCATTTAGATTATTGAGATTATCAAACTTCAAGAATTTAAGTGGATAAATGTTTGGTAATCTCAAAAACCTAAATGAACTTCTGTATAATTCAAAGATTTATGTAAATTATTCTTACAAATTAAAAAACTTAATAAATCTTCGTACAAATAAAAGATCTATATAAACTATCATAATAAACTTAAAGAATAAAATATAATTATTTCATAATTATGGAGTCACAATGTTATGTGGGAAGTGACTATAGTGGAGTGGTGACATGGCTAAAATATACTTTCACCACTTTTAGACGCAAGCATGGATTATATGATGTGGTTAGTTATGTGCTAAACTTCATTCCAACCA
Source organism: Cyamopsis tetragonoloba (assembly GCA_037177725.1). NCBI lineage: Eukaryota > Viridiplantae > Streptophyta > Magnoliopsida > Fabales > Fabaceae > Cyamopsis > Cyamopsis tetragonoloba. Next base: position 37,799,669 of record CM074120.1, on the reverse strand, counting down.
GCAAGTCTTAGGAAAAAGGGAGTTCTTGTGGGGCAAGCTAAGGCTCTTTTAGTTTAATTATTATTATTATATTTTTATGCTTTATTGATGATATATATTGTCGGTGCGTTAGTTAGTTGGAGAGCCACCACACTCACAAATATCCAGGAGGAAGTTAAGGATAGTAACTAAAAACTAAAAAAACACATAATTTTTCTCGAAATCTGTTTTAAAAAATTAATCTATCAAACAGATTTTTTAATTTTTCATTTTTAAAAACTTAAAATTGTAGAGGCTAGTTCTCTAATAATATTCTCTTTTACATTATATATAATACACTCTAAAATAATAAGATAAAAATTCTTTCTCAAATAATAATTAGAAAATAATATTTGAGTAAAAAGTGAATAAATTGTAACGCAACTTTAAACATTAATATAATTTATTAAATAAATTTAATACTTTCACCTAAATTTATAAACTTTTTAGTTCTCGTGATATTTTTATAGAGTTTTATTTATAAAAACTAAAGGAGTAGTAATATTTTGCAGATCGTTTAGTACATTACTTTTTTTTTATTCTTTCTATCTTTTTCATTCATCTTATATCATAAAAGGATATTTTCCTTTCAAAATTTCTTGTAAGTATAACAAAAAATTCCCTGCTTAATTAAAATTTTCCTACTCAACCATCTTGTGAATCTTGTTTCTGATAAATTTTTGTAAAATTCGTACTAAAAATTAACATACGAATTATGTTACTCTTTATTATTCTCTCCATTTATTATTGCCAAGATTCACACAATAATTTGCCTCAAGCTATTGTGAAACATTTCTTCTAGTCAGCTTATCAATCAATTAAAGGGCAGAATCCTTGACTATTATACAAATAAATGATTGAAAATTAGAAAATGAGACTATAAAAGTAAAATTAAATGAGATGATATAAGAGAGCAAAAGAGTTAATTATCAATTTGGTCATTCAAAGATTATAATGTCACTAATTTAGTCTTCTAAAGCATTTTGCCACCAAATTAGTCCTCCAAAGATTACCTTGTCACCAATTTGACCTCCCAAAGAACATTGTCACCAAATTAGTCCTCCAAAGATTTAAAAGTCTACCAAATTAATCCTCAAATTATTCCTCTATCATGGTCCAATTTGATGAAAAATGGAGAAATGCATCTTCATCTTACCATATCCAAAGCTTGCCCTTTTAATTGTAAATTAAGTGCGTTCACGGGGGATTTGAACCGAAGAGCTACTACTCAAATCTTCACTCCTCAACCACTAGACCAACATGTTAGATGCAATGAAAAAGATAATGTGAACCCTTTTTAGGTTTAATTATGGAAAAAGGGAGAGAAAGAAAGAAAGATATAATAGATCATATGTATACTTGTTCAGGTAGTATGAGGGAACATAATTTATTGTAACATATCAATATTTTTTGATCTTTTAGATAGTGTTAATCATAGGTTTCATATTATATATACACTCTTTCTAAATAGAATTCGTTGAGTTGAATATAATTAAAGATTAATTTCATCTAGGGTTTCACTTTTTCTTCTCAAAAAATATTCCTTCCATTCCCTCACATGGTGTCGTGAGCCTCTTCCAAAACCCTAGATTTCTATTGACTTTTTCTCAGAAACGCCTTATGTGCTTTGATTCTTAATGGACCATGGCATCTTCAAGCCATAACTCTGATCCCATCACTCCTCCTTCATCTGACCTTTTGAATTTTCTTGTAAATTTTTCCAATCCTATTTTTCTTTACCCTAGCAAAAATCCGACCATTATTAAAGGTGTTTTCTCCAATGGTCATGGTGGTGGTCGTTAAATATGGTAAGAATAGTGGCCATGGTAATAATTTTTTAAGTCATTCTATAAAGACCAACCACACCATTGATACATGTTTATTCAAATATGGGTTCCCTACTTCTGTTGTTGTTACTAATTCTATTCTATCATTGCCATCATATGATAATAACCTCACTGTTTTTCTATTAATATCTATAACTTTACATGGGTACCCTTTTCCTAGCTTAAATTCTTCTACCCCTATAACTGAGCCCATACCCAAATCATCTCCTTCTTTGGAGGATCCTTCTCTTTCTCCTTCAAACATTCCTCTTCCCTCCCATATTTCCTTACCCAAACTAATTCAAAATTTATTTAATTTACCCACTAATGTAAGTCATGTTCTCATTCTAGAGCTCAGAATCTCTTCACAATCTAAGAAACCACCAGGTTACTAAAGTTATTGTTATTATGGTGCGTTTGCTTTCTCTTTAGCTACATCTAATAGTATTTATCCTATTAATTCTTTTTTTTCTTATACTAAATGCTCTTTTTCTCACACTTTTTTTGTTCTATTTCTGCACATCGTGAGCCCACCTCCTTTAAAGAAACTAATAAGGACAAGTGTTAGAGAAGAGCCATGGAAGTAGAACTTCATGCTCTAGAGAGGAATAATATTTGGTCTTTGGTTCACCTTCCCCGAAAGCAACCATCTTGTGGGATGTAAATGGGTTTACCATGTCAAATATAAAGCTGATGGTAGCGTAGAAAGGCATAAAGCCCGATTAGTTGCAAAAGAATTTATTGAAACAAAAGGGCTTGATTACTTTGAGACTTCTTCTCCTGTGACTAAACTCACCAATGCAAGATTTATTCTTTCTCTCTCAGCTACAAAGAACTTGTATCTTTATCAATTAGATGTTGATAACACTTTTCTATATGGATAACTTTTTGAGGAAGTCTATATGCAACCTCCTTCTAGTTTGAAGCTCTCTCATCCCAAACTCATGTGCAAGCTGAAGAAATCTCTCTACGGCCTTTATTAAACAAGCCAGTAGATAGTGGAATCAAAGTCCAACAGATCATTCTCTATTTGTCAAGAAGCATCTTTCTTCATTAGCAGCTCTTATCGCCTACGTTGACAATGTGGATTGACATTTGTTAAAGCTCATTACATGCTTAATTCCACATAAACGATCTTGGTCCATTGAAGTTTTTTCTTGGCTCAGAAGTTGCTCACTCTAAATCTGGTCTTATTCTTAATTAGCACAAATATTGTTTGGAGCTTTTTTCTGAGCATGGTTCATCTTATTGCCAAGATTGATGACTGTCCAACCAAACCAACACGATACTTTTCAGCGTGCTTTTGTCTTCACTCACACAATCCCTAGGATGTTCCCAAGAGGTCACTCATCACATAAGTGATCCAAGCCACACACACTAAACTTTGAAGTTATTAAGTGATAGGCTACCGAAAAGTAAATGCGTTTTGTTGGTATAAGTAGTACAAAATAATTCTTTTAAGCTATCCTCGATTGTATAGTCTCATACCTCATTGCATCGGAGATTACTCCTCACCCTCGTCAACGCTCAGGATGTCACATGCCCACTAGCTTCTGCCTGGTTTGTCCTCGAACCACACCGTACTGGGAGAGGCCTCTGATACCTTTCGTAATGCCACAATCAATTTTTTAGGATTGACAATTGCCCCTAAGAACATGACACTTTCCAGTCTGCTTTTGTCCTCACTCACACACTTCCCAAAATGTTCCCAAGAGGTCACCCATCCTATAAGTGCTCAAAGCCATGCATGCTTAACTTTGGAGTTCTTAAGTGATAGGCTATTAAAAGCTAAATGCATTTTGTTGGTATATGTAGTACAAATCAATTCTCTTAAGCTATCATCAACGGTATAGTCTCATACTTATTCAGTCTTCGAATACTTCTCATTCAGGTGTATATTTGATTCATTCAAGCGTCCCTCCCGCTGGAAGCTTGCCAGGAGTTGCTCTTTGACTATGCCTCATTGCACCGGGATCACTCCTCGCCCTCGTCAGCGCCCGGGATGTCACATGCCCTCCATCTTCCACTTGGTTCGTCCTCGATCCACACCGTACTAGGAGAGGCGACTGTGCCCAAGAACTAACACAAGACTTTTTATTGTGCTTTTGTCCTTACTCACACAGTTCTCAAGATGTTCTCAGGAGGTCACCCATCACATAAGTACTCCAAACCAATCACGCTTATAAGATTTTACTTTTAATACATAATATGACAATTCATTCAATCATAATTAAATTTTATTTTTTTATACAAATGGGAGTAGTAAAGTTTAAACTTAGAATTTTATGCTTGCTAATTTATACCTATTAAGCCCTTCACCACTAATCCAATCTTAATGTTTTGGTTGAGCTCTAATTACTTTTTGTATTTTTTTAATTGCATTTTTTTAATTACAATAAGTGTAACTAATACATTTTTTGCTGGTAAGATTTAGTTTCGCTGAAAGTAAATTTGATGGAAGTCATTTGGATACTTTTAGTCAAAAGTAAGTTTGACAACATGAATATTTTTTGGATAAAAAAAGTATTTTTATAAACTAAAAAGGGGTTGAAAGTACTTTTATCATATGGAAAAATGACTTGCATGGTCCATTTATCGAACCAGCTTTTAAAGTCACATTGGGTCAAACTCATAGTTAGCTATTGAGCTAATGGATGCAAATTAAAAACTAAACATGTGTTAAAACATTGTTTAATTTCATGAACATGAAAATACTTTTGCCAACTCAAACTAAAATTCAAACATGCTCTATGAATATGACCAGCTATTATTGATGCAAATGAAGGAAGAAGTACCAACAAAGCCTAGAATAGTTGGTAGATAGCCAGATCTTTTAAGTATGCTATAACAGGTGTTCAAATTCTAGCTATGTGCATATAAAGGACTTTGTTGAGAGAGGTTGTAGCCATCTCGGTGATCTATCTATCTCGAAATGAATTAATCTTGGGTTGAGGATACATGCGCACTAAAAAAAAGAAGTATAATACATTAAATTTTAAAATAAAACTTTTATTTTATATGATATATATTTCATATCATTTATGAGTTAGAATCAAATGACACCAATTAGTTTGATACCAATTCTTACACCAATTAATAACGATAGATCAAAATTTCTTTTCAGAAAACCTACCGTTAGATTGAAACAACTTATTGTATAGATCATGTGTACAAAAATTCACATCAATCCAATATCGTTTAATACTCTATCAACAGACTTGTACGTTATTTTCACCATTTTTAAACTATATTTTACTTTAATTTTTTAGTACGTTGATGGGATACTAAACGATTTCAGATTGATGTCAAATCTTCTACACATGATCTATACGATAAATAGTTTCAGTCTAACGGTAGGTTTCATGAAAAAAAACTTCGATCTATCGTTATTAATTGGTGTAAGAATTAGTGTCAAATCAATTGGTGTAATTTAATTCTATCCCATCATTTATTGTTAATTTGTTTTTACAACATTTTTTGCGTTATAATTCTGCCCATGAAATAATATAAATAAAATAAGTAAGTTCAATAATATAAAAAGATTCGAATCAAATATTTTTTGGGCCAAATGTGTGAAACTGCCACGAGTGAGTGACCCTCTAGTGTCCTACATACAGACGCTGAGTAAGCCATTGTTTCCTTGAATAGGACAATTATATTGGTACGCGCGCTGAGCTGTGAGACATAATATTCAACATGGAAATTAATGAAAATTAAATTGCTATTTTAATTTTAAAAAAACTCAAAGAAAAGTATATGAATAAAGTGTTAACTTTAAATGGTAAAGACATGTTATTGCTCAAGTACAAAAATAATGGTTGCTTGAGAGAATAAATTTAATTATGTTTAAAGAATTTATCTGCTACTAAATTAAAATTACATGTCTCAAAATAATGTTTTCGTCAGTGTTTTTTAAATTAAATTATGATACAAAATAAAAAAGTAAAAAAAATTCTATTATTATATATTTTCAATGACTTAACAATTTCTTATTTGCAGCAAATAAAAATAAGAAACATGTAAAAAGGATTATATGAGTAGATTATTCTTACTCTAAGAGCCTCTTTTGTATAAGATAATTTATTATATCCTATTATTATATATAATTTGGTGAACTAACATGGTATAATAGCTTATCCCGTTAATTAGGTTATCATATCCTACTTTCTTAGTTATCCTGAGAGAAGAATTAGGCTAGAGACCAACAGGATATAATAAGAATAAAAAATTTTCAAAATTAATATTTAATAATAATAATAATAATAATAATAATAATAATAATAATAATAATAATTATTGTCCATTCTGATATCTAATAGACACACCAAACACTAATAGGATAAGAGCTTATCCGAGTTTATCCAACTCATATCCTATTATGCTCTTATTCAATACTCTTATCATATCCATCTTTATCATATCATGTCCACCAAACAAACTCTAATAATATATAAGATTGATTTGTTTAAGCTTTATAGCACAAACTTTATCGTGTTGAAGGATTGTTCTTCCTCTTCAAGGCTCCTCAATGCTTCATGAATGGAGGTCCACGGGCAATAACTCCAATGTCAAAGTCAAGGAAAATTTTATAAGAATTTATTAATTATGAGATATTTATTTGATTTGTGTTGAATCTGATTATTTATGGTTAACTCTTCAGATGACAACTAAGCATTTAATAAGATTTGAGCCCCTGACCTAAATTTCTATATATTTTTAACTAACTTAAACAATAGTAGACTCAATCAGTTATCTCGAATCACTCTTACGAAATAGATCTAAAGTATTTTGATATAGTTAGAGAAGATACATAATTAATATCTCCTAACCTAGTAAGCGAAATACTAATTCACAACAAAGATAAATAAATAAATAAGTAAAAGTGATAAAAAAAAAAAAAAACAACCGCAAGTAATAGATTAGTCTTGTGACTATATATGAAAGTAAAGTTGAAGTTATATAGCTTAAAAACTTTTTAGGTCGAATACATGTAGGTGATGTTTGGTTTTATTGGTGTATTTTTTTTATAAAAAAAAGTGAAAGCAACATGGTCGGCTGACCTTTAAGGAAGGAAGGAACAAGGAAACATGATCAGTCATCACCAAAACCTTATCTAAAATTCTCATCATCTTTCTTTCTTTGATGTATCACTCATCACTCACTCACTCTCCAACTTGTACGCTCCATAATAAATCTATTACCTCCCACGGAATCAAATGCCCATCATACCAAATCATTGGTGGACCCTTATGTCTCTACCCCACACACACCCCCTCTCTCGTACATCGTTATTATTTACGCCACACTGATTTTTAAGTTCATCACATAATTTAGTTTCGTTCAATTTTTAATTATTATTTTTAAACTCTTTTCTTATGTTTGAATGTGTTAATCTCTGTTATTTTGAACTATTAGATTCTACAATTCGTTTGTTAATATCAGACAGAATTAAAATGTGTGATAAACTTAAAAATCAGTGTGGTGTAAATAGTAAGAACTATTTTCATTCCTCCATCTTTGCTTGCCACCTGTTTTTTTGTCTTGAAAAGAAAATTACATTTTTAGTTATCTCTTTTTGTTTATATAATTATAATTATTATATTATGATTATAATTATTTAGGGTGATGATAAGGGTGGAGATGACATGAGAACCACCACTGAGTTTGTTGGGTTTTATGTCACTTTGTTGTGTGGATGTGATGTGGAATCAGATTGCTTAAATTAGTGATTTGATAAATGCCAACACCACGGAATAATAATGCATTTTTTTCATATGAATATTGTGATTATGTTTAATCATTCCTTTAAAATGAAACTTACTTAGGAGAATAATCCCTCATATTTAGGAGAATATCATCTCACATTTAGGAGAATATCATCTCATCCCCATCTCGTGTCACGTTCAGGTATAAGTTTAATTCCATTGCCTTAATTACAATCTTTTCCCTGATTATAGTTATGTATGATTTTAATCTTCTAATTATTTTGAGTTTTCTAACTTTCATTTATTAATTAAAACGAATAAACTTAAAGTTAGGGTTGATTTATCTAATATTGAGGACTAAAAACAAATTTATATGATAGAGCCTTTTTTAAATTTTTTTTTAGTATGAATCTTTTTTAAATGATCAATAATAAATATTTTAAAATTATTAACATTATGCTATAAATAATATATATACTTTTTATTTAATAAATATTGTGCATGTGTGGTACTGCACGTATGCTCCGTGTGTCAAATAAGTAAGTAATTCACGAGTCTTTAATGTCAAATTTGTAAAGCTTGAGTTTAACTCAATAAAATATTCAAACTTGAGCAAGTTTGTTTACTTAAATAAACAAGCTTGATCGAGCATTTAAGAGAAAAATATGTTTTTGGTCACTCTATAAATATATTACTTTTGAATTTAGTTCCTATAATTTTTTAATTTTTTTTGAGAAATTGTATTTTTAAATTCCTAGTATTCAATTATGCGTTATAATAAATTTGTTGTTATCAAGACTTTAAGTGTTGAATTCCTTCTAAATATTTATGACAGATCATATAATTTAGGAGTTTAACTTGGCATAGACTAAAAATAATTATTGAGATTATAGAGATTAAAATAAAAAAAAATTTATAAGGACTAAATTAAAAAAAATAGTATATTTTATGGGAATTAAAAATATATTTTTCTGGCGGATTTAATTATTCAAACTCAAATAATTCACAAATAATTTGGTTCATTTCCGTCCCTACACACATCAACTATGCCATAAAAATAAAAAAAATATAATTGTAAGCCAAAATCACTTCTCTTCTCCTGAGAATTTCAGGACCTATTCAATTTGTATATTTATTTTTTATTTTATGTATGTGTTTAGTTTAAATGAGGGGAGCATATATAAAAAAAAAAAAACTACTATTTTTGTATTCATTATAAAAAGGTAATTGAAATTTTACAAAATGCTAAAAATAAATTTTAGTTATTTTTAATAAATTTCAATATTTGCTATACAAATATAAAAAAAAAAGAGAAAACAAATTAATAATTTTGTATTGAATTATTTATAAAGATGAAAAACAAAAAAAAATATAAATTCAAAATAAACCATTGGCCTTAATTTCTTCTCTGTTTGAAAGTCAAATTCTATCTACCTGTGTTGGTTGGGTCCCAAATCAAACAAAAGCAACGGTTACTCATTACTTTGGTATTCAGCCACTTGCTCACGCACAAAAGCTTTGCATATTCCTGTTTTCTAAATTAAAATCTTTTTTTTTTCTTTACTAAATTAAAATATTTGATATATATATATATATTCAGAAAAGTTTGATTTATCCATCAAATAATCAAGATCGCGTCCGAGTCATATTTAGCTCAGTTGGTGAGTGCATAGAAACATGTATGTGTGAGTACGGGGTTCGATCTCCAGTTGTACTACTTTTCTATGAAAAAATTAAGATCGCTAATAGTGAATATTGCAACACTAATCATTTCAATCGGTAATTAATTTTATCGTTAACTATTTAACGATTTAATAAAACAAATTTAATGCTAATTTTTTTTCTCTTGATTGTTAAATAGATTTTTTTTTCTAATAATGGTTACACCTGATTAAATCTTACTCGTTCAATGATTAACAAATTGTGATCTTTGGCCTGTCTAATGTCTTTAAATTAATCGAGTTTCTCTTTTAAGCAAACCAATTATTAAAGCTGGTGTAGACTGTGGAGCCTTCTTTATAGAATTTTTTAATTAATTAATTTTTTTATTTTGAAGAATAAATAAAAACATGTACCTGACGTCATAAATAGTCATTCAAGACGTAATAAATAAAGTTCATACATCATAAAAGGTTTGATCTATAACATGCAATGCAACTTCTTAAGCCCAGCACCGAAAAAAAAAAACACAAATTATTCGTATTTTTTGTTTGAAAGTTCTGATTAAATTTCTTGCATTAAAAAAAGAAATATATATAAAAAAAAAGGTCTTTTTGTCTTCTTTTTGACCTTATTGTGATCGAAGAGAAGATTGGAATTGGATTCAGGTACCGAAAAGAAAAACAACTTGCGTTCTTATTTCAAAATAATCATTTGCCTTTTTACCAATAAATAAATAAATAAATAATTTTCCCTGATCACTTTTTTGTGTACCCATGAATGATGATGCATCCAATTTACAAAGATTATTCAACCCAAAATGCGTGGGTTTATTCCCATAGAACATACTGTTAAATTAATTGATTATTCCTCGAATCCCTTGTTGCTGTATATTTAAAGGATTATTTATTAAAAAATTTAACTCCAATTAAGAACCAGTTTGTTATTAATTATTTTTTAAAATAATCACCTTTTAAGTAAGAAAATTAATTCATAGTATATATGTTTAAATAATTTTTTTATACGTAGTACTTTCAAATAAATTATTATAATTAATGAGTATATATCAGTTAGTTTAAAAAATGTATGAGTTATTTTAAAGTTAAATACTTTCAAATTATTAGTTTGATAAATAAAATTTAGTATTGTTAATAAAAAATGACGAAAGATGTCATTTTATTAGACCATGTACAATGCTAACAATTCAACAAGTGTGTTTAGTCTATATTTTATTAATATTTTGGTAGGTCTCGCAGGTACACACTACTCTATCAATTTAAGCAACTCTTACATTACAATGTAAAATTTTTATTAAACAACTCAAATGGGTCTTACGCGTATTACACAATACAAGGTTCTTACACTAAAATTCTGTTTGTTTTGCCTCACTTCTTCTTCAAGCAGCTCAAGCCACGTCAGCAAGCTGCAATGAGGAGTTGCTTACTAAGTTGAGTTGCTTAGCACAAGTAATAGCTCTAAGCAACCCCATTGTACATGGTCTTAAGGTTTAACATGTAGTGTGATCCATTTTAGGGGCATATTCTCTCATCTTATTTCCAGAGTAAGAAATTGATCTCTGGAATGTGAACAAGTGTTTATCCTCTTAATTGGTATTTATTTTAGGAATTCGAACTGTGATTCTAGTGTACACTTAGCTTTTATTACTACGCCAACACTGCTATTAATACACGTAGTGTGATTTGATCTCACCCGTTTGCATATATAATATTCCATCTAAATAATAATTGAGTACTATTAAAAATATATATATATGAGTGATGTCATCTTATTAAGGTTGATGTATAATGTAATTTGATCTCACCCGTCCGCATATATAATATTTCAACTAAACAATTCTTTTAGTTTTCTTTTTTGTCTCTTCTCATGGTATCTACCGCTATAAACATTGATTCATTCTCTCTCCAAAGCTGAACTGAGCTCGCACGAAGCAGGTGGTTACAAAATATCACTCTATTGCCATCAACAAAAAATCAAACCCTCACACATATAATTATCAAATGAGATGAACTACCACCATACTATAAATGTTATTCTTTTAGGTTTATTATCATTATAACTATTATATATATTAATTATGGGTGGCCTAACTTTTAAATTTCTGATGAACATAGCCGACAATGCATTATTGGAAGTGCTTATAGTACTAATTACAAAGAAGTAGGTCCCAAACACTCCACATCAACTTTCTACTTAAGCAAAGATCCGGATTCTTGCTCATGAATCATATTCTGGCACCATTATAACCTCTTTCAAACTCAAATTCTGTCTTCTATACCTACTTTTTCTTTTTTTCCTCTTATTTTCTATTGGAAACAAATTAAAACAAATATAGTAGTGCACATCCCTTTCTTAATTTTTTCTTTCTTCCACCATATTATTATTATTATTATTGTTCGTAATAATAATAATTAAGCTAGAGAAAATTAAAAAACGTCCAATTCCATACCTCACATTAATTCCTCTCATTCATTAAAAAGCTATGCAAGATTGGTAAGCAAAGTGACATGGTACCCATCTCTAACTAGTTCAATCAAGCAAAGAGTGGGAGACAGTTCATGTGGGTCTGTTTTAGTTAGTTATAGAATAGAATATAAAATACAATTATAGAATATAGAATAAATACATAAATGTATAGTAGTATAAACCCATTATTTCTCATCATGCTCTTAATTATTTTTTTCTTTAATTTTGTCATATTTATTTATAGAATTAACAAATGCAGCAATCTTTGGATGCATGCCAGTGCATATGCATTGCATGCATGTATTGAATATTAATTAATTTATCAAATTGTATGAATTTTTATATAGTTGATTTACGTCATATAAACTTTCAATTGATCGGTTAGATCGACGAAATTCGGTTTTTATAAAAAGTTATGTGCGGTGTCATTCAATAACTTTGACACCTTGTGTCATTTGAACCTAACTCATATATATATATACATATATATATATATATATATATATATATATATATAAAGATCTTTAAAGCCTGTACAGAAAGATTAATCAATTAAATAAATTAAAGTCTGATCTATATATTAACGATAACTAATAATCTAGCAAAAACAAAGAAAAAAACGTCACTAAAAAATAATTTGTTTGTAGTGAACCTTGAAACACAGCGTTATATGTATAATAAATCAAGATGAGAAAACATTGGTGATGACATTATGAGCAGTTTATTAATCTTCCGTATGAGAATATAATTAAGTTCACTTCAAATATTGAGAAGTGTATGTATTTGTTGAGAAATGAAATACTTATAAATGCTTTATTTTCCTAATTTATGAGAGCATTTAATAATAATAAATTAAAAGAAGAAAAGAGTGATGAGATCATGAATGTGTAAAACGTAAGAAAATAGATGTAAATTAAGGCTGCTTGGACACGAGTAAAATAATAAAGCATGACTAAACAGTACCAATAATAATATCAAAAAAATAAAAAAGAGTGCCAATAATAATTGGTACAATGTAAAGTGAAAACTACTACACATACGCAAGGAAGCATTATGGAATATATAGGTGAAGAAATTAAATATATAGGTTTAATTATACTTTTAATTTTTTATTTTGTATTTTATGTGAATATAGTCTTTTAGATTTTTAAATGAGTGATTCTAATTCTCGAACTTTGTAAAACAATTTTAATCCTTCCATTTTTATTATTAATTTAAATGTGAACCATCGTTAATTTAAAAATAAAAAATCATTAATTTTAATAAAAATCGCCACTAACTTTTAATCGCGTATTTGAAAATATTAAGATTATAATGGATATAATAATTAGCAGTGAAGGGGCTCAAATGGTCAACCTATGCAAGCAACTTTTATTATTTGATTTATTATTTCCAAAATTAAGATTCGTAATTCTCTACTCATTCTTCCCTTTGATTAACGGTAATAATCACAGCCACCCACCCACCCACCCAATGCCCCCACAAAAAGTCCAATTCACTAATTACCAAAAAAATAAAATAAAATTAATTGCCAAAATTTTTAAAAGTCATCTTCATTTTAATAAAAAACCCGACATAATTAATAGATAGTTAAATTTTCAATTATGATGAATATGATTGAACTTTAATTGTGTGTATGAAAAGTCTCATTAATTCACTAATTACCAAAAAATAAAAAGTTTCTTTCACTACAACAAAGCCCAACATAAGCATGTTGAATAAAATAAGCGTCAATTTGTTATTACTTAAAAATAATTAATTTTGAGAATAAATAGAGAATTAATTATTTTTTAATTGATTATAATAAAAATTAGAAATTATTTATGTTTAGTAACAATGTTCATAATCACTTTTTTAATTTTTTCTTCTACTATAAGAGTAGTTAATTATTTTGAGAAGTAATTTACATTAACTTCTAAAAAAGTATAAATTTAATTATTTTCTACTTCTAATTACTTTAAAAAATATGCACAAACATCTTAAAAGCTTTCAGATTTATTTTTTATTAAAAAAATGACTATTTGGAAAATATGCCGTGACAAACGAACTCTAAATTTTAGTTGTATATATGAAAAAAAATGGTTGTGTTTGTATATTTCAGCTAGGTTGACTAAAAGTACTTTTACAATTATGTAACAATATATTTAGTTTTTTATTCGTGTTTGTTAGCTCAATTTGAGTTTAGTCAAAACCTTTTTTAAAAAGGAGCATACAAATTACTTTACTATTGATTAAAGGAAAATGCTAAACAGTGTCCTAAGCGCAATGTTTAAGGATACAAAAATAGTCATGTTTTATCGGAATTGATAAATTTTATTGTCTCGAAAGTTGAAAATTATTGAATGAACATTTTTTATAATAAGTCAAAGCATTAAAGAAAGTGTAGTTATTATACCTTAACAAGTAGTTATTATACTTTAACAAGTGCTCTAAGGGCATCATTTAGCAAGACCTTTGATTAAAAGTACTTTCTTAATAAAAATATTTTTATACTCCTTCCGTCCCAAAATATAACACCCTCTGAAGAGTTTTTGTTTGTCCCATTTTATAGGACCTTTCGAAAATTTTTGTGCACATTTAATTTTTTTTTACCATTATATCCTTACTATTCAACTAATTTTGATGAATCCAAAACATTAATTGAGAGAGAATGTGTGAGGTAATAGAAAGAGATTAAAAAGGTAAATTTAAAAATTAATGTTTTTTGTTAGACAAATTTAATACATTTAATTAAATTAACCATTTTTCTTAATTCCCACAATATTAGTCTAAAGAATCTTACATTCTTAAGACGAAGGAAGTATTTCCGATATCAATCTTACTTTTACTTTTACCAATAGGAGATCAAAGACATACTTATTTGTTAGTTGAAAGTTACCCTTGGTGGGAAAAAAATAATAAAATGAAATGCTATTCACTCTCCTCTCCTCCTTTTAATACCACGACTCTTCAAAGCACATCATCTATAATTCTCAAACCCAAACCTCTCTATTCTCTCTCTCAAATGGCTCTCCATGAAGAAAATCCCAAAAACTCACACCCTCCTCACCTTTTTCTAACCCTATCTTTAACCACAAAAGAAATAAAAACCACCACCACCACTTCACTACTACCACCTCCTTCTAATAAGCCCAATAACAATTCCCCATCCAATGAACCTTCCCTAACGTTGGCCCTTTCCGGCGACGGTTACCTGCATCACGTGACCAATCACGTGACCTGCAGACAGACTTCGCCTCACAGCGTCGTCTCGTCTTTCTCCGCCGCCGGGAGAGTCGTAAAGAGGGAAAGAGATAACAATAGTTCTGAAGAGGCGGAGGCCGAGGCGGCGGAGGCAGAGGAACGAGTTTCGTCGCGAATTAGCGACGAAGACGAAGACGGAACGAATTGTAGGAAGAAATTGAGGCTTACGAAAGAGCAATCTGCTCTGCTTGAAGAGAGTTTCAAACAGCACAGTACTCTCAATCCTGTAATAATTAATTAATTAATTAATTGTTGAATTAATCTCTGTCTTCTCCCCTGTTTAATTAGTGAATTAATTAATTAAGAATTGGATTTGCAGAAACAGAAGCAAGTTTTGGCGAGGCAGTTAAATCTAAGAGCGAGACAAGTTGAAGTGTGGTTCCAGAATCGGAGAGCTAGGTAATGAAAACGTTATCAATAGCTTAATTAATGCTTAATCCTCAACCATGTGGAGTAGAATTCCATTTCTGGTCATGTTTTTTTTTTTTTTTTGATATATATTTTTCTTTTGGATATAAAATTTTAATTTCTGGTCATGTTTATGGATAAAACTTTTTTTAAATTTTTTTTTTGTGGAAATATACATAATGGAGGGGTTCGGTCTGATTGGTTCCATTACCAATTTTTATTTTATTTCTTGTTTTTTCGAATTTGTATGAGAAAAATTAGAATTAATTGGAAACAACAAAATCGTATATTTTTTAGTTTTTCTAATATAAATTTTAAGAAATAAAAAACTAAATAAAAGTATGAAAAAGAAATGAAAACATAAACCAAATGTACTGGATCTCCACCATTGATTTGTATTTTCTTTTATTTCTTGTTTTAAAAGATAATTACAAAATTATCAACTTTTTTAAAAAATAAAAAGTTTGTATATAAAACACTCGAATCATGAAAATTTATTTTTAGTATTTGATGTGTAATTTTTTTAAATAGAAAAAAATAAAAATAATGTGGTAATTTTATAATTTTTTTATTAAAATAGAAAATGAAAATAAAAAACCAATCTCTCTATCGTAGTTGGCCATAAGAAAGAAACTTTATGACATGATTTTTTTTTTCATAAATTTGGTAGTCATGTATTACTTTTATAATTTGATATAATAAGAAACATCGATGATTATTATGATTTTTTTTTTACTTAATTGCAACTTTTGATTGCTTACTTTATATTTTGAGTAAATTTGGTTTTTCAACTTTTAAATGTGCGACAGAGGGACTAAATGAGAAATTTTAATCCCATGGTTAGCTTTTAAAAAATGAGCGACAACTTTTATTCAAATTAGCGAAACTTTTTATCTAAATTAGCGACGATTCTCATCCAAATTAGCGACACAGGGACTAAAATTGCCCATTTTGCAATCTTTGGGGACCAAAATCCCTCATTTAAAAGTTGGGGAACCAAAAGTGCAATTAAACCTTTTTTCTTTATCGGAATGTTGATTTCGAATTGGGTTTGGGTGTTGCAGAACAAAGCTAAAGCAGACCGAGGTGGACTGTGAGTTCTTGAAGAAATGCTATGAAACATTAACGGACGAAAACAAACGATTAAAGAAGGAATTGCAAGAGTTAAAGGCACTGAAACTAGCACAACCCTTGTACATGCCTATGCCTGCCGCCACACTCACTATGTGCCCCTCATGCGAGAGGCTCGGTGGCAACAGCGGCTCCGATACCACTTCCAATAGAAGTCCTTTCTCTATGGCTCCTAAGCCTCACTTCTACAATCCCTTCACCAATTCTTCAGCAGCGTGTTGATTATGAACTTAGGTCCCCTACATTCTCTCTAGTAGCGGATTCACTTTAGTTGATATCCTGACCATGCATCACACTCTTTTTCCTACTTGATTATTGATATAGATTAATTAACAGTAAAGATTACAATGTGACCGAAGATGATGCAGGAGAGGGTTAGAACTCTTTTAGTAGGCTTTAGCTTTTTTTGGGTAGAGTCAAAAAATGAACAAAGATAATCCTGATGGCCATTGTATTTTTTTGGTTGAGGGATACGTCCTAGTTAAGGAACTGTTGTAATTAGCTAATACGGTAAGGGTAAATGGTAACTACTGGCAAGAATTACTTTGACTTTTTTTTTAATCTATTGTATGTTTATAAATCATTATAGAAGATACCCATATATCTATGAATTGATTATATTTTTTTGTTTGTGTATCATTTTTAAGGTTCTTGTTAACCGTAATGGTTAAGTGTACATGTATATGTATAATGTTGTGATCAATAATTTTTTTATTGTTCATCCTCAAAAATTATTTTCATATAATTACTATTCATACATGCATACAACTTACAACTTTATTCAACACTACAAGAAATCAGTGATTTAGCTGCGGAAATTTAGCGAGGGCCCTGAGAGGGAATGTTGTAATCAGTTTGTGGCAGCCAAGGCAGTCAGTAAAATGTAACAATTTTAGAGAACTTAAAAAGCAACAGACACATTTGTAGCTGCTAAAGTCATCGCGAATCTGAAAATCCTTGCATCCACATGACACATGTTGCAATGGGCAGTCGACGCTAACCTTGAGAATTATTTGCATTGGTCTTTGACGGTGGTGTGACTGACGCAAATGAACAAACTAATGGAGACCGGGAGCCTCTTTTCCTCATTTAACTTTCCATATTTCTTTCTCTCCTTTCTTTCTTTCTTTCTCCAGCGACTTTGCACCCCAAACTCTATTTGTTTTGAACAAAATCCCACCCACCACCAGCCCTCTCTTCTTTGGCGACCCAAAGACTACCCTATTCCTATTCTATTTTCTATCTGCACTTTGGCCACCACCATTGCCACCACTACCACACATGATTTTAGCCTAGTTCCTCTATTTGCAATCCTAAGTTTTTATTTTTTATACTACAACATAATTTTATGACTTTTAGTAACATTTGAAAACTATTATTAAATTGTTAAAAAAATATTGTCAAATCGTTAAAAATTTTATATTTGTGCATTTGTAATATTTTTTTGTAAATGTTATATAAATACCATGTTGCTAAAAGGTTTTAACAATATTTAAAAAAATATTGTCAAACTATTAAAAAATGTTGTCATTTTGTATTTCTTACATTTTTTTTATAAATATTGTATAAATATCAATTATGTTGTTGTGTTAGTTAATACTCCATTCGTTCCTATTTATCTGTCCACTTGAGAGTAAAACATATTTATTAAGGAATGCAATCATTACTCTTGTTTTTATCAAAATAATGTTTAAAATCTCTATATTACCATGTATCTCTTATTGTTTTATTACTTCAATAGTAAAGCATTAATTAGTGACCAATTACATAAGGGTAGAATCAGTGTTGAGAGAACCGGACCGGACCGGCCGGTTGAATCGGTCGAACCGGGAACCGGTGACTTGGCAGTCCACGTAAGCAGAAAACCGGCCTGGAGGAAAACCGGCTAGGAACCGAACGAACCGGGTAAAACCGGGTTTGAACCGGTTTACCCGATTTTTATTTAAAAATTGAAGAAAAAAAAAGAAATCAGAAAAATGACATCTCTCTGTTTCAGAAACCAAACCAAACCAAACCTAAAGCCCTTGATTTCTTCTTTCAATTTCTGGTATATATATTGCTCCTTGATTAATTTGTTCTGTTGTTCATTGTTGTACATACATATATATTAATTTGTTTATTGTTGAACCTGTACATATATATTGAAAAAAATGATTACTTATTTCAAATTTATTGATGAACTTGTACATATAATTATTAGTCATTCAAATTCATTGAAGCAAGGTTCTCTATGCGTATCATTATTTTTTTCAATATATGATCCTTGAATCTATACATATGATTATTTATTTATGCGTGGTGCTGCTGTATCATTATTTATTTATTTCAAATTCATTACATGTGCATTAGTTGCTATTCTTGACTTGAGTGACTTTGTTGACTTGATATGCGTGGTGCTGCTGGGAGTTTTTCTTTTTCTTTTTGATAGCTTCAACCTAAAATGCTTTTTGCTTGTGTCCTGTTTTTGATTTAGCATGTTGTTCTGTTATTGGTATAGGAGCAAATTCTTAATAAATTTTTGTTGTTTGTTATTTGAAGGGATTATAAAATGTTTGTTTAATGCATTTTTTATTTTTGTTCATTTGTGCTGTTGGATATTTGGATGTAGTAATGGTAAGATTATGTTAATTTTGAAGTTATACATTACTTACTTGTATGTTTTTTTTTTTGCTAAATAATTTTATAAGGCATTATAATAATAAATTTAAATATATTTAATTGAACCGGTCCGACCCCGGTTCGACCGCGGTCCGACCATTGAACCTTGAACCAGTGCCTTCACCGGTTCGATGACCGGTCCGGTTCTCTTAACATTAGGTAGAATAGATAAAAGTGCAATTAATAGTACCTTAAAAATATAAGTAGACAGATACATAAGAACAATTTTTTCTCAATCTAAAAACATAAAAAGGAACGGAAGGAGTAGTTAATTATGTGTATATTTTAGGATCAGTATAATATGTATGTGTTGGGATTAATATTATGCTACGAATGTACTAAAATTAGGAATATAACATGAAATTAAATAGAACCAAGAATAATTGGTGAGAAATTTGAATTAGGTTTAGTTGAATTAGGTTAAATTTTGTAATGCTAGATTGATGATAGTTAATTAGGATATGTTTTATTCAATTATGAGAAATTGACAAGTATGTTGTAATTGTGATAGGATTAGAATTGACCAATGTATAATGTGTTTGTGTTAGGATTAGTATTATGCTATGAATGTACTAGAATTAGGAATATAGCATGAGAAATTGAATAGAATATAATTTGAAATATAACATGAGAAATTAAATTAGGTTTAGATGACTTATGTTAATTTTTGCAATGCTAGATGATGATCATTAATTATAGTATGTTATTCTTAAAGATTGTGTTCGACTTTTGGGCTTGGCGTTGCCAACTGGTGGGAGATTTTTGTCGTGGTCATAGCCGTCACTAATTGGTGGGAAGTGTTTGTGATGATTTAAGTCACAACTAATTTTGCGATAGCTTAAACCACTGCTAGTTAGCATTGTCTTTTTAGCCTCTTTGCAACGTCGTTTGTATCAACTTTAACAAGGGTTAAGCCCACACTAATTAGTGTCGGCCTTGAAGCCGTCGCTAAATATTAGCATCAAGGCTTTTGGCTTGATGGTCGTTGTTAGACTATCGCTCTGTTAGCAATGTTTTTTTGTTGTGGTGGCAGCTAAAAGTTGTCTCTGATTGGCTTTTTTTTCTTGTAGTACTAGTGTAACCACATTCTTTATTGAATGAAGTTGTATATTATATTGTAAATAGTAGTTATATGTGAATCACTACCCTTTTGTTCTTCACTACAAGATTGTAATTAACGTGTTTCATTTTTCAGAATGTGCAAGATGTTTGTAGACTTTGCTTTGCTTAGTAGTTCTTAATATATAGGCCGATTTAAATAAATTTATGGAAGAAAATTTTACTTTTAATAAATAAGAAAGGGGATTTGCTAACTTATATCCACATATTTTTTTTTAGAAGGAGTATATTAGCAAGTTATATTTTATAGGTGCATTTTAAAAAAGTTAGTTATAACTTGCTAAAATACTCTCTTTACAAAATAAGTGGGAGTGTGTTAGTACTCATGAGTGTTACTTCTGCTTATTTTGTTGAATGAGTATTTTAATTTGACATAAGACTTTAAAACATAGAAAAACATTTAGATACTTTTACATTACATAATTATAAATATCCAAATCATTTAAAAGTTGGTAAATATAATTTTTAGAATAATATTACATTATTCAACGATTAGATTAGTATAAGACTTATTTAGTAGCAAAGATCTACCCACAAACACTAGATATTGATTATTTGGACACGTTCAATGACCACCATTTAGGCTCTATTATCACTAGCCTTTGCTTATAATTGGTACTTACAACAAATAGATATCAATCCTGTATTTTTACATGGTGAATTATATGAAGACTAAATAAATAAAAAATTTTAGAGACAAATAACTTAAAGTATTAGTAAGTTTTACTCATATCTTAATAAATTATATATACATAATAATACTTTTTTCGCAATGGGACCAAGACCCCTCATACAACAAGGTAGCTCCACCTGTGTGCACAACACATTTGGCATTAAGCATCTCGACAATCTAAAATTTTTTCTGGGTTTTGAAGTAGCCTGTTCTTCTACATGGATCCATCTTTATCAACGTATGTATGCACTTGAATTGTTGCAGGATACAGATCTGTTAGCTTGCAAATCTTCTACTCTCATGGATTATTCTTTGAAGCTACAAAAAAATTAATAATGCTACATATCATGACATCACTGGTTACCGAAGACTGTTAGGTCATCTCATTTATTTTACTGTAACATTAGAGATTTAGTTAAATAATATCTTCATCTCTGTTTTGAATTTTGTTGAATTTAGAAGTACACAGTTACAATTCTATTTTGAACTTTGTTAACTTGCATGATTAGAAACTCAACCTATATATCAGTTTTTGAGATTAATTAAAAATTCTGTTAAAAAGAATCAAATTTTTTGAAATTTCAAGAACAAAAATACTAAAAAGTACCAAAAAAAACTGCTCACTCAACATAACCCCACCTGGCCCAAAAAAAAAAAAAGGGAAAAAAAAAACATAACTCGCCTGATTTTCGTCTTTTTATTATTTTATCCCCTCATTTAAAGAGTAAAGACTATAGCTTCGGTACGAAACTAATTCGTACTGATCAACAATTATATATTTTGTACATTCAATATAACTAATGATTATTGTTCAATTATTTGAGTTCTACTGCACAGTTTTCCAGGGATGTATTCAACAAATGTTGTGAGTAGGTTACTTTCTTTTTGGGATGTATTGTTTGTATGTTACTAATTATAAACAAATCAAAAAACCAAGTGGTAACAAAAGCAGTTGCAAGTGATCATATTATAAGACAATATCATAGTGTCTACCCTTAAAATAAGAATAAGATAAAACAAATAAATAGAAAAGTATCAAAACTTTTGTCATGCTGGACAAGTTTTCCAAGATGCCCATCACTACTCACTAGCATTATATAGATATATACCTTAACTCAAGTACCATTTGACTCTAATGTCAAGATATAGCAACAGTTATGAATTCCTTCCACTCTTTTTGCCATTCCTTTTCATAATTCAAAGGTAATTCCATTTCAATTTCTCCTCTGTTAGCTTCCCTCTTGTTGGTTCGATCCCCGGTCGCTGTCTTTCTTCGCATCAAGAGTATTCTTCGGTCAATAACCGAAAATTACTTTCTTGACATAGAAATCACTATAAATAGATTTTTCTCTCCCAACAAAGTCATTTTCATATATAGTCAAAAATCAAACTAGTAACTTGAAAGATCCAACTCTCTACAAATTATGTCAGATTTTGTTGTCCAACCGTTATCATTCTATCATGTCAAATTTCTTGTTAGCCAATTCTAAGTGTTTCTAAGGTTTTAAATTTTGGTTCGAAACGCGATATTGCAAGGTTTTGGAGGTCATCAAAATTGTATTTGACCACGATTGCAATCCGCAATAACTACATCCAACTCATTTAGCCGCATTCAATACAACACCATCGTGTGTGCAACGCGACCGCATCGACAATTTAAAACCTTGGTAGTTTCTTTTCATTTCATTGATATCTTCAAGACAATAGCTATAATTTGGGAACTTTTCTTTTATTATTCAGATTTGGATCTCTGTTACATAAGAGACTGAACGAGAGTTAGTTGCGTAATTCTCGGGAGTTAGTTGAAATTCTGTTATGCTATAACAGAGTGAAATGGGTGCTTTTTCCGTGCTGCTGTTTCTACTGATCTTCTGCAATTCTGGCTTTTTTGGCATAGCGGGTAGAATTTTCAGTTTCAACAATAATTCTGCTTCCCTTCATAACAATGTCCCTAGCAATGGCGGCAATGCAGAATTGGAAGAAGATAAAAGAGGCGTGCCATCTGGCGCTAATCCACTGCATAATCGGTAGCATCGCGGAGATAATTTCTAGCGTCCTCCGAGTATTTGTGCAGTTTCAGAGACGTTGATGAAGCATATATTTATTATTTAAGGATCATAGATCTAACCAAACAAATGATCGGAGCCAAGGTTTTAAATTTTGGTCAGTTCCGCGACATAATATCACTATATTAAAGTTTTAGTCGCTACTAAAGCTTTATTTGCCTGTGATTGCATTCAACCACATTTTAGTTACATTTAAGACCACGCGATTGATTGTTGATGCAATGTAATTACAACAATATGAAAATTTGTTATTTTCTATTGGACCTATAAAAAGATAAAGGAATCTGCAATTCCTTTTGTTCTTGTTTTCATGTTATTGTTATCTGAAACAAGGAAAAAGCATCTAGCATATAAGAATTGCATAAATTATGGATTCTTTTTATTTTAATTGTTATTAATATAATTTATTTTTGGTGATCTGAAAAGTTTGTGCATGAGCTGTCTCTTGGTTTGGTAACACCTAATGGATGTTTGCATAGCATGCCTATCATAAATTGTTATTTTACTGCTTCTTTTATCTATTTTCAATGTAAAAATAATGAGGATTTCATTTGATTATTTAACCGTTTCAATAATGATTCAGTTATCAATGAACACACACTTCCACTCTCTCTGTCTCATCTATCATATGATCTTAGGTTGGAAAAGCTTGCAAGTTGCAATTGTGCCAGAAGCTTCAATATTTTTATTTTATTTTATAGGCTCTGTTGGGAAATCATGTATAACAACTGAAAGTTAATAAACGAAAGGAGACAACAAACATGCATGCTCAATTATATAAAAAAAATAATAATTTATTTTTGTCTAGCCATAGATATTCTTTATAGAGAAGGTGATATGTTTGAGTCAAAATTATTAACTTAAAAAATTTAGAAAAAAAAAGAAAATTACACTAATTTCTTATAAAATTTGTGTTTATTATATTATGTCCGATTCAGAAAGTTTGCAAAATTATGATTAGACACTCTAATAGACCAACAAACTTTAAGGGAGGTAGCTAAGTGTTATACGCGAAGAAGGTTACTTTAGCATACTATACTAACAAATTTCATGAAAGGTAAGTAAAATTTTATAGTCAAATAAAATGGAGTTGTAATATATGAAAATCTTATATAATTAAGATTGATGTAATTTAGAAGAAAAAAAAGTAGTAGTCCTTGATTTTTTTATGGATAATTCATTTGACAAAATGTATTTTAATGGAGAGATGGATTTTGTGAAGCATAGAGTATCATTTTTTCTTATCAGAGTGCCTGAATTCATTGACTAAAATTTAAGGGTGGCAAAAAGGGTTGGGCTCGGTAAGCCAGCCCGTGGGTCAGTAGAAAATAGGCGGATTGGACTGATCATTGAGGACCACCAATCCAATATAGTCCGTCCCGCCTAACCCGCTAGCTCGGCAGGCTAAAACAGTAGCGGGAAAAAAAGGTTCAATTGAAATAAAAAAATATACTTGGGTTAAAAAAACAAAAAATATTAAATATCTTATGTCCATAGTAAAAAAAAACTAAGCTAGGTCCAGTTTTATAAAAAAAAACGGGCAATAGTAAAAAAAAAAAGAAATAGACAAAAAAAACAAAGTTTTTTCCACTTTTTTTGGCTTTTTCCCTTTTTTGCTATGGTGGCAGTTGCTATGGTGGCAGGCTAGTGGGCCAACCCGCAACCCGTACAGGCTTGCAAAATACGGGTCGAGTCAGTGTATTGGAATCCGTATAGCTTATGCGGCCTGGCCCGGCCCGGCCCATATTATGTCTCAATAATCTCAAGTTTGAGTGCCACCTAAGTATACATATGTGCTTCATAAATCTTCAGAGTAATAGCTTAAATGTTGATAGTGGTCCTACCAACACGAAGATTGCTAATCATGACTCTAAAAAAATAGAGTGTGTTTGGATACGCATGGACTCCCGCGTTCTCCGACTTCATAGCACATGGGCTGGATTCAAGGCTAAAGCCCACGAGGTTCATAAAGCGCACTTACAAACTCTATTAGCTCCCTTAATCCTTATAAATGTATACGTTAGCACAACATGCAAGGTACATAACATTCATAACTCACATACAAATCTTAATTCACTTGCTAACTTGAGCGTTGAAATCATTACAAGTATAACTCTCAACCATTCTAGAGCTTGCTCAACGCCATACGAAGAAACCTAATTTCCTGGTGTATTCATCTTATATTCGTGGTTCATCCCTAAAAGGTTAAATCACAACAGAAAGCAACATGTTAACTTGTTGCTTTTGACTATAACAAATTTGTAAACTGGGCGAATGCACATATGTATGCGATGGTAGAGGCAATCGCTCCCACTAATATTTTGGTTTT
The DNA here is from genome assembly GCA_037177725.1 of Cyamopsis tetragonoloba. Classification (NCBI taxonomy): domain Eukaryota; kingdom Viridiplantae; phylum Streptophyta; class Magnoliopsida; order Fabales; family Fabaceae; genus Cyamopsis; species Cyamopsis tetragonoloba. The sequence continues at coordinate 37,774,350 of CM074120.1, read as the reverse complement.
AAAGGGTTTGCTAACGTACACCCACTTATTTTTTAAGAATGAGTGCATAAGCAAGTTATAACTTAAATTTTTAAAATACACCATAAATGTGTAGCTTGCTAACGCACTTCTTCTATAAAATAAGTGTGGATACGTTAGCAAGTTTTATAAGAGTTTGCCAACGTACACCCACTTATTTTTAAGGGAGTGCGTTAACAAGCTTTTTTTCTTTGTTGATAGGCTAAACACACACATCCTCATACTACACTATTCCTAAATCTACTCCACCGGGGATCAAACCCCGCTACTTGAGCTCCAAGAACTCCTCTTTATGCCACTTGAACTATAAACTCTTAACAAAAAAATGGCAGGATGCGTTAACAAACTATAACTTAATTTTTTAAAATTCACCCACTTTTCTTAATATTTAACAAAAAATAAATAATATTCTAACATATGTTTATGATTGATATTAACTTCCCACATGTATGTATGATTTCAACGGAAGCAGTCACAAAATTAAGGAAACGGCATAGCCTAATATCAAAATTTTCACATTGTTTAGTTCAGTATGGATAATTTAGAAAGATCACCATTAAAAAAAAAAGCAGTTATGGTGGGTAATAAGAAAAATCCTAATTAATGAATTATGTTTTGGGAAGAATGTGACAATGTGGATAAGTGAAAAAAAAAAGAGAGAATCCAATAGGTTTGTTTATGCAGTTTGTTGCGGTTGTTGTGTAGCAGAGAAGATGCTTCTGTGCCTGCTTCTATCGACTTGTGCTCCTCTACATGTTCTCTGTTTTTGTCTCTATCTTTTTCTGATTTAATATATTCTTAATAATTCTGATTTTTGAACTCAATACCAACATTTTACTCTATGCTCATGTCTGTCACTGTTCCCCCCTCCTCATCATCACATGAACTCCACTTCTTTAATTCCTTTTTATTTATTAATTTGTGCTTTTCTGATAGAGCTCTGACATTTGCTTTATTTAGTAAATACATCTTCATTAAAAAAATTAATTAAAAATCAGCTAACGTGATGCTAATTTCTTGTCCTGTTCCTATATGGAATAAATTAAAATATAAAAATCTGCAATTTTTCAATGTTATAAAAAAAGCCATTTGCGTCAGCCGGGAGTCGAACCCGGGTCTATTGCTTGGAAGGCAATTATCCTAACCGTTGGACTACTGACGCTGTACGTGGAATTTTATCTATTTTCCAAACTTAATAGATACTCAGTGAAATAACAATTACCTTATGCACTGAGACTTTAAGGTGTCAAGGTAGGAGTTTTTTCCTCTTGTTTATCAGCTGTAAACATTTTTTTTTTTTTTTACTTGGGGCGTGGGGAAGGAAGGTAAACATATTTCGGGTGCTTTACATTATAGGTGTTAGATTACTAAATTATTATGTTTTTTTAGTTAAGTTAGAGAAATTTTTTAAATGGGATTTTATTTTTTATTTTTAATTTGATACAAAAATTAAAAATAATAATGGTAATATTATCATGTCATGAAGAGATGCAGCTCTCCCTCCATTTTCTTTACTATTTCATTCATTTTTATAATATTTAAAAAAAAAAACAAATATTGCATAATGATGATGTCATCACGCTATAGAGAAGATTACTTCTTCTCTCATTTTTATACTACTCTATCTATTCGCTTATAATATATACATACAATTAAGATAATATAAATAACTCGATGAAGTAGTTAAAAAATTGAAGGAGGATTACGCCTCTCTATGGCATGGTGACATTAACAATGTGTAATGTGTATATATATTGTGAGTAAATAGACAGAATGATTGAAAAATGGAGGGAAACCTAGACCTTTTCGCGATATGGTGAGGTTAAATGGTCAACATTAATGATATGTATTTTTCTTTTTTATAAAGAAATTAAAGAAAGATGAAATAAGTCTCTTATAAGAAATTTTTAAAAAATTAAAAAAAATTAGAGATAATTACACCACATCTATTGAGGTTTATGTTTATTACACTTATCCTCTCATTGTTTTTAAAAATAGACGAACCCATCTGAGATTTAAAACTCTATCACACTTATACTCTTGAAACATCACGCTTACCTAAAAATTTGAAATTTTATTACACTTACTCCTAAAATATAATTTAAGAATATAAGAGGGAATTTGAGCCTGAAACTTGGAGAGAAATCGGCAAATCATTAGTATATTCTAATTTTAGAAAAAAAGAGTAATATTAACTATGTAAACATAGGCCCGGTATTTTTTTTTTACGAAGAGCACGATTTTTTATATAGTATTTATTTGCCGATGAGAAAAAAAATATTTACTTATTATTTTGGGCTTAGATCCCCAGAGCAACATTTAGTCTCGTCCAAGTTCTATGGGGCTATGATTAACTTTCAGCCCAAAAGAACAGATACAATGTTTTTGGATTTGAAATAAAACAAAGAACAGGTGCGATGGAATTCCAGTAGCTATCTCTGACGATGCTCGTGCATCATTGATAAAATAATGGTAGCATTTTTAGTATCACACAGACTTCTCATAACACTATAAATCATATTATCAGATTCTAAAAATCTCTATCACAAAATATTTGTTCAGATTTTAAAACTTATAGTTCACAAATTCTTAGAATCTATTGTTTAGTACTTTTATTTTCTTTTAATGAAAAAAAGTCGTATTGAACTTATTGACTCTAAGAATGCGTAAACATATGTATATTAAAAATTCGAGCGATCAGTTTTATAATTTAGGTTTTGGTCTAATTTTTCCAAATGGTAGTTTGTAGGATGAAAATTACCACACACTTATGAACTCAACAATAACCATATCACGAGCCACTTCTAACCACCCGTATTAACTAATATCCCTTTAAATTCTTAAAATCAGTAATTTACAGATTATCCAAATTACGCACTCACACTTTAGAACCAATCAAAGAAACTTAATTACCAAAAAAAAATAATAATAACCAAAGAAGCTTGGTTATCGAGGTTGGAAGCAACAACCTTTAAGAGCATAGGTTCGTTGAGGCTTGAGAGATTAGTCCCAACTGCTACCAGTTTGCTAGATAACAAAAACCAAAGAAAAGCCGAAATTTTCATTTTGGTTTTATTTTCTGAAGATAATAATAACGGAAAGGGTTATTTTTTCCACCTCAATCTGACGGTTCAGTTTCAGTAGAGTGTGAAAAAGGTTAACTAATACAATGCCACGTGTCCAATGTTGATATGCCAGTAAACTTTATGCATGACATCCCTCCTAACCTCTTCTTACGACGACGCCGTTTTACCTTTTCCACGAACCAGCAAAATTAAATGTTTTCTTAAACATTAACTTATAGTAGTATTTAAGTTTAGAATAATAGTTAACCTATTAAATTTATTTAAAAAATATTACTTTAGATCGTTTTTGTAAGAAATGTAGAATTATCTTTCTATAGATTAATAAAATATATTTAATAATATTATTTTAGTTAATATCTAAATTGTATTCTTAAAATATTTACGTAATTAATACATGCACTCATTTATATGAAAATTTAGTAAATGTATTATTATCTCATAATTAAACGAGAGTAAAAAAGAAAAATTAATTTTTCTTAACAATTACTAATACAGTTTTAGTACTATGTTTTTTATAATAAAAAAAAAATTATTTTTTATTCTTTATAAAAAGAATCAAAGGTAGTAAGTTTTTTCTCTAAAACTATACCCTACGCGGCTATGCATAAATATATATATAAAAAAAAAAACAATAATGAGTAACATGATGACATATATAAAAGAACAAAATATTCATTAAAAATGACTAATAAATAAGATTGAAGGGAATATTATAAAGTACTCTACTACTCCATATTTTTATATTATAATGTTTTATTTGAACAATTAAATTTATTAAAAAAACATATAACAAATTAGTTAATACTTTGATTTTTTTAAAAATTATACAATATTTTAAATTTTTCTTCATTCTCTTTCATCATTATATTAATTGCATTCTTCTATCATTCAAGACGCTTATTAATTATCAATGATAGACATGAATTTTTTTAATAAATATTACTAAATATTTATACGAGGTGTTATATTATAAAACACTAAAGATGTAATGAGTACTTATTAAGATAACAATAAATATATCTTTTGTTAATGATTTGAAAATATTAAATAAATAATTTTTTACTTTTCAAATCAATAAATATTATCAATCATGATATTGAGTGATATACCATTTCAGTCCCTAACTTTGTGAGAATAATTCACTTTAGTCCCTGACTTTGTGCGGATAAGTCACTTTAGTCCCTGACTTTATATTTTACAGGTCATTTTAGTCCCTGAATTATATGATTATTCATTTTAGTCCCTGAAAGTCAGGGACTAAAATGAATGATGTAGTGAAAGTCAGGGACTAAAATGATCAATAATAGTAAAAGTCACGGACTAAAATGACTGATTTCGCGAATGACTAAACTGAATAATAAAATACAAAGTCAGGAACTATTTTAGTATATAATTCTAATTTTATTACTGTTGTATCTAAACAAAGTTTTCACTTTAGCATTTTTAAATTGTTAATCAAGAAATAATTCTTTTATTAATAAAAAAAAGGACAAGACAATTGATTGTCTTTCAAATCTGTTCACACTTACTTGCTTTAAATAAGACTGAGAAGCCATTGCCAGCCACAGTTTCAGTACAAAAAAAATTCTAAGTTACATATGAACTACTCTACTTGCTTGTTTCTTGGGAATAAGTCTCACATTCAAAAACATTCAGGTGACTAAGTTGCAAAGTTCAGTTCTTACTTCTTACTGGTAAGATTATCATTTGTGCGCATTACCTTCTCTTCTATTTAACTGAAAACTCCTTCAATTTTGATGTAATTGCAAAGAGAATTGCTATATGGTCATGTGAATTTTTCTTTTCTTTTTTTTAATATATCAACATGACTAATAGTAATCTTCATATTTTGAATTAATTTTTCCTCTCACAATTCAGGAACATCATCCAGCATGTTCAGATCATTTTCGCAGAGGAATCCAAGAACAAAAACATTCAAAGTTAAGCGTGCTCTACAAGTATGTGTTCTACTCGGCGTTTGCATCTGGCTTGTTTATCAATTTCAACAATCTCGTGAGAAGAAAACAATAACATCCTATGGTGAAAACACAAAAACTGCCACTGAAGCCGCGAATTTAGAGAACAATCAAAGTTATAGAGATATTAGCGACGAAAAAAGTCGGCAAGAAAATGAAGAAACAAAAGAGATAGAGTCAGAAAACGAGGAAAATGAAGAGATATTCAATAAAAACAGAACCGAAGCGAAGGAAAATATGGAGGGAAATTACGAGGAAAATGGTAAAGAAAATAAGGATGAGAGAAACGCAGCGGAAAATGATAAGGATGAAGTTCAAGACGAGGAAAGGAAAAAGGAGAATTCTAGAGAGGAAAATTATGCAGGGGATAACGCTTCAAGTGCAGTAGGTTTTAACAAAACAGAACAATCTGAGAGAAAAGAAAAGGAGAATGATTTTGAATTGGAATCTCAGAAAAATGGTACTGAAGTAACTCAAATTGATCAGAATGAATCTGTTTCCAATGTAACAAAATCAGAAACTGTAGAAATGACTGATTTGAATGTCACAACATCAATCCAAGAAGGAGTTCCTGAAAACGTTATATCATCTAATTCTGATTTGAATGGAAATAAAGATTCTAGCGAAGAGGTACAATTCAATTCCTCTGATATAACATCAGAATTGAAGAAATTAGATGAATCGTTCAATTCGGGAAATAGTACTCATTCCGGGAAATTAGATGGATCTTCAAATTCAGAAACTAGTGATAATGCTTCTGATTTTTCAAATCCAGTCAAGAGAGATTCATTCTGGAAGAACTCTGTCACAAGTGAAAATGAAACAATGGAATCGGGAAAAGAGAATGAAGAATTAGCTCAGTAATCACAAGGTCATGGCAATTCTAAATTGAATGATCAAGGAATTTTTCTCGTTGATCACATCTTCTGGATGTAGAATTAGAATAAAGTTGGAAACGTTTCCAGAAACAAATTTAACAATTTGTTGCAATGATGTTATAACTACAGAGTGATCATTCAAATAAATTCTGTTTTTCTTTTCTTCTCTTATGACGCTTAGGCCCAATTAGAATAACTGAAAAATTATAAACAGAATGGTGCAAGTTAAAAGTTGTGCACCGCTACACAAGAGACGATGCCTTCGTACATTTTTTTTTGGTGAACCAAGGGTATTCCCCGACTGATAGTCGTAGACTAATCCTTTCGAGGCGTAGAGATCACCGAAGTGAACATTGCCTCTCCCAACTTCCCATATAATGTAAGCTAAGTTTTCTCATACTAATTATTTAGATATAAGTTATCAAAATTTTTTACGTGAAATAGTATATAGTATATGTTTAAATTGAAAACATTTTTATATAAAGAACTAAAAAAGAATGTACAATACAGATTAGACTCGATAATTTTCTCCGTAAGTAGCGGATCTCCACGGGGAACGTCACGAATGGGGACCCAAACTCGGGGAATTTTTCCCCGTGGGGTGGAGACGGGATCAAAAGTCTCCCTGTGACGGGGATGGGGATCACATTCTCCGCCCTGCGGGATCCCCGAATCCCCAAGGTCATAGGAAATTACTAAAATATTCTTAATTTATTAACATATATATGTTTTAATTTTAAGGGTTTTAATGTCTTTTGCTTTAAGAGAGTTTTCTATTCCATGAAACCCTAACCTTACACACACTACACTCTCCAAATAACCAAATTCCATGTGCTGCTGCGTTATCCTCTTCCAGTCTTCCTTTGTAATTCTGAGCCATCTGCCTCTCTTCCTCTACTCCTCAATAGGTCAATCGTCACAACTTGCTCGGTTGCTCTGTATTATCTTCCTCTCTTTCTCACTTTCCCATTTTGATTGTGGTTGTGTGATTTGAATTTATAATTTTCTTTTATATTGTGAAATTTAAACTTGATTAGAAAAAAATTTGCTTTTGATAATTGAAATTTCAAAAGAGAATGAAATTATTTTTTTATATATTTTTTTATGTTTTCTTAAAATTTTTTAATTATATCTCGGGGAATCCCCGCGAGGACCCGTGAAGAGTGGGGATCGGGGAGGGGGGAAAAAATTCCCCCATGACGAGAATCAGGGACGGGAAGAAGATCAGGGGACGGGGAGCGGAGGAGTATTCCCCGCCCACTTCCCGCCAAATTGCCAGGCATAAATATGATATTATAGGCCATGTATATTAAACTTAAGGCTAGAACACATTTTTGGTCCCTTACATGGTAACTAAATTTCCGTTGGATCTTTTATGTTTATTTCCATACAATTTAGTCATTTATGTGGTATGTTTTAGGCCGATTTGGTCCCTATTGTTAAGTTTGTCTAATTGTGTTACTAGAGAAGTCAAAACGACGTCGTTCTGCCTCCCTATATTGGTCCAAAATACAACATAAAATATGAAATTGGTAAAAACAAAAATACACGAGAGATCAAAGTGATTAAAAAAATAACATAAGGAACCAAAGAAAACGAAAACTAATATAAGCAACCAAATTGATAATAAAAAATACAATATAAGAAACCAAAACGAATTAAAATAAATATAAGAGACTATAGTGTAATTTTATTTTTATTTTTGATAAAAGACTATAGTGTAATTTAACTTAGACTTAAAAAGAAATAATTGGAATTGGGCTTACCACTTGGGAGTTAGGGCTGGGTGGGGACAATATAAAAAAGTAAAAGTAAAAGTAATTATGGGTAGAAATTTTATAATAAGTAAAAGTAATAATATTTTGTTTAGCATAAACATGGATGAATATAAAAGATGTATATTTTTTAATTATGGTTAGATATATTAACCAAATCAATTGATTAAGAAAATTCATTGAACACATTAAAATAAATTAAAAAAAAAGAGAGAGAGAAAAAGATAGATAGCAATAATCTAATAATTTAATAGATGAAAAAACAAATTTAACAATATATATTAAAAACGACCGACTAGGTAAACCGTAAACCCAAAACATTAACCCTTGAATCCCTAATCCCAAGCCCTAAACCTCACACCATAAATCCTGCACATCAAACCTTAAACCTCAACCTAAAATCATACTTTAAAACCTAGTAATTGATAAATAAAAAATAAAATTATAAATTCCTAGTTTTTTATTGAGTATAAATATCTTATTGAAATTGATTGATTAATAAACCTCATTGAATAAATTAAAAAAAATAGCTATTGAACTAATAGATGACTAATACTAATTCTAATAAATGAAAAAATAAGTATTTAAAAACATATTATTGAAATTGATTGACAAAATCCAAAACCCTAAACTCAAAATCTTAAACCATAAAACCAAGACACCAAAACCTAACCCTAAACCTCTAACTCCAGATCCTCAATCATAAACTCTAACAATTAAATAAATAAATAAGTAAATTTAAAAATTCTAGTATTTAATTGTGGGTAGATATATTATTGAAATTATTTGACTAATCATTTTCATTGAATAGATAAAAAACAAATTTCAAAATTAAAAATACTCTTCAACTAATAAATAGATAAGGATAATCTTAATAACTGAATATATAAAAAATCAGTCCTGATTTTTGTACTCACAGTTTTCTGTACTCAATATACTCATTTTAAAAAAGTTGTTACATTAGTTTTTTTGTTACAATGTTTTTTCGGATTTGGTGGTTACAATGTAAAAATAAAAATTGAACAAAACTTCTACGTGTGTAACCAGGTATTGTAACGTATGTAACCATGAATATAAATTGAGTAGAGAGTACGAAATTTTTTTTTCTTAAAAAAATAATTTAAGAATATTTTATTAAACTCACTAACTAAACCCTAAACCTTAAACACAACCCTAAACACTATAGTCCCAACACTTAAGAATTTAATAGATAAAATACTAATTTGGGTAAATTGCACAAAGTACTCCTGATGTTTTAGAAAATAGCACAAACCACCAAACTTAAAAAAAATTAGCAGTCCACACCATTTTCTGAAATAGACACTAACCATAATTAAATCTCTCTTTATTTTTTTACTATAAATAAAAAAATAAATTTTCGTGTATGCTTTTTTTTTTTACAAAATTCATTTACTGAATTTTCTCAAAATTATTTTTTCATAAAATAAAAAAATTTATTTTTCCATAAAATAAAAATTATTTGTGAATAAAATAATTAATTTTTGCAAATTAAAAAATAAATAATTTATAAATGATGATAGTATTTTTTAATTTACAAAAATAAAATCAATGAGTTAGTTAGCTAGTGCGGATAAGATTAAAAAGGTTTGTCAATTAATTTTAAATATTTAATTATTTAATTTTCTTTAACCAGATAGAATTAAAAAAGGGAACATAATTAAGCGTTAAAAATAATATTTAAGGTTTAGGAAACATTCATCATAGTACATGCTTGTTTTTTCAGGAAAGAAGTTTTGGGTTCAAGACTTGGACGAGAGAAGTTTCTGTTCCCAAAATTAACGGTTAGGAATAGAGTTGGGCTAAAAATATGATAGGTCCAAAATAATTAGAATTATTATTATGATTTAGAATACTCTATTAGCTCTCTATATATGTAATAGTGGTATCAAAGTATTCTTTTTATATTTTGGTTCATAACAATATGGTGATTTTGTTGAGAGTGAATTGAAGTCTTCTATGGCTTCTTTCTTTGCTGAATACACAACTTATTCATGGAATCGTTCTTCTTCAATGTTACAAAAATCACCATGGGATTTCACATCTCTGGCTTTTCAATCCAGAACCCACTACTAACACCATGTCACCATTTTTCCGGTCACCCATTTCCCAGTCGCAAGACAATCAACAACTCCCTATCACTGAATCTGCGCCATCCATCAACGATGAAGATGAGTGTTCGAAGCAGTCAAAAGAATTTAAAATGTGCTCAAATTTGCCTTTCCTATTTTTAGCCCAACTCTATTCTTAATATTAACTCTATCATGATATAAATATTTTCCACTTAAACAAGACTAACCCACAAAGTTCATTGGTACCAAGAAGAAGACTATTGAGCTACAAATGCATGCATACTTATACTAACTGAAATTGTTTTAAGGATTTCAACCAAAAAAATGTTTTAAGGATGGAAAATAAGGAGTAATAAACTATTTTAGTGCCTCACTTTGAAGCCACCATGCAGTTAGTCCCTCACTTTTGAAAATGACCAATTTAGTTCCTCACTTTGTAGGTCGTTACGCAGTTTAGTCCCTACCGTTAACTCTCACTAACAGCGTAAGATTAAAACGACGTCGTTTTGGTATAGACAAATCATGCACTTTAAATTTCACGACCAAATCATTCATTTTAGTTCCTATTTGAGTGAAACCATAATATTTCTCTTATCCCTCAACTTCTCTCTCAGAGCCATCGATTGAAGAAAGAAGAACGCCGCACCTTAACGACAAACGAATACAGCGGCACAAGGTGGCTTTGCTTTGAACGGTGTCTCAACCAGGCTCCGCTATGTGAGAAGATGAGGCATGATAAGGTAAATTTCTTTGTAAATTTAGGTTTTTTACTTAACCATTACTTTTTACCTAGGGACTAAACTGAATGATTTGAGAATGAAATTTAAATTTCAAAACGAGAGACTAAAGTGCATGATTTGTCTCTACCAAATTTTAATCCTACGCGGATGCCTAACTATCACTTAACAGCCACATAAGTACTTAACGGGTCACGTTATCACGCCATTAGTGAGAGTTAACGGTAGGGACTAAACTGCATGATGACCTACAAAATGAGGGACTAAATCAGTTATTTTTAAAAGTAGGGACTAAAAATAAATACAAAGTGAGGAATTAAAACAGTATATTACTCTAAAATAAGTGTACCAATCAGAGTCCAAATGGAGTGCCACTTGCATAAAATAGGAGGCTATTTTTTTTTTTCTTTGGCCGGTTGTAAACACTGAGATCACATCGTTTCTAGAAGCAAATTACTGAAAGACCATTCTTAGTATCATTTTCAATCTACCTCAACTCAACCACCCCTTCTCTTAGAAAAAAAGTAAAAGAAAAAAAAAAGAAAACCCCTTATTTATAGGGTTACACATGTGTGTTTAATTTCAGGTTAAAATTATATATATATATTCTTCAATATATCAATATATAAAAGGGTAAATTGTAATAATCCCTTGAGGTTTGGGGAAATTGCACTCCACTCTAAATTTCACTAAAATTAGCATTTCACCCCATTTTTTAACTGTTGAATATTGATTGCTAACTTAGTTAATGTTTCTGTCGTTCTTACAGAGATGTTAATTTATTAACTTTAAAAACTATTTTTAAGGCTGATGTAGCAAACTGGCAAAACAAAAACGTTAGTTAATTACTATGATGTTGACATTTCCATCATACCAGTTTGTCATATATGCAAGTTCTAGACCCTCCAAAATAAGGTGGACTGCTAATTTTGATAAAATTTAAAGTGAAGTGCAATTTCTCCAAACTTCAAAGGGATTATTACAATTTACTCTATATAAAAAGACTCATTTTCGGACGTCATGATCACCTACATGAAAACACAAAATAGAATTAAAAAACGTAGGAATTGCATTAAGAAAAAATCATATGGGTACTTGGGCCCCACTGTGGTCCAGGAAGCTAGAAACAGAAGCACATACACATGACCCGTCAACGTCTTATTCCCATGCAAATTATTCATACTATTCGGTTCCTTTTTGATAGCAGAAAATGAGGGATTTGGTTCCTACCATAACTATTTATTTTATTTTTTTCAGTATAAACGAACTCCATAAAAAAACACTAGGAAACACTTGTTGCCAATCGCCATGCTGATCAGTGATCACCACTGCCCCCATGAATTTTGCTAACGAAAAATGAGATTTACAGCCAGTTTGTGTTTTCTTTTTTCTTATAATAAGTATTTATTTTATTAAAAAATAATTCTCACAATTTTTAATATGTTTGCTTTAATTTTAGAATTATTCAGAAATAAAATTACTTAACTCTATGTCTATCTAAAAAAATTATTTCTCAAAAAATATAAAATAAATATTTATTGTCATTATAATCAAATATAAATAGTTTATAAATTTTAATAAAATTACTATATAAAAAGCTAACTGACTTTGAAAAACTCAATTAATGTATTTAATTTCAAAAATTAATTATTTTTAATATCAAATAAAATGAGCCTTAATTTTTTTCATTAATAAATAACCCTTACTTTTTGATGAGTGTGTAAAACAAAAAAAAAAAATATATCTACTATTAATTTAAGTAAATCAAAATACCTCATTATTTCAACTCAATTTAAATTAAAGTTAAATAATTTTTTAATTTCTCATTTTACACAACAAATCACAGTAGAGCAACTTATTCCCTAAAAATAATTAAGTTTGTGTATCGACTGTATTCTATATTTCATTTTCTACTGTTGAAAAGGCAAAAAAAAAAATATGAAAGATGAGAAAAAAATATCTGGTGATCGGCTGTACTCTTGTAGTATAGAAGAAGTCAAAAGAAGAAGCTTCAGCGGCCGTTGATGTTGCTACCTGTAAGTTGTTTTTGCTGTTGATGGAAATCCAACCACGATTTCCCTTCATCCCCAGCGACACCCATCGAGTACACGACATCTTCCTTGGTCCATCCCGCACGCAACAAAACCTTGGACAACTCTCTGACGTGCCACGTCACCGCTTCTCTGTCCTTGAACCGATTTTTCACCTTCACGTTTTTGTCCTCATCTTCTTCCTTCTCCTCTATCATCTCACATATCTCTTCCTCTCTCCACCCTCCTTCCCTTAATTTCCACACCACCCCTTCCATACACCCTCCCAATTTCCCCTTCCCCAACCACCACCACCCCCTCCCATCCGCCACCTCCGACCAAAACTTTATCCTCCTCTCATTCCTCGCCGCCCACACCTCCTCCTCCTCCGTCACAAACCCCGCCAAGCGGAAAAACCCGGTGACGTCGAAGCTCACGAGCCTCACGTCGCCGTAATGATCGACATAAAACACCGGGTTACCGGCCTCGTTGGGAGAGGCCGGTATATAGCAATGCCGGTAAATCGGGACGAGGGTAGGTGCGTGGGATAATAAACTATTAATGGTTTGGATTGGGTTGGTATCGGTTGGCTCTGGTCCCCACGAGGGGTGCCAGAAGCGATTCTTCGTCACGCGACGGAGAATCGCAGAGGCAGGGAGGTTGAGGAGGATTTGAAGCTGTTGAATTGAGGCGGTTCGCCAATTGGGGAATCCCGGAGCGACCGGGAGACCTTGTTGGAGAATCGCGCGGAGGTCCGGTGGGAATGAGAAGCGGAGATTGGATTCGAGGTCGGAGAGTTCTTTGTCGGAGAGTCCAACGTCGATGACGACGTTGGAGAATTTGAGGCGGTTGAGGAGGTTGTTGGCGTAAGCTGCGAATGAGAAGCATATTCGTTTGGGCTTAATTGTGGGTTTTGATTCTCCGGTGGTGGACATTTTGGAAGTGAAAGTGAAAAACGAAGAATGAAATTAAGTGAGTGATATGGGGAATTAGAGAAGAGGATGGAAATCGAGGTGATGAGGTTGGTGATTTTTGGCGACTCTTTTAATTTTTTGGAGAATTTTTTTGCGTTACGTAGTTTTAGTCTTCACTCTGTTATTCTGTTCTGTTTCGAGGGGAGAAATTCAGGGAGCGAATAAGTCGTTGCGTTTTGTCTATAGATAGGGACGATAGAGGCACACTTTGACTATAGCATAGAAATAGTCTCATTTTTAGGTTGCGACTAATTTTCTTGTCATGAATCGTCCTCGTATGAACTTAGCGGGATTTTATACTGCTAAGTCAACTCTTAAATTTAAGTAAATATGAATTAACTTATTGTATTAATAAATTAATTAAGTATTTTTAATTTTAAATAAAAGATAAATTATGTTTATTAAAATATCTTTAAAATATTTAATATAGAATAATATTGTCTTTTAATTAATTTATTAAATAAATGATATTTATTAATAATAATATTCAAGTTTTTATCTCTTAATTTTAATTCCTCTTTAAAATATTATGACTTATTTATTTAATTTTTTTTTTAAAAAAAAGCTCTCTTTGATATTTTAATTTATATTTAGATATTTTGACCTTTAAAAGATGACATGATAGGTTAATTATCACGTTATTATTTAATAAATAACAATGATAAAAAATATAAATAGATGAATTAAATGAGAAATTGAAACTTTGATGAAGATCAAATTTTAAATTTTTAAATAATGGAAGACTCAATAATTCTTTTTTGATATTTTTAAAGACTGCAGATTTATTTCAGATTTTTTTGTTTTGGTTTTTATAAAAGAAATTTGTTTGATTTTTGTCCATATAAAAGAATTGATTGTTTTAGGTACAGAAAAAATAAATACAAATAAAAAAAATTAGGGACAAACATAGTAAAAGAATTTCTGTAAGGACAAATTTTTCTAAAAGAGTTAAAGTATCTAAACAGAATTATCATGAACTTTATAAGGAATAAAATCATATTTTTTATAGAAAAATAATTATACCATATTGTAGTATTTTGTTCATATATAAAAGGAAGAGCAGCATTATTAGTAAGATAGAAATGTCTTTCCATCTGAGTGTTAGTGTTTGAGGCTATAGCTTAGTCATATTGCCACGTGATGAATTTTCAAAAAAGTTTTTACACTTTTCTGATTTTTGTCTTAATTGATTCCTTTTTCTTTTTGCTTTGTTTTTTTGTGTAAACTATAAACTGTGAAATGTAAATAGAGTAATCTTATAAGTTTATGAAAAATGTTTTGTGTTCAACTATTAAGATTTATAATTTATTTATTTTTTTAATTTATTAATTTTTAAATTTAATAAATAAAAAATTTAATTAATATTAAATAAGTTATAAATAAATTATATACTCTAGCATACTTATACCAATCATTGTTATAAGTTTATTCATAGTAGTGGTCTATTCTAAAACCCCACATCCATCTTTTAGGTAAAACAGTGCAAATAGAGCAAAGATTAATAAAAACTTTTATTGATAAAATACATACATCCACACAACTTAAATTAATTTTTTACTATACTTGAACCTTCAATCTCTGAAGTCTTGAAACTTGATACATAATCAAGTGGATAGTCCATCATCAAAATTTAATAGTGCTTGTTTGATTTTTATATGCTAAAAATAAAAATACTTTCATTTTAAATATTTATAATTATAATTTGTTTGACATATATTCCAATTACATTTATCAGATCAAAAGAATTTATAATTTCTAACAAAAATAGTTTTACTTACTGTCAAATGAAAATCAATCATACACATAATATCTATGGCCTTATTTATATTGAACATAAATTATTTCCTTACCTCTTTATAAAGAATGACCTTATTATGAGTTTCTATAGCCGAGTCAAGGTTAAGAATGGCATGTATTCATGTACCCTTACTCGAATGGTTAGTATTGAAATATTTAGTCTGTAAGGTATTACTTCTATCGATTCTAAATATAAGTTATTTTTAATGGAATTACTGAAAATAAAGAATAAAAGTTAATTTATTAAATTTATCTTAAAAATAAGATTTTTTTAATTATATTCTAAAATAAATGTGTTAATAAATTTTTTAATTTAATTAATATTTTTTTCTCTTTCTTATTCCATTATCTTTCTTTTTATATTATTAAAGTGGTTTTTTTGGTGTTCCTTCAAAATAAGGAACAAATTTGTTCCTCCATGTTATTTCACTTATTGGTTGATATGTGTTTCACTTGTCCATGTCATCTAATTGAAGTTAATTTTTAAATATTGCAAACAAACCCCTAATATTAAAATAACATTTTTTGAAATTTAAACACATTCTTAAACAATTGCAAATTTCATTAATCTCTTTTTGTTTATTCCTATTTATGGCTCATTAGTGTTGTTGATGGCTTGAAATTTGCTCTATGTTCTATTTGTTTATTCTTGTTTGTTGTTTATTTTCTTGTTCTTGTCTTGCTAGGGTGTCAGCTACTTTTTAAGCCCTTGTTGTTGTGTTTTTTTTTTTTTGTTGTTTGGATATCTACTTTAATATTTTTTGTGCTCTTAGGGAATTAATGAATTTTGCAATTGTTTAAGAATGTGTTTAAATTTCAAAAAATGTCATTTTAATATTAGGGGTTTGTTTGCAATATTTAAAAATTAACTTTAATTAGATGATGTGGACAAGTGCAACACATGACAATCAATAAGAGGAATAACATAGAGGAACAAATTTGTTTTTTATTTTCAAGGAACACCAGAGAAACCACCTATTATTAATTGAATCTTTGGGAATTCCAGAACGGTTAGAAGTGGAAATTATCTATAATAAGTTAGAATGTGTTCGGTAACACTAGCTTATTTAAGAGCGTAGCTTATTGTCAAGGAGAGATGTTTGATAACTACAAGATTACAACTTATAGCTTGTAAAAGCTAGCTTTCATAAGCTAACTTATGCTTATGAAAGTCTACTTAAGATAGCTTATAGTTTGTAGCTTATAACTTGTTGTCAATAATTTCTTCTTATTTTGCTCTTAGGTAATTTACTACTATATTTTACTTTTTCAAATTATTTATTAGTCATTTAACACACTTTTAGCTTGTCATAAGCTAATTTTACCACTAATTTTACCAAACAAAACCTTAATTGGTGACCTATAATTAGAAATAAATTTTTTTTATAGAAAGTAACTTATATTTAGGACCAGAGTATTATTATTGGTACTACTTCATCTTTATTGCTATTTTTATTTAAATATTTTAATAATATTTAAATATTAATACATTTAATTTATTGGTTAAAAGATATATTTTAAATTTGAAAAATTAAAAAAGAAGTGGTAACTAACACTACTTTAGTTTGTATGTTTGCTTAATTAGTTTGACAAGGATGTGGGCAGGCGTGTTTAAGCATGTTTGTGTTGCAGATTAAATCAATTTTGAAGGAAAAATTATTAGATTTGATTTATGCAGTCTTGTAATCCCATCAGGTGTGATTTTATATGATATATGAACGAACACAAATCAATATTTTGTAATTTAGATTAAATTGGTTATTTTATTTTTTTATTTTTTTTAAATATATTCTTATTATAAAAGTAGTCAATATTAACGACAAAGTTTAGATATAATACATATATTTAGTTAGTTTTCGGTTTTGATGTACACTAAGAATATTCTAATTGATAACCCAAGACAAATCACTTTGAGACAGAGAGATTACTCAAGTAAGTATATCCTCTCCCAATAAACATATGTTAGTATATGTTGTTTGATTTATGTTGGTTCTAATTTAACAGGAAGAAGTGAAAATTGTTTCGAATTGATTAAATTATGTGATTCTTTCAATTTTAAATTTTTACGGTTATCAAGTTTTCTTTATGAATTTTAGCAATTTGAGAGTTAGTTTGAGGAGCGTTTGTTTCAAGGTTTGAAAATACATTTTCATGTATCTTATTCTTATGAATACATTCTAAGTAATGTTTATTTTAAACAAGTTTTTTGATTTTTAGTTTTTATTCTTAGGAATCTTTTAAATTTTTTTTAATGAAATTTAAAATCTAATTGATTTACAATAATGATACATGTAATAATATAAAAATATTTTTATAGCATATATTATTTATTTATTTATTAAGTAATATAATTGATTTACAACAATGTAATGCAATTACATAGATTAAGTAATATAAAATGAATTATATATATAACATTGACAATTTAGAGAACGTTAGCTTCAAGGAATAAAAAATATTTTCAAGCATATTATTTTTGATAATTTGTATATTTATAAAAATGTATATTTTTGAGCATTTTATAAGAGTGTTTGGTAAAATTAACATCATTAAGAATACTTTTTGAATTTCAAATAAAAAATTCAAAAAAGAAAAAAAAAAGTGGTAGTTACAAGTTAAATATAAAATAACTACTTATATTCTCATGGGCAAATAAGAGTCTGTTTATTTTGATTTCACTTTTGTGTTTTCATTTTCTATATGTTTAGTTCAAAAAGTGAGAGAGTAGGAATTAAAAAGTAGTGTATTTATGTTTAGTTTGCAAGGGGAGATAGAGTGCATTTAATGTGGATCCACTTTAACGCTACTTTTTGTTGTGTTCATTGGATCCGTCTCGGCTTATGTGCCAAATTTATCGCAACCATTAATTTGTCTATCTTAACGTGATTTAACGTGATGCGACGCTAATCCAAATACACATAGAGAGGTTTTAGAAAACAGCAAAAATAAATTATTGTTGTTTTGATTATTTTCAAAGTTTACTGTATACATCTCTAAAAAAATAAAATGGAAGTAGGTGAGAATTTTGTAATGTAATTACTCATAAAAAATAGATAATGAAAGCAAAAAATTACCCACCTTTCACCATGGAATGAAAATTTTAGAAAATACAAAAAAAAAATAAATAATATACATGAATCATTTTTTGAACCTTAAACAAACATAAGAATCTCTTATTTTTAAATATACATTCTCAAAAATATTTTTCTAAACCTTAAAATTGCCCCTTAGTTTATAAATACCCGAAGACATGGGTTCCCAATTCTATGTCATTCCTTTAAAATTTTCGTTCCCACCATTTCTTAAACTTTCAATTTATTACTTGTAATATCCTACCATAAACTGCAAGAATCATGAACTTGATTAAATTTCACTTACAAGCTACAAAGTTAGAATTGAAATACTAATAAACTTGAAACTTTGGGAAAGACAAGCAAACTACCACTCTGTTAGTTTGAATGTTAGTTTCATATAGTAAATAATATTTTAACTAGACAAATCAAATTTGAATCGGAATTAGATAATTGAATTTTTTAAGCCTGATAGTATATAAAAAGATTTATTAAGAGTGATAAAATTTATTTTGGTGATTTCTTTATACATTGGTGAACCTACATACAATTTTTAAATTTTGGGTTATAGGCTTAAATCATTTCCAAAAGCTAACTCAAAAAAAAATTGTCACACAACTTATATAATCTGATGTAGCCATATCACCAGGGTTTTTGGCCCCGTCATAAATAAAAAAGTGATCATATCACTAGTCAATATCAAACTTTCAAAATAACCCCCCACACTCAAGATTGGACACCTTGAACGTGGATAAGTACGGGCGACCCAATAACGTGAGACTTTCAAAGCATCTGTTATTAGTGGCCCAATAACCAATTTAGGATGGGCTCTCGTACCATTAAGTTTAAAATTATGAGTGTAACTCACATTCAAAAGCTAACTCATAATTAAGAAGACAATTATCACACGACTTATATACTCTAAAATAATCATATCACTAATTAACGTGAGACTTTCAATTACATTTCTCAACTTAAAAAATTTATGAATAATATAATGAAATTGTCGTATTTTGCACCTCCAGATACTTTTAAACACCCTGGACATAAACTTTTATATTTATTTCCTTAATTTCAAATTTTAGTCTACTACGTCACTAAATGTATCCTGAAATTCATCCCAAACTCAACTTAAAAGAACTTATTTTTTATTTACTTTTTATTTTTAAATTTTTAATTAAATTGAATCCCCTAGCTCAGGGTTTTGGGTCTGTAACTATCTATATATGTCTCAGAGAAAATAGTCTCTAACTATTAGCCAAAGAATATCCTTGTACACATCTTTTTTTTTTTGATACAATCCTTGTACATCTAAAAAGAATATTCCTAAATGAATCTAATAAAATGTAAATTGTAAATAATTAAATCAGTCTTCAAGTTTTTTTTTAAAAAAAACACAAACTTAACTTAAATAGATATCTGTATTTTAATATATAATTTTCTTTTAACAAGGGTATTCTCCGGCCGATAACTGAAGACTAATCTCTTTAAGGTTTAAAGATCACTGATGTGGATTTTTGTTTCTACCAATAAAATCTTTTCTATATGCACGGCCACGATTCAAACTCGTACCAACATGTTTAAAGGATCCAATTATCTATCAACTATGTCAAACTTTGTTAGTATATAGAATTAATTTTTCAATGTGACTATGTATTTTCACTTATACATATTTTGTAGGTGTTATATGTAAAGACAGAGAGTAAATTTTTTGAACATTTACTAATCTCTAGTCACATAAGACCAAACTACAAAACAACAATTTCTTACGAATGAAGTATTACGTCGGTTCTTGAGTTTGCAAGAATAGTTTATATATGTTCTTTAGTTTGCAAAATTAATTCATATAAGTCCTTGAGTTACAAAGACGTTTGCATAGGTCCTTGAGCTTACATGAGTAGTTCACTTATATCCTTGATATTATTATACTTTATTTACTTAGATCATTAAGTTTGTAAGAATAGTTCACTTAAGTATTTGAGATTAATAAATTTCAAGGACTTTGTGAATAAATGAGCTTCGAGGTATCTCTCCTCTCCACCATTTTATTAATAAAAAAAATTTGATTCAAAGTTGGCAAACATATATTTTTTTTTATACAAAATCAATTATACCCTTAAAAAACTATAGTTTGACAGTAACAAAAGGCAATCTAAACCTGCTAAAGATTACGTAGAAATTAATTTCCAGAAGTTATGGATAACATAAACATGGATGGTGCAAATTTTAACCACAATCGAATACACACAGTAGTTTAATGTAGGCACTAACTAGTTAACCAAAAATATTATAGGCACTCACTAAGAAGGGTCCAACCTCTAAAAAATTACTTACCTCAAGCTGGCACTATGTAAGGGAGCTCTTTGATATTAGGGCTGAAAATGAGTCGAGTTATCCGTGAAATATTCTGGTTCGATTTGTTAAATACTTGTTAAAGTTAGTTTATTTAACTAAACAAACTCAATCTTTAAGTTGAGCTCGAATATTTTAATGACTCAAGCCTAAGCTTTATAAACTTAACATTAAGAATTCGTGAGCAGCTCAAATTGTATGAATTATTTTATAGTTTTTTTTTATTGGCCAAACACACAATTCCACACTACACTAATCCTAAATCTACACCTAAATATACCCCACCGGGGATCGAATCCCTCCCCTCAAGCTCCAAGAACTCCTCCTTATGCCACTTGAGCTACAAGCTCTTGGCAAATTGTTTTATAGTTGATCTATGTCATATAAACTTTCAATTGATCAGTTGGATCGGTAAAATTTGTTTTTAATAAAAAGTTATGCGCGGTATCATTTATTAACTTAGACACCTTATGTTATTCGAGTCCAACCCATATATGGGAGGGATGGAATAACATCGGTGTAACTTACATCAACTCTTACAGGTTAATAACTATTTGTCGATTTTTTTTCACAAAACTCATTATTGGATTGAAATTATTTATCGTATATATATCATTTTAAAATCATTTAGTACTTCATCCAAATGCTTGTTATTTACATATATTTTAAAACTATATTTTACCTTTTTTAATACGTTAATGGAGTACTAATTATATATAGAGTTGAGTTCGACACCAAGGTGTCAAAGTTAGTAAATGACACCGAGCATAACTTTTTACCTGTTTACTTTGTTTTCACTTTTGTGTTTTTATTTTCTATATGTTTAAATCAAAGAGTGGGAGTGGAGAAATTAAAAAGTAGTGTATTTGTGTTTAGTTTACAAGGGAAGATGAGGAGGTTTCAGAAAATAATAAAAATAAATTACAGTTGTTTGGGTTGTTTTCAAAGTTTGCTACACGCATATCTAAAAACAAAAACAAATGGGAGTAAAGTGAAAGTTTTATAATGCAATTACTCATAAAAATAGAGAATGAAAACAAAAAATGAAAAGTAAACACTAAACAGTTGAGCTGGTTTACTTTATATTTTCATTTTCTGTTTTATTTGCAATTTTCATGAGTAATTGCAATACAAAACTGTTATCTTATTTTCATTTTATTTTTTGATTTTAAAGATTTGTATAAAAAATTTTGAAATTAACCAAAACAAGTATAATATATTTTAATATTTTGTAAAACTTCTTTATCCTCACGAATACACTACTTTTTAGTCTCTTACATCCTATTCTTTGAGCTAAACATACACATCAAATAAAAAATAAAAACACAAAATAAAAATACAAAATAAACATGCCCTAAAAAACTCTCTTTCCAAAAGTTCAACTTTCTAAAAGGTCCAAAATGAATTTTTAACTATAGTCTAGCCTATTTAATAAAAAAACTAAAACAAAAAGGATAGGCTTAAATTTTTTAAAAAGCCCATTTAAATAAAAAGATTAGATACGAACTTTTAAAAAGTTCTATTAAGCCTAATAAGCTTACATGTTTAATTTTAATATATATATATATATATATATATATATATATTATAAATATAAATACAATAAATTTTACGATAACCATTTGAAAAATAATATAGCCAATCTGATGAAGAAAAAAATATCTAATCTTTGTATTTAATTTTTTTTAAAAGAACAAATTTAAGATGATATATATTAAAATTAATAAGATACATTAACTTATTTAATGGACAAATATACAAAATAAAGAACTATGCTTACAAAGAAAGGTTAAGATAAGTGCAGAACAAACATTCCGACATTCCATGTAAGCCTTCTAATTTCTTAGTCAATACTTGATTACAATGATTTTTTCATTGTTTTGAAGATTGATAAGCCACTTAGACTCTGTTAGGTAAAACTAGCTTATTAAGTAGCTTATATTTGTTAAATGAGACAAATAATAATTACATGTAATAAATTATTTGATAGAGTAAACATGTAATAAATGATTAGAGGGTAAAATAGGAATGAATTATTGAAAGCTACTTTTCATAAGCTATAAGCTACTTGAAGTAGCTTTTCATAAGCTAGCTTAGAGCTTATAAAAGCTATAAGCTTGTTGTCACCAAACACCTCCACTTACCCATAAGCTATAAGCTACAAGCTATAAGCTCCTAAATAAGCTATAAGCTAGTATTACCAAACACACTCTTAAACATATCACATTGAAGAATATGTTATTTTAGAGAGTAGTATATAATATGGTGGATTAAAAAAAATAACATATTTGTGATCTTTGTGGTGTATGTCATCTAATAACATTTAATAAACTATTATTGGGTGAATGCGATATATTTTTGCTTGGTTAAATATGAAATAATTAAACTAGACTATTTAGAGACATATTAGCCTATTTAGAGATTTGTTAGCCTATTTAAAATAGAATTGTTGGTTTTTAAAGACCTTATGATAAAGTAAACCCATAAGTAAAATTTCATGCTATGTAGGCTAAACTTAGTTTGAAAAAATAAACTTATGATAGGGCAATAAGTCAAGCTTAACTCTAATAAAATAGACCTGACATGTTTAGCCAAAATTGCCTTTCATGTTTTCTTTCATGTTTCCACCCATATATAAGACCCATTTATTTTTGTTCCTTCTTTTCCTTTTCCGTGCCCTAACCAAACAATGGAATTCCTAAATTTTTATCGAAGTTCTTTCTCTCCAAATTCTTTCTTTCCTGGTTCCATAGAACCAAACAGGGTGTAAGGTAGCATTATCAAATAATAGCATGTTTGGTTTGTCGTTGGCAACGAACTTTTGAAACTTTAGAACGGGAAATCACGAATTCCCATGAAATGAACGTAAAAGTAAAAAAAAACTTGCTTTTGCGTTGCGTTGAACCCCAACGCTAAAACAAACATGCTCTAAATGGCTCGAAAAGACAAAAGAAATGGAGTGCCTAGATTTATATTAGAAAATGTTAATGTAACCCTACATTCTTCTCTCTACCAAAATTCTAGGTAACCCTTCACCTAGCTATAAGCTTATCCCATAGAGACCCACAACCCAAAAAGTCTATTGTTAAGGAACTAGATGCAAAATGCAAGACACTTGCAAGAAAAAATGCTTTTACCAATTGTTAAGATGAGATACACCTTTTGTTACACCAATTTCCTCAGCAGCTGAGCTTATGTTATCTCCCATTTCTTCCTTGTTTTCATCCTTGCCTGATCCTACAATTCCATCTTCTATTTCTTCTGAAGCATCATTTTCTTCATTTGCAACAACATTCCATTCAGGAGTCATGATGTTCCCTTCTTGTTGGATGAAACTCCCATTTTGGAAAAAACTTTGAGAAGGTATAACAGAATTCCACCCAAGATTCCCATTACCAGTATTTCCATTATTTTTAGCTGAAACATCCACATTGTTCAAGTTTCTATCCTTTGCCAGATTAACTTCTACTCCTGAACTAGAAATCAAAGCAGGAACACTTTCACTCATTCGGATTCCCTGATACTCGTGACGAACTTGGCCTTGGTAAGAAGCGATAATTGGGTTGCTTTGATTAATTTGGATTTTCCCACTAACATCTTTAGCAGCATTTGGAATCTTGTCTTTTATTTCACGCCGCGCCATAAGATTTGCTATTTCCCTATTTTCGACCTTTTTAAGGACAACCTTTTCAAAGATGGGTGATTCAGTATCAAACTGAAGCTTAGACCATGCAGGCATTCTACCTTGAGGTTGCGGAAGAGATTGGAGTAACGGATCCACTGCGGCGCGTGGTCTCTTAGGCGGCCTCCCTCTCTTTTTCGGTTGTCCTGTTCCTACTGGGATGATCCTAACATCTTCATTAGAGGGCACTTCCACTTTTTTCTGTTTGAGAGACGAGACTTCCTCTTCAAGCTTAGCGAGCCGGTCCTTGTAATCAGAAATTTCACCTTGTAACTTATTTATTTGATTCCGCAGCTGAGCATTCTCCATTGACTGCAAGAATAAACTAAGTCATATTTGTAATCAAGACACAGGAAATCAAAATGAGATGTGTGAGAATCGAGAAGTATTCACCTGAGTTTCCCAAAGTTGTTGATGTTTCTGAGAAAGCTTTGCAGATGATTTGATGATTCCTTTTTGGACAGAATTCTCTCCAGAAGTGAGGCAGGTAGGCATCTTAGGAGTTGTTGAAGAAAAGGTAATTGCACCAGGAAAATTGCAAACATAAGGATTCTGCATTTGATACATCTGACCTAAGTAAGAAGATGGATCCAAAGGACCTGCAAATCAGATCTCAAACTGAATGTGTCATAATCTGAAATTCTGAATTACATTTTAGCTATACACAGATGAGTAGCCTATAATCATATCGAACATGATGTATTAAACTATTAGCTAGTGAAAATCACCACCATCAATGTGGCATATACATAGGTTTCATGTTTATATGAAGTAAATGTAGATCCATTTCAACGCAACTAAGAGTAGCTTCCATGCTTTAAATCCATGTTTCACATAATTTAACGTGAATCGAAACACACACATAGTAGCATAATCTGGAGGTATGGGTACATGTACTTGAATTGAAACTTTTTCACATTATGGCTAAAAATAAATTACCAGCTTTACATAATTTTTACAAGACCTTTGAAAGAACTGATGTGATACAGTGAAATCAGTACGTGGTGCACAAGTTATTTACAGAATTATGGGACCGTGGCATATACATTCAATTCAAATGTTACACAGTTACAATAGGAAAATAAATTAACGAAAAAAACAGCTCCTACTCCGATATTATTTGGTGAAACCGGTAAGAAGGTGGACCCAAAAATAACAGCAGTAAACTACAGTCATATGAAGAGCAAAAGTTGCATGCTTACCAGCAAAGCCAGGAAATGTGTATCCGAAATGATAACTTATATTGGGAACTAGACTCTGGTTTGTTGAGGAAGTTCCTCCTGGTACAATGGAATGAGCTTGCCAGCCAGTATCAGTGAACATCGGAAAAAAGCCAGGGACATTCGCTCCAAGCAACGGGCCACCCACAGCCGGTGGCCAAAAGGGTGGTCCTGCAAATATGTGAGTCTGCTGTGGATATGGTAACTGCTGCCACTGATTCAAGGCGCCGGGTGGCGGCGCTTGGGACCACTGAACAATTGTTGGTGGTTGATGTTGATTTAAGTTAGCGGCACTGTCATATGAAGGACTACCAATTCTGTTACTAGGACCAAGAGTCACATTTGTCTGAGCTTTGTCTTGCATGTTCTGTTAATCATCACATTAGTCTTGAAAAACTTAACAAGTGTTCAAACAACAGAAACTGCAATGTTTTAGAGCATGAGTTGGATTTGCGCCTTCAAGCAACCAAACTCACTCTCATCAACTCCGGATTACCAAATGAAAGTTAGAAAGTAAGTTAGCTCAAGCTAAACTAAAGCATCACTCTCATTCCATTGAACCAAATAAGTCATAATCTCATTTTCACAATCTCATTTTTGTCAATAAAAGTCAAACAAACAGACCTAGTTGTTACAATTTTGCATCTCTCAGGTATTCAAGATAGTCACTAAAATATGATTAGGATTGAAAACATGAGAACCCTCCAACATTGATTCATACTGGTTAAGTAATTTTTGCTACTCTAATGATGAATCTAAAATAGCAATGTAATTACTTGAAATCACTGTCATAATCACCGTTATTCTGTAGTGGCAGAAACATTGAACTAAACCAGGTTAAAGTATACAAGGATTGTCACCAATGCAAGGAAAGAGGAACGAGAAAAAAAAAAACAAAAACAGCATCAAAAACTGTCAAAAACAGGGCTTTTAAGCAGAAATAAGACAAAATAAAAGACTAAATTCCACAGTAATAAGAAAAACGAGAGTTCCATATTCAATACCTGAGATACATTTATCTGATTACAAGCAGAATCGAGTTTTTGATCCTTCCTTTTCTTTTCCATAGGGCTCGAAAGTTGAAACCTTGCTCACACTGTTGAAGCTACAACCTAAAAAATGCAATGCAATAGACGCCGTTTAGGCGGGAAGCTACAAAAAAAAAATGCTAATGGAGAAGAAAAAGAAAAGAGACTCGAATTTTGTTGAACCTGAGAATTCGCGCATTGATGTTTACGAACATTTTCTCTCTTCTCTTTCTCTGTTTTTTTTTTTTTTCATTCTTTTCTCTGAACTCTGGTTTTTGTAACCGCCGAAGAGTAGTGCTGTGAGTACTCAAAGGGGTGATTGAATTTTGTACTACCCCCCGTTCAAGCTTGTAACGTCACACCGCTACGCTTGCATTCCATTTGCATCGATATTTACATAATTAAGGACATTTGTCACAGGTACTAATAACTATAATATTTAATTTAATTATGTATCAAAAAAAATACTAGTATTTAATTTAATTGGATTTAATTGGTCTGGCTCGATATTACTATCATATGGCAAATTAGGCTAGTTGGCCTTGCAATGCAAACTATACACATTTTCCTAGAATTATGCACTGTGCATCCTCTTTAGCAGATTTGCAGAATATTTTTTCTATTACATGAAAGATCCATATTTTGGGTCTATTTGGTTACACATTTATTATAAGTGAAAGTAAAAATATTTTTAAATCAAATAGAAATTTTTTATTTTTATAAGATTTGTGTTAGTATCTAAAATTATTGCTAGTAAAAATATTTTTATATTATTCTATAGTAAAAACAATGAGTCCCTTCATCTTGGAATATAAGAAATTGAACTTAGGGGATTAAAAATACTATTGAATACAACCCAAAAAAAACTTTTGCAGACAATGGTTAGAAAAACTTATCTTAAAATTACCTTTTTTCTAGTAGAAAATAATAAATAATAACGAGATTTATATTTATTATGCATTTAATATTTCATTTTTTAATAAAAACTTTCTATTATTAGAATCTTAACATGCACATATGCTAGACAAACTGAAAAAATTACTAAGACAAAACTCATTTCTATAATCTCTATCATTAATGTAAATAAATAAAAATATTATTATTTTTATTTCAAAAGTTACTCCCTCCGAACTTAAATAAAAGAAAACAATTAACTTATAGTATTAAGTGTATTAATTTTTTTATTTTATATAAAACATAAAGTTTATTTATTAAAATATCATTTATGATAATTAAGGTAGAGTAATATTGTCTATCAACAAGTAGTATTTCATAAAATAAAGTATATTTTAATGATATTAAAATTAAACAACATAAAAATAATTAATAGGCGGCCATGTCGTCTATGACTTGGGTAATGGAGCACGTTCAACAATGAACTTGAAATCCAATGGTGGATGCCAATATACCTTTGTTGGTGAGGATATGGATGCATTTATCTCATAGGGACCAAAGTAGCCTTCAGAACCACTGAATGTTCCTCTTGACCCTGGGCCGATGATGGCAATCATATGGTTGCGAAGCCATCGCTGCAACAGTAGCTATCTCTGTGTTTCTGATTCTAAATCTATATTGTTGTGGATAAACACAATGATAATATTATAGTTTGGAATATTCGTAGAGCGGTGAATGCCGAGGGCAAACATCATGTTGCTGAGTTAGTGATATACTTTTAACCAGCGGTCTTTGCTATTTTCAAGACTCATTGTCAGTTCGTTTCTGTATTTAACTTTTGGAAGAAGTTAGGCTATGAGCTTATTGGTGAGTGGGAGGTTCGTGGTCATAGTGGCGGTATATGGATTCTTGCTTCCCTTAAGAGGAATTTCTCTATCCAACCCATTGACGTTATTCACAAGTTGTCTCTTTGAAGCTTGTTCGTGGAGGAAGGAGTTTTATTTTTAGCGCCATTTATGCGAGTCCGAATCCTACTTTGAGACAACACCTTTGGGAGCATCTAGTTTTTCTTCGAAATATCTTCTCAGATCCTTGGTTAACCATTACTGATTATAATGAAGTTAGGCTTTCAACGGAGGTTTCAGGTGGTGTTTTTTTGTCATAATAGAGCTGCCAAATTCCTTGATATGATGAACTCCTGTGATCTTCTTGACTTAGGCGCAATGGATTCCAAATTGACATGGGTATAGCGTACTACTAGTTGACGCTCTATTGCTAAACGACTGGATAGAGCTCTAACATCTATTTCTTGGAGACATGCTTTCCCTGAAGTACATGTGGAGCATTTAGCTAGGGCCTATTCGGATCATTCTCCTCTTGTTCGCATGAGCGCTGAGAATAGTGGTAAGCCCAATCGTCCTTTCCGTTTCTATGCTTCTTGGGCGATGCAAGCTTCTTTTGAGGGAATTGTTCGTCTTAGGGAAAGTTTGTAGACTATTTTGAAGAGAAGCTAGATAACATGATGAAAGATTCTTTGAAATTTAATAAAGAAGTGTTTTGAAGCATCATGGCTCGAAAATCTAATGTGGAGATAAGGCTTCGGGTTGTACAACAGAATATTTAGGTTAGAGAGACGGAGTCCCTTCAACACCTTGAAAGAGAGTTATGCCGAGAGTATGAGGATATTCTAACTCAGGAGGAGCTCATGTGGTATTAAAAATCTAGGGAGAGATGGGTGAGATTTGGTGATCGCAATACCAAATTTTTCCATACTCAAACTATAGTTCGTAGGAAGAGAAACAAGGTCCATGGCTTTTTTTGGGCAATGGAGATTGATGTACTGATCCTAAGGTGCTTCAGGAGGAAGCAGAACATTTTTACAATAACCATTTTCTCTCTTGATATGCAATTTACGAGAAATCACATTATGAAAAATGTAACGCCAATAATCTCGCCTTCTAATAGAGAAAATATTCTTAATTATGTTTCTTTTGAAGAAGTTAGGCGACCAGTAATGTCCATGCATCCCTTTAATGCACCGGGTCCTAATGGCTTTCAAAATTTCATACATAAGCAGTACTGGCATGTGTTGGGGTGTGAGCTTCATTAAATGGTAGCTAAAGCTTTTTAGGAGGGAGGAGGAGATCCTAAGCTTTTGGAGGTTCTTTTGGTTCTTATTCTGAAGGTTGATAACTCAGTTCGAATTAAGGATTTAAGACCAATCAGCTTGTGTAATGTGGCGTATAAAATCATTACCAAGGTTTAGATGAATAGGTTTCGTCCATTGTTGCATGACTTAGTTGGATTGCTTCAGGTTAGTTTCATTCTGGGTAGAGGGACAAAGAAAATATTTTGCTAGCATAGGAAGTCATGCATACGATCCATTGGAAGAGGCGTGAGGGTGATGGTCTAGTGGCTATAAAGATTGATTTGGAAAAGGCTTATGACAGAGTGAATTCAAGCTTTATCTGAGCAACTCTTTATGATTCTGGGTTTCCATCTAGAATTGTGGAGCTGATTATGTGGGGTGTTCATCACTCGAGCTCATCCATTCTATGGAATGGATCTAAGCTTCCTCTGTTCGTTCCTCAACGTGGGATGCGCCAAGGTGACCCACTTTTCCCTTATCTTTTTGTTCTCTGTATGGAAAGATTGGAAATCCAAATACAAAGGTTGGTTGATGAGGGTGTTTGGAAACCTATTCGTATCACCAAAGAGGGTATTGGGATTTCCCATCTTTTCTTTGTGGATGTTGTCCTCCTTTTTTGCCAAGCGAGAGAAGATCAAATGCATATAATTTTTCAAACTCTTGTTGACTTTTGTGAAGCATCGAATCTTAAGGTTAATTTGGAGAAATCTAGATTGATGTGCTCTAGAAGTGTCGATAATAGAACTCAAGGTCGTCTCTCCTCCATTTTCAATATTCGGCTTGCGAGTAATGTAGGGAAATACTTGGGACTGTCGTTATTGCAAAGGTGAGTAAAAAGGTATTTGTTCCAACCAATCATAGATAGAGTTATTAATACGCTTTCTTCTTGAAAGAGTAAACCTTTTAATAAGGCAGATCGATTATGTTTAACTAAATCTGTTCTTCAGCCTCTACCGGTGTATGCAATGCAATCTCTTTGGTTGCCGAAGATAACTTGTGAGCACTTGTATAAGATCACTCGAAATTTTATTTGGTCTAACCGATGTAATAATCGATGTTGGCATCTTGTTGATTGGAAGAATATTGGTCAACTAAAGAGTAAAGGGGGACTTGGAATCCATACTACCCGTGAGAATAATGTGGCTCTCTTGGGGAAATTGGTGGTGGATCTTCTAGGTAGAGAGAATAAAATTCGGGGCCACAACGCTTTTCCAAAAATACCTTGGTGGAAATTCGATCATTTCTGCTACTTGGATGAATGGTGACTCGTATATTTGGAAGGGTATAGTTAATACAAAGGCTGCGAGATGGTTTTCAAGTTCGTTTGGGTGCTGGTCAATCTTCCCTATGGTACACCGATTGGTTAGGAACTGGTAGGCTTTGTGATAAATTACCATTTGTTCATATTTCTGATTTTGCACTTCTTGTTTCGGACTTGTGGGTGAATGATACTTGGAATCTTAGTTCACTTAGCACCATTCTTCCTTTGGCGCTTAATGTGGAGATTTTAAGTCATAAAGTTCCTAATGATTATACTATGACCGATGCTATCCTTTGGAGCAATAACTAGAATGGTATTTACACTTCTCTTTCTGATTATGATTGGTTGAATACTCATGTTAATTCCTTCTCTTGTATTTGGAATTGGTTTGGAATTATTCGGCACCCGAAAAAGTTCGGTTTTTCCTTTGGCAAATTCATCGCAATGCTCTACCAACTAATGTAAAGAGATACCAGTGCCACTTAGCATCTTCTCCTGCCTGTGTGTGTTGTGGTCAACTGGAAGAGACCATTGAGCATCTGCTACGTTATTGTCCAGCATCGTCCGCAGTTTGGTGACGTTTTCAGACGGTGCTTCCAAATACAGTTATTGTTGCGCCATTTTTTCCTTAGTTGTGTGCGTTACTGCATGATACCACTACAGTGCTACCCGTTGTGATTTTATGGTAGCTTCCGAAATTGCATAATAATTATATTTTTGAAGATACTCCTTGGACGGAAGAGTACTTGTATAGAAACATTCTCATTTCTATGAGTGAATTTACGAAGTTTGGGAAGCTAGTAAACTCTCTGGATTTTGTGACTGTGTTGCAACCAAGTTTGATTTGGATGAATATTGTGGAAGTTGGTCTTTGGCTCTTCAGCGTATGGGCGGTGGTGTAGTTATTCGCGATGCTCATGGTAGATGGCTTTCAGGTGTTAGTTGTCAACTCAACTTGGGTGGTTCTCTCCATGCTGAACTCTTTGTTACTGAAGTTGATTTTGATCATGGTTGGACTTTGGAGTTGAGGAAGCTTGTGTGCAAACTAGATTGTTCGAATGTTGTGCATTTAATAACATCTCAGACAAGTCTCTATAATCATTGGCTGCGTAAAATTATAGCTAGAATTTGTCTCTTGCTCTAGAAAGAGTGGGATATTTCGATTGTGCATGTTCCTCAAGATCAGAACAAGGTTGCGGATTCATTGGCTAATTTTGGTTTACATGATAGAATGTCGGAGTGTGTTTGAAAGAGCCCTCCGTCTTGGATTATTCCATTGCTTTGTAGTGATTTGATTGTTTAGTTTGCTTGTTGTCTTTTCTTTCCTATTTATATATATATATATATATATATAAACATTACAGTGAGTTTTTTTCCCTTATATTTGAGTGAGGGGAGTAGGTGATTATTAAAAGAAATATTTTAAAAATGATCTTACTCATCTTAAACAAATTTAGATAAAATTTATTTATGTATAAAAACACTACACTAAGGTAAAAAAAAAAAAAAGAGCATGTAAAATATATAAAGATTTTGTTAAGTGTTAACCAATATCCGTGTAGAAATGTTTTTTTTT
Organism: Cyamopsis tetragonoloba; assembly: GCA_037177725.1. NCBI lineage: Eukaryota > Viridiplantae > Streptophyta > Magnoliopsida > Fabales > Fabaceae > Cyamopsis > Cyamopsis tetragonoloba. The sequence goes on along the minus strand of CM074120.1, from coordinate 37,741,756 downwards.
TTTTTGTAATACATGTAGTAATGGTTTTTTTTTTAAAAAAAAATGGTCATACATGTATGTTTGATGTAGTCATGTAGCAATTTTAACTTTTTAAGAAATCATAAGTGAAAAGTTTTTGTGAAAAGTGTTTTGTTTAATGATACAAATGCTTTTGATTTTTGTTTTCTAAAAAAGATTTTTGTTTATGGATTCCATGGATAACAAAATAGAAAATATGTTTAAGAGTTTATATGCAGTTTATGAAAATAATTTAGAATATGTTTGATAACATTAGCTTATAGCTTATTTAGAAACTTATAGCTTAACTAGTAGTTTATTGTCAAGTGGAGGTGTTTGGTAACTACAAGCTCATAGCTTATAGCTTGTAAAAGCTAGCTTTCATAGGCTAGCTTATGAAAAGCTACTTGAAATAACTTATATAGATGGTAGCTTATAGCTTATGACTTGTGACTTATAATTGAGTAGATGTGTTTGGTAAAATTAGCTTATTAGGTAGTTTATATTTGTTAAATAATTTAAAAGGACAAGTAATAATTACATGTAATAAATTACTATTTGATAGAGTAAACATGTAATAAATGACTAAATGGTAAAATAAGAAAGAATTATTGAAAGCTACTTTTCATAAGTTATAAGCTACTTAAGTAGCTTTTTATAAGTTAGTTTATAAAAGCTAGTTAAGCTAGTTGTGCTAAACACACTCTTAATACATTTTACTTTTTCAAATCATTTATTATATGTAATTAATGCATGCCTCTTTAAGTCATTTAACACACTTTTATCTTGTCATAAGCTAATTTTATAAAACACCTCTACTCAACTATAAGCTATAAGCTATAAGTGTGTGTTTGGCACAACTAGCTTGTAGCTTATTTAGGAGCTTATAGCTTATAGCTTATGAGTAAGTAGAGGTGTTTGGTAACAACTAGCTTATAGCTTATATAAGCTATAAACTAGCTTATGGCTTTCATAAGCTAGCTTATGAAAAACTACTTCAAGTAGATTATAGCTTATAAAAAGTAGCTTTCAATAATTCTTTCCTATTTTACCCTCTAGTCATTTACTACATGTTTACTCCACAAATAATTTATTACATGTAATTATTACTTGTCCTTTTAAGTCATTTAACAAATATAAACTACCTAATAAGCTAATTTTATCAAACACATCTACTCAATTATAAGTCACAAGTCATAAGCTATAAGCTACAAGCTATAAGCTATAAGTCATAAGCTATAAACTATAAGCTAGTTTTACCAAACAGAGCTATAAGCTATAAGTCATAAACTACAAACTACAAGCTAAGTCATAAACTATAAACTATAAACCATAAACTAAGCTATAAGCTAATTTTATGACATAGAGCCTTATAGGTCCCGAGAAACTGTGAACTCTTATCAAAACAAATTGCTTTTAAATTATCCAAATAAATTTTATAATTTAATTTATAAATAAACTATTTTTTAAGAATAGCTTATGTATACATGCTTGATTAAAATCGTGTTTCCAAACACAACCTATTTTTGATACCTTGGCGCTCGCTCTATTGGGAAAGCCTCAAGCTGTATTTATTTCCTTTTCAAGACTCAATCTTGATCACAGAACAGACATGGGAAGAAAATATTTGCAAGAATCAGTTGTGAGATGCCAGAGCTGTAACGACAATATGCATCCTTCCCCATGATAAAGCACCATTTTGTTAGTCTCTACTAAGCACCAACACTTCTCTCAACTGTCGTGTCGCATGTTCGATACATGTTTGACACCGACACTCATACGACACGTCTCCGACATCTCTCTAGCAGTGTCCAATAAAAAAATAATTTTTTATTTACTTGACACTTCGAGCCGACACCTCTATTTAGCTCGACACTTCGAGTCGACACCTGTAGCTCAACACTTTTCATAATTTTTTTCCTTAAAAAATTAGTTAAAAATATCATATGTCAAACAAAAAAAAAATATAATTAATTAATTAATTATAATTATATAATTTAAAATAGAGTAAATTATCAATTTAGTCCTTCATAGATTATCTTGTCACTAATTTAGTCCCTTAAATAATTTTGTCACCAAATTAGTCCTCTAAAGATCATCTTTGTCACCAATTTGGTCCACAAAAAAACTTTATCACCAAATTAGTCCTTCAAAGATGTGTAAGTATACCAAATTAGTCCTTCAAAGATTTAAATATATTAGATTGGTCCATGATGGAGGACTAATTTGAGGACTAATTTGGTGACAAAGTTCTTTGGGGATCAAATTGGTGACAAGGTAATCTTTGGATGACTAATTTGGTGGTAAAATTCTTTCGAGGACCAAATTGGTGACATGATAATCTTTGGAGGATCAAATTGATAGTTAACTCTTTAAAATAAAATGTCAAAAATAAAAATCAAATGAAAATGTTTAAAGAGGAATAAGATCACACCTTATATAACAGAAGATCTAGTATTTGTTCGGAGTAATCTTCGCCTTCTTTTAAGTAATAGTTTACCGTACCTCTAGAAGGAAATAAAAATGTGAAACATAGCCACTGATGAATTTCGATCACTTGATGATAGTGGAATCTTTGAGATAACTCATTCGTCTATTGATGAACCAAAAATTGAGGCTATATTTTCAATGGCAAGGATCAAGGTGACACATCTTAAATCAGGAATTTGCTAAAAATCAAGTATGACGAGAGAAGTAGAATTTTACATTAGATAATTAAGAGTAAATAAAAAGTTTATAAATAGATAAACCCTTTATATATAAATTGGATAATTTTTTAATATAAATATAAATATATAAGCAGTGTCGCGGTTTTCTATATTTTGTTACGTTAGCACATGCAATCTAAATTGCTTCTGGATTAGAGCATCAACGTTTTAAGAATATCAACGCAAGGAAGACCACATATTTCTGTGGTCAAATCCATTAGTTCTACGCATTGTGCTGTGCCCAAACAAACAAGTCCCCCTTTTCCAACGCCTTCTCTAATTATGTACCAGCACGTGTTGTCCAAACTCCAAACCCATATCTAAGTGCGTGATTGGTTTCTCAACCTGAATGCCATTTGTTGTCTAACTCCAACTCATGATCTGAGTGCATATTTGGTTTCTCTTTTGAAATCTGAATGCATTTTAGATAATTAAAAGTGGCTTTCACATTTTAAATACTATTACCAAACACACAATTCGTTTTAATCCAAAGTTCCCTCAACCAGAAAGACACAGTCAAATTTTTCATTTTTGGTGCATATAAAACTTTCAATTTACTTCAAAAAACAAAAAAGGACAATTTAAACAAAGAGCTACAATCATATAACATTGACTTTCTGGCGCAGAAACTTCCAGCAATGGAGACGGGTGACAAACTTTCAAACAAACAATATCAGAATGAAACAATTTCAGATTAAAAAGCCAAAGAAACTGCATAAACAAGTCCCATCATGAAAGTTACATAACTAAAACAAAGTAACAGACAGATGCACAAACTTCCTAATCTAATACTCATCTCCATCATCCCCTTCATCACCTTCAGTAGCCTCGGCACCGACCTCCTCATAATCCTTCTCCAATGCAGCGAGATCTTCGCGAGCCTCAGAGAACTCACCCTCTTCCATTCCCTCACCAACATACCAGTGCACAAATGCTCTCTTGGCATACATAAGATCAAATTTGTGATCAATGCGCGAGAAAACCTCAGCGACACTAGTTGAGTTTGAGATCATGCACACGGCCCTCTGCACCTTGGCAAGATCGCCGCCCGGAACAACAGTCGGAGGCTGATAATTGATGCCGCACTTGAATCCAGTGGGACACCAGTCAACAAATTGGATGGTACGCTTGGTCTTGATAGTAGCCACAGCTGCATTCACATCTTTTGGCACCACATCACCTCTGTACATCAGACAGCAAGCCATGTATTTGCCGTGGCGAGGATCACACTTCGCCATCATAGATGAGGGCTCGAATGCGCTGTTCGTGATTTCTGCAACTGATAGCTGTTCATGGTATGCCTTCTCTGCTGAAATAACAGGAGCATAGGATGAAAGCATGAAGTGAATCCTGGGATATGGTACCAGGTTAGTCTGGAATTCAGTTACATCCACGTTCAAGGCACCATCAAATCTCAGAGAGGCAGTCAGCGATGATATCACCTGAAAATATTATCATATGATTATGAGTGTCAGTCTATGGTATCATGTTATAAAACAAGAGTAAATATTATCTTACAAATTCGTACTGAATATAACATAGCAACACACATTAGTCCTTGAGATTTGAACACAAAAACATCACGTTAATCCCAAAGAATAAAATAATTGTTAGCCATATTAATCCTCTTTATGATAAAGTGTCCTGTACATAAAAGATTAATATGACTAGTGTTTATAATTTTTTAGGATCAATTTGGAGTTTCTGTATTCTTAAGTGGTGGTACTAATGTGTCTTCCAGTAGTTTATGCAAGTATGTATTTGGGGATTTTATTTTTGCTCTATAAAACAGTGTAGCAAATTTGCCTTCAGATTTGTTGAACAACAATATACCTGAGAAACTAAGCGATTAAGGTTAGTGTAGGTGGGTCGTTCAATGTCAAGGGAACGCCTGCAGATATCATATATGGCTTCATTGTCAAGCAGCACAGCAACATCAGTGTGCTCCAGAAGGGAATGAGTGGAGAGGACACTGTTGTAGGGCTCAACAACAGAGGTTGAAACTTGTGGTGAAGGATAGACAGTGAAACCCAGCTTGGATTTCTTGCCATAGTCCACGGAAAGGCGTTCCAAAAGAAGAGAACCAAGACCTGAACCGGTGCCGCCACCCACAGCATTGAAAACCAGAAAACCTTGGAGACCAGTGCAGTTGTCTGCAAGCTTTCTGATACGGTCCAAACAAAGATCAACTATCTCTTTCCCAACTGAAAGACAAGAACAATCACAGTAAAAAACAAGCTGATATTTAACAATCAAAACAGTCAAGGCGAGGTGTTAAATTACAGTCCACAACAACACAGCGCAATCAAGGTTTCAAATCACACTGGCTTCATGGTCATTGCTGCGCTCCGTTAAATGCAGTTAAATGTAGCGCAAATGTGGCCACTGCAAACCATAATCATTCGAATGTTTTTTCAACAAAAGTCAAAATCATGATATTGCAATGTTACATTGTGGAGTAGACCTTGATTTGAAACTTGACCGCAATATCATGGTTTTAGCTATTACACAAACAACATTAAATCGTGATTGAGTGACAGTAACTAAGGCACAGCCGCAATTTAAAATCAAACCGTCTATGAAAAGCACAAATTGTTAAATGTAAGTGGTAACAAAGAACATTACTAGTATAGTGGCCACGAGCAAAGTTGTTAGCTGCATCCTCCTTTCCGCTAATGAGCTGCTCGGGATGGAATAGCTGGCGGTATGTTCCAGTTCTGACTTCATCAATGACAGTCGGCTCAAGATCTACAAAAACTGCACGAGGCACGTGCTTTCCAGCACCGGTTTCACTGAAGAAGGTGTTGAAAGCATCGTCACCTCCACCAACGGTTTTATCACTTGGCATCTGACCATCAGCCTAAAAATACAATACAGGAACTCATAAGATCTACTCAAGTGTAAAACAAAAACCAGCTCTGAATAACATTCAAACAATTCTGCAAAAATGATTCACTATTAAAGAAATTAAGACTCGTTCTAATGAATCAGAAAAAAAGTTAGATCAGAGGAGATCTAGGCTTAATTGACCACATCAGTAGATATAATCAACACAGATTCAATTATTACAAATTCATTTATTCGAGAAAAAAAAAATCAACTATCCGTTATGTGGTTATTGATATTTTCAGAAATCCAACTTCGATAACACGGCCAAATGAATAGCGATTGTAATCTATTGAATCTGAAATTCCGTATGAAATGTGTAGACGACACGGACACAATTGACAATAACCGTTCCAGATTCACGAAATGACGTATCAGCAAAACCAAACGCGTATGAAAAACACGGAAAAGGTTCCAGAAATTAGAGATGAATGGATTAAAATGTTATGAGAGAATTACCTGAATTCCATGTTCGAGGCAATAAAGCTCCCAGCAAGCATTTCCGACCTGAATACCGGCCTGACCAATGTGGATTGAAATGCACTCTCTCATTTTCGCAGATGAATAAGAACGAGAAAGAAGATTGAGATTGAGATCGAGATCGAAGGAGGAGGAGGAAGAAGAAGAACAAGAGGTTAGCGTTTATAAAGACGCTTCTCTCTCTGGTTTTTCTGTTCTGTTTGATTGCGGGGTTTCTTCCTTTATAGAGCTGGAGCCGTTGAAGACAGAAAATTACTATTATCTCAGTGTGGTTTAAAATTTAACCGCAGTGAGATTGTTTTCTTATTATTATGCCACCGGGGAACGTGAAACTTTATTGGCCACTATTGCCGTCCAATTTTTACCCTGTTTCTGCACATTTCACGGGATGCTTGACTGACTTTCCTCCACGTGGATTTCTTCCATGCAATGTCCAGTATACATCTCATTCCAAATTTAATTATTAATATTAATTAATTAATTATTAATTAAAGGGATTAATTAACGTATACTCATTAATTTATGAGTATTAATATATTCTAATTTATTTTATAAAATAATATTTTAACAAGTTACATCAAATAAAAATATTAAAAAAAATTAAATTATAACTTGTTAACCTATTTCTTTTAAAAAATAAGTGAAAATATGTTAAGTGATAGCATGTTAATAAATTCCTTAATTAAACTATTAAAAATTTATTAATTTGAATGTAACTGTTAGTCCTCGAATTAAATATCAGAACCTAAATTTGCATTTAAATATTAAATTCAAAATCCAAATAAAGCCGATTGACTTAAAAAATGCATTTTTAAAAATTAACAAAGAAAAAAAAGGTAAACACACAACCTAACTACTTTCCATCTCATCTCAACTCGTTCAATTGTCTAGAGCTGGAAAGTTTAAGTGACATATGGAGAAGTTCTTAGAGTTTCAAGAAAGGAGTTTGATCTCCGATAAAATAGATTTAGGAATAGTGTAGTGTGAGAGTTTGTTTGTTAGCCGATAAAAAAAGCTCATTTGATTAAATAAAAATTTTGATTGAAAAGATTATAAATTGTGAAGAGTGAATAAAAATTGTATGTTAAATTTATTTGGTTTAGATTTTAATAAAATAAGAAATAAAAAGTACACACATTATATGTATATGTATACACACTGTGTCAACTATCACATGCTATGACTATGACAATGGCCTGCTCATGCACTTTCTTTTTTTATGGTTGCCACACATGATCCCCCATCCCTCACTTAATGGATGGCTCAAGAGTCTAAAATTAAAGAACAACTCTTCACATGAGAGATGATGGACCTTCTCCTTTATTCCATTAGCCTTCAAGTCACAAACAGCTGCAGCTTTTTTTCTGGTGGAATCCCTCTTGCTTCAAAACCAAGCATTCATGACCAAAAGATAAAGGATACAAGGCTAAGTTTCCTCCTTGCCTAAGCAATCATATGCTTATTCTTATGTATTTATCTTTTTTTTTTTTGTAAATTTCATCTAACAAACAATAGATGTTGTTCACTAAGACAATCTACTAAATAAACCAGATCTTATCCCTCTAGTGCTATGAATACTTATTGAAACTCTCTAGTGTCTGGTACGTAGTTATATAGAAAAATTGAATAGATTCATATTACAGCTCAATTTCTATAAAAAGTTACCATAGTGACATACATATGGACATTGGAATCATTTATAGATCAAATGAATGAATTTGTGATATGCTATATTATAAAAGAATGCAAGCTAGGCCTAAATGCTTCTTACCCTTTATTGTTATGCTCAACCTTTTTCCTTTTCAGCTATGCAACAAAAACAGATAAAGAAAACTAGAGAAGGAGAAGGATAAAGAATGGTTGTATCTTTCAATTTCACTAATTACTTTTACTTTGATCTAGAGAAGGAGAAGGATAAAGAATGGTTGTATCTTTCAATTTCACTAATTACTTTTACTTTGATCATGACAAGATTATGAACCATCATAATCTACAAGTTGATTTACATACAATAAGTGTAGGTTTTCCTTTTTTCGATTTAATAAGTCAAACGAAACTACACTTACATGTGTGTTTATTTAGATTAAAGAATTGCAATTTAAAATTTTATTCCGTTAGCCACAAGATCAACCTGTCAGTTGTGTGTGTGTCTGGTTTTAAATTTAAAGAGATCAAATCATAAAAAATGTGAATGCAACATGTAAAAGCTAGTTTTTATTGTGTTGAAATAAATTTATAGTTACGTTTTCTAAATATAAAATCAAATACATAATGGTATAAAATGGATTCTAACTTTCCACTTCACCAATTACTTTTGCTTGTTTTTTTAAAAAACTAATTACTTTTGCTTTGATCTATGTTGCATAGATATGAGACAAGTAGCACGTAAGATATTCTAAAAATTAAAATATAAATCCTTAAAATGTAAAGTAATTTTTCTTAAATTAGAAATGTGAAATTTTTAAAGTATTACGTAATTTTAAAATAGGTCAAAAATGTAAATGCCGAAATATCGTATTAGCCACGAGTACGATATGGATAGTTTGTGAATTTTAAAGTATTAGGTCTTCATAGGTTTTGATCAATACAACACAACACACCATCATATATACAAAAAGATTTATCCGTAATGTGTTCCGACAATTTGGTCAATATAAATAAAACCTAAAAATTATTCTTAAGAGATAGATTCATATTTACTACTTTTTATCGCTAAACCAAATACACAATGATTAACCAAACACTCAACTACAATATCTATTTAATCTCTTCATAACACGTTAAGAAATTCCTCCTACAAAATTTGGGTCCTAATTAAGCATCATGACCTTGGACAAGCCAATTTATGGCCCTTAAGCAATTCAACAACCCTTCTCATGGAGGGTCTATTAATGGGAAAAGTTGAGGTACAAAGCAAAGCTACATTCAGAACCTTGTCAATTTCTTCATAATCACAAGTGGATAGGTTCAATTTAGGGTCCACAATGTGTTTCATGATACTTTCTCTTTCATTAGAAGATTGTGATAAAGCAATCTCAGTGACCCACTTCACTATGTCCTTATTCTCTCCAAATGAAGAATCATTTGGTCTCTTGCCTGTGATTAATTCCATCAGCACCACTCCGAAACTGTACACGTCACTCTTTTCTGTCACTTTCAGTGTGTATGCATACTCTGCAATTGGATAAAAAAAGGTTTTTGTCAGTAACCATCTTCATCTCTTTCGTTTATATTAATTTTAGTAAATTAAGAAGTCATTAATCATTATAGTTGCTTAAACTTTGGACTTCTACTAAGATTCACACAACCATACATCTCAACTGTATAACTTAGTTACATAATCTTCTCTTCTAGATATTTTCATGAATCATGACAGTTACTCTTTTGCCTTAGTAATCATTTTACTTATCCGTTCTTTGTGCTAAATATCTCTCACCATTGCCATAACTTTTTGGTTCCAAAAATAAGATAACTATACTTATATGACGATGTGATCATTTGAAGGAAGTCTTAATTTGTAATTATCACAACTATTAAAATTGTATTAAATTGTAGTTGTGGTTAATAATGATATCATTGGATTTAAGTGTACTTATATGATATGAGAGATGTTTTAAGGGTATGTTTGGTTCAACGGAGAGAGAGATTTTAATGGAGGAGAGGGGAGGGAAAATAAAAAATTTGAGAGTGTGTTTGGTTCAAATGGAGGGGAGGGAAGGACAGAGGAAGGAAAATAATGTTTTTGTGTTTGGTTGGAGGGGAGAAAAGGAATTTTAAGTGATTTAATGTGTTAATTTTGCCATCCCCTCCAAATCCCCCACTTTTGGAGGAATTTTAAAATGAACTAAAATCCCTCTCCTCCCCTCCAAAAACTCCAACCAAACCGACCCTAAATTATAATTATCACAGCTATCAAATCTTTATTGAACTTTGGTTACGGTTAAGAATGATAGCACCCGATTAAAATGTAATTATATGATATGATGAATGTCTTAAAGAGCAATGCTTAATCTTCCTACTAATCTTTTTACTCACTTAATTTTGACAAGTGTTATTTATTTTTTAAAAATAGTAAATGCTAAGTGGGAGATAAATAACACTTGTCAAAATTAAGTGGATATCAAAATTAATAAAAAAATTTAGTAGGAAGATTAAGTATTTTTTTAAGTATTATCCTATAAAAACTCTTAATAGCATTTTTGGTATCAATACATAGTCAATGTGCGATTTCAATTCTGATTTTATAATGTTCAATACTGATCATTCTTTTTCATTCTTTCAGTATTTTCCCCAAATTCTAATTCCTAACACATTAGGCTGATGTATGACCCTTTTCAAACTGAGATTAGAATCTAAGGAAAATACTAAACTAAGAACTAGAATTGATAATTACAAAAAGCATACAGGACTAAAAAGACTCAAAATTTGGAGAATCAAAATCGCACGTTAATCGCTTTTCAAAAAATTATTTTAGCAAAGCAATAAATTGGAAACAAAACGATTCCACTTTGCTTGTTTTAAAATCAACACTACACACATATATGAAAAAACTTCCTTCATCAATAAGTAAAAAACTAACCTGGAGCAATGTAACCATAAGATCCAGCAACCTTAGACATGCCTCCTTGCATTCCCTCACTCTGCAAAATCTTAGCCAAACCAAAATCTGCAACTCTAGGCACAAAATCACCATCCAACAAAATGTTATTACTCTTCACATCTCTATGAACAATTGCAGGAACACAATCATGATGCAAATAAGCTAACCCTTTAGCAGCACCAACAGCAATTTCAAATCTTTTACACCAATCCAATTCCTCACCACATTTTTCATCATCGTGCAATAAATCTCCCAAGCTTCCATTTTCCGTGTACTCATACACCAGAATTCTAAAATCACCTGAACTGCAACTAAACAAGAGTTTTACTATATTGGCATGACGAATTCTCCCTAATATCTCGATTTCTGAGTTGAAAATGGATTCGGAATCTGGTTTTTGTGTGCCATTGAAGAGTTTTTTCACTGCTACTGTTTCCCCTGTTTTCAGTTTCACCTTGTAGACTTGACCAGAGCTTCCTGACCCAATAACGTTGTTGTTGATTAAATAAGGAATTATGTCTTCCTCGTTGAAAAGCACTTTTTGAAATGAGGTTGTCGTAAAGGAGCGTCTGGATTTGCCGGAAAAAGCTTGTGACTTTGTTTTTAGAAACCAGAACAGAGAACCCAGAAGAAGCAGAACGCAGGAAGATAAAATGATTATAGCAAACAGAGAAAAGGGTCTGTTTTTCGAACAGGGATGAAGGGTTTTGATGATTTGGCTACAGAGATTCGGGTTTCCGGTTAGACCCGAGAAGTAGTGGGTCAAACCCGAAGGTACTTCGCCGTGTAAATCGTTGTAAGAGACGTTGAATTGGTTGAGTGTTAGATTTGTTAATTCCGCCGGAATCTTCCCCGTCAGCGAATTAGCGGCGAGATCGAGGTATATTAAGTCCGGCAAACTACCCAATTCCGGCGGGATTGAACCGGAGAGTTTATTTTCCGACAAGTTTATTTCTGTTAAGTCGGTCCAGGAACTGACGTTACTTGGAATTTTTCCGGTGAAGGTGTTCCCCTGCATTCTGAGCTTCTGTAACTTTGTCAATCCGGTTATGCACGCGGGAATTTCACCGGTGAACCGGTTTTTGCTGACGTCAATCTCCACAAGGTTACGGAGTTCACAGATTCCCGTCGGGAATCTGCCGGAAAAGCCGTTATTGGATAAAAGAAGCTTTGTGAGTCCCCTGGCGTTAGAGATTGAAGCAGAGAGAGATCCTTCAAATTTATTGTTAGCCATTTCAAGAAACTGAAGCCCCGGAAGAGTCCAAAACCTCGGCGGAACTTCTCCAGAGAAACGGTTGTTCTGGATTCTGACATATTCGAGGGAACCACACTCGCTTAACTCATCAGGGAAATTTCCAGAAAAGCGATTCGCGAAAGTTATTAAACGCTGAAGCTTATTCCTTTTGCAGAGGAACTTGGGTAATTCTCCAGTGAAGTCATTCGTTGAAACATCAAATTCTTGTAAATCAGAGTGAAGCCCCAGATCTTGTGGTAGTTTCCCTGTAAAGCTATTGTTGAAGAGTTTCAGTTGTTGAAGATTCGGGTTTGAAGCTAAAATCACCGGAATTTCTCCCCTGAGAAGGTTATCGTTCAAGTTAAGAGAAAACAGACGCAAAGAAGCGATTTTTTCGGGCAATTTTCCGGTGAAACTGTTCTGAGAGAGGTCCAAGAGAGACAAACTAGTGAGGTTCCCTAATTCTTGAGGCAATTCACCGGAAAGCTGGTTTTCAAAAAGCTCAATTTGTTCAACGCTCTTCAACCCCGAAATGCTACTTGGAATTTTCCCAGATAACGCGTTTTGAGACAAATCCAAGTTCTTGAGCAACGCTAGATTCCCAATCGAGTTTGGTATTTCACCTACGAGGTTCACTTCAGCAAGAAACAGAATCTCTAATTTAGAAAGATTTCCTAGTTGAGAAGGTAAAGGCCCTGAGTCAAACGGGTTATAAGCGAGTTCCAACCGAGTTAACTCACTGAGATTTCCCAAAAACGAAGGAATCGTTCCGCTAAGAAGATTTCCGGATAAAACAAGCTCTCTAAGTTGCGGAAAAAGCCCATAACTCGCCGGAATTTCGCCGGTGAAGTTATTCTTCGAGAGGTCGAGTTCCGTTAGTTCCGAAAACTCCGGCGTGAACTCCGGTAAGGTTCCGACGAAGTAATTGTCCGAGAGGTTCAGGAAACGAAGTTTGGAACAGAGAAGCAGAGACTGGGAAGAAACAGAGTTGCCCAGAAAATTTCCAGCTACAGAGAGGCTTTGCAGAGTCTGAATTCGACAAAAACCGAAGGGAAACTCGCCGTAAACGCCGATTTCAGAGAGGTCGATTTCGAGAACTGAACGGTTTCGTGAATCGCAGGTAATTCCTGTCCAGTTACACGGGTTGTTGTCTCTAGTTGGAACCCAGTTTGTGAGACTCTCGTTCTTGTCTTCGAGCTGCGTGTTCTTCACCTGAAGCAGAATTTGAGTCTCTCTCAAAAGGGACACCCCTTGAGATAAACGACACGAGCAGAGTAAACAGAGTACTAAAAACGACAAAGGGTTGAAATTGAAATTGAAATTGAAATTGAAGTTGAAACAGAGTTGCTTCATCTTCTACAATTTGAAGAGAAGGAAGCAAATGCTTCAATTTTGAGGGAGTTTTATGTGTCACTCACTGATTTCTGTCATGAGAGTGAAGTGGAACTCACAGGATTCTCTTGGTTGAATTTATGAAAAGGTTCAACTTTTGGAATTTTATGAGGGAGAAACGTGATTCGTGTTGGCTTCTTTATGAAGATGGAAGAGTAGTTCAAATTCAAAAAGTAGCTTACTTTTTGAGTGTTGAACACTAATATGAATATGAATGAGACAGGGGAAGGAACAGAGCATAGGACAGAGTATAGAGGAATAGTTCCAGAAGGAGAATCATTCTTGGGATCGTTTTTTTTTTTTTCTAGTGGGTAGCAGTTATGATGAAAGAGAGATGTGAAAAGTGAAAAAATTTGGAATTGATTTGGATAGAACAAGTTGGGTTTGGGTGGATCAGTTTGTGATTGGGAACCAAATGCTGTTTCCTACTATTGTTTGTTCTTTCTTCTCTGGAATGGATGTGGAGGGAGAAATTAAGGTGGTTATTCTATATTTTTGAGAAAGAGAAGTGATAAGGAAGTAGTATAAGAATAAGAAATTTATGATCTTTTTCAACATTCCAATTTCTGAAATTGAGCTGATTTCACCCCACAGTACTCCCTCCGTTAAATAGTTATTTTAGATTTTTTTTTTTTATGTTTTAAAAGTGTTATTATTTTACACTTTTAAAGCATAGTTAATTTTTCTTTTGAGTCATAACCTCATTTAATTGGTGATTTTTACATAGGATAAAAAAGAATTTGAGATTATATGATCATTCTATCAAAAATAAAAAAGTATAGGATATTTTTTGAAAGAGTAATTTTTTAACAATATTTCATACTTTTTAAAAATATCTCATCATTTTTATTTTTAATAAAGTGGCCACATTGATCCTCAAATTTTTTTCCACTTTAAAACCACCTTTATATTAATAATTACTCTTTCTGGTCTGTAAATTTTGTTGTTTAAACCTGTACAGTATTAGAAAAATTCTTATATTAATGTTTAAGTCTTTTTTTTTAAATAATTTTTATGATTTTTAAAAACCCTTAATATAATTTTGTTTGGGGCAAAAAAATTTTCCATCCACACACTCTAAATTAATTTTAGCTACTCTCTCAAAAAAGTGTTTCATGAGTTGATGATAAAAAAAATATTTTCAGGAAATTCATTTAACTGGATGTTTACCTTATATCAAAACATAAGCAAGTTGTGATTTTAAATATTTTTCTTAAACACTCCCTAAAGGTCAACAAATTTCTGCTTTAAAGGGACAACCAGAATCAACGATCTATTAAGCCAATCTAAAAACCATGATTCAATTAACAAGGAAAGGTCAAGGTCAACTCGCAAAAGAATGAAGGGTCACAATCAAACAGAAAGTGTGAGCATGACTTAGTTGGGGAAATGCTCTTTTTTATTGGGCTATTGGAGAGTTTGTGGCCAAGGAAGTTAGTATCGTGATCTTGTCTATAAATAGCAAGATCGAATATGGAATCAGGGTTAAAATTTTTGCTCACAGATAAACTCTAAAAGTCTGAATGCCACAGAGAGCTATACTAGTGACAGAGACATCGACAAAGTATGTTCCATATCAACTACAAGTAGATAGTTGTCGCCTGAAAACTTGGTGTGTTACTGTGAACGTGTTTTACAAAGACTGGAAAGGGATTTATACAATGAGGAGGATCGAATTTCTATTGTCTTGATATACTCTATAAGTGGAAAGGATCTAAACTTAATTGTTGAGTGACGACGTTGTCGGATTTTATTCTCCATTAATGTCGTGGGGAGTGTGGAGTGTGACCTTAGAGCGATCAATTAAATGTAGATAACTCATGAGGCGCAACCGTCTTTCTGACACGAATCTTAGTTGGGCTAATTAGAAGAGGTCCGAGTTGAGGTCAAATAGTATATCGATCAGGCTTGTTCAAGTCGAAAAATGTCCGAGTTGAGGTTAAACAATACACCAGCTCCGCAAGTTTCAAAGCATTTATTTGAGTCAAAAAATGTCTAAACTGGGGTTGTATAGTACAGTTTCAATCATCTATTGTTTTTTTTATTGTGATTGTAATTATGTAAAATGCATTTAAACGCAACAAATGTATTCATTGCATAATAGTACAATTTTAGTCACTGACTTGATGTTACTAAGAAAGTCTAAATTAAACCTTGTTAATAACATTTTTTTAAACGCCAACCTTGTTTTTTTTTTTGGACTAAGTGTGTGTTTGACACAACTAGTTTATAGCTTATAGCTTATGAGTAAGTAGATGTGTTTGGTAACAACTAGTTTATAGCTTATATAAGCTATAAGCTAGCTTTCATAAGTTAGCTTATGAAAAATTACTTCAAATAGCTTATAGCTTATGAAAAGTAACTTTCAATAATTCTTTCCTATTTTACTTTCTAGTCATTTATTACATGTTTACTCGATCAAATAATTTATTACATGTAATTATTACTTATCCTTTTAATTCATTTAACAAATATAAACTACCTAATAAACTAATTTTACCAAACACCTCTACTCAATTATAGTAAGTCACAAGTCATAAGTTACAAACAATAAACCATAAGCTACAAGCTACAAGCTATAAGTCATAAACTGTAAGTTAGTTTTATCAAATAGAGCCAATGAAATATCAACCTTGTTTATATTATTACAAGTAACAACCATAACCCCACATGGGCCAAATTGAAGAAAAGAAATGAATTAATTTGTTGATAAGTTGAGGCAAGTGTACCTATAGTAGCAAAGTCGATCGTGTGTATCAAAAAGTTTGGAAAGCCACATTTAATTTCTCATAGGGGAAAATGACAAAAACACTACTACCATGCATTGACTGAATTCTACTAGTAATTGAATTTTAAATTTCCAAACTGTAGTACGATCCATTGCAGATTTGAAAAAGAAGTAATAATAATAATAAAGAAAAAGGCAGTAGTTAATGGTTGGGCGTTGGGACCCAAGAGTCTGAAGTTATCTAGCTCTGCGTCGCCGTGAAGAATCAGCTGTTAGGTACAACACAGGAGCTGTCTCACACTCCCACCTTTCCCCACAATGTTCCTCAGGAATCAGGATCACTGTAAAATACTAGTATAAACAACTTTTTTTTTTTTGATAAATATAAACAATTACCACTCCTTAGTGAAGCCCTCTCTTCATCTCAATTCGCTTCACCATGTTAGTGCTTGTTTGTCACATATACACGAATATATAGTAGTACATTTTTTTTATAGGAAATTAATATAATTGGGGATTGAATTTTGTATCCACACATGTATATCTTTACGCACTCACCAACTGAGTTATATAACTTAGACAGTTTAACATATATAAACAATTTATTTTTTTTTGCTTTTAATGAAAAATAATTTCACGTAAATTAAATTGCAGACCAAACACACACTCGTTCAACTACTTTGACCATCTTCAATAGGAGACGCTTAGTTGGTTTGGTACTTGATATTAAGCATCTCTTATGTAATCAGAGTGTGTACTAATATAGAAATGAAGCTTAGCAAGAATGTTTGATAGTGTTATTTATCATGTATAATATAAATGTGAACAAGTTTATATGATACAAATTTATCCATTATATTAATTTAAAGCGTCATGTTAACTTTTTATTTTTTAAATAATAAATTAATAGTTATTAAATGGGTTATGTACTGATATACAAGTTTTTACTTGTATACCATAAATAAAATTATGTAAACATTTATTCCGAACATTCTAAAACTATTATCATTTGACTTTAAATTGTGTTCTAAAACTATTGTGGTTTTAATATGAAAATTTTGAGGAAGAAGGTGAATGAACAGTGACGGTGTTTTGAATCTGGATGGGAGATTAGTCATGATTGACATTAGTGCTTGAGAGTGTGTTTGGTTTATGAGGGACAATTTGGCAATAACAATAAGTATTATTTTGTATTTTATGTTTTTAGTTTAATGAGTATAACGATAAATCTGAGTCATTTAAACCATTTGATTATTTTTGATATGATCAAATGATTATACTTTAAAGAGGATTATGGGTGGTTCCTTTCTTTAAGAGACCACCTTAGACATACTCATTCTTTAAATATAAAAGTGCATTAATAACTTTAAGTTTACAATGTAAAAAGTAGATAGGTTGAGTTATTTAATAAGGATAAGGAATATTGGAGAAATATTATTTTGTTTGTTTTTTTGGCTTTTCCCGTTTTGGGCTTCTTTGCTGATTGTTAAGCCCAATAGGGTCTTGGTCTACTTTGGCTTTTATAAAGCCTTGTAAATCCCTTTTTGTAATTCAACCAATTCTTTTTTTGTTTTCTTTCTTTATGCGTTTGGGTTCCTTTATGGTATCATGCGCCGAATGCTCTGCTAGGGTTTGTTTGCCCCTCCATCCTCATCGCGATGCATAGGGTTTATTCCCTTCGCTCTGCGCCGTCGCCATGGCCGACGTTAATTCTAAGATTGTCACCTCTCTTGATGACCCACAAAACCCTGCCAACCCCTATTATCTACACCCTGGGGACAACCCTAGTAGCGTTGTAGCTTCTCCGATCTTGGAAGGGACCAATAACTATCAGATTTGGTACAGAAATATGTCTAACGCTCTCATATGCAAGGACAAACTAGGGTTTGTCGATGGAAGCATTCCCGTGCCTGAGAACACCGATCCTCTTCACTCTGCCTGGCGTAAGTGTAATACCATGGTCATTTCATGGATTACCAAGTTTGTCTCTTCTCCAATAGCTCATAGTATTAGTTTCTTTGATACTGGTGTGGAAATTTGGAACGATCTGCATGTTCGTTTTTCTGATGGTGATTCTTTTCATTTAGCTGATTTACTTGAAGAAATTTTCACTACTCGTCAGGGTGATAATGATCTTGCATCATACTTTACGAATTTAAAAATTTTGTGGCAAGAACTTGATGCTTTAGGCCCTGTTTTTTATTGTTCTTGTGCTACTAAATGTTCTTGTCCTCTTATTCTTAACCTTAGACGTTCTAGTGACTCAGAACATGTGATTTGTTTCTTAAAAGGCCTGAATGATTCCTATGATACTGTTTGTCGCCAAATCTTGTGTATGGAACCGCTTCCTTCTATTGGGAAGGCTTTTGCCCTTACCCAACAGCAGGAACACAAGATTAACCCTAATGGTAAGGCCCTTGTTGCCGCTGTTCAACCTAACAATAATGAAAACTCTTGGCGTTCTGGTAACTCTCATCAGACGGGTACAGGTAAGGGTAGAGGTAAACCTAACCCCAGACGTGGCTCTAGCTCTGCTGGTAAGATCTGTAACTTTTGTGGCCGTGAAAACCACACTATTGAAACCTGCTATTTCAAGCATGGTTTTCCTTCGAATTTTAAATTCAAGCCTCGTCAGAATTTTGCTTCTGTTAATAATGCTTCCGCTTCCAATGACCCTCCTGCCCCCACACCTGCACCCACTGCTTCACAAATGAACTTAAATGCTGATGATATGCCTTTGCTTATGAATATTCTTAAGAAGGCTAGGATGCAACCCTCTGTTAATCATGTTCACATGCCCACTTCACACAATTGCACTTCTGATCATAAAGATCAAAATATTTTTAAAACTCTTTGGATAGTTGATAGTGGTGCCACTGATCATGTTTGTAATGCCTTGCATTCCTTTGTTGATTATTCTGTCAGCACTCCTATATCTATTCGTTTACCTAATGGTGACTATTCCGTTGCAAAATACAAAGGCAGAATTCATTTCTTAAATGATTTTTACCTTGATGATGTTTTATACGTCCCTGATTTCAAATTCAACATCTTTTCTGTTAACAGAATAGTCTCTGCTCTTAATCTTGTTCTCAGTTTTGACAAGTTTTCTTGTTATCTGCAGGACATGGCTTTGAAGAAGACGATTGGGCTTGCTAAAGTCATAAACCGGCTTTACATCTTTGAGAAATTTTATGATATTGCTGCTTCTCTTTCTTGTGCTAACTCTGTTTCTGTTACTGGCATTGATTCTGTGTTTGATCTTTGGCATTTTCGCTTAGGACATGCTTCTGATTCTATCTTAAAGACGGTTAAAAACCATTTTCCTTATGTTTCCTTCAAATCTAATATTGCCTGTGATCACTGTCATACTTCTAAACAAACAAAATTACCTTTTCCAAACTTTAATCACAAAACTGATAGCTTTTTTTTGCTCATACATGTTGATATATGGGGTCCTCTTAAACACTCTTGCATGCATGACCATTGTTACTTTCTAACCATTGTTGAGGATCACTTTCATTACACCTGGGTTTTCTTCATGAAATCAAAATTTGAAGCTAGATCTCTGTTGCAAAATTTTATCATCTATGTTAAGACTCAATTTAATCTTATTGTTAAGTCTGTTCGTAGTGATAATGGTTTAGAATTTGCCATGCATGAGTTTTATAATCAAAATGGTATTGTTCATCAAACCTCATGTGTTGAAACACCAGAGCAGAACTCTGTTGTTGAAAGAAATCATCGCCATATTTTAAATGTCACTAGAGGTTTGATTTTTCATTTTGGAATTCCTGTTGTTTTCTAGTGTTATGCAGTTTCCCATGCTGTTTACATTATCAATTCTTTTCCCAGTAGGATTCTAAAGATGGAATCCCCTCATAAGGTATTATTTGGTGAGCCTCCTACTCTTCTTAATCTAAAAGTTTTTTGGTGTTTGTGCTACGCTACCACAATCACCCACAATAGAAACAAACTTGACTCCCGTGCTCATAAGGCTGTTTTTCTGGGTTTTCAAAAAGGTACTAAAGGATATCTTGTTTTGGATTTGATCAAACAAAGTATTTCCATTTGCAGAAACGTTATCTTTTATGAAAACATTTTCCTTTATAGATCTATGCACTCAAGCAATGGTGCATCAGATCCTTCTATACCTAATGTCCAGGATTTTTCAAAAACCTTTTCTTATGAACCTTTGGCCTTGGAGGCTACCCCTGCTATATCAAATCAGCCTGCTATTGTAGTGCCTGAAACATCTTCTGATATGCTCACCCAACATTCCATTGATCGTGATTCTTGTACTGTTAATGATTCTGCTTCTTTGCGTGATAACTCTGTTGACAATACTACATGTAAGTCTCCTGTTACTAGGCGTTCCACAAGGAGTAAAACTGCTACTAAAGATAGTTATTTAAAATATTTTCATTGTTACCATATTGAAGGTAAAACTCTTCCTTCTCCCTCTAAAGTAAGGTATCCTCTTTCAGCTTATATAGGTTATGATGATTTGTCTACCAAGTATGCTATTTTTGTTATGAATATTAGCTTACTTATAGAACCGAAACATTTTAATTATGCTATTAAACACCCTGAATGGATTGATGCCATGAATCTTGAATTGTCTGCGCTTGCTAGAACTAATACTTGAACTCTTGTTCCTTTACCCAAAAACAAAAAGCCCATAGGCTCCAAATGGGTTTATAAAATTAAGTACCATTCTGACGGTACTGTTGAACGTTATAAAGCTCGTTTGGTAGCCAAAGGGTATAACCAATTGGAAGGCATAAATTACTTTGACACTTTTGCTCCTGTAGCAAAATTAACAACTGTTAGGCTTTTACTTGCTATTGCTGCGGTTAAAAACTGACATTTATACCAACTTGGTGTTAATAATGCATTTCTTCATGGTGACCTTAATGAAGAAGTTTACATGAAACCTCCACAAGGGTTAAATGTTTTCGGTTCTAACATGGTTTGCAAATTAAGCAAAAGTCTTTATGGCCTTAAACAGGCTAACCGTATGTGGTTTGAAAAATTATCTACTTTCCTGAAGAAAATGAATTTCATTCAATCGTTTTATGATAATTCTCTGTTTATTCGTCATACTGCCCATTCCTACATTGCCATCTTGGTTTATGTTGATGATCTGTTAATCTATGGTGACAATGCCAATGATATTGCTGTTTCAAAAACCTTAATGAACACTCATTTCCAATTAAAGGATCTGGGTGAACTGCATTATTTATTAAGCCTTGAAATAGCAAAATCTAAACTAGGCATTACTGTTTCTCAGCGTAAATATACATTTTACTTACTTGAAAATGCTGGTCTCCTTGCAGGAAAACTAGTTTTGACGCCTATGGTCAAAGGTGCTATGAAAGTTAACAAAGCATCCATTCCCTTCGATGATCCCACTGCTTATCGTAGACTAGTGGGAAAGCTTCTCTACCTCAACACCACGCGGCCTGACATCACGTATGCAGTCCAACAGCTTAGCCAACATATGAAGAATCTACAACAACATCATCATGTTGTTGCTATGCGCGTGCTGAGTTATCTTAAAAATAATCCAGGACAGGGTGTCTTTTATGCTGCTGACAATACTTTACAGTTAAAAGGCTTTAGTGATTCTGACTGGGCTACTTGCTCACAAACTAGACATTCTGTTAGTGTTTTCTGTATTTATTTAGGAAACTCCCTTATATCTTGGAAATCTAAAAAGCAAGGGACTGTATCCAGATCTTCTTCTGAGACTGAATATAGGGCCCTTGCCAGCACCACTTGTGAAATGCAGTGGTTAGATTACATCCTTAGAGACTTAGGTCTTAGTTATATTTCTCCGGGTTTTGTGATAATAATTCCACTAGGCACATTGCTCATAATGATGTTTTTCACGAACGGACAAAACACATAGAGATTGATTGTCATGTCGTTCGAGAAAAATTGCAAAAAGGCCTTTTTAAGCTCTTACCGATTGAAAGTGTCCATCAATTAGCAGATGTTCTTACAAAACCCCTTGAACCTACTCCTTTTCAGAATATGCTCTCCAAGCTGGGAATCTTGAACATATATACTCTAGCTTGAGGGAGGATATTGGAGAAATATTATTTTGCTTGTTTTTTTGGCCTTTCTCGTTTTGGGCTTCTTTGCTGTTTGTTAGGCCCAATAGGGTTTTGGTCTACTTTGGCTTTTATAAAGCCTTGTAAATCCCTTTCTGTAATTCAACCGATTTTTTTTTCGTCTTCTTTCTTTACGCGTTTGCGTTCCTTTAAGGAAGGAAAAACATATTAAATGCTTAATAGAAGGTTGTGAGTGCCTTATAAAAAAGACCACTAAAACCTTCTAAAATACTATCTCTGGTCCTTTTTATAGGACCCTCTAACCAATTCACATGAATTAAGAAAATTACTAACATTCTTATTTAATATCTTGTCTTATCAAAAAATAGTACAATATACCAAATTTACCTTGTTTAAAGTCAAAATTTTCAACAAATATATTAATTGTACCCATTATCCCTTCCATTATTACATGGGTAGACAAGGAAAAAATTAATAATTGCTTCTTGAACTTTGTAAGGTTTTTATATATAAGACCAAAAATTTTCCTCCAAAGGGTCTTATATTTAGGACCGGAGGTAGTATGCCTTATAAAAAAGACCAAGGAGAGTGATTGCATTCTTTAATATATATGATATGATATATCCCAAGTGGATATATAAATACTTCCTCCGGTTCCAAAGATAAGCAAAAATAATTAAAACATACTTATTAAAAAAGTGGTTAACATCATTTAATTTTCTTGATTTTATGAAAAGTCTATTCTCTTAACCAATAACATTATATTTTCAACCACTAACAATTAATAGCATTATCTCTTATTATTGAAAAGAGTATAAGTGATTTTGTTCCGCTTATATTTGAAAAAAATATATATAGTAACTTTTGCGTATATTTAGAACCAGAGATAGTAGGATGAAGAAAATAACTAATACAGGGTTGTTTTAGATGGTCCCCATAAGTGGAGACCACTTGTGCTATTCATTTATGGATAGTTTTAAGGTGGAGTAAAAAAAATTAAGATCATGTTGTCACTTTACCAAAAATGTAAAGTATGAAGTATTTTTAGAAAAAGTTGATTGTTTAGAAATATTTTATACTTTATAAAAAAGATTTTTTTAACTTGTGCAACATTGCACAAATTAAAAAACTAAAGGTGAAAGTTTTGTATGGAAAAAATCAAAACTTTAATAATATCATGTATAACACACAATAAATACTATGTTTTATAACAGGCTAAAAAAATCCTTATAAAAATATTTCATATTTTTTATTTTTGATAAAATAATCACATGATCTCTAATTTTTTCGCCCCACCTTCAAATCACCCTTCATTTACTGGCTTTAAATAGCAGGTTTCGGATATTTATAAAAATTGCATGAGTCCATGCATTTTTATATTAAACAATGAAGGATTTCACTTTTTTTTTAAAAAAGAACCTATTTCAACTTATGGTTTTTGCTTTCCAAATCAAACACCAAATGATGAAGGAAATATGGAAAAAACTAGAACAGCAAAAGAAGATGAAAAGCTTCAAAAAAATTGTCATCAAAGCATTTTATGAAAAATAAATAAATAAATAAAAAAATTAACATTTTGGCTGTGTAAGCTTCGTAAGAGAGAGATATTTGAGCATTTCTCGATCTGAGAATCCTTTACTCTTCCCTCGACCCCCAAATGCTGCTGCATTCAAAATCACATCTTCTCTCAATCACTGATCAATTTTTCGTTATTTATTTTTCTAAAAAAAACTAAAATCAATTTCATTAATTAAAAGCAATAAGATCCATTCATAAACCACAATCAATATTCAGAGCCTTCATTGCATTTGAATTTTTTTTCATGTATTGCTTTTCCTGTAAATAAAACTGATATGGAAGAAGTTGAAGTGTCTGAATAGTTAATAGAGCCTTGCAATGAATGATTATCTCATGAAAATAAATCTGATAATATTGGAGATTTTATAGGCATTGGCAAATTACAAGCAATTTCTCTATATTTAACTAAAATTATAATTGCTCTGAATCGAAATGATTCAAAGACCTTCTCAATCGCAGTGCCTCAATTAACGCCAATGATGCATCTGAACAACAATAAAGATTTTAAATTTAAAAATTATTTTAGCTACATACATGAGGATTTAATAGCAACTTCAATTAATATATCTCTTTTACTGACTTTTCCATTAACCAAAAGCTCTCCAGACTGTGTGATTATATACAAGAATATCAAACGGCTATCATTAAAAGGAGCATCGCTTGCCCGCTATTTAGCCAGGTCATGTTAGACGGAACCAGTATTAATGAATAATACATTACAAAGAATTTGACAGGATGAGGATGATTAGGGAATTGTTCTTATACGGACTTACGTATAACTCGTTAGTAGTTTTTGATAGCCGTTGACATTATTTAAGTGTATGTGATTATAGGCGTTTTGGACTGTGTTGCGTTTTAAAATTAGAGATGTAACATAAAATAGAAGTATATGGCTTCCGGAAAGAACTCCAATCTACGAGTGTTTTGGTGGCGCTTCACTACGGAAAGTGGGGGACTTGTAAACACTCTGACGCTTAAGTTAGTGCCCGTTTAGGGTCATAGCAATTATATTAGATTAATAGCATACCTGACATAGTGTTATGTGTTATATTTATAAGGTTAAATTATACTTTTGGTATCCAAACTATAGGGGTCAGTGCAATTTAGTATCCAAAGTTTTTTTTGGTTCAAAACGATACCTGAACTCTCTTGAATGGTTCACGTTTATCCTCAACGTTAATAAACCGTTATATTTTAACGGTGGAACTTTAACGGCGTTAAACTTATACACGTGTCACATTCTGAGTGGTCAATTAATAATTAATAATTTATAATAATAATATTTTTTAATTAAAATAGTTTTTATATTAAAAATGAAAAAAAATCATTTTCTTTCTTCTCTGGGTTCTGCGTTCTGTTCTTGTTCTTCCATCTTCCATCTTCCTTCTTCTTCGATCTTCCTCCTCCTCCTCCTCCTTCATCTTCTTCCATCTTCCTTCTTCCTTTTCTTAGGTTTCCAACTCCAAATTAAAAGATGAATTTTTTTTTCAGTTTCCTTCCCTAAACTCAGAATCAAAGCCCAAAACATTTTCATTTCCATTTTCCTTTTCCTTTATTTTTCACATTTTCCTTCCATTATGGTTTTGAAACTTAAGGATTAGGGCTCTAAAATTGAAGATAAACAACTAATTTGGGATTAGGGTTCTAAATTTTTCCTTTATCTTTGTTGTTGCAAGGTTAATTTTTGCAATTTCGCTAGAATTATTTGATTTCCTTTTGTCGATTTCGTTAGTATTCTGTGTTTTAATTTGCGTTTTGGTTTTGTGTTTGAAGAAGAAGGAAAATGAACACATCAGAAAAATAACGCAAAAGAAGAAGAACGCAACAGCAGTAGAAGAAGAACGCAGCAGCAGTAGAAGAAGAACACAGAAGAAGATGAAGAAGAAAAAGAACGAAGAAGAAGAAAAAGAAGATTTTTTTTTTGATTTTTAAATATAAAAATTGTTTTAATTAAAAAATATTATTATTATTATTATTATTATTATTATTATTATTATTATTGATGAACCACTCAAAACGTGACACGTGTACAAATTTAACGCTGTTAAGCTTTTACAGTTAAAATATAACGGTTTATTAACGCCGAGGATAAACGTGAACCGTTGAAGAGAGTTGGGGTATCAATTTGAATCAAAAAAAAATTTGGGTACTAAATTGCACTGACCCCTATAGTTTGGATACCAAAAGTGTAATTTAGCCTATTTATAAAGAGTTATTAGTGTTTGCAGGTTATATTTTGGGTCTCATGGGTCTTGTCTTTGGGTCTAGTCCAATTCCATTAAAGACTGTGATGCCGTGCCCAACATGGTATTCATAACCGAGATATCTCTTAATTACGGTCCACAACAGATGCGCCCAAGTCAGCGAGTTGCTGAACGTGAGTCTTATTAGAAGTATTTCTATTTCTAGGAAAGTGGCACTATGCATCAAAGAACCCACTATGCTCTTTGGATGGGAGAACAAAGTGTTTTTCTATGTTTCACCATGCTTAAGAATTTACCTAAAGGTCTCTATTTATAGAGTTTTCCCATGAACATTTACAATTATAAGATAGAACTTATGTGACAGGTACCCGACTAGGATGTATGTCTTTTGGATATTCCAAAAGTTAAATTTATTAGAAAAATAGATAAAATAGATAAAAAAAAAATATAGATAAGAGCACCACACTCTAGAATCGAGGAAAGAGTTGGGAGTAATAAACTCTAGTTCTTTTGATAAAACTCACCATAAAAAGGAAGAGAAACTCTTTTAATAAGAATCGCCACAAAATGATTAACAACGGTGTCACAATCATAAGATTGATAAGTTAAAGAGAATGATCACTAAAAAAGTCATGATCTTTGATAAGATCTAAGGGTTAAGAGTCCTGAAACAATATGAGCTCCCTAAGAGAGAGTAAACCTTAAAAATTACTTCTTTATTTCATTTCATACTTGCTCTATTTACATTCATGACACCTTAAATAGGCAAAAAAAAAAAAATCATATCAAGCATTTATGGTAGAATATTTTTTATAATTGTAACTTATTTCTATCCTAAATAAAAACATAATAACACTTATGGTATATTATTCCCCATAAATATGATTTCTTCCTAACAAAAAAATATAATAAGAATTTATAATTATAATGATAAGAAATACTAATAATAAATCACGGCCTACAAGCCATTATACTTGGAAAGATACGCCTTCATGATCACTCATGTTTGTGCTTTCTTAGAGAGACAAAGAACCTTCTTTTTTTTCATGATTTTTTTCCTTGTTTTTCTATTTTTTATTTTCATTTTTTTTCAACTTTTTTTGGGAATGAAAAAATTCTCATTACAGACTTTTGGACTCAAGCTCTAAAACCAAATAATATGTACCCAAACCAAGGAGAATGATCGTCCCAACCTACAAGTTTAAATATATGTTCATTCACTTATATGTTTAAATATATACTCTTATCGTCCTTAAATATAAGATTCTCTATAAAAAGGACATAAAAATTAAAAAAAAAAGTTCACTAATCTAAATAATATAATATCATCATTAAATTTGTTTAACAATTTGTATTAGTTTTCAAACTTACCTTTCAATTACTAAACCAATAATTTATTCTCTTTTTACTTAGTTTATTTTGTCCAATTATCATAAGACCATGTACAATGAATGCTTAGATGGTGTGCTTGTGCTAAGTAACCACCCTTAGCAAGTAATAGGACTAAAAAACATAATTGTAGTGTAAGAATTTGTATTATGGGGTACGCAGGGACCCATGTAAGTTGCTTAATAAGAATCTTGCATGGTATTGTAAAAGTTGCTTAAATTGAAAGAGTGATATGTACATGCGGGACCTATCAAAATATTATAAAATATTTGTTAAGCAACTCAACTAGCAACTTTGCATTGTACATAGTTTAAGAAAAATAAGTTCTCTCTCATTAATTTATTATATTTATTGGCTTTGAACCGACAGACAAAAATGATTGATTAAATAAGGATATTCTAGTCAAAATTAATTAAATGTGCACAAAACTTTAAAAAGATTATAATAAAAAGAAATAAACAATTTTTTAATGGGTTTATATATAGAAATGAAGTGTGACATTGTAATAATTTATTTTATCTTTCAATTATATGAATAGGGTTTAGTAATCATTTGTTGGTGAGAATAAAGTTCTTTAAAAAAGAGATCAATCTTTATTACAGTAGATATCTTTTAAAGAAATCTTAGTTAAGTATACATACATAGGATGAACTCTATATAATATTATTTTGTTATTAAATATAAGTAAATTGATGAATAATTTTATATTTTTAAATATAAACAAATTTAATTATCTTCATTTGTATTTAATAAAAATTTATTTAAAATATTTTTTACTCAATCTATTTTATTATTTATTATAATAGTTTTAAGATTAAAAAAAAATAATTTAACTAAAGATACTTTAAAAAATTAAATATTTTTAATATAATTCTAAAAAAATTAAATAAAATTAACTATACGAGGTAGATTTATTTTTCTTATATTCCTTAATGGAGAGAGTGTAAATCATATCGAAAGTCTAACCCAATTTTAAAATTGTATGTCCCTTGATTTAACAATACATGCATTAACATTGTATCATATCGAAAACAATAATTCATTCAAAGAGTGAAATGCCGCACTTTTTGACTGTGTTGGATAACAAATCACAAATGGAGTGCATACAATCCATTATATTATAAATAAAAAAAATCTCGCTAAACAATGCTCTAACATGTGAAGATACTTATTAAAATTATTAGAAGTAAAATATAATTATCATTGCACATTAACTTATTTTTTAAAAATGTAAAAAATTATATATATTTTAACATTTTTTTATTAAATTTAGTTACTTAAAAAATGTTTTTAGGACACTATTTAGCATTCTCCAAAAAAAATAAAAGACATTATTAAATTATATACATTTTAAACTTTCGAATATACACTTATTATAAATAAGTGATGGTTTTTAAAATTAACAATCTTAAAATCGTCACTAAATATGACTTTGTATTGAAATATATATTTTAAAAGTACGAAGAATTAAAGCACACATTTCAAAATTTTGAGTATTAAAGTGTACACAAAGTGAATTACAAAAAACTATTTTTTTTTAAAGAAAAAAAAAAAACCTCGAGGAAGAGTATTTGCAGAAATATAATTTTGAATAAGGAAAGAAAGAAAAGCAAGTTTGGTGAGCCACTAGTAATTTTCTATTGATGCCGAACATTTCAAAAATGGACACTCAACATGTTTGGAATATTTACCACCACACACATGAACACTACAAATCTACAACATATAAATGTTAGTTAAATTGTTAAAAATATATTATTGTTAAAGATGTTATTTTCGCGCATTTGTGTTATTTTGACAAATGTTATATAAAAATCATATTGCTAAAATATTTTGGTAACATTCAAAAAAATATTGTCAAATTGTTTTAAAATCATTTTTTTTATATTCACGACATTTTTTTTTCAAATATTATATAAATACCACACTACTGAATATTAATTATGTTGTAGCGGAAGCATCATAAAACTAAATGTATTATATCATAATATATATGATACGACGATAAAATACATTTTGATGTGAGATAACTCTGAGGAGAGCTGACAATCTTATATAGGATGATATGATAAGGGCAATAGAGAATCCTTAAATGATTTGATAGTGTACTATAAATAAATTGTTATTTATTAACGCTTTATTTTTTTTTGCTTTTGTTAGATTAGCTATCATTAGTATAAACTTTATCTAAAAGATCTATTCGTTAGCATAACACTTAATTAAAGATATTTACTAACAGTATGTAAACTGATAGTAATAATTTTAAAGTGTTGTCGTACCTTTGGGGTCTAAAGCCCAAATCTTAGATAAGGACCTTAGTACGAAGGTGGGATCGTGTTGTTAGCTTTATCTAGGATCTAGACTAGACGCAATATCAAAATGTCACTTATCCTAACCAAATTGCTAATTGAGAAATATTCTAGTTATGCATATGTATCATAGGTTATACTAATCGTCTCAAGATATGTTTAGCTAAACCTCTTGTCTACGACTAAAGGGAATGTGCCCTTAATCGCGATGCATGCCCTTGTTCGAGATATTGATTCATAATTTTGTTGTTTTTTTTTTTTGTATTATGGGTTTGAACTTTGAGGCACTGGTTGGTTTTGAAAGAGTACAACTCGTCTTTCATAAAGTTTACTTGATCCGAATATATCTAATTAATAATACAAGAAAATTGCTTTTGATTTATTACTATATAATGTCTTTAGAAGACTTTATGAGCATCTTATCAAAATAGTTTATAAATTTCAATAAGTTATGTTCACCTTATTTTCATAAACTTTCTAAAAAGTATAACTTATCAAATAAAATTTTTTAATTTATTCAAATAAAACTCATAAATATATATATAAATAAACTCTTTTTCAATGACAACTTATTGTATAAGTATTTGATTAACTGAGTTTCAAATCACACCATAATATATTCCGAATTATTGAATAACAAAAATGTACTATAGTGATTAAATTATGAATTTTTTATATAAATTTGATTTTGCATTACTAGCAACTTATTTTTGCATACAATGTGTACAGATACAAGCAACTAAATAATAAATTATATATATGGTGTTAAAATAATAATGAGAAATTTATCATTAAAAATAAATGAAGGTAATTTTGGAAGTAAAATATTGAAAACTCATCTTTAGAAACAAAAAATCTCTTGAAAGAGCTTTGCAGAAATTAATTATAAAAGTCACAATCTCGTAGCCAAATACCTTAATTTTATAATTATCAAATAACGACATTTTTTAGAAATCAAAATTCCAAAAAAAAAAACTCACATTCACTTTCCCAAACATAACCTTATTCTCAAGGTATATATGGAATTATGGAAAGCTTGTAACCCCCAACTCGTATCACTTGAACTGCACGTGAGAGTTTATTTCTTTTTAATTTGAATAGAGCGACCACGAGCCATAAAAGTATAAGAAATTGAAACATAAATAACCGTGAAAAGATCAATGGATGAGATCGTTTCACCGGATACTATTACATTATTAATATTTAACAATATTAAATTTATACAATATGTATAAAAAATATCATAAAAGTTAAAAAACAATAATTTTTTAATAATTTGATAATATTTTTTAAATATTACTAATAATTTTTAGCAACATGGCATTTATACAACATTTAGTAAAAATGTCTAAATGTACTAAAGACAACATTTTTAATAATTTTACAATACTTTTTAATAAATTTTTTCACTTATTATTAATAATCAATTATGATATAATGAGAAGACAGAGGTGATTTATTTAGCGATGAGATAAATAAAATTCATAATTCATCACAATTATACACTTTTTAATTTGATCTTTTGATTCAATCAATGATATCCAGCTGAAGAATCCAAATAAGTTTGGTCTAGTAGAAATATGTGAGGTTTGTATACTTTAAAAATGCGTATAAAATTACTTCATAAAAAGGTGTTTAGTTCAATTCTTGTTAAAAGTATTCTCTTGAGAAAAAATTTATCTATGTTGCTCTAAATTCTGGGGAGCGTGAAGTTTATCTTCCCAATTTTTCTTTTATATATATTGAAAAAAAAAAAAAAGCTAGCTGAAGAACAGAGAAGAAGATATAGCCACAATAATATCAATAATTGGAAAGCCCATATCATACGTACACACATAGACCATGAAATGATCCTTCTAGATTAGCCTATTTTATGTGCTAACTTTAACAATTTCTCCCCCTCCTTTTAATTCTCAAGAGAAGAAAAGGAAATTTCCAACAATTATTATCATTATTCTTCTTTTTAAAAATAAAAATAAAAAAGGAACCATGATAAAAAACTAAAACTATCACTGCCTGGCTCAATCCTGTCTGCCTGTAATATATTTTTTTTCCTATATATATATATATATGATCTAAACAATAATATTAATTAAATCTTTGATTTTTTTTTTGTTCAAAGAATAAAAAGAGAAGAGAAGAACAAAGTTACATTGCAATAATAATAATCCTCTTGGCTTCCATGGATTTGACTACTTCATAAAAAGAGTGTCTTTCTTTATTTCTTTCTTTGTCGTAGATCCCATCCCAATCCCATTATTATTAAGTGATGTTTAATTTTTCTTCTCTTCATCATCTCTTTGGCAAGTTTGTGAGAAACAAAGAAAGAAAGAGAATGAAGAATTGAAGAATGAAATAGGATGAGTGAGAGAGATGAAGGTAGAGATTGGTTTATAAGGGTAGAGAGAGAGAGAGAAAGAGAGAGAGAGAGAGAGAGATTTGTGTGAAAGAGAAGAGAGATGTTTGGGCAAAGCAAATACGTTTCTCGGCCGGTGACGACCCTTTTTCGACTTACGCTTTGTCCCCTTTTTTGCTAAGACACAAATCTCTCCTTTCTCTATTTCCCATATTAATATAATTATGTTTTTTTAACGTGTGTAATATCGTGCAAGATACAAATTTTAAAATAAAAAAAATGATCAGTAGTAAATGTATGTTAAAATATAAGTCAATTAATTTTTATCTTTTTTTATAAAAAATTTTATTTTTGAGATGCTAAACTTGTATAATATTATACAGCTTAAAACATTTCATATAATTAAATATAATAAATACCAACCTATCTAGTATTTATCTTTTCTAAATTAATAATTAACCATATGCACTAGTTAAAAAGTATAGAATGAGAGAAAAAAAAAATAAGCGAGTGATTTTTTATGTTTACACGGATTGATTGAAAATTGAAAATTAATTATTTTTAGGTAACTGATATTTATGGACATTATTTAAGAAATAAAATGTAGTAAAAAAATATTGGAATATGTAATTTTTTTTGTATTTTTGAGAGACAGAATAATGTGTACTTATGATTATTTTTTTATTTCTAGTAATTTTAACTAATCTCCTAAGGGCATTGTATACCATGACCCTTATTTTTAAGGTGAATAGATCATTAAAGTTTGTATGATGACTTTCAATAACATTTACTCCTTCCGTTTTCAAATATAAGCAAATTTTTTTACAATACTATGTTTTTAAATATAAGTAAAACTAACTATGTTCACTTGCATTTAATGAAAAATTTTCTATTATATCCTCCACTCAATTCATCCTCTCATTTATTATAGTTGTTTTGAAGAGGAGAAAGAGTAACTTAATGGAGGGTAATTTAGGAAAACAAATTGACTTTTTGATAAATTCAAAAAAATTAAATGAGACTAACTGTATTTCTTAAAGGGTGTGAGTTAGGTAATTTTTGCTTATAATCGAAAACGGAGGGAGTATATGGCTAAATTTAATTAATCTCGAGTTAGTATCCTTAAGAGATATATGTATTCTTTTATTGTTTATTAAGAGTATTTTTCGGTAGATAGTTGAAGATTAATATTTTTTAAGATAAAGAGATGATTGTAATAAATATAATCTTTTTCAATAAATTTTTTTTATGCAAATAGTTAGGATTTAATCTCTAGTCAAAACTATCTGTATTATACTTTATTAATGACATATGAGTATTTATCAACCATGTCGAGTTTTGTTGGTAGAAAAAGTGATTAGGAGTAAATAATCACTTTAGTCCAAATTGTATACTTAACATTTTATTGGACTTTGCGAGCAAGTTATTCAAATTAGGCCATTAAGCATTAGCACCAATGTCTAGCTAGTTCTTGAGTCTATAAAAGAGAAAAAAAAAAAAAAAGCTTCACATTAGAAGGAAAAAGGGTAATTAGAATTTTTTTAAAAAAAACATCAAGGATTAAAACTTAATTACAATAAAATTTGAGACATAAATAATGATTTATCTGTTTTACCAATGATCTAATAAGAAAAGAGTTGAAAGAAAAGAGAAAATAGTATAAATGAGGTAAGAATATAATACAATAGCTATCATTTTTTAATATCTTATATATTATATAATTGGTTTAATGGATTAATGTTTTAGTGCACATTGTATGTCGTAAATCATGATGTCCCACACCCCCACGATTACAACCTGATGCTGATATGCCTCATGGACTTTTTTTATATATATGCAGTTTTTGGCCGGTCTTTTGTGACAAAAATCAGATCAAACCGTATTCTTCATTACTATTATTAGCTAAATTGCATATTATTTTTTTATATGCATTAAAGATATTTTTTATTGGACAAGTGGCCAATAGCCCACATGATTATGTAGCCTTTAAGGTTTGAGAGTTAGAGGTCGAATCTTGGCCGTGATGCTTTAGATTAAGATATTGATGGGAGTTAGTTTAGGTTGAGTGTGTGTCTATAGTTTAAGAATGAGTACATGTGTATTTGTCGAAAAAAAAATATTCTTTATTGACAATCGGAGAATAATCTCTTCGATATAAAAAAACCATTGAAATGAATACAGTCTCTCAATAAAATACTTTTTATAAGTATGATAAGATTCAAATACCTATTAATATACCTAATTAAAAAACTTAAATATCTATTAAATATGTCGAACTATTTGTTACTTAAATTGCATATTATTATTATTATTATTATTATTATTATTATTATTATTATGGAATGTGGGCATTGTTTTTTTGGGTAATTGAATTGCACACGAGTGTTGCGTGTGAATGAGACCCAAATGGATGAGGGTTTGAGAGGCAATTTCTGACGACCACCGTGTTGGCGTTTTGTTTTATGTGCACTCTCCAATAACACATTTTTTATTCGATTAATAAATAAATCAAATTGAATTTAGGAGTAGTTCTCTAAAACTATATACATGTCACCAATTTAATTTCAATGGAAATTAAACGGATCTCATTCTTTCATGAATTTCGCGTGCGTTGCTTTTTTAATAATAACCATTTCCCTTTTAGATTATAAGAATATACACAAAATATAAGATGCTTTTATTATTTTTTCTTAACTTTAGTCTCATTTATAAAAGTAACCCATTATGATTATCTAAGATAGTAGATTATATTTATTTTGGGATAAATAAAATTGTAAGAAAATAATTAAATTTTAAAAAATTAATGTAATAACTATTTTTTTTAATCTATAATCTATGTAAAAAATAGATAGGTGTTTATATTATGAAATAGAGAAAGCAATAGGTAAGAATTATTTTTAAAAAAATTAAGAGAAAAAAGATAATGATTTTGTATTTCCTCTTATCTTTTTTATAAGAAATAAAAAATGATTTTTTTCGTCATAATTATAAAAAAATATGATACTTTTTTTGGATATAATTGTTAAGAAAAGTTAAAAGTTTTTTTATATAAGTAGATGCATTAACTACTTCCTCTATTTTATAATGAGTATTGTTTTAGATGATTTTTTTTTTCAAAATGATAATCGCTTTATATTTTCAATGAATTATTAAATGTTATTTTCTCAATTCTACCCTTATAAAATAACTAACGTCAATTAGAAATATGATTAGAAAATTAATGTGTTAATCATTAATGGTGCTATTTTAGTAAAATTACTCTACTCATTATGTTATTTATTGCATTTTTTAATTTTCGTGAAATAACTTTAAATGAGTGTCATTTTGAACGGAGGGAGTACACAAAAAAATTAGTAACTTTTCACATCATTAATTAAAAACAATATCATTTATTACTCTCTCTTGTCTATAAGTTATACTGCCTCTGGATTAATATATAAACAAAAATTAACTAACTTACACATATTAAGGAAACTAGTTAATTAGTTGTATTTAATTTTCTTGATTTCATGTAAAAGTTAAACTTCAATTACTAAAATAACCTCTACCATATTTATTGCAAGATAGAAGTAATGACATTGAATAAATGATAGATTAGGAATAATTCCATTAAATATGAGAGAATTTGTTGAAATTTGTTTATATTTTAAACCAAGAAACAAGAGAACTTTTTTGTTTATATTTGAGTTCAGAGGTAGTATTGTTTTAACTTTCTACACACAGATTAAGAAAATAATAATTATGTCAAGTTTTATTATCTTTTAGACTAAAATATCCTCATTAGGATTTTTCAATTTTGTACAATTTTGCACATGTTAAAAAAGACGGAATTAGAAATTTTGTATAGGAGATAACGAAGAATTAATGAGATTTATGTTTACTATGAATTAAATGTTTTGCTTTTGAATAAAAACTTGTAATGTAAGGTTGCTAGTTGAGTTGCTTAACAAATATTTTATAATATTTTGGTAGGTCCTGCATTTACAGATCACTCTTTCAATTTAAGCAACTCTTACACTACAATGCAAGATTCTTATTAAGCAACTCACATGGGTCTCACGCATACCCCACAATACAAGATTCTTACACTACAATTTTTTTTTTAGGTCCCACTTCTCCTTCAAGCAACCCTTAGTCTTGGTTGCTTATTTAAGCAACTCAACTAAGCAAACAAAGCCATGTCAGCAAGTTGCAATAAGAAGTTTCTTGCTATGGGCGGTTGCTTAGCACAAACACACCATCTAAGCAATCTCATTGTACATAGTCTTACATTTTTAACATGTGCAATATTGCACAACATAAAAAAAACACACATATTAATATACATTGGAAACACAAGCTTTGCATAGATTCACGGAGGAGCATTAAATCAAAATTTGAATAATACTACTCCCTTTGTTCCTTTTTATGTGTCTTCCTCGTTTTGAAAAAAAAATGTTTATTTTTATGTGTCTCTTTAAGAAGTAAATAGAACATTTATAGGAGGAGGATTGTCACACCCTTATAAACTCAACAATGGTCATATCACTGGTCGATATGAGACTTCTAACATGCCCCATCACGCCTAGCACTACACCGTTGGAGCGTGGACAAACACGGGTGGACAAACAAATGGGTGGCCCAACAATACGAGACTAACAAACATCCAACAACACACCCAACAACATGTAGGCCCAACAAACGGATCTAGGATAGGCTTTGATACCATCTTACAATTTGGATGTGGGCCTAACTCAATCCCAAAAGCTAGCTTATAGGAGGAAGATTGTCACACCCTTATAAACTCAACAATGGTCATATCACTAGCCGATGTGGGACTTCTAACAAGCTTCACATAGATTCACGGAGCATTAAATCAAAAGTTGAATAATACTACTCCCTCCGTTCATTGTTACGTGTCTTCCTCGTTTTGAAACAAAAATTGTTCTTTTTTATGTGTCTCTTTAAGAAGTGAAGAGAGCATTTATAGCTTTTTTTCTATTATACTCTTTTTATTTATTACTACATTCACCAAATAGTGAATAATTAATGGTTTCAAAGTTTTAACAAGAGTATAAAAGAGAATTACCTCATAATTTTGACAACAACAAAAACATTAATCAACTTTTTTAATATGTGTGATTTATATTTAAAAGACACATAAAAAGAAATGAATGGAGTATGTGAGAACAAATGTGATTAATTAAATTGACACATACATTACCTGGGATGTATCTCTTATTTTTTTTTTTTTTTTTTTTATTATTTTAGTAACTAATAGTTATCGAATAAACTTTAAAGTTAAATGTTGATTTTGGTTTATCAATTTATTTTTTTGTTAAATTTTATAAAAATTAATTATTTTTTTAATCTATATAAAATCTTTTAAAGTAATTATTGTTTTTGAATGAAGGAAATAAATATAAAATTTATTTTTTATTATGATGTTTTATTGGCACGTGCGGAGTCAAGAGTATGGTTAGAAGGTAGAACGAATGTGACAGTGTTCTTTGATTAGGGGACAGTATTTAGTCTTACGATGCAATTAATTAATCTAACAGCTTAAACTGCATATAAATCCTTCTTAACCTTATTTCACTATTCACACTAACCCTGTCCCTATGTTTGATTGATAAAAAAAAATAAGGAAAAAAAAATATGAATAACAATATATTTCTTTTGTTTGGTTAAAATGAAATTAAATAGAAAAAAAATTAACTTATAAATTTTTTTGAAAAATTGCTTTTCTTCTTATTTTTCTCCTCTTATAATTTTCTTCTATTTTATTTATTTTCTCTTTACTTTTATTTTACAAAACACATGATAAACGCGACTCTAACCCCCCTTATCACACTGTAATTTAGAAAGTACTAGTACGAACAACATACTACTCAGGGTGAATTTATTTCTCTATCTATTGTGATTCTTATTTAATTATTCTATGTTAAATAGTACCCCGAGGGCTACAATAAATATATCTTTGTAAATGATTGGAGTTACTATAAACAACATTTATTAAGTAAACTTTAAGTTTCGAAAGATTAAAATCTATTATTTTCAATAAAATATTATTATTTTTGTAATCTTATCTAGTGTCCTTAGGGCACTATTTATCATTTTCCTTATTTTAATAATATTTAAATATTGATATTTTAATTTTATTAGTTGAAAAATATACTTTTAAAATTAAAATAATTAAAAGAGAGTGGTAATAGATATTTAGATATTTTGAAATAAAAATAATCCCTTCTTTTATTAAATGAAAAGCTAAATATATTTTATAATTTGAAAATATAAAAAATTAATATAATAAGTTTTTTAATAAAATAAATTAAAGATGTTGTAATTATAATTTCGGATGAGGTGTTTGTTTTGGTCTAAAAGGTGTGTGGAGGGATTAAGGTTGTATCAATTCACATTATATTAAGTATGACAGAGATTGACACAACAATTTTGTGAATTTCACTTGTTAAATTAAACTCATAAAATTATTATATCCATCTCTCACATATTTGACATCAAGTGTACTTAAGAGAATCTCAACCTCTATAGAGGAGAGTTATGATCAACAAGAAGGATTTTCTTTGATATGACAGAAAATCTAAAAGTAAAAAAAATCCTTCTTGTTGGTAAAAAAAGAAAATCCTGATATAGGCCATTCCGATTCAATCAGCTATCAAGTTGATAAAAAGTTTTCCCATATTTTTTT
This sequence comes from Cyamopsis tetragonoloba, assembly GCA_037177725.1. NCBI lineage: Eukaryota > Viridiplantae > Streptophyta > Magnoliopsida > Fabales > Fabaceae > Cyamopsis > Cyamopsis tetragonoloba. Next base: position 37,703,127 of record CM074120.1, on the reverse strand, counting down.
ATAAATAACATGGCTACTTATTTCCAGTATAAAAAAACATGGCTACTTATTTCCTTATGTGTTTTGTGGGTTTTCATTTTTTTGGTAAACCTTATGCGTTTTGTGGTTGGACTCAAACATAGGCCTTTTCTGGGCTGTCGGTCTTCTCCATCGTTTTTTTTGGTAAGAGGGATTGAGACCACCTAATTTTAGAAATTCCACTATCCTTTTATATATAAGAATCATAAATTTATATACTAAAAAGGATGGTGCCACTCCCAATAAAGATGGTGCTAATCTCATTCACCTTTTTTCTGTCTTTTGGGCTTCTTACCCACCTAATTGCTAAAAATAATAATAATTATGTTATGTGAGTATATTTTTATTTTCATAAAGTAATGGCGAGATCTTAGTGAAATCTTGATATCTGTCTCACTTCTGGTAGACTGTTGTCCAAATAAAAAAAAAAAACTTCTATTAGACTTTATTTGCTGATTAGCTTGGAACTCCCTAGCCAAGAGAATTATAATTTTGTACTTTTCCTTTATTTCCTTTCATTCTACCAAAGAAATAAGTAATTTTCGATATTATTATGTCTAAGTTTGCAAAATTACATTTAACAAAAAAACACTTCTTAAAATATACTCTCTTTGAAATGAACACTATAAGAAAAAAATAATTAATTTACACGTACTAAAAAAAATTAGTTAGACATATTTAATATTCTTAATTTCATATAAAAAATTATTTTATTTATTAAAATAATCTTTACTATATATATATATTTTTAATTTAAAGGTTGAATAGTCTATTAAAATATATATACTTTAAAAATAATAAGACTAAATGAGGTTTCAGTAGTTAAAAATTGTTTCTAATTTTATCTAAGAAACTTGATATTTTATTTGTTTATAATTTATTAGAAAGAGAATAGCAATTTATGAGAAAAGAAAGAAAAGAAAAACATGAATGTAATCAAATGTGCTCTAAAATTGTTCGGTAAGGTCGGCACTTCGACAAAGACGTATAAGTATGAATGTATGATATATATCTAATTTTTAGTATTTTCTTTGGTACATTTGTTATTTAAGGTTTTAGCACATATATTAAGAAAATATTGATTATAAGATATTTTATCATGTTATTGACTATATTACTCTTATTTATATAATTAATCATCATTTGTTACTCCTCTAATATTCTATCACCTGTCTATATTAAATGAGAGATTTAGTTGACAACAATGAATTAAATAAGCCTTAAAAATATAAAGGGTAATTTACACCTACCTCTCATATTTTTAAACATAACATAAACCTCCCATAAACTTTTGGATGTATCATTATTTTTTTAAAGGGATTAGCACCATGTTTATTAGGAGTGACACCATCTTTTTTATATATAAATTTATCATTTTTATACATAAAAAAATAAAAAAATAGTAAAATTTTCAAAATTGAATAGTCTCAGTCTCTCCCAATTTTTTTTTATTTAAAATATGCTCTAATATTATCAACACAATTGGTAATCACGCGAGAATATACAACTGTGATGTGTCTGTGAGTGTGGTGTACTTTCGTATTAATAATAAATAAATAATAATAATAATAACAAACGTGCTCTAAAACCAGACAAGATTTCATGAGAAAAATGGAGACGGTGAAGGTTCAAGTGGTAGAATAGATTATTGGAGTTGATAGCAGTAGCACAATTACGTTAATCGAACTGAGAACGCACCACATTCAGAATTTTAGATAAAGTCAACTTGCACGCTTCTCAATTTTCACACGCAGATCCTTTCAGATCACATCTTTTTCCACAAGCAACCTTCTTCGGTTTTTCCTTCTTTTCAATCACTCATATTCATCTTCAAAGTCGCAAAACAACAACAATCTTTCTCGTTTTTCATTCTAAAAAGACAATTATGGAAGCAAATTCGATTGCCAATGAGCGAATTGCGAGAATCGCCAACCACCTCCTCCCTCCCAACCTGAAGGTTCGATTATTTCCTCTTTCTCTCGCAATACGAATAGCATAATTATTTCTATTAAACAGATGAAGTATGTATCTTAACAACAACATCATTCGATTTTTGATGTATTTGAGCGAAATCATTCCGCACTGTATTAAGAATATCATCATTCGATTTTTGATATATTTGAGCGAAATCATTCAGCACTGTTTGATTGAGAATAGCATCATTGGATTTTTTATGTATTTCAACAGATCAAGGATGATTCGTGCTTGATATGTGCCAATTGCCGTGCAAAAGGTGGTGCTGCAGGATTCAAGGTGGCAATTCTAGGTGCTGCTGGAGGAATAGGTCAGCCTCTAGCCATGTTGATGAAGATGAACCCTCTGGTTTCACTTCTTCATCTCTATGATGTTGTTAATACCCCTGGTGTTACTTCTGATATCAGTCACATGGATACTGGTGCTGTTGTAAGTTCCTTAATTCCTTGGTTGGTTTTCAGAAAAACCTAGCAAAACCTAGATACATGTGCTTATTTCTTGTCCTGAATTTTATAGAAAGTAATAAAACTTGCTGAGTGAATTCTGATGGGTTGGTTTACCTTTTTGCCACTATCTGGATTTGTAAAATTAAGTTAATTCACATCAAGGTTTCAAATTGCAATCTGTTCCGCATTATCACGTTTCTGGTTTTGGTTGTCATTGAAAAATGAAACCGAATCAAATTGTGATTGTAGTCTGCAATGACTACATTTGATCACATGTGATCTGACACCACGTGACCTTAACAGCAATTTAAAACCTTAAGTTTAATTTGCATTTCCATTTGCTTTTTTCGTAAACAATTAAATTACTATATTTTCTCGATTATTTCCAAGATTTCCTAAACAAATTTCAGAAAATATGAAACTAAATGAAAACAAGACAGGTATCAAATTTGAAATTATTTACCACAACAGAAAATAAAAATACAAACGAATCAAGCCTTTAATTTTCAATTCAATTTGTTCGCCTTCTGGCAATGACTAAAAGCTTTTGTACTTAGGTTCGAGGATTTTTGGGGCAGCAGCAACTTGAGGATGCTCTTATAGGCATGGATTTGGTAATCATTCCTGCTGGTGTTCCCCGCAAGCCTGGAATGACAAGAGATGATCTCTTCAATATAAATGCTGGAATTGTTAAAACACTATGTGAAGCGATTGCAAAGTGTTGTCCAAAAGCTATTGTCAACTTGATAAGCAATCCGGTTAACTCCACGGTCCCAATCGCAGCTGAAGTTTTCAAAAGAGCTGGTACTTATGATCCCAAGAGACTTTTGGGAGTGACAATGCTTGATGTTGTTAGAGCCAATACGTTTGTGGTATGTGTAACTAGTCTCAAAATTAGTATATGCAGCTTCTCATAGTTACTGGATAATTAGTATAATGATATGACATTTTCGACTTCATCCTAATGAAAATCTTCAATGCACAATTGCTGTTGTTTAAGCTTTTGACAAACCATTCTTTTGCATATTGCTTAACAATGACAAGTTGACAATCTTTGATGGTATACTCAATGAATTAAAACTTTGGATGAGTTGAGCTGAGCTAATGGTATTTTGTCTTAATCTTTTGTATTATGCATGGATAAACAACTACATTTTTGAGTGTATTTTTTTTTTTTTTAATTATATGTATTTTTGGAGTGGTGTAGTTCTATCATTGATATTATATGCAAAGTGCAATAAATTCCTTTCTACTCGAGTAGTTTACATTTTTGACTCAAAGGAAATTAATGCAATCTGAGTTACTTATATGCTGTCTCTTTCATCCTGATATACTCTTAATACTAAGGTGTATGCTACTAGGAAGGGGATGGGAAAAAAAGGATCAAAACATATAGGTAAGGAGAGCAAAATGCAAAAAACAGAACATTCACGCTGATAGTTTTGAGAATAACTGCATAGCCAAATGCTGGATTGGCAATGAGTAGTAGCAGGAGGGAAATCAGTTGGGGGGAATGAGAATATAACTGGAAAGGATAGGAAGTGTAAGGCTAGGCAGAAATTGAGTAAGAAAGCATAGGAGATTTGCAGGTCCCTTGAGGAACCTGTGACTTTTTCTTTTATCATGAATTTTCTTTCTGTTATTTTGCATTACAGAGAGTGATAGTGAGTGAAGCAATCCATAATCCTCCTTTTTGATAGTCATATATCAATTTCAGAAGATGGAAATCTGGTTTTGTGAATGCAATAATGCTGCATAGTTCTAGTTTCTATCACATCCATTTAATCATCTTCACTCTCTGGATTCTATAACATTGCTTATTGAAGTCTGGATACCATAAAACTTCTATGCTTGTAGCTCTCTTGTGTTGTTTCCTGATTCGGTCTGTAATTATTTGATCTGATTGTTGGAGTTGCGCTTCATTCATTTTTACCTGTTGGGCATAACTTGCAGGCTGAAGTTCTGGGTGTTGATCCAAGGGATTTGGATGTCCCTGTTGTTGGGGGACATGCAGGAATCACAATTTTGCCTCTTCTTTCCCAGGTCTGCACAATCACTACTACTAATTCTCAGAGTTGCCATATTTGATTTTGAATTAATACTCTAATACTGTTACCTGACAAAGTTATCCAATTATCAGGTTAAACCTCCTTGCTCTTTTACTGCAAAAGAAATTGAGTACTTGACCAATCGCATACAAAATGGCGGAACTGAAGTTGTTGAGGTGAAATTTTATATTTTCTGTTTTTTTTAATCCAAATATCTGATATTTCTAACTTCAATCTTACTCATTTGTCCTTTACCCATCAACCATGGAAGTCTTGATGATCAATTTATTAGTATTACCTATTCAACTTAATGTGTTTAGTTTCACGTTAGAATGGGTCTAAAGTGGATTCATTTCAACACAACTAAGAGTAGTTTTCACGTTTTGGATCCACGTCTGACCTATCCTAACACGAAATCAAATACACATTTAGATGATATCCGACTATTTAAGTGTGAGATAACATTGGAGATTTAGAGGCTAACTAGATGCAAACTGACTTATAGATTTAGATGATTCAAATTATAAATGGGAGCAGATGTAAAAATATTCGACATTTTCTTTTCTTGGTGGTTCACGGAATTGCAGTGACACCAAACCCCTGGTCAATATATTGTCCTAGAGGCTTACCTGGGAAATTTTATGAGGAATTCTTTCTTATATACAGGAAAATCATACAATTAAGAAATTGAAGTATGAAAATAATCATTCATATTTCTAGGTGAAATGCATCATTTAGTGCCTATTAGCAGTGACTTCGTGCTATATTCGATTCACCCACTGCTGTAGATTATCAATGACTTGGAAAATTGATTTGTACTATACTACTTGGTTGTAATTTCTGTAGGCCAAAGCTGGAGCTGGTTCTGCTACACTATCAATGGTTAGTAATTTATTTATTTATTTTTAAATATATTTATATATTAATAATCGATGCAGTTACTTCCCTCTTGAAGTTTTCATTCTGTTTTAAAGCATTTGCCCAAAATATTCAAGACAGCTTAAATATTTTGGTTCAAGTAATTGTAATGTGATGCATGTAATGAAGTGCAGGCATATGCTGCTGTTAAATTTGCAGATGCATGCCTTCGTGCGCTGAGAGGAGATGCTGGCATCATTCAATGTGCTTATGTTGATTCACAGGTATATTAAAACCTGTTTTCCTTAATGAGCATTGTAGGGTTGCTATCCTTTTCTCCATTCATATCTTAGGAGACTGCATTATTGTATTGTTGATTCTGATATAGACAAAACTTAGATGTAGTTACTAAAGAAATAAGGTGGAAGGAAATATGATAGGAAAGAAATTTTGAGGAAGGAAAAGTTAGAAATTAAGGGCCAGTTTACTTTGCATTTTTATTTTGTGTTTTCATTTTCTATTTTATGTGTGTATTTAGTTCAAATCAAAGAATGGGAAGGGAAGGACTAAAAAATAGTGTATTTGTTTTTAGCTTACAAGGGAAGATAAAGAGGTTTTACAAAATATTGAAAATATATTATACTTGTTTTGGTTGTTTTCAAAGTTTTCTATACAAATCTTCAAAAACAGAAAATAAAATGAGAACAAGGTAATAGTTTTGTATTGCAATTACTCATAAAAATAGCAAATAAAAACAGAAAATGTGATACAAAGTAGACATGCCGTAACATTTTCTTTTCATTTTCTCTCGAAGCAAACAAATGAAGTTACATTGTTATCCGTGTTTTTCTGTCCTTCCAATTTAAGTGTTGTTTTTCAATTAGAGTTGGAGTTTCACTTTGGTAACTTGCGCTCACACCTCGAGTCTGGCCTAATAAACTTGACTGCTAAAGGTTGCCACACATTACAGAGGTGAAATTCCAACTTTTATTGTAAAACAACATCTACACCTAAGGAACCTCATTAGTGTTTTTCTTAGAACTAACAAATTCTGTGATAGGTGACTGAACTCCCATTCTTTGCATCAAAAGTACGACTTGGCCGTGGTGGGATTGAGGAAGTTCTTCCTCTTGGTCCCCTTAATGACTATGAGAGGTATGCATTAATTAATCCAAGACATCTTTTTAAAAAAACGAATTCCCTATTCAAATTTGGTGAAACTGAAAAATAGTGTTTGTCTACTTTAATTATATTTCGACAGGGAAAGTTTGGAGAAGGCTAAGAAAGAGTTAGCAGCAAGCATAGAGAAGGGCATTTCTTTCGTCAGAAAATGAGAAATTGAATGATTATAGACTTTGAAAATCAATAGTGGAATTGTGCTGAGTCCCTTGTGAGATCACAATTTTTGTATGAATTATGTCAATATGTATGAATATCTCTTTCGAAGAGTGTAACAGATGATGTTCTATGCATCATCAAACCCTTAGCTATTGTTGGGTACAGTGGAAGAAAAAACAAAAGGAAAGAAATATACATACCAATGCAATTTCTTTTGTTTGATTTCAGAGAAAATAAGAGAACATAAGTAAAGTTGACTTTCAGAAAAAATAAAATAAAAAAATCTGTTGTCTCATTTTCGTTTCTCTATATTTTACATCTTTCCTTCCATTTTTTTCTCAACCAAACAATAGGTTAAGCTGTACTAGAAACGTGTAATGCCCATAATAACATATTCCAATTATTAGTCTCATTACTATTACTATTTACTATTTTACTATTACTATAAAAGTAAGCCCACGGGCTTGAAATATAAGGTTGAAACCGTTAAAAATTAATAGTGATATTTTATCTTTTGACTCGTAGAATTGTTGCCTGCTTGAGCATGATTATAACTTTACAAGGAGTAGTGTTATTGACATGTTTACTATTTTTTTAGGACGACTATTGACATGTTTACTGAATAGTGAGATTTTCCTTTGATTAAGAGGACTTGTTTATTTTTGGCGAAAGTGTGTGAAGAAAATGTGAAATAAAGTTATTATTCTTGAAAGAAATATTTGAAGACAGAATTTAGAATGTTGGCTTAATTGTACTTTTAATTTCTTAATTTTGTTAACGGTATGATTTTGGTCCTTTAATTTTTAATTGTGTGATTTTCATTTTCAGAATTTTTTATTTTTTAATTGTACGATTTTAGTTCTTTCCATCTCTCGATTAAGAATCCAATTGTTGTGTTCAAACTCATATAATCAACTGAGTGAGAGAATCAAAATTATGTAATTAAAAAGTTGAAGGATAAAAATAGTATAATTGAAGAAGTTTATGGACTAAAATTGCACATTTAAAAGTTAATTATATAAGTTTGACCGCATTGACCGTTAGGTTCTTAATAGAAGATAGAGAAAATGACAAAAAATACACAATCAAAAATGTTTGGGATCAAAATTTCACAATTAAAAGTTGAGGGATTGAAATCACACCATTGACAAAACTAAGCCACTAAAAATATAATTAAGTCTAGAAAGTATAATAGTCAATATATTGTCATACAACTACTAGTGTAAAGTGTTTACCCAAAAAAAAAAAAAGAAAAAAGCTACTAATGTAGAGAGAGATTGAATGAATTAATAGGTTAAATAGTCTTTTGACACAGGACGTTTTAGTCCATAACTTAGGAGAATAAGCAATTTAGTCTTTGACTTGGTCTTTCGTAAGGTATTTTAGTCCCAAAACATTATATGGCCTTTATAGATTGACAGGGTGACATGTTAAATGCCATGTGAGTCCCTCATAATTGATTAATTAATCCATTAAGACTTTCAGATCTACTAATTTCAGTCCTAGAATGACATTAATCAAATAATATATATGTTGTTCCAGAAAATAGTATTAATTGAACTTGTCATTTTGGGAGTTGAAACTTTTTGATCTGAAAGCCTTAATTGATTAATTTAGTCTTAATTAATCAATTAAGAGAGGTCTCACATGACACTTAACGTGTTACGTGATCAATCCACAATGGTCAAATAATGTAGGGGCTAGAACACCCTACAAAAGACAAAGATAAGGACTAAATTTTCTACTATCCTAAGTTAAAAAATAAAATGCTCGATGAATTACAAATCAGGAATCATGTTAAGAGGTTTAATCTCTCTGGTGCATACCAAGAAGAAGTTTAGAATAAAAAGTTTAACGTGTTTTATGTTTAGAGTAAATTGCAATAACTTCCCTTGAGGTTTAGCAAAATTGCACTCCACTCCAAACTTCATCAAAATTAGCACTTCACCCCATTCCTTTAACCGTTGACGGTTGATTGCTGACCTAGCTAACGTTTTTGTCATTCTCATCTATCACATCTATAAAGATGTCCATTTGTTAACTTTAAAAACTATTTTTAAGGCCGATGTAACAAATTGGTAAGGCAAAAACGTTAGTTAACTGCTATACTGCTAACATTTTTGTCATGTCAATTTGTCACATATGCAAATTCTGGACCGTCCATTAACATTAAAAAATTATTTTTAATACTTATATGATAGATTGACGGGCCAAAAATGCTAGTTAACGGACCAAAATGGGGTGGAGTGCTAATTTTGATGAAGTTTGCGGTAGAGTGCAATTTCCCCAAACCTCAAGGGGGTTATTGCAAATTACCCTTATGTTTATTATACAATACAATAAATACTTTGAATTTTAATAATATTTTTTAATTTAAATATTTTTTTCCGGTTTTTTTGACAAGTGTTCATGAATACACAATTAAAAAAATGTTTTTATGATAAAAAAAACATTAATAAATACTTTAAATTACCATAAAAATTAAATATTAAATATTATTTTAAAATTTGAAATAATAAATACCTTTATTTATAATAGAAATGTTTTTATTTTTATTTTCTTATTGAGTGCTTATGGGTAAGCATTATGAAATCATATGTAAAATTACAAAGATTAACAAGAATTAGGGTTGAAAATGAACCGAATTAACTCGAAGAATTCGACATCAATTCCTTAATTAGTTCGATAAGTTTGGTTCATGAATCAATGAGCTGAACTTGAGTCAAACATAGTTGGACTCATTTGGTTAATGAACTAGCTCGATAAATAAATTAAATAATAAATACATATATAATAAACTTACATTTATTTTTTAAAAAATTAACTTTACAATTTGTTTTGTTTTAGTGACAATTTTTAAAAATAATTTTTTTAATAATATTTTTACATTTATTCTATAATAGAAAGAAAATAAACAATAAAATTAGAAAATCTGAAATTGAAGAAAATTCAACTCAATTCGACTCAATTTTAGCCCTATTTAAACCCTAAAATTTATATTGTTTAAATGATCAACATCAACTGCATCATCTGCAATTTTTTATGACTACCGGTGAATTGATGATCCAGTTGCACATTTCGACGAGAAGGAAATGGTCAGATTTAATTAATAAAATCTACTATGGTACTGTCTGCGATAATAAATGAAGTCAAAATTAAAAGAGAGTCTCAGTAATAATTAATGAGATGGAACAATTACAAAACCCCGATTTTGTGGGCAACCTCAAATAATCAATTAATACTCCAGCTACTATTTGGACTTGTCAGATGCTTTAATTGCACAATACTTAGGGAAAAAAATAGTAATTAATTTATTAAATTTGTCTAAAAAAAATTCTTTTTCAATTAAATTCTCAATATAAATATACTAATAAATATTTAAATTAATTAATATATCTTTCTCTTTCTTAATTTATTATCTTTCTCACTTCATTATTAATTAAATCTTTAAAAATTGTAGAAGGATAAAAAGGAAAAACATGCATTAATGAGTTAGTTAGTGACTTATATTAAGGACAAAAAATTTCTTCTAAAATATGACCTATATATAGGACCGGAGGGAGTAAAAGACAGAAAAGTTGCAATATGAGAAATTAATACAATCAATTAAAAGTTGAGAATTTATTTAAAATTTGTTATTATTATTTTAATATGATTAAAATTTCTAATTGGTTATGTTTAAGAATAAAATATTAAGTTTAATTTATACTTATATGAGAATTATTTACTAAAATAAATTGTTATTTATTAATTTTTTTTCTTTCATTAGATTAATTAATCCATCTTTGTATACAAATTTAAATTTAATGTCCCTAAATTATGTCTTATTTATATTCTCACGAATAAAATATGATTATATCGTTAACAATATTCAACTCATTTTTAACATTTAATTTTTAAATAAATTTTTTTAATAATGTGACAGCATTCTATTTGAGAACACGAATAAGAATATAATTTGAAGACACTAGATTTGAATCTTTAATATACACATTGTATAACAGAACTATCCATTAACATAGTTAAATTGATACTATGTATCAAATATTATACTACTCCCTTCGGTCCATAATAAGTGTCACATTTGAGTGTTTCACACAGATTAAAAAATGCATTTAGTTGTCTTAATTTTATAAAAAGTAATACTCCCTACGTCCCTATATATAAGACCCTTTAAAAAAAGGCACACAAATTAAAAAAATTAGCTAAATCTAGATAAATCCATTAAATTTGTGTCTAATCTCTTCAATTATTTCAACTAATAAATGTTTCTCTCTCTATTTTGCTACTTTTCTTCAATTATTATAAGAGAGGGAGTTCTCTCTCATTAACTTATTATACTCATTGCCTTGGAACCACACAAAAATGATTAAGAAAATAATAAATATACACAAATTTTCAAAGAGGTTCTTATAAAAAGGGACAAAAAGTAGTGTGTGTATGCGAGATGATGCAGTGGCAGTGTGAATGCTGGAATCTATGCTGATGAAGGAAGATCACAGAGAGGAGAAGTATCATCTTTGTCACCCCCCCCCCCTCAAGCTAGTGGTGGAGTAGATATTCAAAACACCTAGCTTGGACAAGAAATAGTTGAAGATCCAAGGCAGGAGAGGCTTTGTGAAGAAATCAGCAACCTGATGTGAAGTGGAAATTGGAAGTAAACGCATGAGCCCAGCAAGTAATTTCTCACGCACCAAGTGACAATTAATCTTCAAGTGTTTAGTGCGCTCATGGAACACCGGATTTTGAGCAATGTATAGAGCACTGTCACTGTCACAATAGAGCACAGGTGATCTAACAGCAACCAAATGAAGATCATTGAGCAGATATTGTATCCACTGCAGCTCACATACAGCAGATCCAAGGGCTCAATATTCTGCTTCTGCAGATGAACGAGCAATGGTGACTTGTTTCTTGGAGTGTCAGCTAAAAACAGAATCCAGATACAGAGCGACGAGTGTCAAGACATCGAGCCCAGTCTGCATCAGAAAAATCTCTAATATGCAAAAAATTATCCCGAGGAAAGAAGAGACCAAGGCCTGGTGATTGCTTAAGGTAGCGAAGGATGCGGATTGCGGATTGATGATGAACCACAGAAGGAGAACTCATAAACTGACTACTCATAAACTGACTGATTTGCTGAGTTGCATACATAATATCAGGCCTTGTTGAAGTTAGATAAATGAGGCGGCCAACCAACCTGCGATAGGAGGAAACATCAGCAACGAGAGCACCAGAATCCTGTTTGAGCTTCACAGCAGGATCTAAAGGGGTGCTCGCGGGTTTACAATCCAAAAGACCTGCATCTCGAATTAACTCAAGACAATACTTGCGTTGACATATGGAGTTCCCTGCTGCTGAATGAGCAATTTCAAGGCCTAAAAAATATTTGACAATTCCCAAATCTTTGATGCCAAAGGCTGAGTGTAGCTGCTGTTTAATGAAAAACAAAGCTGATAGAGATGTGCCAAAGAGTAGGATATCATCAACGTATACTAAAAGACCAATGAAATCAGATGTATGGTAACGAAGAAACAAGGTGGAATTTGCTGCTACCTGAGAAAAACCATGATGAAGAAGAAACTTGGACAGTTTCTCATACCACTGACGACTTGCCTGCTTAAGGCCGTAGATAGATTTGCGCAGCTTGCAGACTTGGTGTGGCAACGTGGGTTTCATACCAGGTGGAAGCTTCATATAAATGGTTTCTTGTAAGTCTCCATGAAGAAACCAGTTATTAGAAGCAGCAAGAGCTATAATGATGCGAATTGTGGGAAGTTTAGCCACGGGAGAAAAAGTGTCTAGATAATCAAGGCCTTCTACTTGATGATAACCTTTAGCAACTAGCCGAGCCTTGTAACGCTCAATGCTGCCATCTGCTTTACGTTTATTCTTGAAAACCCACTTGTTACCAATGGGAATAGCACCAACAGGCAGCTGGACCAAGGACCAAGTGCCATTAGCCTCCAAAGCAGATATCTCAACAGCCATTGCCTTTCTCCAACAATCAAATTTGCTGGCCTCTGTGTAAGAGGTAGGTTCCCTGTCTTGACTAATAGTGGAGCTAAAAGCAGCATGTTTAGACGAAAGATGTGAAAAGGAAATGAAAGAAGAGATCGGGTAGGGCTTACCAGATTGGTCCTGCTGAAATGCCACTGATGAATTACACTGATATTCTGCCAAGTGAGGAGGGGGGCGCTTAACACGAGTGGATCTGCGTATGGGACAAGGAACCTCAGCTAACTGAGAAGGATCAGAAGAAATGGGAGAAGTAGGAGATATATCAGGCTGATGAGTATGTTCAACAGGTGGAGAAGGATCTAAAGATGATGTATCAGATGTAGAAGCAGTGGGAACATCAAGAACATTTGGGCAAGAGGAGTCTAAAGAGCCTAAGTCTGAGGAAGAAGGAGGTAAGGTATGAACTGGAATAGAAACTGAAGGTGTGGAAAGCTGTTTGGCATCAAGAATGCAGATAGGAGCAGGGAAATCAGGAGAGTGGTGGTAGGGAAAAATGAACTCTTCAAAGAGAACAAGACGTGAAAGGGAAAGCTGTTTAGTGTGAAGATTATACACCAGAAAACCTTTAGTTCCTGACTTATATCCAACAAACACACACTTATGACTTCTGTAATCAAACTTGGAACGATTCTGTGTATGAGTTGATATGTAACAAAGACAACCAAAAACACGCAAGTTAGAGAAATCAGGTTTGTGACCAAGAATTTTTTCATATGGAGACTGATTGTTTAAAAGAGGAGTAGGCATCCTATTGATAAGGTACACAACATGTGCAGCTGCCAATCCCCAAAACTGTTTTGGCAGCTTAGCCTGAAACAATAATGCACGAGCCATGTTTAAAATATGTTGGTGGCGTCTCTCAACCCGAGAATTCTGCTGTGGAGTTTCCACGCAGGATGTTTGGTGAATGATTCCATGTTGATTATAGAGAGAAGATAACAGAAATTCAGTTCCATTGTCTGTGCGTATAGCTTTAACAGTGGAATCGAATTGTGTTTTCACCATGGAAATAAAATTTGTTAAGTGCAATTTTGTTTCAGATTTGTGTTTAAGAAAAATTATCCAAGTGTGCCTACTAAAGTCATCCACAATAGTGAGAAAATAGCGTTGTTGTTGAAACGTTGGTACACGATATGGTCCCCAAACATCTAGATGTAAAAGATCAAAAGGATGGGCAGCAGTACTCATACTCAAGGAAAAAGGCAATTTCTTTTGCTTTGCAAAATGACATATATCACAAATGTGTCATTTATTACAATTTGTCAAAGATGGATACAAGTCAGAAATTAAACGCATTCTGGAATGAGATATGTGTCCAAGCCTAAAATGCCAAAGGGCACTAGAAGGAAAAACAAAATCTGTAACATAATTAGCTTGGGAAAAAGTATTGGAAGACTGGTTCTGAGAGGAAGATCCTTGGAGAATGTATAATCCATCATGCATTTTAGCAGAACTAATCATCCTCAAAGTGTTCAAGTCCTGTATCCAACAATGATCCGGGAAAAGAGTCACAGAACAATGCAAAGATTTAGTTAGTTTAGAAGCCGAAATCAAATTAATAGAAAAATTAGGAATATACAGAACTTGAGAAAGAAGCAAGTCCTTGGAGAAAAGAACACTACCAATGTGGGAGGCAATGGCAACACTTCCATTAGGAAGTCTCACATTGATAGATTTATTTTGAAGAGAGGTATAATTTTGAAAGAAAGACAGATCATAGCATATGTGATCTGTAGCACCGGAATCGATGATCCAAGTGCTGTTAAGGATGCTGCTCTTAATAGAAAAAAGATAAGAATTACCTGAACAAGAGGCAGAATTGTTCTCGGTAGTAGTAGTCAAGGCAGCTACCTTAGGCTGAGCAGAAGTACCAACAGGATTTGATTGTTGTAGCAAGGCAATAAGTGTCTGATATTGCTCTGAAGTCAATGAGATAGAGTGCTCCGAATCGTCCTTTACTGAAGCTCTATCATCACTTATGGAATCTGAAGTTTCTGTGACAAGGTTATGAGATGAACTGACAGACTTGCCTTTGGATCCATCAGGATAACCATACTTTTTATAGCATACATTCTCAGTGTGACCTGACTTGCCACAATGTGTACAGATCTTGAGTGAGCTTTTGCCGCGGCCATAAGGCTTGCGAGAGTCAGTAGCATTAATGAAGGGGGAAGAATCCTCAGGAAGCTGAGGAGAAAGGCGACGCTCATGCTGAATTACGAGAGAGAACACTTTGTCAATAGTAGGAAAATGATCCATCATCAGAATTTGAGTTCGGACAACATCAAAATCATCATTGAGCCCACCAAGAAATCACATAACATAATCTTCACGGCGATATTGTTTGCCAGCCCTGCTAGATAAACAATTGCACTTTATAGGACAGGTGCAATCTGGAAGAGGACGAAAACTAGCAATCCCATCCCATAGTGTGGTCATCTCAGTGAAATAATCGGTAACAGAATGAGTTCCCTGCTTCAAAGCAGCTAGATCTTGTTGTAATTAATAAATTCAAACTCTATCGCATTGAGAAAATCGTTGTCGCAGAACATCCCAAGCAACGGAAGCTAACTCAGTAGAAGCAATACTCTTAGCAATGGAAGATTCAACAGAGTTGAAAATCCAAGAAAGAACAAGATTGTTACAACGCTCCCAAGAATCAAATGAGGGATCGAAATCCGTAGGTACAGGAAGAGAACCATCAACGAATCGGAATTTATTCTTAAGAATCAGGGCACGACGCATACCTCGAGCCCAGTTGTGATAGTTGTTGGGAGAAAGAAGAGGAGAAACCAGAGGAGAGCATGGATTCTCACCAAGGTGAACGTAATAAATGCTGAGTTGATCAAGTGCAGGGTGTTGATGCGGAAGAACAGGAGTCGTAGCAGTATTGTTAGAAGGAGAAGCGTGACACGCCATGGGAGCAGAAGCGAAGGTTCTGGAATCATACACGAAAGGCTTACTGATACCATAAGAGTGTATTGAAAATGAAGGAAGAATTGAACTTCATTAGATCGAGCATAATGTGCTAAAATGAAAAATACAATGAACTGAGATATATATAGATCTCAGCAAGATGGAAACTGGTAACCGGGAATACAACCGGTAACAAGTAAAATGCATAACAACCGTAACTAACTAGAAAGGAAAGCTAAGGTGCATGTAGTGTGTATGCGAGATGATGCAGTGTGAATGTTGGAATCTATGCTGATGAAGGAAGATCGCAGAGAGGAGAAGTATCATCTTTGTCAGTGTGTGTGGATTTTTCTATCTTATTTATCATATGTATATGTTAATTATGTAAATTGTGAAACTTCTTATCATGAAAATATTTTAAGCCTCGAAAGATTGAAGATCAAGCTTCTACCGTACCCTTGATAGATATTGGAGTGTTGTTTTATGTATGATATATTAGTAAAAAGGAGCAAAACAAGACACTAAGTTAAATGAACAGAATACTTTGGTTCTATAGAAAATTATGGAATTAAAGAGAATAAAACAGAACACAAAGTAGAATTATAATGATTCTGATTGAGTTAATTATTTTCTATTGGCAAAATATTATGTTTCATTTTTTAAAACCTTATATTTTTTATTTGAGCAAACAATATTTTTTAAAAATATTTATTTTTTGAAAATTTATATAATAAAAATATATTTAACATAAATTATATTTATTAGTTATTTTTAAATTATACTTAATAATCATATTTCTTGTAAGAATTTTTAATTTAATAATTCAAAAATATTTTCATGAAATATTAATATGAAAAAAAATCTGTTTTAAAATGATCATATAATTATAATCATAAAAATTAAAAATTGTTTTATTTTTTATTGTTGGCAAATGATATTTAGTGCCTTAATGGCACTATTTAAGGACTCAAATATAGTAAAAATATATTGGAGTGTGTAGTTTTTTATATTCCCGAGAGACGAAACAATATACTTTTATGATTATTTTTTTACTTCTAGTAACCTTAACTAGTACCCTTAGGGCACTGTATATCAAAACCCTTTATTGTTTATGTTGTACGAAGTAAAATGAGGTTATATATGTATTATAAATAACATTTTGTTTATATCTTGTTATATTTTATCACATCCTATGCTCCACCCTATTTTATTTTGCTCGGCTACTAAACGCTACCTAAATGACTTTAAGGATAGCCCAAGACCTAAGGCCCATTTATTTTAACTTAACACAAGCTAAAATAAAATCTTACCTAATCCATATAGCTTATGACCAAAAATACTAAAATTAACAAACTTTGATTCCTGAATTGAAGTTAAAATTCCTAGAACTAAGTTTTCCTTAGACAATCTCCTTGATTGCCTTATATGCTTTCTTCTTCATCATTGGCCTTGTCAAAGGCCCTTCAAGCTTCCCTAAAAGCTTATCTTCTTCATGCTTAATTTCACTTGGAGCTCCAATGATCACATCATTCACCATTTTTTGGAAGCATTAATTAATTCGTCCTCAAATCTAATGAGTCTTCACTTATAATAAAAGGAGACAAATCACTTACATAAAAAATGCAACTAACATCATATATACTCACCAAAAAAATCAATCTTATAGACATTATTGTTGTCGTTTCTTTCAGGCTCTTGAAAATGTCCATCTACTTGGTTGCAACTTTGATCTGTTGGGAAGAATTGATATAGTAGAAGTAGCACTATATATATCTATTTAGCATATGATACAATATTTATCTGAAATAAAATAATTAAAGTTGAGTATAAGGCAATCTCCTTGAATTAAGAATTGTCGATTGTCTTTTCTATTTAACGATTTATATTTTATACAAAAATTAATATTTATTAATTTTATTAATTTAGTTTATTAGATCAAACGGTTTTTAATTTAATTTATGAGATCAAAAAGTGAAAGTACAAACCTCACATTTTGAAATTTTGATAGATTTTCCAGCAAGGTTGTTTGTCTTTTTGGGTGTGATTCATCTCTCTTCTCTTTCAATTTTCATCTTTTACTTTTTATCTTTTTTACTTCATTTTTTGTTTTTTGGTACACACATAATTCCAAGTTTTGAACTGTAAAGCCGCACCGAGGTTCTTTAATTTTGTGTTTGTAACGTTTTGGATTTATATTGCCCTTAGAACAAAAAAGCTTTTCTAGTATATATAGAATATAGATTTTGTCTGATTCTTTTTGGTGTTTTCACTGTGGAGAGCGTCTTTGGTTGAATTCCATGTTCCTTTTTCCAATTGCTCAATCATAGGGCAATAATAATGAATTATGAATTCAAGTTATTCTATATTCCATTGATTTTATAATATAAATTTCTAACCATTTTTTATACGGTGATGTTTACAGTAAAAAAGAAATTGATTTAGCGACCAAATTAAAAAGACGGTTAGTCAATATCTAAATTGATGCCGTTAATCATTTCTATCACGAATTCGATTGTTAAAATATTTAGTAACAAGAAAAGCAAGTTTAATGAACGGTTTCATCGGTTGCTGTACAAACTTTATTTTGGTAGTGGTTTAAGTATGAGAAATTACTCATAAACATTCCCTTGCAAGGTTGCTATGTGTTATAGATTCCCTCCAGCATTAAAAAATTCGATATGGAGAATTATATACACAATGCTCTAGTGAAACTCATCTAGTCAAATAAATCTCACGTGAACATTGTATCTATAGTTATACGACTCACTTTTCTACTAGCTAGAGATAAACTGAACTTGGTTACAATACAAAGAAGCACATTATTGTTGAGAGTAAATTAGACCTAGCTAATCAAAGAACCCTAATTATTTGTACTACCCTACTTGCCACTTTTCCTCGCAATTTGGTGATTGCTCAATTATTCTAGCAAGATCAGTGTGGATTTTTTTATTTGGTAGCTGTACTAGCCGAATTCAACTCGGCCTCGACTCTGCTACCTCAAGCCTTTTCAGCCAACGATTTTAGGTTTGTGGGGCTGGTGGACTAGCCGATCTCAGCCCGGCTTCAACTCTACTACCGCAAGCCTCCTCAGCCAATGACTTCAAGGCTTGTGGGACTGGTGGACTAGCTGATCTCAGTCTGACTTCGACTCTGCTACATCAAGCCTCCTCAGCCAACGACCTCAAGGCTTGTGAGGCTGGTGAACTATCCGATCTCAGCCCGGCCTCACATCGACTGGTTCAGGTCTCCTACCGAAGTTTTAACTTACACAGAGTGCAACTAGTACAACACAGAGGCATGATATCTAGGCACATGATCCGCGACAATCAATCAACACTTAGAGTGACACATAGCAAGGAGCATATCAATCATCATTCAGGCTAAATACTTTCCTAATTTAGAATGAATGTAGACAATAAACCCTCAGGGCTCCGTTTGTATATATAGCCCAGAGACTCTTGTTTGTGAACAAGCTTACGGTAAACACTATAACTCTTATTATTAGGGTTGCATCGAAACACCGCCGTCATTAAGACGCGAAAACTGTGAGTGAACCGTAGCTTAAGGAAAAAACTTGAAGACATTATTTTTGTTAAAAGTAATTAAAATTGAATTTAATTTTTCCGGTGGATCAAAATTCTTATTAATTACTTAGCTTGAATTCGCATTAAAAGTAAATAAGTCTTACATTTTTATTTTACGTACTCACTTATTTTAACAAATCAACTACATTAAAATTAATCTCTTTATCAAATTTAAATTTATAATTAAATAAATAATAACCGTTGATACATCACCGAAACATATCTCATGCCTGTTCATAAGGTAAACAAAAATTCACTATATCTATCTGCTTGCAACGTAGGAGATAAAATCATAGTAATGGATCAGGTACTGAAACTGTGTCCTTGTTTTTCTCTTAGAAAATGGCAGAGGGCAAGGGGTATGTAGAAACATAAATTCAACATTTTTTTTCCTTTGCAAATATAGAATTTTTGGTGATTTTTTTTTTCATTATACATATGCACCAAACATATCATCGAAGTTTGAGAGAATTCTCTCCATTTTCAAATAAAAATAAACAAGATCTTAAATATACAATTTTTTATTTAATATAAAATAATAAAATAAAAATATCAACCATGTAATATGGGCCACAAGATAAAAAAAAAAAACAGAATATATATCTCCATTTCCTTTGAGAAACACCCTAAATTCTGTCTTACTTTGACCACAATGACTTTACTTAATGTGGCTATACATGTGTTCACTACAAATAAATTGTTATTTATTAACATTATTTCTTTTTTCCGTTAGATCAATTATTATTGGTATAAACTTTGTTAAACAAATTTATTTATTAGTATAGTTCTTAAATACCTTTATTAACGGTCTATAAATTGATAGTATATATCAATTATTTATATTAACATATTTATCTGTCAGTAATTATATATTTATTCGTTAGTATAAATATTATTTGTGTATACTAACGAATTAATTTTGTTAGACAGATTAAAATCTATATAACGATAGTTAATCTAACAAAAAAAAATTAATAAATAACAATTTTTTTAATAAATATATTATAAAAGGAATTTTTAAAACAAGAATTGGGTTAGAATCCTCTATATTTGTCTCTCTCAATCTTCTCTCTATTTCTTGTCTAATAGTCTTTCCTTTTGCTGACACTATTTTTCACTATCACTCATGCACTCTTAAAATTTAATGGTTGAAATTCTATGTAAGAAATAGAAACCTCATCCCATTGAATATTAAACTAGAGGATAGAGGATCCACTAATAAAATAATTGAATTGTTTAAGTATGTTAGTAGAATTTTGAATTCTAATTATGCGCATAAAAAAATTTTATTAAAAAATATTATACCGACTTCAACATCTATTTCAATAGAAACAGCTTGAGAATAACTTTGAAAAAAAAAAAAAAAAACAACTCTAGAGGATTCAGTTGTGGTATTAAGGCAAATGGATTGGACATGCAAACTAGCGGTCAATGTTGTTCAAAAACTTTATCGTACGTGGTGCAAAAATATGACAACTCCACTCATAACAAACTATTAATGTTTTTTATTTTTCTTTTGATAATATAAGAAACTAATATTTAGTTGTGTGCATCACGTGCATGCATTTCGTTTCTTGTAACCCTTTCTGAAAGGTAAAATAAAAAATTTGCAGTACATAATTCTCCTTCTTGGGATTATATATCAATGCCAGCTACTATACCCTTCCAAACTGTGGTCCACCACAACACTTATGGCTCATTATTTTGGACATTCAAATTTTTTATCCTTCTCTTCTTTTTTCCCTCTTTTTGTTTGTTTGTTATCATCTACTATATTTCAGAAAGGAAAAAAAAAAAAAAAAGAGAAACTATACTTTTTCCTCTAACAATCTTTTATAGCAATTAGCATAAACAAAAGAGAATAAAAGAGACTAGGAAAGGTGTTCTTAAGACAAACAAAATAAAACAATAACTAAATACATGTTTGTTTTACCTTCATTTTTTTTTAGCAAATATTAACTAGTGTCTTAAAACACTTTTTAAAGAAAAAAACATAACAAAAAGTTATTCAAAAATATAATTTTTTATATTTTTGATAGACTGAAGAATGTGCACTTTTGATCATTTTTCGAATTTTAATAACCTTAACTAGTATCCTAAAAACATTGCTTAACGAGATATTTTTTTAATTCACAATCACATCTGATTCTAAGGAGGGATCATCAACAACATTATAAACCACATTCTCACCATTTAACACCAAACTCATTTGTGTCAATGTGTGTCCCTTTCAAGAAAACCTGTCATAGATCACTTCAAAAAAAATAAGACTACCCTTGATGTTTACATTGCTCCCCAGTGCAGGCTCAGAACAATAACAGCCATAATATAAAAGTTCAAAAGCAGTACAACATTGATGAAGACAGTGACTTTATAAGAAAATAACCTCCCACCAATCCTACTGTACAAAACCATTAAAAAAAAAAATCTAAACTTTAACAACTTGAAGTTAGAGAAACCCCATCCCCTTATGGAAGAGAAAGAAAGGAAAAAAAGGTAAATGGCTTAGCTATCACAAACCTAGAGAATTAAGTGTGCGTGGTTTCACGTTTGGACAAGGCGAACATAGATTACTAGAGTAACTTCTAGATTTTGAATTTGCATTTGGTGACTTGATTTGAAATCGAACACACACGAAGAGGAAACATCCAACGCCCAACAAAGCACATCAAATGCTAAGAAGATCGGGTGGCGGGGACTGAGGAGGATGTTGATGATCTTTAGAGGCTGTGCTTGGAGATTCTAAAGCGTTTGATGATGACAAAGAAGATTCTGTAACTGTCAAATCCTCATGTTTAGAACCAGGTGGCTTTGGGAGCTCTGTCAGAATTTGAACAACTTCGCGCATTGTTGGTCTTTCCACTGCTTGTTCTTCAACACAAAGCATAGCTACATAGAAAACATGCATCACCTCATGAAGAGGAACTGAGGGAAGTCTTGGATCAAGAACTTTCATAACTCCTTCCTTGTTAGAATCTGTCATTTTCCTCACCCATTGGACGATGTCCACGCCGTCGCCAAATTCTCCAACTGGTTTCCTACCAGTTATAAGCTCCAAGAGAACCACACCAAAGCTGTACACATCGCTTTTCTCATCAACTTTCAATGTGTATGCATACTCTGCAATCAAAAACCAAACTTGTATCATAAACTAAAGCAAAACAGCCAAGCTAACTGGAAACAGTGTGTCTAGTTCCACAATGGGGTAAACAGGGATGTATTTCAACACATTTAACACTCACATTTTAGATCTGCGTTAAACCTGATTTGATTGCTTTCCAAACACAGTAATATAAAACAAAGACAATAAGTGAAAAGTAATGTAGTATTTTATCTAACATAATGCTAATCACCATCATTTTCCTGTTGTGATGTCTCTAATGTATGACTAAAGAATTTATCTAGCCATAGGTGGGGACCCTGGTCAAAAATCAAATGCTGTAGAGCTACCTACCATTTACTTTCGGTACTTGGCTTAGAAATATACAACATTTGGGTACACAAATCAAGAGATAATTTATGTATTTATGTATTTATGTATAACAGAAAAACAAAGTCAATACAAACCACAGAGCAATAGTATTAATTAATTTAGGTGGATCAGCTCAATATCTACAGTTACACCTAACCCAAGAAATTGAGTCAGAGAGTCAAATTCTGAAACAGAGCAATGATTAAATGTACAGTTACGATGGGGAAAAGGAAATTTGCCACATGAATTCAAATTATGATTCATCAATTCTGTTGAGCTTGAACTGTACCTGGAGCTATGTATCCATATGAACCAGCAATAGCAGACATGCATTCAGATGTTCCAGAATCTTGCAAGAACTTGGCAAGCCCAAAATCAGCAACATGGGCTTCATGATTAGAATCAAGAAGGATGTTGTTTGATTTCACATCCCGATGGACGATCAGCGGCGAACAATCATGGTGTAGATAGCAAAGCCCCTTTGCCGCCTCCACAGCAATTTTGTACCTAGTATCCCAATGCAAATGACCCCCTTTCTTCCCATGAAGAACTTCACCTAAACTTCCATTGGGCATGTACTCATACACCAAGAGATTTGTCTCATGATTTGAACAGAAACCCAATAATCTAACAATGTGCCTGTGCCGGATTCGCCCCAACGTCTGAATCTCCGCATTGAATCCATGATCATGAGAAGAGCCTCTGCTCATAGCAGGAAGCCTTTTCACAGCAACCATTTCCCCATTAGGCATTGTCCCTTTGTACACAATGCCAGCACCTCCTTTCCCTATTATGTTATCCTCCTTCAAGCAATCCAAAACATCATCAACTGTGAAATCCAACCGTTGGAATGCGGTCAATTTCCACGCACGAGCCTCACTAGCTTTCTTCAACGACCGTGCCTTCAATATTGCTGCAACAGCAAATACAATAGAACAAGCAAGCAGCCCAATAACAAGTCCAAGCTTCAAAGAAGAAGAGAGATGCCCTTTAACATGAGGTTGGTGAGAACCATTTGCAACTCCATCTTTACAAGCACCCAAATAAGGTCCACAAAGCTCAGGGTTACCAAGAAAAGAGGTATAATTAAAGTAACTGAACTGTCCAGTACCAGGAACCAAACCAGACAAATTATTATATGAAAAATCAACACTAGTTAAACTTTGCATTGATGATATTGAAGCAGGAATGCTACCAACTAGATGATTTCTAGAAAGATTCAAGTAATTCAATATCCGCATACTAGTAATCTCATTTGGGATCTCACCAGAGAGCTCATTGCGGCTAAGATCAACGAAAGTTAATAGCTTACATTGACTGATCTCATGAGCAATACGACCAGAGAACTTGTTGTGGCTAAAATCAATCTTTGAGAGCTGTTGCAACTTCCCAATCTGAGGAGGGATTCGACCTGAAAACATGTTCCCATCAAGGAGAAGTTTCTGCATGCTTGAGAAATTCCCAATTGAAGGAGGCAAAGGCCCAGAAAGTTTATTGTTGGAAAGAGTAATCTGACCAAGATTAACAGAAACAGAATAATCAGCCACAGGAAATTCTCCAGAGAGATAATTGTCCTGAAGCTCAACCTGAGTGAGTTCTGGAAGTCCAAAAAGACCCTTTGGAATTGAACCATTGAGAAAATTTGCTCCCATTCGAATCCGGTTCAGAGATTCACAGCTTCCAAGCGATTCAGGGATAGGACCAAAGAGGAAATTCCCAAGCATTATCAGAGTTTGAAGACGATTTCCGTAACACAAGTTAGGAGGTAAAGTTCCAGTTAACTTGTTTGAAGAAAGATCAACCACCGTGAGCTTCCCGTTCTTGCCTAAACCTTCTGGAATGTTCCCTGTGAAATTGTTCTCCCAAAGTTGCACAACTTCCAACGCAGGTAAATCTCCGATGAACTCCGGAATAGCACCGTGAAGCTTGTTCCTGAACAGATTGAGAAGAGTCAAGTTCTTCAGTTCACCGAAATTCGTCGGAATCTCACCGGTAAGCATGTTGTTAGACAAATCCATCGATTTCAAGCTCTTCAAGTTTCCTAGCTCCGGCGTAAGAGATCCTGAGAGCGCATTTATTTGAAGAAACAGAGTATCAAGTTTCTGAAGCTTCCCTATCTCCGCCGGAATCTCGCCGGTTAATCCGCTACTCGCCGCGTCGAGTCTCACTAGCTCCGACAAGTTCCCAATCTCCGGCGGAATACCACCGGTGTAGATATTGAAGTATCCGATATAAAGCTCCCGTAGACTACTCAAGTTTCCGATCTCCGGCGGGATTGCTCCGTGGAGCTCGTTCCCGGAGACGGCGAGGTACTCGAGCTTCTGCCACTTACCATACTCCGGCGGGATCTGGCCGGAGAAGAAGTTTCCTCCGAGATGCAAATGCCGGAGATTCGGCATCTCAGTGACGGCGAGAGGAAGCACTCCGGTAATGTTATTGTCGTAAAGGTCAAGAACCTCGAGGTTCTTGAGCCGAGAAAGCTCGGAAGGGAAGGTGCCATTGAAGGCATTGTTGGAAAGGTTTAGGAAACGGAGGCCGGAGACGGCGGAGAGCTCCGGCGGGATAGGACCAGAGAATTCGTTAGAAGCAAGGGAAAGGTTAGAGAGAAAAGGAAGGTATGCAACGTCGCCTGAGAGGGTACCGGAGAGTCCAAGTCCGGTGAGGTTAAGTCCGACGACGTGGCGGCGAGAGTCACAGGTGACGCCGGGCCAGGAACAATAAGGAGTGGAGGCGTTCCAGGAGGAGAGAACCGGTGGAGTAGAGTCGGTAATGGCGGTTCGAAGAGAGAGAAGGGCGCGGTATTCTGAAATAGGTGTAGAAAGGGTGTATTGGTGAAAATGGAAAAGAAGAAAGAGAAGGAAAAAGTGAAGAGGCATTTTGGGTGTGGAAGAAAAGAGAAGAGTGTAGTGAAGTGGAACGGAATGGGTGTGCAGTGAAGTGTAGGTGAAGGGTAGAAGAAAGAAAGATAGAAGAAGAGAAAGAGATTAGAGAAGCACCCAGTGAGAACCCTAAAGTCTAAACTAAAAGGTGAAACCAAACCCCTTTTTTGATCTTTATGGTTGCAAATTTTGGACTGTACCCTAAAAAAAGAGGGAATCATGTAAACATGAATTCAACTCCTTCTGCCTATAATTTTTGTATGTCTTTCTCAAACTGATAGTTAGTGATTAATCTCTCTAGGTACAGAGATTACTAAAATTGATTTTACTTGTATTAACAAAGTATTTTATATGTATAATTAAAATTCGAATTTTTATCAATATATTAATATATTTATTAAAAAAGGTTTAAATATTTTTTTAGTTATGGTAAAATAGGAACTTTTTGGTTTTTTTTGTTTTTGGTTTATAGGAAAGTAATATAACCGGGATTCGAACCCTGTACCCACACACGTGACTGGGACTTTTTGGTTTTAGTCATTGTAAAAAAAAAATTTTGACTATAATCCAATACTTTGAAAAAATTGTATGGCTTTAGTCCCTAAAATAACACAAATAGAGACTAAAATCAAGTTATTTCTTTACAGTGTTAGACTAATATAAAAAAAAATCGAGGGATTAAAACCAAAAGGTCCCTATTTTACGGGACCAAAAATATATTTAAGTCAAAAGAAAAATCTTTATCAATATATTAAATATCAACTAATGTATCAATTATGTTAGACTTTCTTGTTTTTTACTGTAATTTTGAATGTAACATCAATTTTTCCCAATAATTAATTGATTTAAATCTCTAAAAAAAAATTTGGTAACAAAATCTCTAAAATTTTGAAGAGCTCAAAAAATTAATTATTGTCAATCAATTATAATTTAGAGAGTGAAGTAATTTTTTTTAGTTAATTTATGTGACTAAATTAATTTATTTTTAAATTATTTTTGGAGACTGAATTAAACTAATTTTAAATAATCTATGGACTAAAGCAAATTTTTTATAGTAAAGTAGTACAATCGGAGATCGAGCTCTGTACCTATATAAATGTCCTCATGCACTCACCAACTGAGCTACATGACTAGGGCAATCAATTTAATTTGAGAAATTAAAAGTTAACTTTTATACTTTTTGGATTAAATTAATTAAAATTCAGAATTTCAAGTCACATATTAATGTTTTATTACTCTTTAATTTTTACACTGGGATCATCTATGACAAGTAACATAAGCTAAGGCACTAAAAAAAAGAAAAATAAAGAAAGAAAGAAATCCAGTGACCGAAAAATTCATAAAATGTTTTGATAGGGTAGTTATGTTGTTGGAAATGGATCCTTTCCAGCTCATGTTCCTTCTTCTAACTAAACTAATTTGTTAGTATAAATATTTTAAATTTATACTAATAATTTGATTATTTATATTACCGTTTTACAACCGATAATATACATTATTTTAATATTAATAAATAAGTATATAAGTATATAATTATAAACAAATAATTTTATTAAAAAAATAAAAAAGTCTTTATACTAATATATTGTTTGTTATTCTTCCAAAAAATACATTGTTTGTTAGAAATAAAATATCTATACTAATTATAGCTATTTTATTTTATTTTTTTAATCCCATTAGTGTATGTACTTTTTTTCATAGGGAGCGTATTGGACTATTGGTACAAGTACAACATTGCAAGAAAATTAAAATTTTTAGTGGTTGAATGAGTATAAAATGTCTTTCTATTCTTATTAATAAAAGATTGAACCTCCTCATATATGGTTATAATGAGATAAAGTGAATCATCATCATGCCACATCTTGTTTTTAGAAAATTACAATTTCATATCAATTAAAATGACAAGTTTTTTACCTTCAAAGAGATTTTGTATTATTTTATACTAAAAAAAGATTTTGTGTATGTATAACAACCTTTTTTTAGTTAGTTGTTTTAATTTGTTAATTTTGTGTTATATTATTTTTTACGTAACTTTGAGTAATTTGTTTCTCAAACATTGTAATTTAGTTTAATAAAATCTACTCTGCTCTAATAGAGCCCACCAGAACAAGCGAACTCAGACTAAGTGAAGAATAATGGAGTCCTATACAAATCGAAAAAAATGTTAGGCTCCATCTATGATACAATATTAAGGTTTTATCACAAAATTAATTGGCAAGAGTAACCCAACAGATTTTTAAATTGCGCCCTAAAAATTGAGAGAGACGATGTGGAAAATAGTATAGAAATAAAACAATTAATAGTTTGAAATTAGATCCAATAAATCTCATTTAAAATCTCGTTGATAGTAGTTTAAGAAGAGTGCTACTAAGATATCAGGCAAAGATACATGGTTTAAATTCGGTTAGATGCAAAACTCACTCTTCTCTAAAAAAAATTGACTAATAATAAATAAATAAATAAGGTAGTGTTTGACCCAACTTTTTATTTTGTTTCTCTTCCTCTTATAAGTAAAAGGTGGGTCAAACAAGATTTGTGATAAACCTCTTAAATTTAAGCTAACTTTTTTTTTTGTGTGTACAAAATGTAAAACACTAGCTTTCAAGCCAGAAGCTGGAAATATGGGTATTTAAAAAAGAAGATGTCTTATTTTATGGGTCCATCGTAATTAATACCTGAATATTCTAATTAACATTTGAAATCTCGAATATCTTTTTCTTCTCTCTTTGTAAAAAAAGCAATTCGTTAAAACCTTCAAAAAGTCTTTTATGAATTATTCATTTTATTTTAATATTTATGAATTTTATTGTTATTTAAAATTTTACTACATATTTAAAAAAATTTAATGTTAAATTATTATTTTGAGAAATTTATATTGTGTTTAGTTTTTTTTTTGAAAAAAAATATTGAGTTTTATCAAAGAATTATTTTTTTATTGTAACTTTTATTTTTTTAAAAAAAAAATTATTGTTAATTAATTTTTTTATATAAAAGAAATTTGACAATTAGTGATAAGTAACTTAAAAAATTAGTGATAAGTAACTTAAAAAAGTTGACACAAAATATTTTTATCAAATAAATACCTTTATACTCATAAATAACTTATACAGTACAAAATAATGAAACTGTTAAATAGTTTTTAACTTTTTTTAAAGCTCTTATTTTTCGGTTTTTACTTAAAAATCACGCATAAATAAATCAATCATTGACCCGTTTGATGTTTATTTATTTATTTATTTATTTTTATACACTTTCATGTTTTTTCTTAAAGCTTGAGTTGGTGGAGAAATCATCCACCCTACACCGAATCCCTCTTTCTCGTTTATTTTAATGAGCCACTGCTAATAGATAATTATACGAACATGACATAGAAATTTCTTTATTGTGTGTAATGTATGCTACTAGTAATTTTAATTATACATTAACGAAAAAAAGAATTTTAATTAGACACCGCGATGTTGATGTAACTTAATTAAAAATGACTTTCAATTAAAGACTAATATGATGTAAATAAATTGGACTATATGATGTATCTATTTTTTGTTTTGCGAAATATGATGTTTCTATTGCACTCAATATTTTTGTAGGAAAGAAGGGGAAGACATGGGAATTTGTAAAAAAGTCAGCGCGTTTGGTTTGGATTTTTATTTTTTATTTTCATGAAATCTCTTTTAGTATTTTTTTTAATTTTTAAAAAATATAAAATAAAATAAAAAATGTGATTCAAAGAGACCTTACATACTTTTCTAGAATAAAATTTAGTCTAATTAGTGCTCTTATACGATGGACTTCATCCGTTTCAGATCTTTTATCTTTTGAGATTGTTTCACATATTTAAAAAATCATAAATTTGAATAAAATGTTAGTATATTTTAAATGGATTAAACTATATCAATTTAAGTGAGCTTTTAAAAATTGGAGTAATTAATCAAGTAGTTAAAAGTTTACATTGTACATAAGAGAGAAAAATAAAGAAATGTGACTGGTAAATAAGAGAATAACAAAAGAAAAATAATGAATGTATGTATTTTTTTTATAACAACGAGTTTTCCCACTCTTAGGATGAGACTAATTAAGTTTGCACTACACGACTGGCGTTACTCCAGAAATTTGGCATATGTGGAATTCGCTGCGAATTATTCTTTCTATGAACTTAACGTGATCTTACTCCGTTGAGCCAACCAATGGGGTTGTGTGCATTTATTAGTTGAGCATAGAACTAAAAAAAAAAAAAAAAGCTAATTGTTCCTTGAAATTTTAAAATGACAAATATCTTGAAACAAAAAATTAAAGCCTGAAAAAACAAAAGATTTAAAATGGAAGGAGTAATAACTTTACTTTATTTAAAATTGGGATAGAGTTATTCCCACTCCATTCTGTTTATTATTGCTCATCTTTAAATATTTTAATAATATATATAAATTTATATTTTGGTAAAATTTCATTTTTTGTCCTTTATCTTTTTTTTTTATTCAAATTAGTCCTCTAACTTGCTAATGTGGCCCAACTTTACTCTTCTGTTAGTTTTCTATTAAAAAACTAACGAAAAAAATGTTAACACCATTAATATGGGCTATGTGTCGAAGTGTGACTAGTCCATTGATAAATAATTATAATACTATAAATTTATTTATATTTAAAAATTAAAAAACAGATTTTTATTTTTAAAAAATGAAAAAACCTAATTCCTTCTTTTCCCCCAACTCCTCCACCTCTATCCTCAATCCCTTTTACTGCTAGAGACCTCCGCCACCACCCATCCATCGCCGGCGGCCCTAATCCCACCACCACCACTCAAAGTTTTCCTTACCTTCTTCATTCCTCCCTCACCCATTGTACTTTTTTCCACACCCATTTTCTCACAACCTAAACCCTCACTTGTGACAGAATATTTTCTGGGGTGAGGCTCTAACCTTCTTCCTATGTCATTACAGTGATTGAATAATTCATTTTTTAAAATAAAATTCTATTTTTTATTTTACATATAAATAAATTAAATTTTTATAATTATTTATTAATAAACCAATTAGACTGCGACATGTGGTCCATACTAACATTTTTTCGTTAGTTTTTTAACAGAAAACTAACAAAAGGGTAAACTTGGGTCACGTTAGCAAGTTAGAGGACTAATTTAAATAAAAAAAATAGAGGATTGAAATGAATCAACTCTTAAAGATAGAGGACGAAAAGTGTAATTTTCCTTTATACTTTAATTTTATTGGTTGAAAAATATATTTTAAATTAAAAAATATTTAAAGGGGATAACAATAAATAAATTGGAGTGACAATACCCCTACCCTTGAAGTTGACTCACTTTAAAAAACATGCATTAAATTAATTCTTTACTTTCATGACTATAAATGCTTTCAATTTAAATGAAGGGCACTTGTTAGCATTTTTTAAAATATAAGGAAAAATGTGCGATAGTTTAAGTATAAGTACTACTAACTTTTGACTACGTTTGTCCTAAAGTACCTTTCACTATACCAAGAAAAGGCCTATGGTAGCGCTTAAAAAGGCCTATAGTAGCGATTCATAACTAATTTGATGCTACCGTTTGCATAGACTCAATAGCATATAGCAAATGTTCAAAACTGTTGGCATAAGTGCCTTTAGGGCATCGGTTCGTTCTACACTACAACCGCAGGCAAATGGCATTTTTTGACTAGCAATCGTTGGCATAGATTTTTTTTCTGTATTTTCTATTACTTTTTGCTACAAAAAGGGTGTTACAAGAATTGAACTTGCGACTTCTTGCATCAAAAGGGAGAATCATACCACTAAACCAAACACCTAACGATAAAAAACATTGATTCCCTTTACACACATAAATATTTATTTTATTTACGTCAAAACCTCATAATAAACAGCATCAAGATTGACCACATTCTTGCAATGCCTAGTTTTTTTCATCTTAACACATATCATAAACATGCCAAAAGAAAATACCTTAAATATACATCAAGATATCATTCAACCAAAGTTTTGCTAAATCAATAGGAGTATAAATAGGTCCATTTTGTTATCAGGTGGGCAGTTGTACCCCCTTAATTTGAGAAACTTACTAGTAATACCACGAGATTTTATGTTTTACATGCACCCATTGTCATACTTTTGAATCCTCCTCAACATAGATTTTTGTGGTTAAATTAACCTTTTAGTCTCTAAACTTGTCTTTACTTTTTATTTTAGTTCCTATAAAGAAAACATTTATTTTAGTCCCTACACATGTTTTTCTTTTACATATAAGTCCTTATAACGAAATCTTCATACAACTAACATTTTGATCCTTATACATGATCCTATTTTTTGTTTTAGTCCCATTTTAATAAAAATATCCTCTTAGTCTCTAAACATGTATTTTTTACAAATAGCTATCTATATTGTGTTTAGGATTTAACACCATTAATCCCTCAAACAGGTCAAGCCAAAAAGATTGCCAGTGGAATGCTCCTAGCTACTCCACCATGCTTGGCCCTTTAATTTACCTTACCTTAAGAAGAAATGGGGGTATGAAGGTGGGAAAGAATGAAAAAAGTGTGTGATACAATAGGTAACCTTAAGGAATGTAATGCCGTCGAGTTGGATTATTTTCCATACGAGTTTAGCATTTTTTCGTTAGCTGTGAAATGAGTGGTGGGCTACACTAAAATAAGTAGTGGCAACAAGGAGAAATAATCACCTAGTTGTCTCAATTCAGATAGACCAAAATTGAAAGTTTGTTTAATTGCAGTAGTTTCTTTGGCGACGAAAATATAATAACAGAGACGAAAACACATACAATGACAATTGTGTAGGACTAATAAAAAGAACTTCTTTTTTTCTTTTTTTGTATAGGGACTAAACCGAAAAGAGAGAGACGTGTATAAAGACTAATAGAGATATAGCGACAGTGACTAAAACACAAGCTGTGACACATGTAGGAATTAAAAGGAAAATTATTTACATATAAGAACCAAAATAAATCTCATCCCAATTTTTATATTTGGATTCTTAATTTTATAATCTTAAATTCATTATAACAAACTAAATCTCATCCCAAAATTTTTTAAAAATATATAATTTTATCTTTTTTTTAAAAAATTTTTAATTACTAATTACGTAAACCCTGACATAAGATGCTTGTCTGCCACTGAATAGAAGACTAACATATAGAAATTGAAAATTTTCCAACAAATAGTTATCACCGTCAAAATGTACATTAACCAAACACAAACTAACATATATAAAATGTATTGGTTTAGATAATTAGATAAAAATTGCTGGATGTGTTTTACAGGTAGTATTCCTTTACCTTGTATGTTCTTCGGTTAATAATGAGTAAAGTAGACATTGAACACTCATTTTAGTAAGATTTCACATTAGTCACTTATATTTTAGGTAATATAAATACATCCACTACAAGAAACATAGCCATTAGCTGTGCTAATTTAGCGTCGGCCCCAATCCAACGCTACTTAGCATCCGTCGGCCGCATCTAACAAAAAAAAAATAAAAATTTGCTTCCTATTTGCGGTGGCCAGCCTGCCACTAATTTTAGCGTCGGCTGAGCCGCCGCTAATGTAGTCCCGTACTTCCATGCG
The DNA here is from genome assembly GCA_037177725.1 of Cyamopsis tetragonoloba. Lineage (NCBI taxonomy): Eukaryota > Viridiplantae > Streptophyta > Magnoliopsida > Fabales > Fabaceae > Cyamopsis > Cyamopsis tetragonoloba. The sequence goes on along the minus strand of CM074120.1, from coordinate 37,669,990 downwards.
CGCCACGTGGCGTGACTAATGATAGGGCATTCTGACAGTAATTTGCAGCGGCCTGCCCGCTGCTAATGTAGTCATGTACTGCCATGTGTGCCACGTGGCGACTAACGATATGACGTTATGACGGTAATTTGCGGCGGCCTGCCCGCAGCTAATTTGCGGCGGCTTGCCCGCTGCTAATTTGAAATTTTGTTTTGGGTGCAGGCCGGTCCACGTGGCGCTGTCTCATTGGTTGAATTTGCGGCGGCCGCCCGCCGCTAACTTTAAGAGAGATGATTTTTAAAACTTCTTTTTTTTCCCTCTCCTTCTTCATTCTTTCTCTCCATCCTTCTTTTATTGTCCCTCGCTCACATCTCTCCCACAACCGCCGCCCCACCACCGGAATCCACAACCGTCGCTCCTCTCATTGCCACCGCCCCTCCTTCTTCATTCCCTCTCCTTCTTCATTCTTTTCCTCTCTTCTTCCCATTTCTTTCTCACTCCACCACCACCACTCACTCGCATCTCCACTGTTAGTTTAAGCTTCCTCCTTTTCCTATTGGTGAGTTTAATTTTAACTCTTGAATTTGGTTCTCAATTATAGCAATTAGGTAGTGGTTAAGAATTAGAGATTGAATTAGGTAGTTTTATTTGCAATTAAGGATTGAATTATGGATTTAGAAATTGATAAATTTGATGATGACTACTTTAATTTGCAATTGGGGATTAAATAGAGTGTTTAAGGTTTAGAAAATAAACCATTTTTTAGTACTTCAATTAATAATTAGGCATTGAATTTGAGTGTTTAGAAATTAGGAATTAATTAAATTGAGTGGTGTTATGTGTAATTTGGGATTGAATTATGATGTAATGTATGTGTAAATAAAAAAAAAATAGCGGCGGTCTGGCCGCCGCAAAAAATTTGCTGCCAACATATTAGCGTCGGCCCCGTGGCCGCCGTTAACGTGGAAATAGCGTCCTCTTTTGCTGTTTAGCGTTGGCTTTTGGCCGCGGCTAATGACGAATATTCTTGTAGTGATCTTCACTTTTTTTTTTGTCAAGAGCTTGTAGCTCAAGTGGCATAAGAAGGAGTTGTTGGAGCTCAAGGAGAGGGGTTTGATCCTCGGTGGTGTAGATTTAGAAGTGGGAGTAGTGTAGTGTGGGTGGGTGTGTATATTTGACCGATAAAAAAAATAATCTTCACTTTTTACCTTTTTTAAAAACAACATCTTCACTTTTTGAGATATGATGTAAATAGGTTTTCGGTGTTAGTTTAGCGTTAACGATGTTAACGGAAATTTAACGTGGCACATTAAATGTCACGTTGGATCGAAAATGTTGTCATTTTTTTATTTTACATGACATTAACTCACTTCAAAAATTAGGGTTTATAGGTTATTATTGTTGTTCTTCTCTAATTTCTAGAATTTTGAAAGTTAGGATTTCTGCTTCTTTTTCTTGTTCTTCCCCAATTCTTTATCTAGATTGTTTTTCATTTTTGAAGATTGAAGAGTAAAATTAGGGCCTTAAAATACTCTGTAACTGGACTATATGCCTTTGTTGTTGTTGTTGATATCATGATGTATCCTGAATATGAGAAACTAATGAGTTTCAGGTGATTTTAAAACTATGTAATTTACTTGTGAAATTATAGTTGAGTTGCAATGTGACTCCAATTCAGACTCTAGTTATAAACCTGATTTAGAACCTATTTGAAATTTGATATAAGATGTTAAGTAAAGTTTCTTAAATTATAATTAACGATGCAAATAAGTCTTTTGCTTTGGTATGAAATCCTCAATTAAGTCTCTATATATGTTCTTCAATAAAGTTCAATATAGTCTATATATAAACATATTATAAATATTCAATAAAGTCCCTCAATTTGTAAATAAAGATATAAATAAATCATTTAGTTTCTTATAAAATGTTGAATTATAAGTCCTAAATTATTGTTCAATAATAAAGTTTAATATAGTCCCTGTGTAAACCTGTTATAAGATACTGGTGATGTCTGAAGGAGAAGACGAGTTCTTTTCTTGTTCTTTTTTTTAATTTTTTGTTCCTTCCTTTTTTTGTTTCATTTTTTTTCTTTTATTTTTTAATTAATCCCCATGTACTTACATGCTATTTAATGTGTCACATTAGATTTTTGTTGACGATATTAATGAGAAACTAACATCAGGGACAAATGTGTATCACATTTAACAAAGTCATGACCTATTTGCTCTCTCGAATATGTTAAGAACTGAAGTGCACAAATCATACAAAGTTGGGGACGAAATAATGTGTTTTTCGTTAAAATATACTAGTATTTTATTAAAAGCATTCAATTCAATTAATGACACATTGACACATCATATTTTAAGGGTATTTATTAAAAGAAAAAAGATGTTCGATAAAAACCAATTTTTCACGGACTAAAATTTTGAAAGGATTTTTATTTTTTAATTTTATTTTCCTTAATAAATATTTGATGCATGGCATTCATGAACATTTGTTGCTATGTGTAATAAAATATGTAATCCCGAAACTTTTATAGTTATATAGGTTTTTAAGGGCCGTTTGGAAAGTGTGAAGAAAAAAAGAAAAATCCAGCCTTTGGCAATGAGATAAAGACTAGAGATTCGTCTGGAATTTAAGAAATTAACAAATCAAAACCTAAAATAAGCATGTCATTTTTCTCAATATAGTCCAAATTCTAAAATTTCAAAATTATGAGCGAAAGCAAGGGATTTGATTTGAGGGCCAACAAATTGGTTAGCTTTTTGACAATAATGCGGTGTCGTTTTGTCCTTCAAATGAAAATCGGAGTATTCATCATGTGAAGCGTCAGTAAGGACTACAAAGAGACCCGTAGGCAATAGCTAGCATTTCACTATTCCATTATTTCATTATCTTTTGTGTGTGTAGAGCACGTCTATGTTTCACACAAAACAATCTTTCGAGTTAAATAGTATAATTATACATGGTAAAGCTTTTCAATAGAGTATTTAATAAAATTGTATATTCAAGATTGCAACTTAAAATTACTGGTTAAGATAAAACAAGCTTATGTTAATTGATTTACGTTCTTGGCAGTAATCTCAAATTAAGAATAATTTATTAAAATCTTTCTCAACTTTGTAATGACAGTATGTTTTAGTGTCTGAATTTGTAAAAGACATGAATTAGGCTATGATTTTGCACTCTATAGATCATTTGAGTCCCTGGCGTTAAGTGACACATAAGAGTTTATGTTAGCGATCAAATAACGTTTTGTGGCCCAAAATTGAGTTTATGTAAGTCATTAGTCATTTTAGTTCCTCAAACCACTTACAACAAAACTCAATTTTGGTTTCCAAAACGAAGTGTTTTAGCCCCAAAACTTTATTCGATCACTTACATAGACTCATATATGTCAAATAACATATCACATATGCACTTCATTGGTATTACAAAACGTGACTAAAATGACCTAAAAATCATAAACTAAAATACTATGTGATTACAAAGTTGAAATCATTTGATAAATAACTATAAGGGGATGTTTGTTTCAAAGTTTGAAAATGTTATGGACCTAGCCCGCGGGAAGGACACGTACAGGCCTCACGTGGGTGGTTCAAGCCGTCGGTTTCATGTCGTGTACCCACGACATGGGCATCCGACATAAGGCTTAAGGGACATCACCCTCACGTGAGGATCGTTACGGATCCGCACCTACCGCCGCAATTCACGGAAGTATGACAGTGACAGGTTTGACTTTGGTGACCCTATTTATACTATAAATACACGTGACTAGTCTTCATTTTTGGTACGCTTATCATAACTCTAGATCTGAGAATCCCTGCTTGTGACACACAACTGACTTGATCGTCGGAGTGCTTGCAAGTACCCCCTCACAGCCAGGTGAGTGGCCGAAAATATCCAACCGCCGCACCGGAGACCAGATAGGAGGCCAGATCCGCCATGCCAAGTGCATGATGGAACATTGGCGCCGTCTGTGGGGAAGAATTGTTCTTCTCCGATCGTAACTTGTCTCTTATTTCCTCCTTTATCTGGTTTTTCTAGTAATTTTCTAGGAAGAACACCACCGGAATCAAGAACTCAACCTCTTTCTCCTCGCATATCCGTTTTTGTTGGTTATCAAGGTGAATTCCGGTCAATTAATCGGTGCAAAAGTCATTTCTAGCCGATTAACCGGTGAATTATGACTTTTCACCGATTAGTTGATCGGATAATCGCATTCTTTGATTTTTCTGCAATAACTGTGAATAGATTCCTATATGAATACATAATTTCTTCATCATCCTCTGAAATCCTATTTCATTAACGATCCTGCATGAGTGTACGGCAAGAAAACCTCTTGTGCTCGCAGGCAAACAGGAACTAACTCATGCTAACCGAAAATGTGGTTGTAGCGACATGGTGAACACCAGGAGAAAGAATCAAGCAGCTAGGGGAGCATCGACCAACGCCAGAGGAGCCCTTGGAGAACAGCCCTCTGCTAACGAGCCTTCTCCACGACAACAACAAGAAGAGGCCAGGCCTGCTGGTCCTGCGATGTCCGAACAAAGGATGACAACGATTGAGGACGGCATGCTCGACCTGAAAGAGATGATTCGAAAGCAGGCCGAAGAAATTGAGAGGATGAATAGGGAGCGAGAAGCTTGGAAGAAGCAACAAGAGGAATTTCAGTCAATTCTGGTCAACCTCGGGATGGTCCAGCAACTCCCTCAACGACATGAGAATCAGCAAGAAGGGCAAAATCCCCAAATGGAGAGGCAGATCTCCATGGTTGGTCCACAAATCCCGTGATCGCACCACCCCAGCTGCCCGACATGGATCAGGTGGCGGAAAACGACATAGGAATTGAGGGGTGTCATAACCCCTTTCACCCCGGCAATCATGAACTTTGACATGGCGGCCAACTTTAAGTTCGCCTTCAGATCGATCCGTACGACGGGACAACTGATCCTCAAGATCATGTGGAGATCTTCCAACAGACGATGGTCTTCCAAGGGGCCAAGGCGCCCGTCATATGTCGAGCATTCCCGTTGACCTTAAAAGCTGTTGCCCGACGATGGTTCTCATCATTACCAGCGGGATCCATCGCGGGATGGAAGGAACTAAAGGATAAGTTCATTTCAAACTTTACAACCAGCAAACTTTACAACAAGTTCATTTCGAAACTGAGCATCATCTTGAGAGGATAAAGCAGAGATCAGACGAGCCATTGAGGGACTTCATCATCCGTTTTAACGCGGAATCCCTCAAGGTACGTGATGTCGCCCCTAATATGATGCTGTATTTTCTTAGGCAGGGGCTGAAGCCAGGAGGCTTCGCCAAGGATTTGGCGGGAGAAAAGCCCAAAACAATGGAGGAGTTGAAAAAGTGGGCTGAAAAGTGGATCCAGATAGAAGAATGAGTTCGAAACAATAAGGCAGATAATCAAGCCGCCAAGCAAGAAAGAGAAAAGAAAGACAAATAGAAAAATTCTTATGGCGGAAAATCCAAGGAGAATGAAAAAACATATGATAAAGGCGGGAGACCACCTCGGGGTGCTTACTCAACTTATGCACCGTTAACCATGCCACCTTCTCGTATTTACAAGGAGATCATGTACTCCGAGCTGAAAGACAGGCCTCCCCCAATGAGGTCACAAGCAAAGAATAAGGACAAATTTTGTTTGTACCATAAAGACCACGTGCATCACACAAACGAATGCATCCACCTTAAAGACGCCATCGAGAAGTTGATACAACAGGGAAAGTTAAGACACTTTGTCCAGAAAAATGATGAAGGGACATCCCGTGGAAGGAGCCCGTCATCACCTAGAAGGCGTGAACCCGATACAAGGAACCGGGGCTCTGGTCGGGATGAACGACGGAGATCATGATCCAGGAGTCCGCAGCGACACGAAGAAGCGGCTTCGAAAGGGGTCATCAACGTGATTGCCAGAGGTCTCGATCCAGAGGAGCTGACAGAGTCGTCAAGAAAATGATCTCGTGACATAGAAGATCATTGCATGGCGGTGAAGGCTGTGAAAAGAGTTACTTTGGCATTCACCGAAGACGACCTGCCTACGGATGGAGCCGGGTCCAACGCCCCCTAGTTATCATGGCTAGGATGGCGGGGTATGAAGTAAAAAGGTTGTTTGTTGATCAAGGGATCTCAGCCGACATAATGTTTTGGGACCTGTTCCAGAAGTTGGGCCTAACAGATAAAGATCTTATCCCCCACAAAGAGAGTCTGATAGGCTTTACAGGGGATACTATTTCCCCCAAGGGGTATGTAAAACTGAAGGTAACTTTTGCAGGCCGTGACGGAAGCAGATCAGTAGAGGTGAAGCTCCTCGTGGTAGAGTGCCTTTCAACGTATAACGCCATTATAAGCAGACCAACTCTGAATGCTTTGGGAGCGGTTGTCTCAACCTTGCACATGGCGATGAAATTCCCCGGAGACAGGGGCGACATCGTCACTATCCGAGGGAAAGGTCTAGAGGCACAACTTTATTATTTAGAGAGCCTTAAAAGAACGAAAACTATGCTAGTGCAGGAGCAGGAAAAAGTAAAGGAGGCACAGAAGAAAGAAACAAAAGGAAAACAGAAGCTCGTTAGACGAGATGATGCTGTAATGATGACAGAACTAGATCCGAGAGGGGAGTTACAACACGAGCGGCCTGAACCTGAAGGTGACTCAGTGGAAATACAACTCGGGAGTCAGCCTGATCAAGTAGTCAAGATCGAGAAAAACTTACCCATTAATATTATGAAAAATATGATCAAAGTTTTGCAGGATAATAAGGATATTTTTGCATGGGTCGCCTCGGACATGCCGAGCGTAGATCCCGAGTTCTGCTCTCACCGACTTGCGATAAAGGAAGGAGCCAAACCAGTGGCCCAGAAAAAGAGGAGAATGGGCCAAGAGCGGATGACAGCTATTGAAAAACAGGTTGACGAGTTGCTAAACGCGGGATTTATCTGCGAGGTACAGTATTCCGACTGGCTATTCAATGTCGTGATGGTGAAAAAGGGCAATGGAAAATGGAGAATGTGTACAGATTACACAGATCTCAACAAAGCTTGCCCGAAGGATCCTTTTCCGCTGCCCTGCATCGATAAGTTAGTTGACAACTCAGTGGGTTATAAATATCTTTCCTTTATGGATGCTTATTCTGGCTATAACCAAATTTCCATGGCTCCCGAAGATCAGGATAAGACTGCCTTTATCACTGATCTCGGGGTATTTTGTTATAATGTGATGCCCTTTGGTTTGAAAAATGCAGGAGCGACATACCAAAGGATGATGGACAAAGTCTTTGCCGAGATGAGAGACAGAGAAGTCGAAGTCTATATCGACGATATGATCGTCAAAACAAAAGATGGTCAGGATCCGTCGAAAGACATGGAATCTGTTTTTCACGCCTACGAAAATTCAATTGACGACTTAATCCTCTGAAATGCACATTTGGTGTGGAAGCTGGAAAATTTCTGGGATTTATGCTCACAAATCGCGGCATTGAAGCAAACCCAGATAAATGTCGGGCAATTCTCGACATGACTAGCCCTAGGACGGTCAAGGACGTACAACAACTCACGGGGAGGGTCGCAGCCTTATCTCGCTTCCTCCCAATCTCGGCAAAACGTTGCCTTCCCATGTTTAAAGCCTTGAAGAAACAAGACTCATTTGAATGGACGCAAGAGTGTGAAGTCGCGTTCCAAGAGCTTAAAGCCTCCCTAGCATCTCCCCGTGTCTTAACAAAGCCGATGGCGAGTGACACCTTGATATTCTACCTCGCGGTGGCTGATGAGGCTGTGAGTGGCGTACTAATAAGAGAAAAAGGTAAAGATCAGTTCCCAATCTAATTTGTTTCTAAAGTCTTGTAGGGAGCTGAGTTAAATTATCAACGACTTGAAAAAGTAGCTTTCGTGTTATTGGTGGCTTCGAGGAGGTTACGCCCATATTTCCAATGCTACCCCATCCTAGTCATGACTAATCAGCTGATACGACAAATCTTACACAAACCAGACTTGGCAGGAAGGATGATGTCTTGGGCGATTGAATTAACTCAATATGACATATCGTATGAACCACTACTAGCGATTAAAGCACAGGTCCTTGTTGAATTCCTTGCTAAAATGACACATCTCGGAGAGAACCATCCCGGGGAATGGACGATATATGTCGATGGCTCCTCGGACATTAAGGGATGCGGCGCCGGGGTTATACTGGAGAATTCAGAGGCATTGGCAGTGGAGTATTCACTAAGATTTGATTTCCCAACATCTAACAATCAGGCAGAATATGAAGCCTGCCTTGCGGGAATACGGATGGCCAAGGAATTAGGGGCAAACGCGATAACTTTCTGCTCAGATTCAAAGTTGGTAGTGTCCCAGATTAAGGGAGAATACCAGGCAAAAGAGCCCATCATGCAGAAATATCTTGCCAAGGTACGAGATGCTCTAGTGGGATTCTCTAAATTTGAAATCCGACATATACCTAGAGAAGAGAATCCGAGAGCTGACCTCCTTTCGAAACTCGCCAGCACAAAGAAGACTTCAAACTACCACTCTGTGGTGGAATAGGTAATCCCCTATCCTAGTTTGACCTTGCAGGTGCAGGAGGCAGACTGGAGGACTCCCTTGTTAGATTATATTGAGAGGGGGATCATCCCTGAGAAGGATAAAGAGTTGCAGAAGATTATTAAAAAGGCGACGAGGTTCACTATGATTGAAGGTCACCTGTTCAGGAAGGGAGTCTCAATTCCGCTTCTGAAATGCATTGGACCAGAAGAGGTCGGGTATGTGCTGGCCGAGATCCATGAAGGGAGTTGTGGACACCATATTGGGGCTAAATCCTTAGCCAGGAAGGCGTTGAGAGCGGGTTATTTCTGGCCAACTATGCAAGAGGATGCTACCAATCATATCAAAAAGTGTGAGCAATGCCAATGACATGCCACCATCCCTCATATCTCGCCGGAAGAGCTACACACTCTATCCGCGCCTTGGCCATTCCACACTTGGGGAATGGACATCCTGGGGCCTTTTCACAAAGCCATGGGACAGCTGAAACATCTCTTAGTCGTAGTAGACTATTTTACGAAATGGGTCGAAGCTGAACCTCTCGCAACTATTACGTCAGCAAGAGTGGAGCCTTTCACCTTCAAAACAATTATATGTCGCTTTGAAATCCCGGCGGTGATCGTTACTGATAACGGGACTCAATTCACTGGAAGCCCATTCAAGGATCTCCTCCAGGGATTGCAAATCCGACATCACTGTTCAAGTGTAGAGCATCCCCAAACAAATGGTCAGGCTGAAGCCGCAAACAAAGTGGTCCTAAATGGCCTAAGGAAACAACTTGAAAGCGCTAAAGGAGCGTGGACAGATAATCTCTATCAGGTATTATGGAGCTACAGAATCACCCCGCAAACTACAACAGGAGAAACTCCTTTCCGGCTCATATATGGAACTGATGTAGTGATCCCAGTTGAAATCGGTGAACCATCTTGGAGAGTCATGTATACCCCGCCAAATAATGACGCACTCTTAAGAGAAGAATTTGACCTAGTAGACGAAGTCCGGGAGTTGGCTCGCCTAACTGAGATGTCGAGGAAACAACGAGTTGCTCAACGATACAATGCTAGAGTCGTGAAACGCGTATTCATCATAGGCGACCTTGTTCTTAGAAGGGCCAGTATAGGGCTGAAGAATGCGAAAGATGGAAAGCTCACAGCGAATTGGAAAGGCCCATATCGGGTAATCCAAAGTACAAGAAAAGGTGCATATGCCTTGGAGACTCTGCAAGGGAGAGAATTGCCTAGAACTTTCAATGCCACGGATCTGAGAAGGTACTACAGCTAGGAAGTATCCAACTTGTTTATGGTTAAATTTGTTGCATTTTAGTCTTAATGTACAATTTCTGTAAGGGGTACTCTTTTTCCTTCTCGGGTTTTTTCCCTAAGGAGGGTTTTACCTTGAAGGTTTTAACGAGGCCCCAGGTTTTGTAACCCAACGGCATATGAAATAAAAACAAATGTTTGTCAAAGTTTAAGATTTCAGTTGCAGATGCATTATTGCCACGACTCAGCAAGGCGTATGAAAGGATAAAAAATTCTACCAAGGTGACATGCACCAACGAGATAGGCCACAGGCCTTGAAGTACTTCACCAGGATCTAAGATCCCACCAGGGCGACATGCCACAAATAGGCCACAGGCCTTGAAGTACTTCATCAGGATCTAAGATCCCACTAAGGCGACCCGCCCCGAATAGGCCACAGGCCTTGAAGTACTTCACCAGGATCTAAGACCCCACCAGGGTGACACACCCCAAATAGGCCACAGGCCTTGAAGTACTTCATCAGGATCTAAGATCCCACTAAGGCGACCTGCCCCGAATAGGCCACAGGCCTTGAAGTACTTCGTCAGGATCTAAGATCCCACCAAGGCGACACGCCCCAAATAGGCCATAGGCCTTGAAGTACTTCATCAAGATCCGAGATCCCATTGGGGCAAATGCCCCAAATAGGCCACTGACCTTGAAGTACTCCATCGGGATCAAAGATCCCAGTAAAGGCGACATATACTTATGGCCTAGTCATGAAAATTTATCACTGCAAGAAGCTAAAGTTCAATAAACCAGAAGCATAAAAGCTCAAGTTACGAGTCACAAAAATTACGGCATGTGGAAACATAGTGATAAAAAAGCTAAGTTAAAAGTTGTGATATAAAGTCATTATGAATATACATGAGAAGAGAAGTGTCATTAAAGGTAAAGTATTACAAAAGGAAGGATGGTCAGTATACCAGCAAACTGTTCATTAAAACAAAAAATAAATCTAACTATTACATAAAAAGAGCTTCAAGGCGCGGCGGGATTAGCATCCCCGTCTTCGGTCGTCGGAGTGGAGTAATCAGCGTGGGGGTCAAATGCTTCTAACTCGGGGTCATCAAGGTTGACATGGGTTGGGGGGTCGTTGTCATAATCCAAAAGTTGGCCCTCCTCAACCCCGTGAAGTGGATGAACGCCCTTGAAGGTGAGCTGCACCCCAGGATTTAAAAACTAGACCTGCTTGAGACAGTTGGCAAAAGCCATATAACCGCCATTAGCGATCAGGCGACTTTGGGCCTCAACCTTAGCCTTCAGCTGATCATTTTTTGTCTCCAACGACGCTTTATCTGTCGTCAGCTGGTCCCTAAGTCGGGAAAGAAGCCCGTTCTCCCCACGAAGTGAAGTCACCTCCTCTTGGGCCTTGGAAAAGGCGATTTGCATATCCTTCTTCTCTTCAGATAGCTTCGCGTTCTCCAATTTCAATGAATAAAAACCGGAGGTAGCCGCAACAATCTTGGCCCAGAGCTCGGACTGGGAAGCTTTTAGTATGTCCCGCTCCTTGATAAGAGCTTGAATCTGCCTCTCAGCCGAAGCTTTGGTACTTGCAACTTCTTCTCCAAGTCAGCCACCGGGTTAGGCTTCTCCAGCTCTTCATAAAAATACTTCAATAGAGCGGACTGGCGGGACATCCAGCCAAGTGCCTCCCCGACATTGGCCTGCGAGACAAAGAAATGACATCAATCATGTATACAAACGCAAAAGAAGATAGAAAAGCAAATTATATGACATAGAGGAATGGAAAATTACCTTCAGTGCAGAACGAGGGAGCTCCTTGAAGAATTCCCCGTGATAAAACGAAACAATGGGGGCTTGGAAACCTTCCCATTGAGAGGAAGAAGATGATCCCGTGGCAGGGAGTGTAGGAGCACCTCCTATATGGAATAAAAGAAACAAATGATGACAATGTCAAAACCCAGTATAATCTTGAATAAGTAACATCATACATGGAGAAAAAGATGCTAAGCACTAACCTCTCTTTCGATGAAGAGCCTCTCCAACCGTCTCTATTTCTTCGTCATCCGAGATAGATATCTCGTTGTGAGTGGCGGCTGGGTTCACTTCCAACTCTTGGGAAGCAGGCATCGGAGACTTCTGGCGGTCTCGGAGGAGGAGTTTTCTCTTTTTCGCGGCGTGAACTTCAGGCGAGGTCGTCACGACATCCCCAGCAGCTGCGCTCGGACCCTGGGATGCCCCGGGGGTTTGAACCCCGTGATCTAGGGAAAGCTCACGCACCAAGTTCTGGGCGGGACTCTCTTTTTTCTTGCCCTTCTTGGTCACGCTGCCCGTTTTCTTCATCAGTTGAGCATAACCCGACATGATAGTACCTAAAAACAAAGCCAACATAACGGTTAAAAGATTATAACCCGTGAAGTAAGCAAATGACAAGAGTGTAATGGCGACTTTACTCAAGGTGTCGGCACGACTTACACAACGTGCCCGGATGACATCTTTGCACTTTACAAGACCGTGTTGTTTGTTAAACTCGTGAAAACCAGCGATGATGGCTAGCTTAGAGTCAAGCAACAAGGCCTGATCAGTAACATAGGTCTCAGCCCCACGCAGATAGTGCTCGTAAGACCAATAGAGAGGAAATAGGGGAGATCCGTCGGGACCCATCCAGAAGGGATACTCCTTCCCAACATACGACACTTTGAATTAAGCGTCCTTGAAGGGGGGGAAGGAGTCGTCATAAAGCTTGAGAAGGCATGGTCTTTCCTCTGACGGAACGATATGAAGCTGAAGTCGACGAGATGATAAGGCATGAAAAGATAGAGGAAAAGGTTGTTGGAGATCTCCCAGTTGTTGGCCCAGCAAAATATCTCAAATGCATTTATAAATCCCCAAGCGTTCGGGTGGAGTTGAGAAGGCGCCACCTCAAGTCGGTTGAGTATCTCGACTTGAAAGTCGGAGAAGAGGAAACGCAGACGAATGTCGCGGAAGAAACACTCGTACAACATCATGTAATCGGCCCCTCCTTTTCGAGAGCAAGATCCAATACGCTCGTTGGGATCAACACGTTCAGCCTTATATAACGTAATTGGACCAGAGGGAACCTCTTCTGCAGGCGTGGCTCCAGGGAAGTGCATGGCCTCCCTAAATTCAACTTCCGCGACATGGAAATTTCAGGGTGGAGGTAAGCCCGGAAGAAACTTGGAGGATGTCGTGGTCAATCCAGAACATCCTCCTCACCTCCCGGATACCTTGTAGTCTTTTGGGGACTTCAATACTCGCAGCCTTCTTAGGCGGGCCATACCATTCATTGATTGTTTTACGACGACGTGCAAGGGCCTTGGAAGGTTTTCAGACAACTCGGACGGGAGCTGAAGTCGAGGGTGACTCTGAGCCCGACATAGGTGACGAAACCGACATTGGTTCTACAATGGAAACAGGAGGAACAAAAAGAGGGTCAGAAGAGTGTGAATCAGAAGATTTAGATGAATTATTAGAAAAATTAAAACAAGAAGTTTCAGACGAAGAACAAATTAACAAGGGGGCAAGAGGATGCAAGATGGACGTTACAGTATTGTCACTATCCTCAGATGACTCATCATAATCATACTTACCCATTCCGTACCTTAAGGGTACGGGGGCAACAGATTCAGAAATGGAGCCCCTGAGAAGGGGATGAGTTGGGGATTTCCAGGAGTGATCTCCCCAAAGGCTTCAAATAAAGTTTCTTGGTCAGAATCAGAACCAGAAATAGAAGGGGGAGTGGGAATGTGATGATCACTACCGTCGCATGGTTCAGGCCCAGAAGGGGAACCAATGAAATAACCAACTTCCCTAAAAAGGCTTTCTTTTGGGGGAAAGTTAGTAGGCCTCTTAGGAGTAGACATTCCTTAGAAGATGAAAAAAGAAAGAAAACACACAGAAAAAGCGAATAGGGAATGAAGAAGGTACCTGGAAATGGTGAAGCAAAAAGGACCAAGGAAAGCTGGAAGACAACAAGATGGAGTTGACAGCAAGAAAAGCAAGAAAAAGGCTTTTATGCAGAGAAAAACTTGAAGAGCAGGGAAGAGTTTTAGGTTAAGAAAGAGAGTACTTATAGAGAGAAAGGGGAGATGAAACGTGAAGAAGAAGTGACGGCGTGGGGTGCAATTAATGCGCACAGGCCTGACGTCACTAAATGATGATGGGCGCGGCCCACAAAGGGTCAAGGCCAATACCACAGAGACACGTGCCAAAGCCTAAACTGACAAACAGAATTCGAAACAACAACGACTTGGGAGGACTTTATGTCACCGGGACGGGTCAAAGTCGTAAGTCAACGGCATGCCGAACGACATACCGAAGACTTGGGGGCAACTGTTATGGACCTAGCCTGTGGGAAGGACACGTGCAGGCCTCACGTGGGTGGCCCAAGTCGTCGGTCCCATGTCGTGTACCCACGACATGGGCATCCGACATAAGGCTTAGGGGACGTCACCCCCACGTGAGGACCGTTACGGATCCGCACCTACCGCCGCAATTCACGGAAGTATGACAGTGACAGGTTTGACTTTGGCGACCCTATTTACACTATAAATACACGTGACTAGTCTTTATTTTTGGTACGCTTATCATATCTCTAGATCTGAGAATCTCTGCTTGTGACACACAACTGACTTGATCGTCGGAGTGCTTGCAGGTACCCCCTCACCGCCAGGTGAGTGGCCGGAAATATCCAACCGCCGCACCGGAGACCATATAGGAGGCCAGATCTGCCATGCCAAGTGCATGATGGAACAGAAAATACATTCCCGTGTATCTTATTGCCAGAAAAATATTCCCAGTAATGTTTATTCCTAAGTATTTTAAACAAGTTGTTTGGTTTTTAGTTTTTGTTCCTAGGAATTTTTTGAAAAAATTCAATAAAATTTAAAATTATTTGATTTATAATAATGTTACATGTAATAATATAGAAATATTTTTATTGCATATAATATTATTTATTTATTTTAATTATTTAATTAATAAAAAGTAAAAGATAACTAGTAAAAGGACAACAATGTAATGCAATTATATAGATTAAGAATATATATATATAATGAATTAGATACATAATATTGACAACTTAGAGGGCGTTAGCCTCGAGGAAAATATTTTCAGGCATCTTATTTTTGATAATTTGTATATTTCTAAAAATGTGTATTTTGAGCATTTTATGAGTGTTTGATAAAATTAACATCATTAGGAATATTTTTTGAATTTCAAATGAAAAATCGTAAATAAAAAATTTGTAGTTACAAGTAAAATATAAAATAATTACCTATATTCCCATTGGAAAGTAATTTACCCACCTTTCACCATGGGAATGGAGATTACAGAAAATACAAAGAAAAAATATTCTCGGGAATAAATGATGCCCGAGAATCTTTTTTTAAACCTTGAAACAAATATGGGAATCTCACATTCCCAAGTACATTCCCAAGAATATTTTTATTCCCAAGTACATTCCCAGGAATATTTTTTCTAAACCTTAAAACAAACATCCCCTTGAGGCTTAAATAATAAGAGGAAAGTAGATATCATAACAGAAAATTAGATAGTGTGCCCTTCTTTAATTGGTGCATGTTTGGATTGACGGTAATAGGATTGATTTTGAGTAAAATTAATTATCTTAATTGATTTTGATTGAACAAAATTAATTTTGAGCTGAATTGATTTATGTTTGAAAAATTGAGATTAGAAAATTTATTGTGAGAGAAAATTATGGTTAAATACTCTTGTTAAAACATAAGTTTTGTAATGTAAATATGATGTATAATTGATTATGGAGAAGTAAAAACAACGAAAAGTTACTTCTCACAAAACCTAGGTTATGTTTCTATAACCAATTCTAACCCAAAGTTGTCAAACATTATTTTTGGTCAAAATAAAGAGAGTGGCTATTGTCACTCTAGAAGTGTCTATTATATTGCCACTCTTTTTAATTTTTTAAAAATCTTAAATATATTTTTTAAATAATAAGTTATAATATTAATAAAATAATTAAATGGGAGCGACAATAAATATTTTAGAATGATAATAACCCTATAAAAAATAAATTATATTTCAAAAAAAATTGTAGTTTAATGGTCAAAAAAGCTAATATCAAACATACATAATTGATTGTGGTATTAATATGAACGATGCTTGTTACTACAAATGAAACAATTAATAAGCAAATTAAATCAACTGAGAAAGCAGATATACTGATGAATAATTATTGAACACAAGTTTTTGTTTGTTTTGTTTTTTGTTGTTGAATTTTTTAGCTTATAAAAAGTATTATTGAACGTAAATAAATTTTGTTTGGTTGGATAAAGCTGGTCAAACAATGCTGACCGGCACGAGAAGAGAGAGAAAACGCGATTTAAATTGGTGTTTTTGTAAATAACAAACCTGAGCTGACCCAAGAGATCCTCTTATTTTGGTTTAATTGTGTTTTTGGTTATTCATGTTTTTAATTTTCGTAAATTTAGTCTCCTAAAATTTAATTTTACAAGTTTAATTTGATTGTCAATGTTATCAAAAGTTGTAAATGTTACTCTTCCATCAATCTCGGTTAATTATTTAACAATCAAAACGGTCAATTTATTTAAAAAAATCATTTAAGTATTTTTTTAAAAAAAATGAAAATATATTTTTTAAATTACTTAAATTATTTGAAATTTTTTATTAAAAATAATGTATTATTTACTTTTAAGTTTTTACCTCAACTTGATGTGGAAATTATCTTTTTCTTTTTTATTTCTCTTTTGTTTTTTTATAAAAAATAACTTAAATAATTTTTTTAGATTAGTTTACCGCTTTGACGGTTAAATAATTAACAGAGATGGATGGAAGGATAATATTTGCAACTTTTGGTAACATTGAGGATTCAATTCGCGAAATTGAAACTTAGGGACTAAATTCAAAAAAATTGAAAACAAGAGAGACCAAAAGTGTAATTAAACCTATTTATTTTTTGCAATAAAAAGTTATAAGCGTATACTTTAAGTGTAGGGTGATATAAAATTTACAAAAAAATAAAAAAGAAAATAAAAAGTTAAAAATTATATGATAAATAAGAATATATAAATAAAAAATAAATGTTAAAATAAATATAAATAATAATAATAATAATAATAATAATAATAATAATAATAATAATAATAATATATGAATTATTAATATTCTTTCATGATTAACTTCTTAGGGAGATGTATTGGTTTAGGATTTTAAAAGACTTTTTTTAGCTAAAAAAAGTCTATAGATTTTAAAAGACTTTATAGGATTTTCATGACTTTTAAGAATTCTGCAAGAATTTTAAGAATTTTTAAGTCAGGATTTTAATAGATTTGTATCATAGACTCTGCAGAACTTTATGGACTTTATAGATTCTGCAACACTTTGTGAAGTTCTTACATATGATGAGAAAATTAAAATAATTGAAGTAATTTAAATAATACAGTTTCATTTTTATTTCGGAAAGACTCTTCTTCTTCAAATGTATATATAGTACATGATCTATTTTTAAATTGATCCAATTTAAAAAGTAGAAAAAATTATGTGAACTGAGCTAGAAATTTCAAAGTGAGAAATATATTGTTTTCTAAAATATTCAAATAATTAAGTAATTTAAAAAACATATTTTTGTTTTTATTTCGAAAAACATCTTATTCTTCTTCTAGTGAGTAATACATTGTAATTTTAAAAAATTATTGTAATTTTAAAAATTATTGTAATTGAGCTAAAATTCAAAGTGAGTAATACATTGTTTTCTAAAAAATTTAAAAAAATTAATTAAGTTAAAAAATGTGATTTCATTTTTATTTCGAAAAACATCTTATTCTTCAAGTGTATATATTACATGATCTCTTAAAAAAATGTTGCAATTTTAAAAACTATTTAAATTGTGATAGAAACTTAAAGTGAATAATACACTATTTTCAAAAAAAACTTCAATTAGTTTAAGTAATTTAAAAAACTATTTTTCATTTTAATTTTGAAAAACACCTTATTCTTCTAGTACACGATCTCATAAAAAATTCTTACAATTCTAATAATTATTGTAATTGAGCTAAAAAATTCAAAGTGAATATAATACATTATTTTCTTAAAAACTTCAAAATTTAATTAAATTAAAAAATTTATTTTCATTTTTATTTCAAATTATTCTTCTATTGTATAGTACACAATCTCTAAAAAAATTGTTGTAATTTTAAAAATTATTATAATTGAGCTAGAAATTAAACTTCAAAGTGAATAATAAATTGTTTTTTAAAAGACTTAAAAAAATTTAATTAAATTCAAAAATGTAATTTCTTTTTTATTTAAAAAACTCTCTATTATTCAAATATATAATACATGATTTGTTAAAAAATTGTTGTAATTTTAAAAATTATTTAAATTGCACTAGAAACTTCAAAGTGAATAATATATTATTTTCAAAAAACTTCAATTAATTTAAGTAATTTAAAAATCTTGTTTTCATTTTAATTTTGAAAAACACCTTATTCATGTAGTGTATAGTACGTGATCTCTTAAAAAATTGTTAAAATTGAGTTAAAAATTTTAAAATGAATAGTACATTATTTTTTTAATACCTTTAACATGATTTGCATATTTTCTGATAACATTAGACAAAAGAAAATATATATTTCCCGTGAGCAAACGTCCAATTGCGTTGGGAAATAATTTTTAAATAATAGTCGTGAGGTATTTTTAATAACCAAACAATTTTTTATTTTTTTTGAAAGTTATGACTAAACAATTAAATATTAATGAGTTAAAAAAATTAAATACTAATGAGCCAAATAAAAAATGGGTGATAGAGAGTTGGGATTCGGCAATCTCACCAAGATGATGGAAGTTAGAGGTGAAAGGAATTTGTACTCGTTATTTGAAATTAGTTTTTTTTTTCATAATTGCTAACATGAACATAATAGAGAATCAAGTTAAAGCATAAAAAAATAGTTTTCCGCTATTTGTTAATCACACAAAAACAGAGCATCAAAACTAGAAAGTCATGTCATTAGAAAACGAAAAACGAAATAGGAATGAAATGCTACCGTTTGATGCTTCTAGTTGGGTTTGAAGAAGTATGTGACTTTGTGCTTGTTGGGGGAGAGGTGAGAGAGATAAACAAAGGTTATGTGATTGCTTGGATGCTTATTGGAGAATGAAGCACTTGAAAAGTCACATGAAATCCTTTCAATTTGGGTGGGATTGTTTGATGGATTTGGTATTTATAAATACTACTAAAAGTCACTTAAAATCTATCTAATAAAAGAATCCCTTAAAATCCTTATATTTTTTAATACCTATAGATTGTTTTTAAGTTCTAGGAAATCTCAAACAAATACCATTGGATTTTAACGGACTCATTTTAAAGTCTTGAAAATCTAGATTGAATACTAATGGATTGTTTTTAAGTGATAGAAAATCTTGATTGAATTTCAACGAATTTTTTTACCTAGAAAAAGTCTTTTAAAATCTCGTACAATCCTAAATCAATATATCCCCCTTAGTTACTCACTTCCTTTACTTTCTAGTTTTAAAAATTTCTTTTGATACATTAACGAAGGGAGACAAATAGAACAACGATCTCGGCGGCGAAGGAAGATGAATGGTGGTTTGCAAATGAAGAGACGAACACACCAGTTTCTGCATTGGAGATGATGGGTTTCTGAGTTAAGAATGATGGTGTTTCTGGGTTGGAGATGAGGTTTATGTTTTTTTTTTGTTGAGAAATTTAAGTAATTAAAAAATTATTGACACGTGACGTGGATTAAATGGAGTTAGAAAGAATTTAACGGAAAAACTAAAAATGAACTTTTGCTAAATTTTAGAGTCTAAAAATATACTTTTTAAAGTTTGAAGACTAAAACTAAATTATGCTAAAGTACATCAACCAAAAACATATTTAATTCATGTTATTAATTTATAGGAGATACTTGTGTCTTTTCACTTAATGCACCACGGAACAAGTTCTAATATAATATATTCGATGTTGTTATACTCGGCATGCCTATCTTGACATGAGCTGCCTATACTCGACATAGGTAGATTGTGCCCCCAATCAGGCCTAATCACTCTATAAGGCCCAATAATATACACGGAATCCTATAATCAACACTATAAATATATCTTAAATGTGTCATGCACATATACATATCTTTACATACAAATCACAAAAATTCTAACATACGACTGACTTGATCGTTAGAATATTTGCAGGTACACTCTTACCATTGTGAGTAGCTTTGGAGCCAAAATCTGCTGTTTACTGCACTCATTCTTTTCTTGTTCATCAGGTAGACAACAAATATAAATAGTTTATGAGATCTATTTGATAAACTTTTACCATTAAAAAACTAAATTACTTAAAGTTAGCTAGGTAAAAGAAGCAAAATAATGAAATCACAAGAATAACCATTAACTAAAAAGGTTAGAATTACTCCATAAGTGATGCTATAAGTTTTGTCATTTAACTTTTTTTTTTTGTTACATCATCAGTTTTGTCATTTAACTTTGTTAAACACTATCATTGTGTCTCTTCATTCCTAAATTAGTGGTTTGGTCTTCTTTCCAAATTGAATACTCCAAAACCTAGCCACAAGTGTGGGGTATGATGAGTCATATGACCCTCCCTCCATCTCCAATCTTCTATCTACCCGTCAGTAATCATCAAAATCTAATCTGGATCATCTTCTTCATTTCTTAAAAGAAATTGAGATTATTTTCTTATTTTGTGGTTCATGTTATACATTCATCATTTTTTCTTAGTTTATGTTAAATATAACATTTTATCATCAAAATCTTGTCTCATTATAAAAAAATTTATCATTTACTAACTTCTTTTTTTTTATGTTAGATTAATTATTGTTGTTATAGACTTTGTCTAATAGAATTAATTTATTAATATAAAAACATAATATTTATACTAACAAATAAATATATAATTACTAAAAAATAAATATGTTAGTATAAACTAGTAATTGACATATACTAGTACTATCGATGTTACACACTATTAATAAAGATCTTAAGAACTATATTAACTAATAAAACCATTAGATAAAGTCTATACCAATAAAAATTAATAATTAATACCTAATAAGAACCACTTAGAAGGATCCCATGCGATGCAATGGTCCCCCCTTCCCTACCTCGTCACAATTCACAAACAGGAGACAGCTCTGTTTTTCTGGATGAGAAAATGACCACGCAGTGATCAAAATATGATATTATATTAATAATGGAAGAAATAATAATAATAATAATATCTCAGTAGTTATAATTGTAATAATGAAATGACCAAGGAATCCTTCGCTCTAGGGATTAGGAACTAGCTAGCGATAGCCACAAATATATATAGGGGTAAATATATATTAGGAACTAGTTATAATTGATGTGTGAACAGGAGAAAAATATAAGTAGTATTACAAGTTTTATGAGGTACAACATTTGATATTCAATGCACATAACAAAAAACATAACATAAATTTTATAATAATATCCTTCATGTTATATTATTAATTTTTCTTAAATTTTTCTAAGAAAATAATATTTTAAGATTTTATAATTATTTTATTATTTATTATAAAATTAAAATTTTATGATTTAATAAATTATTACATAATATAATATATTTTATGTAATATAATAATTATATTATATATAAAAGAAATTATTATTAAAAATATTTTTAACTCTTTATTTTTTAATATTTATATTTACCGTTAAAATTTATTTTATTATTAATACGTTATTTTAATTATATATATATATAAATGACAAAAAAATGATGTAAACATTGATTTAAAAAAAAATACAACATAAACTACCTCGTAAGTGGAGAAAATGGGGAAGGTAGTTACAGTACTAAATAAAAATACTTATGTCTTTTCTTAACTTTGCATGGAACAAGGTTTAGTGAGGTATTGTACTGTCCTGTGACTCAAATTTTGTGCTGTTACTTGACAGCTTTTTGAATCAAACACAGAATAAATTGTCCTGTGTTGTACCTTGGAAATTAGCAAATCAAACGGACTCGTAGAAT
This sequence comes from Cyamopsis tetragonoloba, assembly GCA_037177725.1. Lineage (NCBI taxonomy): Eukaryota > Viridiplantae > Streptophyta > Magnoliopsida > Fabales > Fabaceae > Cyamopsis > Cyamopsis tetragonoloba. The sequence continues at coordinate 37,648,133 of CM074120.1, read as the reverse complement.
AATATTAAATCACATTAATCGATATATAGTTTACTGACTAAAATGCCCTTATTGCAAGCGTCGCTTTCCATGTGTCAAGCAGGTCAGTTCAAAAGATCCTTCCTTAGTCAGTGGGATGAAGATTCCCTGTATTTTGAGCACAATACTATTGTTAACTAATAAGTGTCTTCATATACAGTATTTTTAGAATATTAGTTAAGGTTATTAAAAGTAAAAAATTAATTTTAAAAACATATTATTTTGTCTTTTAAAAATAAAAAATTATATATTCTAATATCATTTTACTACATTTGAATTTTAAATAGTACTCTTAAAATATTAATAAGTATCATTTGCCTATAATTCGGCTTTAAATCAATCACAATGTTTAACAGAATACTATTGCCTCGGTTTCATAATACAAGTTAATTGTAGGATTTTTCTTCAGCTGCTGGATGGCCCATGGTCCAGTAGTTATGCAGAGAGATTTAATGTATTTATTATATTTTTTATTTAATATATATATATATATATATATAAAATATTAATGGTTAGGATAATTTTTAGGAGTACTAAATGATAGCTAAAATTGGAGAGAATTCAAACGGTTAATTGTATAAAAAAATACTCCTCAATTCCAATAATATTAATATTTTATAATATAAGATTCTATATAGTTTTTTAATAACATTCATTATTTTTTTTTATGTTTATCAATTATAATTAATGAAAATTTATAAAGAGGAGATAGTGAGGTAATTAGTGCAACGGTAAAAAAGAAAAGGAATAAATTTTATTATTATTTTTTTTATAAGTTAATGTGTGTTTACAGGAGTTCGAATTGAGGACGTGCTACTTAAAGCATGTTTCATCAACTATTCGACCAACTTGTTGAATGTATATTAATTAATTTTATTATATACTTTCTTAATAAGCGTAATTATACTAATAAGACTTTATAATATAAAACAGAGGTAGGACAACTACACAAGTTAATACTAACTCCGGTCCTATATATAAGGAATAGATAGAAGATTTTTTTTTCTAAATATAAGAAATATAATACCACTTTCAAGTGTATTAATTGTTAACAAAAAAATTGGTTTTCGTTATATACCCTTAATTAATTATGAGAGAGTATGACACTCATCAATTACTATATAAGTAGACACATTAATTATATGAGCACAATAGAAATAAAATTCAAATTCATCACATTAATTATATAAGTAGTATCATTTAATATATTTTGTTGATCTATGAGTAGAGTCGGTAAAATGGGCTGACCCCTTAGGGCCAACCTGGATAACCGATAAAGTGTGTGTTTGGTAACACTAGTTTATAGCTTATTTAGGAGCTTATAGCCTGTAGCTTATTGTCAAGTGGAGGTGTTTGATAACAACTAGTTTATAGCTTATATAAGCTATAAGCTAGCTTTTATGAAAAGCTACTTCAAGTAGCTTATAGCTTATGAAAAGTAGCTTTCAATAATTCTTTTATATTTTACCCTCTAGTCATTTATTATGTATACTTTATCAAATAATTTATTACATATAATTATTACTTGTCCTTTTTAATCATTTAATAAATATAAGCTACCTAATAAGCTAATTTTACCAAACACCTCTACTCAATTATAAGTCATAAGTTATAAGCTATAAGCTACAAGTTATAAACTATGAGTCATAAGCTATAAGCTAGTTTTACCAAACAGAGCCAAAATGGACGGGTTGGGTACTCTAAATTTAAGCCCGAATAGAAATGGGTTTTTTAGCCCTTTCTACAAAATCCCGCAAAGAAATGGGCTCGGGCTCAAAAAACCCGTGGTTTCGGGCTATCCATTTGAATATTTTTATTTTTAAAATACTACTTATCAAGAGCACACTAATTTAAAAAAAAATACTTATTAGTCCACAGGTAAAAAAATGAGAATAATTAAATAAATGAAGTTAAATAGTTTTTTTTGTTTGTTAATAGTAAAAGTCAAATGTAGGAAGGTTTAAAACAATTTTTTTTTAAAAAAAAAATATCATTGAAAAATAGAGAGAGATTTAAGTAAAATGTCTAACAATAGAAAAACAATGTTTTTTTTTTAAATAGAGACTTTTTTTTCAAAGACAAAAGTTAATAATAATAAAAATAATATTTTTAACGAAATGTTATGAAATTTTTTAAAATTTTAAAATAAATGGTTACTAGAAAAAGGCCGTTATTCAACTTCATAGGACTGAGTTGGGTATCTAAAGTCCAAATAAAGTCTACTAACTGAACGGACTGACCCGTATAGGGCCGGGTAGCCCGTTTTAACAACTCTATGTGTGAGGACCGAAAGTAGTAAGTCTCTAGTACAAAAATTAAGTGTTGTTTCCTCTTTTGAAAATATTTACCGTTAAAAGTTGTAACTAATGTTTTTATGAAGTTGAGTTCGCATGAAATAGTTGTTGGGCGGCTACAAAATATCGATACATTTCCATTAGCAATGGATTGAACTCCTACACATATAATTAAGGGACGATATATATGAGCTACCACCATGTCACACCTCGTGATTAAAAAGATATTTATCTTTTTTCAACTATAAATTCTTGCATAGAAAACTAAAAATAGTTATCATCTTTTTTTCAATTATATCCTCATTTAGTTAATCATTTTAAAATTATACCACCAATAAAAAGTTGTGAAGTTTATATTTAATGAGTGTAACCTTAAAATAATACAATAATTTTTTTAAAAAAAATCAATACATTCGATTTTTTCAAGCTATATAAAATATAATTAGATATTTATATTATGAAATGAAGAGAGAAATATTTATCCTCAACTTAGTCTAACATTGAATTATAATCTACTAATTAAATTACTATTAATCCAAGGGACTAGAGAACAAGTAAATGCTTAAAATTGCAATACATGAGATACAAGACATTATCCTATTCTCCCTATCTACCCCTCTAATTTATAAATCCTTACATGATGAAATAATTATCAGTTTATTCTTTTTTGAATTTATAAAGGTGGTTTACATAAATTGTTAAGTTATATGAAAGTTTATTTAGATTTTCGATGAGTTGTATGGAGGTTAATTTATTTAGATCTCTGAGATATCAAACATTTATTCACTTAGATTCTTAAAGTTTGATAATCTTAAGGATTTAAATAAACTTCTCTTAAAAACTCGGAGACATAAATGAATTATGACTCCATTTAAGGTACACTTGGGGTACAATACACCCCAAAAATATTACTATAAATAGTAAAATTTTAAATTATTTTATTTATTTTATTAATATTATAAATATATTTTTTATTACTAAAATAGTATAGGAGTATGGTAATCTAAAACTAATGAGGTCTTCCCTGAATGTAACTAATGAACTACTCATATAAACTTACATAGATCTAAATGAATAATGTTTGATAATCTCATGGACATAACTGAACCGTACTTAAAAACTTAAAGAGCTAAATAAATCTTTTTATAACTCAAGAATCTTTATAAACTACTTTTACGAATCAAAAAATTTATATAAAAATTATTCTTGCAAACTCAAAATCCTTACATGATATATCCCTTAATTTAATACAAATTATTGTTGGGTAAAATTCAAGCGGGTGGTATATAATAGAACCTTTTGTAAATGATAAAAAATTGTAAATGATTTTATTTTTCAATTATAAAATATAAGGTTGTAGTAGTACTTAATTAGCTAGGTAGGTTGAGGAATAATTACCCTTCTAACAATCATTCCGGTCTCGTAGAAGGTAGAACAATGATGTCATTAGGAAATATGGTAGTTTTGAATTCAAGATATGATCTGAATTGTGACCCAATTGAGGTTTCTATAGCAACTTTTCACTGAGAGGTCAGTGTGTCCTTTATTAGTTATTAGATAGATATTAGATTTAATAAATAAATAAATAAAAAAGGTTAATCATTCACTTCTTCTACTTGCCATTCTTGACCATTTCAAATCAATCAAAATCGGATCATAATAGCAAGGTGCCAAGGTCAGGTTAATATTCTGGTTAATGCTTATTATTCCTATCCTATCACGCTATACGGAAATTCTACTAAATTAATATTTTTAAAAAATTAATTATTAAAATTAGATTCTAAAAAAATTATTTATTAAAATGAGTATTTTAAATGTTCATTTTTCCATTTTTTTTAAAAAATTCTTGATGCCATGTGAAACTGAGCGTCAATCAATGGGATGCTACTATGATAACACCAAAATTTTTTAAAAACAATAAAAAAAGCATTTGAAAAAGAGCGGTCAATCAAAGGCTGTCACATGATAGGCGTTGGTGAATGGTTCCTAAAGGAGGGGATCAAATTTTTGTGTTCCTCCATTTGTGTATCTTATTCTTACTCTCATTTGCAAGTCTATAATTTTTGCTTAGCTTATAACATCTCTTGATCATGATGATCCCAATTGATGTTTCATGAGAGATTGTTTGTCAATATGGCTCTGGTTGCTGTTGTGATTGTTGTTGTTGATATCTTCCACCGATATCATGATGCCTTATCAGAATAGATGTTGAGCTAGGAAATGTTAGTAACTCAACATTACAAGCCCCAAATTCTTGAATTTCAAAATCAAAATCTTCCTTCAAATCAGTATCTTCGAATTCATCATCTGGTATGTCATCTTCATCAAAATCTTCATCTTCTTCATCATTAATGTCAATATCCATATTTGATATTAATATTAATATCGTACAAATGGTCATAAACAAATTGACATAATGGAACATTTGGGCCTACAACATAAAAACAGTGTTACATTAGTTAAATTTTCATCAATTAAATCTTAAACAATAAACTATACCAAAAAAATATACAACCATAAATCAAATTTATTATTGTCAACTGCTAGTGTCTTTTCATAGTTGTTGTTGTTTACTAAAAATTTTCCTAACGTATGTGATTGGGATTGACCACCGAGTGAGCTGTCTGCGGTGTCTAATTCCACATATAACTCAATACATGAAGTTCAGAATTATTCATTAGCACCAATTATGGTCACAATTTCTTTTATGTCTGCGATTTGTAGTTGAGTGAAAAACTCTCAATGGTTTGACTTCACGAACATTCGATATGTTAGGCTACTTATGACTTGATGATGTTGAAGGTGCAACTTTTGGTGTATTTTTTGTTGCAATGCACTGAAAATTATTCCCCGCTTAATTTTGATAGCCTTTTTCGGACCATCAAACGTAAGTCCTTCGGGACCCTCATATTGTCGACCAATGTAGTAGAGCAAAATAAAGTAATTTGTCATTGTAAAATTTTATATCAAATAACATTGCATATGTCAAATGCAAAACTATAAATTGTCTTGTGAAAATTATAAAATACACAAATTACAATCCCTAAACCCTAAATTAGAAAATGACCCGTGGCATAAAATTAAAACTAGAAGAGGAACAATAAATCAGAAATTATAAAATACAGAAATTACAATCCCTAAACCCTAAACTTGAAAATGACCAGAGGCACAAAATTGCACTCTATTCTATTTTATTAACTATAGTTAATTTCTTTTTTCTTACAATGGTTAATTGATTTTTTTTTTGGTACACTAAAATTGTTAGTTTTAGATTTAAATAAGTTTTAAGTCCGATCCCAAAAAATTTTATTTTATACTTTAATCCAACTTAATTCAAAACTTTTATTTTTAGTCCCTAATAATGTTAAATTTTTTCATGATATTTTTCAAGGGACCAAAAGAAAAATAAATTAACAAACAAGATGGAAGTTAAAAAAAAAAAGGGACCAAGTACAAAAATCAGTAATTACATGGACTAAAAAATTATATACTTTTCATGAAACAAAATTTTATGGGGACTAAAAATAAAATATTTGAACTAAGTTGGACGAATTTTTTTTTTACCGGGACTAAAATAAAAAATATATATAAAGGTTAATAACTTTCTAGAGCATGAGATTGATAATGATTTGAGAAAAGTCGAGGACAATTCATTTCGATTAAATAAAACCTAGGCTTATTTATCCAAAAAAAAACTAGGCTTAAATAAGTTCATCAGAAACTTTATAGATAATATAATATTGCAGATATTGAAAAAAAAATATAGTGCGAAATGATAATAAAAAAATTAATTTTGTAAAAATTATCGATAAAAAAAATGCAACAACTGACTTATAATCAAATGAGAGTGATAATGAGATACACAGATGGAGGAGGGACACAAAAATTTGGTCCCCTCCAGTCCTCCATGGTAGAAGTCTCACATCGGCTAGTGATATGACCATTGTTGAGTTTATAAGGGTGTGACAATTCTCATCCTACAAGCTAGCTTTTGGGAGTGAGTTAGGCCCAAGCCCAATTTGTAAGATGGTATCAGAGTCTATCCTAGACCAGTTTGTTGGGCCCATGTTTATTGTTGGGTATGTTGTTGGGTGTTTGTTAGTCCTGTATTGTTGGGCCACCCATTTGTTTGTCCACCTGTGTTTGTCCACGCTCCAGCTGTGTAGTTCTGGGCGTGAGAGGGCGTGTTAGAAGTCCCACATCGACTAGTGATATGGCCATTGTTGAGTTTATAAGGGTGTGACAATCCTCATCCTACAAGCTAACTTTTGGAAGTGAGTTAAGTACAAACTCAATTTGTAAGACTCCACCCCATTTTATAGTGCTTGGGGATAAGGAACATTGTTCCCTTGTGCAAAGCAAGTTTGCATTTTTTATTTTTTATTTTTTGTATAGCGCCCTCCATGGGGGGCAAAACCCAGGGGCGCACCACGTGGTGCCATGCCATTGGCCCCTAGGATTTTCATTTTTTATGTATGGCGCTAATGGCAGGCGCAACTCACCAGTGCATGTCATGTGGCAGCCTCTGGTTGGCCTTCCTTTATGCGTCTTTTTTTTTTCTTTCTTGCACCTTGTGGCAGGTGCTATTCACCAGTGCTTGCCAAGTGGCAGCCTCCGATTTGCCGCCATTTTTCAAATGTTTTCTTTTATAAAAAAATTTGGTGTTGTCATGTGGTAGCATCCTATTGGTTGACGCCTCCTAGCAAGTGCCACTCAATAGGGTGCTGCCACGTGACACCTAGAATTTTTTTTTAAAAAAAAGATGGCAAAATGAAAAGTAAAAAACCCATTTTTGTAATTAATTTTTTTGGTGACCCAATTTGATAGTTAATTTTTAAAAAAATATTAATTTGGTAAAATTGCCCATGCTGCACACACGAGATAGTAATTTCTGAAAGAAAATATTTGAATTTTTCTTTCAAAACTTAACATTTTCATTCTAGTTTTCCTAAAAAAAATATTATTATTCATATATTTCTTTTCATCTTATTAAGGTTCTATCTCAAAACTAATTGGTATTGTAAGGAGTAGCCCAACAAGTATTTAAACTGAACCTTAAAGATTGAGGCAGGCCTACCAGACAAACGAGGTATCCAGGACCCATACAAACCGGAGAGAAATTGGCTCTCACTCTGGATACTATGTTAAGGTTCCATCTCAAAACCAATTGGCAATGTGAGGAGTAAATCAAAAGTTATTTAAACCGCACTCTAAAGAGTGAAGGAGACAATGTGGAACTTACTTCCAACATACCTTACTATTAGATCTAGAATAACTTTAGGATTCATTTGGATATGATATGTGAGCAATAATAAAATGATATCATGGACATTACAAAATAGAAATGTCTTGTATTAACACATTTGATTTTAGGTTTGATCTATATTTTGTATAATGAAATTAATCTATTAGTATATGCGTATAATATTTATATATATAGACATTTATAGTTATTATTAAATATAGACACTTATATTAACGGTGGCTAACAATGAGGTGTGTGGTGGTTTATAAAATATTATACATGTGTTGGGGTTCGATCTCTAACTAGTGGGAATGAAGTAATATTTCGTGGTCACTCGCTAATTGTTTCATGTGAGCTCAGTTTTGGGGAGGAGATTAATCACTGCTTCCAACAGTAAATATCATGTGAAGAAACTTGACAAAATACTAACGATGGCTTTGCTAATCCGGTTGAAGCCAAAAATAACGCTTTAGTAGTTTTGAACCTAAGTACTAGCATTAGCCTAGTGGTACGTAGTTTACATTAGCTCCTTGGTTCAAACCCACTGAGCGCATAGATCAACTGGCACGAGGTTGTTCTAATTTAACTAATGGTCTTGGGTTCAAGTCCTGGATAGCTGCCTATAGTAGTCATACCTTGCACGAACATGATTATTTCATGTGGAGAATACCTATTGTCAAAAATAAGAAATGTTTTACTTAATGAAAAAATAAAACAGAAATTTTTAAAATATAAAACAAATTTAAATTGGGGTAAGATAGAAGGGTAAATATATATTTAAACCTAATTGTTAGTAGTCTTTAGATAACAAGCACTCGACGAGATGATTACCAATTTACAAAACCTAAACCAAAAGTGACAATGTCTTTGGTGATGCTAAGCATAATTGATGAGGATCTAAAAGGAAAGATGGAAGAAATTGGATTTGTCGTCCAATAAATATACATTTGTTATTAATTAACTTATCCTTATTAATTGATCTTGTATGTATCCATAGATGCATACAAACCTCTCTATCAAGGATAAAACCCCACTCACTATGTCTTGGCTTGGAAAGGAACAATTGCTTTTCATTCTTATATGTTGTTTTATCAAATAAAGCATGTAATATCAACTTCAATTTTTCTTTTCTTTTTTCTTTTTTTGTCAAAATATCAAATCAATTTGAGAGATAGAATTAGACAATAATGTAATATAGAAGTGATTGATGAACCGATGTATATCCTTTAGGAAGCATTTGACAGATATGTTTGAACAGAACAGCTGTATTGTTTGGTGTATTAGTCAAGAGGAACGGAACAGGACAGTGAGGCCAATAAACGGGATAGATTGGTTTCATTGAAAAAGGTAAAACAAAAGAGAACAGAACAATACATGAAAGAATTATTATTATTTTCTTAGAGTCATTTTTTATTAACAAAATAATGTATATTTAAATTTCTTAAACCTTATATTATTTTTTTCCAACCAAAAAATATTTTTCAATTTTTTTTAAAATTTACATAATAAAAGTATATTCAACATAATTTATGTTTAATAATTATTTTTAAAAATATATTTAATAATTATATTTATTGAGAGAAGTTTATATTTAATAATTTATTTTTTTCATAAAATATTAATAAAAAATTAATATATTTTAAAATTATTATTTAGTTATACTCATAATTTTTAAAAAAAGAAATTTAAAAAAATATACTTTTTGTTTTTCCTTTAATTATATACTTTCTATCAGGTAAAGTAAAATTTTATGTATTATAAAAAAAATATTTTTTATATTTTAATCCGCACTAAATATAAAATAATAAATATGGTTCTGTTTTGTTCCATGGTCACCAAACACAGTACATTCTGTTCCGTTCCATTCCATTCTGTTCTGTACCATTCCGTTCCATTCTGTACTGTACCGTTACCAAACGCTACCTTAGCCATGGGCGGATGGACCCAAAAAAAAATCATCTCTGAGAGATAAAAAAAGTTCCCAGACCTTTATTTTGTAATAATGGGGTGCTTTAGCTCTCAACTTTATAAAATGTATGAATTAGTGATGACTTTACACTCTGCAAGTCACTTTAGTCCATAATGTTAAGTGGCATTAATGAAATATCTATTTGATGACACGTTATTTAATACATAAGAGCTATTGTAAGTAACCAAGTGATGTCACTTGATTTAATATCTAAATTTACATAGCGTTTTAGGGCTCAAAACATGGTTTTGTTGATTTGATAGATTAAATTGAGTAACCTGTTTTGACGTCGATTGGCCGCTTACGTCGACTCATGTGTGTCAAATAATGTATCATATGAACACTTAATGTGCCAAATAGACAATCCGTCAATATCACTTGACATCATGAATTAAAATAATCTATAAAGTGTAAAGTCAATGATAAAAATACCCTATAAGTTTGTAACAATAAAGTGAAGAACTATTATAATAAATTATTTCAAAAATATTACCTCAAATAAGTGTGTTTTTAGATTAGCAAACTTTAATGAAATAATTTTTTATTTTTGTTAAAAAAGCAAATTGGAATATTTAGCGACATATATTGTGATTCCATAACAACAGAAGCTCGAAAACATATTTTTAATGTTTTTTTTTTTCCGGAAAAAATGAGACATTAGGTCGTAACACATTGACAATTGCTGGGATGTTGCTTTTAGTTTTTGCCCATGCTGTGTGACAGGTCAAATCTTCGATCTTATGATTAGTTATTCAATCTCTATTATGTTCTCACTTTATATATATATATATATATATATGGGTTAAGATAAAATGAGTTTGACACTAATTCTTACACTAATCAATAATGATAGATCGAATTATTTTTTCTCGAAACCTACCGTTAGATTAAAACTACTTATCGTATAGATCATCTGTACAAAATTTGATATCAATCCGAGATCGTTTAATACTCCATCAACGCACTAAAAAATTAACGTAAAATATAGTTTTAAAAATCGTGAAAAAAACAACCGTGTTGATGGAGTATTTAATGATATTGGATTGATGTGAATTTTTGTACACATGATCTATACAATAAATAGTTTCAATCTAACGGTATGTTTCGGAAAATAAAAGCTTCGGTCTATCGTTATTAATTAGCGTAAGAATTGGTATCAAACCAACTGGTGTCATTTGATCTAACCCTATATATATATATATATATATATATATATATATATTTATATATAAACAAGATTTTATTAAACAAAAAGATTTCCAAAAATATACATAAGCGAAGACCAAACAAAACAATACCCCAATCACAAACTAAACAAACTACTTACAACCTCAATCCAAGAAGCAAAATTAAAATGATGATCATAAGTTACATTCTCAAACACGTTCCTAGATGGTGGTACTATTGCATAAAAGGAATGACAAAATTAGAAACATCAGCCTTTAACCAAAGCCAAGAATGTAGTACTATATTATCGAAGATGCTGTCGGGATCCCAATCCTAGTTTCTGATTAAAAATTATGTTATTGTTGTCAAGCCAAATACTCCAAACCATTGCAAACCAAACAACTAACCACCAATGCCTGTCCTTAGATGAGTAAGAAGGTAAGCCGTTAAAGAGGAAAAAAGAGCTTTTACAATTGTTGGGCAAGACTGAAAATATACATAGCCAACGCAGAATCTTCGCTCATGACGCCCAAGAAACATTATAGCTAAAACAGAGATGATCAGGGGTTTTCACTTCTCAATAACACAAAGGACATATGTCATCAATCCAAAGCACACCTATCCAAATAAGGTTGCTCTTATAAGGTATAATAAGGAAAGTTTCCAAACAAATGTGCTAACTTTCAAAGGGACGTTCTTAATCTAGAAAAACTTGTAAAAAGGATCAGTATTCGATTCACAAGCAACTTTATATGCTGATTTCATGAAAAAATGACAGAGATACATGCTTGCAAAATCCACAAGTCAACAACATTTTTGTATAAAACAACCAATGCAAGATCTCGTAACAAATTATCCAATAACAAGAAATCTGTATCAAACCGCGTCCACCTCCATCCCCAACTCCAAACCAAAATATTCTTGTGGACAACCAAACTATACATTTTACTAGCAAACATGCCCGTGTGTTGCACATGATTTTATTTTAAGTAAATGTTAAGACTATTTTCTTTTTATGTATTATATTTATAATATTCAATTTATAAGAATTAGATTTATCAAAAGTAATATAAGTGTTAGTCATTAAATGTTTTTAAAAAATATATTATAAATAATTATGCTTAGGAAGTTCATTGAACACTTCATTATAAAGATATTTTTAGTGTAGTTTGAATACTTTTCATCATCTTCTACAATAAGAATTTTTAACCCTTTTTGGATATGTTACTCTAGATAACGCCACATATAATTGCCCATGAGAAAACACTAGTTTTGACAAATACAACCCAATGTAATTCAATGATTGACCATGACGTGTTTATTGTTACTGCATAACATACTTTTACTAGAAATTATTTTCTTCACAAAATAAAAGATCAATTTGAGTCTCTTACCGTTAACACTATTCTTGGAATTAAGACTTTGGCTCCAACATTGTGTAATTTTTGCTTCTATCACCTAGTGTGTTAACATTCCCAATGCGGGGTTAATGTTAGCATAACTGACATTCCTTTTTGAGTTGCAAGCAATGATTTGAAAATTCTTTAAAATTTAAAGTATTTAAAAAAAACATAAATTTTAATTAGATTTATTTGTTATCCTATGACTCTTAGAAGGTGCTAGTTCCAAAATTTTAGGTATAGTCTTGGGCTTGTCCAACATTGAAAGATAGATAAAATTTGTAATTTGAACACTATAGGCATCATTAGAATCTCTAGAATAAATTTAGGGAGTTTAGTAACATATTTGCAACAAATGAGTAATTTTAAAATGATGTTAGTATGTGTATTAAATATATAGTTTACTCGAACAATTGCTTGAGTTCTCTAGCCTCTGGTATGAATATTGACATAAATGTTGGTTAATCTTGATGTATAAATAGATAAATCACCCGTAATTATATGGATATATAATTAAATATTAGTTAACTTTAATTGAGCTTTAATATTTAAATGTACATTGTTATTAAAATGTTATAATATAATTACATTACCTCGAAATTTCGTAACTCTTGTTGATGTAAAGATTGCAATAGTAAGACTTGAAATTTTAGTGGTACTTATATTCATTTTCTCTTTAAAATGAGTAACATATTCATCTCACAATGTTATTTTCATTTTATTTTCCCCACCAAGAAATTTAATTATATTAATAGCATTGTTTTAAACATATTTGTTTGAAGAGGTATATATTTGTACAAAAATAGTATTTCAAAGCCTAAAAACATGTTTCACTCTTATAAACAATAAAAGTTTACATAATTTATAATTAATAGAAAATTAGAATTAATTTTATTAAATTAACTTTTGCATAGTATTATTAACTCCCATACTGTTAATTTGTGAAGCTTTGAAAAAGTTAAAAACATATAGAAAAAAAAATATGATTGATTTTCAGAAATTGCACGATGCAATCAAACAATTATTCCATTTTAATAACCTTATTGAATACAATACATTAATTCAATAAAAATAAATGTATGTTATCAACGGTGTTTGTTTCTAGGTTTTATATTGCATTTCATAGTATCTTATTATTGGAATGCATTCCCTATAATGCTTATTTCTTGTTATTCTAAGCAGTTCGGTTAGTTTAATAACTTTAAATTCTTAGAATATTTTTTAAAAATTCTTAAACATATTTATAACTTATTTTTTACATATACTTTTATTCCAAGAATTTTTTTTTAGTTATACAATAATTAGTAACAAATAAATAGTAAGTAGTTATTATACTTATAATATATATTAATATTAATTTTTTTTATCTTCTTAGTATTTATTTAAATTAAATATTGTATATTTATAAGTATATTTTGTGAAATACTTTGATTGATTTTTTTAAAAAAATATAGAAGTTAATAATGTATGTTGACATACAGATTTAGAAAAAAGTATATTGACTATTTACAAATATATATTAATATTAAACTAATGAACTTCGGTATGTAACTAAGAAATAGCCTAATAAAAAAAATTTGTTATTTTAAATCGATCATTTTTAAAGAGAGGGTCTTAATCCTAACTTTAAAAAAAGGGAAGGGGTTTAATCTTTGGTCTTGTAGTTTCACCGATATCATATTAACAATTTGTCCATTGACTGTCTTTTGTTGAATGAGGCTCACATTCTTGATAACTCCAATAATGTTTATTTGGAAAATATTTAGAAAAAGAGAAATAAGTGATTTTGATTATACATTTATGATAATAAAGTTGTTTATTAAAAAATTACTTGTAAAGACTTGCTTGCCCAATCTTTTTCTAAATTTCCAAAGTCTACAAACTCGAAAATATGATAAGGAATTTACTTGTCATCATGGATCAAATCTTTAACAATGGTTGAAGCATAAATTATTTTATAAAGACTTAGAACAAAATCACTTGTAACATAATTTTTTTTTTAAAATTCAATAACCACATTAATTTTTTTGTTATAATGTAACCAAATCAGACTTTTATTATAATTTCTAGGTGAAGCACACACTCATAAAAATTAGTTAAAAAAATTTGGAACATGACTAACATTTGTAAGATTAATGATAAAATATAATTACATAATGAGAGGAATTATTAAAATTTGAACGTTAAATTTAGTTTTTCAATGTTTTTTCTTATTTTAGATTAGTCTCTTAAAAGTTTAATATACTACTAAATTAATTTGTTGTAGAAGTTAAAACATTATAAAAAGTTAAATAGGTGAATTACTAGAAGAGATTAATAGAATAGTAATAAATACATTTAAATATTTAATGTGAGTTCAAGTCAATTTTACATAAAGTATATAGATAGATTATGAGCGTGACTAAGAGGAACATCAAGAAATCACCCGCATGCCAAAAAGATATAAGACCCTCATTCCCTACCCTCTAACACAATTTAGCACTAAACTACTCCATAGTGAAAGTAAACCCCCCCAAAAGAACCACACAAGTCTCCACTACCTATAAACCTTAATGTCCCCAACCTCCAAATTGAAAACACCCTTGCATATTTCGATACAAGAAGTCTAACCCAAAGAAGATGATGTTTGTGCAACAACCGATAAACCTACTTGCTCAACAAGAAAAGATTAAAAGTCTCCAAATTCCACACCTCAACCCGCCATCCTCTTTGGCCTTTCAAATAGTTTTTCACTTTGCTCAACTAATCTCGTTACTATCCTTAGAACCACCTCAAAAGAAATTGCGAATCAAAGCATTAAAGGAGTGGATAATACTTTTGAGAGCCTTGAAGAAAGAAGGACAGTAGACCAAGACGCGAGAGGACGGATATAATTCAGTGCATTGAAGTTATCCTCTAACTAACCGTTAAAGATTAATTAAAAACATATATTAACTTCAAATATTAAAAAAATTAGAAAATGTATAACTTGTTAAAATATTCTACTCTCATAGATGTTTCATATATAATACCAATAAATTCATTTTCATAAAAATGAGTTATTTTTGAAGACCCAAAATTACCAGTCTCATGGCCAAAGTATTTTAGTGAATCAATTATTATTCCCTTTACATATAGGACTAACATATTATTTTATTGGATCAATCCCCTTTATTATGTTATTAGGATGGAAACGAGTTTCACCCCTTGTCTCGCTTTTCAAATTATATGTCTGGCACATTATATATAAATTTTAGAGTACACACACTATATGGCCATTTTTTTTTCTATAGGGTATGGACATGAAATGATTATTTGATAACTTTTATTAAAAAATTGTGAAACGATCGCTTGGAATCAAATGAATCAATGATTATTTGATAACTCTATAGTAGAAATTTCCAAAAAAATAGAGAAATTTCCAAGGTATATCTAAATTTTTTCAAAGAGGCTCAGTCTAGAAACATAATTGTGGTCCTTAATATATAGAAGGATATTGGCATTGACGAACTATCTCTTTTATATTTTGATATTCAAAATTTAAAGTGAGAGAATGATGTCTCAGTCCAAAGTAACGAAGCTTCTAAAGTCAAAAAGCACTTATAAATATTCTTAGTTCTTACACTACCTTGTCCAAAGATAAGTAGGGCTCAAACAACTCTTCTCATTTGCATTGCAACCAAAATTGTTTACACTCTCTTTATCTAAAAAAACTTGCTTACACACTTGTGGGTGTTTGCACCTGGCAAATTCACCTATTGTCTAGTAATTTTCGATGATATTTAAATTTAAGGTCTCATATAAACTATCTAGTGGCTACCATTTCATGGACTCTTTCTAATGAGCTTCATTGTATAATACTAGTATTTTAAGTTTTGTTAGACTAAATATCATTTAAGACGTAGAGTATAATTTGTAAAGACTTTAAAATATTTTATAAGAAAATTTGCTATTTGGAAATAATTAAAAAAATAGGTCTTACTTTTCATAAGCCTATTGGATTGGGTTGAATTGGAATGTTAGTTTTTTTTATCCATATTGAATGTTAGTTTGAATTTCTAAATTTCATATATATCTAGAATTTAAAATTATGTAAAATTTTAAAATACACCATCTAAATAAATACACGTGTATGTTTAAATTTTCATCAGAATTACTGTCAAGTTGACTTTTGTATGAAAGTGATGCTTTTGTTTAGTGGCAGAGCATCTTTAGAATTTAGGTGCCAAGATCTCCCCACACCATCAAGAAAATGTTCAATTAATACTTGCTACTCTATAATTTTTACTTAATAGCCTCTAAGAAAATATTAGGATCTTTTGATGTTCAAGTGTCAAAGTTGTTTCCTTAATACTAAGACCTCTGATTTATTATTTATTTTGAATTTTTTTCTCAATTTGGACTTATTATTCACATTCACATAATTAATGTAGTTGAATATATTTTAGTTATGTTGTCACTTAACTATTTTGGTCCCAAACATTTGGTCAAGTTTCACCACCGCTCTCATCCCACACTAATTTGAAGTATTTATTTTTCTTTTAATGATAGTTTTAAATTACAATCATAGTTATGCAATTTGAATCAATTGCATTGAATGTGAATAAATGTAATTAGATGTAGTTATTGTACCGCAACCCAACTCAATGTGATTAATTTTGGTGACCGTCAAAATCTTTACATTACAACGCACAAACTAAAATTTATAACCTTATTTTGATCCTAAGGCAATAGAAACATCTTAATAAACCCTTATATGCAAATAACAATCAATTTAATCAATTCAATGAAATTCTAAACACATTCATTATAATTTGGATCTATTTGAAGGTGCATTTATGCCAATGAACAACAACTAGGGGTAATGGAGAGGTGTTGTCTCTATTTGTGTCTCTATCTATGGGATTTAAAATCCTTTTGGGATTCCTTCTGCCAAGTCCTATGTACAGAGTAGTGAGCATTTTATCATGATTCATGATCAGGATAGTAGTCAAAATATGACACAAGGGACAGATTTGTTGTTTCTTAAAATCCCATTACCTTTTTTATTAAAAAAAAAAAAAAAAATTCCATTGCCTCAAGTCCTTTTCAAATTTTGTCTTAGCCTGTCATATGTTTAATTGCCTCTTTTGAAACCCTTTGGTTTTGTTTGGCATATATGTATTTTTTTTTTTTGGTAAAATTTTGTTTGGCATATTTGCTTAAACAGCATATTACAATTTTCTCCTATGGAGAGAGAAATATAGACCGACTATCAAATGGAGAATGTTATCTTTTTCCATTCCAATGCTCTCTGACTCACTGCTTCTATTTCACCACACTTTTACGATAAATATTTTGTTTGTTTAGATTAGTTTATTTTGAAAAATTAATCTTATTTTTTAAAAATAATCTTTTCCAAACATTCGTGTAGTGGGAGTGCTTGGTTTCTCAAAGTCCGTGGTTAAAATATATTGTTCACTCAGATTTTGAGAATCCGAGCGAGGACTATTTTTTGAAAAAAAATTAAAGACGTATGGTACCCTTGAGAAACATGTGTGGTGGCAAAAGTAGTTGCCCTACTACGTTTTCTTAAAACGAAAAAAAAACCTTTATCTTCCATGTATACTTGATCTTTGCACCACCCATGTTTTTCAAACACTAATTTTTTTTGTTTCTTAAGAAAATTATTTTCTTAGACAAAAAACAAAAGAAAATTAATTTTCAGAATTATTTTTATCAATTTCAGATGTTACATTCCAAAAAAATCACTTCTAAAATCTAATTTTGCGAAGTAATTCTATAAATTAATTTCTGGAAATATGAAAAGTAAGTATCAAAAACTAGTTTCCAAAAACATTATGGTATAATGAGAAAACAAAGTGGTGCAGAAAGAAACCCCCTCTTCCATGCCTCGCCCAATATAATTAAAATACTGGTCTAATTCACAAAAAAAAAAAAGAAGAAAAGAAAAAGGGTCCAAAACTATATTATTAAAATATAGATATAAATAATGAAGATGATTGTTTTCCAAAAAACATAAAATAATAATGAAGTTAATTATCGTCCATGCAGTGCCCAATCAATTTTTTGTCAACCATGGCCCAAAAGAAAAACAATATAACTGAAACTTGAGTTTCTCTTAAGGGAACTTAAGAGATTGAGTTAAGTTGTTGACAAAAACTAGAAAAAAAAATTGAGTTATTCAAGTCTAAATTTAAGAGAATGCATTCTATTAAGATTAAGGCATGTAAAATTTTATTTTTTTTTAATTTCACAGGTTAAAAAATATATTTTAAAATTGAAAAATTAAAAAAAGTGGCAATAGACCACCCATAAATTTAATGGATGAAAAACAAAGACTTTGAGAGAAAAACTTACTCCCTCCGTTGCATTTTATAAGATCTTTTAAAAATAAATTGTTTGTCTCAATTTATAAGACCTTTTTTAAAATTTTGTATATATTTAATTTTTTTTTACTAAACTACTCTTATTTACTTAATCATTTTTGTATAGTTTAAAATTAATAAATGAAGTAAATTCATGAAAAAGAAATTTTCTCTTATAATAATTGGAGATGATTAAGTGAAAAGAGAATTACTATCTCCGTTCTTATATATAAGCCCTTAAAATTAATTAGTGTTCATTTTTACAAGTTCTTGAAATAGAATAATATACTTATAATTATTTTTTTAATTCTGATAACCTTAATAAGTGTTCCATGTATTCAAATTGCAAAAAGATCGAGTAAATAGATTTTTAGTAGTATTCTATTTTATTTTTTCTTTACTTTTTAAAATCAAACATAATAATAAACTAATCATAATCGCTCCACTTTATCCATTCAATTTCCCCTCAATGTAAATGTATATACTCTAGTATGTAAATTAAATGTGATCCAGCCCAGCTTAATTGGCTATTGATATATGATTAGCACTTAGGTAGCATGCAGTATGACTAGAACAACATAATGCCAAACTAGAGTTTCTTTCATAGTATTATTACTACTCAAGGGCACTTTTTAAGAAGTACGTTAAAACATAATAAAAAATTATTAAATTTTTTTTTTAATTTTCAAAAATATGTATTTATAATTATTTTTTTTAATTTTAGTAATTTTAATAAATGTTTTGAGGACATTGTTTAACGAGATCCATTAATATATATACTACTTTCTCTATTTCATATTATAAAGTTATATTTTGACAATTACGCTTATTAAAAAAAGTAATAAAATTAATTAATGCATTGATCTTTAAAAAATGTATATAATAATCTCCTTATCACTTTTCTCTTTCATTATCGCATTAATTACCATTTACTATCTCTTTGCAAAATTTCATTAAGGAAAATGCTAACAAGTACCATAAGGGCATTTTTTAAGGAGTCAAATATGGTAAAATATTGAAAAGTATAGTTTTTTTATAATTCATAGAGATAAAAGAATGTGTATGTATAATTGATTTTCTAATAGTAATAAACCTTAACAGGGCACTTGTTAGCAAGACTCTTTCATTAATTATAATGGATAAATATAAAAAAAAAGAAATTAATGCTCATAAAATATTGTACAGAGTCTTATATTATATCTTTTCGTTCGTTTTTATTTGTTCAAAGTCGAAAAAAAAATTTGTTCTTATTTATTTGTCCACTTATATTTTAAGATAGTAATAATTGCACTTTTATGTATTCTACACACCCTTATGTTTGATTTGATACTAGTTAATGTTCCACTAATGAATCAATAAAATAATAAGAGATAAAAGGTAATAATGAGACTTTAAAAATTATTTTGATGAAAATAAGGGTGTATTTGGATTAGATATTTTGTATTTTGCACTTTTTTTTTTATCGGCCAAACACATCACACACTATACTACTCATAAATCTACCCGACTGGGGATCGAATCCCTCTCCTTGAACTCCAAGAACTTCTTCTTTTGCACTTAAAAAGGCTTTTAATTATTGTTTTAACAAAGAAAAAGACTTTTTTTTCTTTAGCTAAAAATTAGTCATTGTTTTAAAAAGTTTAAAAATCGCTTTTTACAGCTTAAAATTATGTTAAAAATCATTTTTGACCGCAAATATATCCGAATAAAAATTGATTATGTGTCAGACAATCGATTCTTTTACCCAATTTATTTTCACAATTGATCACAATTAATCCAAACACACTCTAAGAGTATTGATTATATTTTTAAATAAGTATATTTTATTCTGAAGTGGACAAATAAATAAAAAATAAAAATAAAGGGAGTTCTAGAAAATGTTACAATCGAACTAATTAAACAATAATTGTATTAAATAAGTGAACACCGAAGGGACAAATTAAGCTAAGTGTGTATTTTAATAATTACTATCAGATTATAAAGGGGATCACATAATCTGTGGTGGGACCATGGGATTTCCTATATTAAATTGAAACTGTCTAATTTATTTCACATGGGCCCATGGTCCCCCATTTCGTCTCCAATTCCAACAACAAACACCAAACTTGATTAATTAATTTATTAATTAACATGTTCATTTGTTCACCTTAATTGTTGGAGTGTTATTTCTCTTTTTTTTTTGGTACATTATTATTTATTTTTTTAAGGATGAATAACACAAATCACTTTTAAGAATTGTAAATATGACACTCAACTCTACTTTTTGCCTTATAATTGAACTTAACTCAATTTTGCCTAACTTTGTTAACAATAACTCATCAAATGTTAACCATCTATTTAGTTGAAGCTCCTCACTATGACCTGTTAGTTATTTTTCTTGTGCTTTTTGAATTGGAGGAGAGCAATGGTTTATAAGTAGAGTAGTGTCACAAAGGAATTCACATCCATTATATAGAAGCAAAGACTTGTGCTTTGTTTGGGGGATTTGAGAAAATAGAGGAAAAGAAAATGGAAGAAGAGAAAACATGTATAACGAAATATTTTTCTTTTATTTTTTTTCTCTCTAAACAAATAAAAAAGTGTTTCGTTATCCGTGTTTTTCTTTTCTTGAATTTTCTTTCCACTCATTTTCTCCTCTTTCAAACAAAGCATTAGAGTCCACCAAGAACCTGCAGTCAATAAGAGAAATTAAAAGTAATTAGAAGAAATGATACTATTCAACACCAGGTGTAAGTCATTCAACACCTAAACCATGTGAACTATACGCTTGTTAGAATCTCTCACACTTGAAGATGTTATGTTTTTACCATAGTTTTCTTTCAATATGATTTCTGTCTCACACCTCACACACTCAACACATTGTGATTTCAAGTTCTCTCATCGTAAATGTACATGTTATCCACGATGAGGTTTCAAGGATGATTGATTTGGGTGAGCAGATTAAGGGATTTCACTACCTTAAGTTGTAGATGAAGGAAAGTGTCATGGTAAATGGTGCATCAGTAGCAGATTCGATGATTCTTAAAGAAGCTTTATGGCATTTTCGTTTTGACATGTGTCTACGACTATAAGCTAGGTTTGTTAAAACATACTATACCAGATATTACTATAAATAAAGAAGAAATTTGTGATGTATGCCACATGGAAAGACAAAAATGCATCGTTTCTCTATTAGTTTGAGTAGAGTAACTGCAAATTTTGAATTGTTACATATTGACCTTTGGGGATCATTCTCTGTAGATTATGTACACAATAATAAGTTTTTCCTTATAATTGTGGATGACCATAGTAGGTTTACACACACACTGTGCACACATGAAGAAGTTTGACCCTCGTGCAACCAAATGTGCCTTCCTTGGTTATAAAGCTGGTGTTAAAGGTTTTGTGGCTTGTGATGTTCAGACAGGAGCCATCTTAACATCAATACATGTAATTTTTCATGAATTGATATTTTCTTACACAACATCTTCTTCTGATTCATGGAGTTATATTATTAAACCCACTCCAATCTTTACAGACACTTCTTTGGATGTTCCTTCTGCTACTTTAGATATTTCTACATAATTTTCATTCCCATCAAAAGATGCTATGCCATCTTCTGCAGCGGATTTACTTTCCCAAACTTCTTTGGAGTCTGATCCTCTACCACCCTCCTCTAAAGCTCTAGTTTATTTTCTTACCACATCCACTACACCTCCACCTTTACTTCGTAATTCCACTAGAATTACCAAAATGTCTATTCATTTTTAGGGTTATCATTGTAATCATGTTTATGCTTTTCCTTCTAGCCATTCCATTTCCACAGTAATCACATATGACAAGCTTTCTGCAGATCACAAATCTTTAACTCTTGCAATTTCCAAGTACTCCGAGCCTACTTCCTTTGCTGAGGCCTCTAAATCTCTAGAGTGGGTAGTTGCTATGAACTTGGAATTAGAAGCCATTGCCCAAAATCATACCTGGTCCCTTGTCCCTTTACATCATAGGGTTATTTCCATTGGAAACAAGTGGGTCTATAAGGTTAAAGTTAATCTGGATGTCACTGTTGAGAGGTTTAAGGCGTACCTCGTTGGAAAAGGGTAACACAAATTGAGGGGATAGACTATTTCGATAATTTTTTCCTGGTAGCTAAACTTATCACAATCCGATTACTTCTCGCAATTACTTCCATTAAGCATTGGCACGTTCATCAATTGGGTGTGAGCTGTGTGTTTTTATATTGAGAGTTGTGTTAAGATGTGTATATGAAGTTTCCCCATGGTGTGTCTACTTCCAATCCCAAATTGGTTTGCCAGCTTCATAAGTCCCTTTATGGTCTTAAGCAAGCATCACTTAAGTGGTTTCATAAGCTTTCAACTCTCTTACTTTCCATGGGCTTTATCCAAAGCCATGGTGATCATACTTTGTTCACCAAAATCACAACTTTTTCTTTTAATTTATTGGATTGTTGATTTACATTGATAAGATCATCTTAATAGGGACTTCAGAATCTAATTTTACTGATATCAAGACTTTTTCCATCAGCACTTTGGTATCAAGAATCTTAGCCCTTTGAAGTTTCTTGGGTTTGGAAGCTGCTCACTCTTCTTGTGGAATTTCTTTATGCCAATGACAATATTGTTTGCGTCTCCTTGCTAATCCAGGCATGTCTTACTATATTTATGTTAAAACCCTTTCTGATCACCATTTTCGGTTGCATCAGGATGTGGTCCTCTCTATTCATACCCTCCTGCTTATAGATGCCTTGTAGGATGCTTGCTTTACTTAACTACTACCTGACTAGATATATGTTTCGCCACACAACAACTTAGCCAATTCATGGATTATCCTACACAAATGCATTTTTAGGCAGTTATTCGCATTTTACGCTACCTCAAAAGGTCACTAGGTCATGGTCTCTTCTTCCCACGTACTTCTTTTCTTCAGCTGATGGGATTTAGTGATGCTGATTGGGGAGGGTGTCCTGATACTCGTTAGCTATCTTTGGTTATTATTTTTACCTTGGTTCTTTCTTAATCTGTTAGCATGCTAAGAAGAAACCCACTGTGGCTAAGTCTTCTTTGGAGGCCGAGTATCGTGCATTGGCTTCGGCAACTTGTGAGCTTCAATGGCCCTCTTATCTCTTAGATGACTTGCGGATTGTTAGTTCCCGCCAATATGTGCTTTATTGTGTAATCAATGTGCTCTCCACATCCCTGCGAATCCTATCTTCCATGAACGCTCGAAATATCTTGACATTGGTTGTCATATTGTACGAGAAAAGTGAAAGTCTGGTCTCATGCGTCTTCTTCTCGTTGCATCTCATAATCAACTTGTAGGTGGTTTTACTAAGTCTCCTGCAGCTCGTTTCTTTGTTCAGTTTGTTACCAATCTTGGCATGATTGATGTTTATTAATCATCCGCTTGAGGAGGGGAGGGAGGTAAATGTATTAGTTGAAAGTTAGTTTTCCTAGCTTTCTGCTAGTTTGTTATTTCCCGCCAACAGCTTCTAGTTGTATAAATAGAATTGTTACATTCATTTTTAAATTAATGTGCAACATCCCCAAATTTTATATTTCTAACTAGAAGTATGAATGTTACCTTGGCTTAAGTTGTTTCAAAAGCAAGAGACCCTCTTTTTAAATTTGGAAAGGCCAAGGGCATAGGGAAAAATTTTAATAATTTGGGACTCACACCAACTATTCTATATCCTACCAAACCCTAACACAAAACCTTTCCCTTCTTTACTTACCCTCACACCACACAGACACACACACACCACCATCACTCTCACTTTTACATTTTCAAGCCCTAACCCACTCTTCCAATTCTTCTCTTCACCACCATTATCACTCAAATCCTTTCACCATATCTTCTTCCCTCACCTCAAATCACCCAAAACCCACTCTCTTAATCACATGTAAACCAAGTTCTACAAACCCCATCTTTTCACCCTCTTGCTTGATTTTGGTCTAGGGGCTAAGGATCAAGAAAAGGGCAAAGGAAATGAGAAGGAGACAAGAGGGGAGCAACTTGGTTGAAGAGGCTAGGAGAAAAATTTCTTGTTGGGTAGAAGGTAACTACAATACCCTTTTAATCCATTCTTGTGTGTATGGTGGTTTTGAGGGTTATGTGTCTGATACTTGTTTGTCAGCTTTGCAAACATTTGAGTAGTGTAATTCGGGACTTTATTGTGTTGAAATTGTGAAATTTAATGCATGAGTGTGAATAATAGTCTCAATTGCATGTTTGCCTTGTGAATTCAAATAGAGATTTTGATTGGATAATCATGATGCATGTGTTGGATTTGGTGTTGGGTATTTTGTATATATGTATACTATGTTATGAGATTTTAGGGTGTTGAGGGAAAGAATTTGGGTATTAGAATGGGTTTTGTGTCAAGGAAAAACAGAGTTGTAGGTTTTTAGGTCCTCGACATTTTGCGTTTTGATTCAATGGCATTTAGGATTTTGTGTATTATTTTCTTTGAAACTCTTGTTATTATGTACACATGTAGTGCATTTTTAGTAGGCTTAAATATATTTTACGTCCCTGCAAAATATGTGATTTTTGCATTTCGTCCCTGCATTTTTTTTAAAAAAAAAATCCAAACTAATTCAAAACTTTTGTTATTCGTCCTTACTATTAACTTTGACTATTAACTACTGACGTGAATAACGAAGAGTCACGTCAGCATACCATGTCATTTATGTTGTTTTGTTTTTAGTCCCTGCAAAATTCATGTTTTTTTGTTTTTGGTCCTAAATTCATTTTTTCTTCCTTCACCATCTTCATCTTCCTCCAAAGCCATCGTTCTTCTTCTTCCTCCAAGGCCATCGTCTCTGTGGTTCTTCTTCTTCCTTTGTTCTTCTTTGTTCGTTCTTCTATTCTCTAGTTCTTCTTCCTCTTCTTTCATTCTTCAATTCCAATTAAAATTTGGGGATTATGGTTCTAAATTTTGAGATTAGAATTCTAAAATTGGAACTAAAAATTAATTTTAGATTATTTGGTTCTGATTTTGGAATTAAGGTTTTGAAATTTAGGGATTAATTAGTTTTGATTTTTGTGTTTTTTATTTTGACTTGTATCTTTGATTTCGAATATTTGGTTTTGTGTTTTTTTTTGTTCGCATCTTGGATTAATCGTTTTGCATAGGTCTCTTAAGCACAAGAACAAGATGAAAAACATAGCAGCAGCCGAAGAACAAAGCATCAAATGAAGAACGAAGCAGTAGAATGATGAATGTTAGAAGAAGGAAAAAGAAGAAGAAAAAAAAAGAAATCAAAACTTGGAGGAAGAAGAAGATGGTGGAAGAAGAATAAGAAATGACTTTTGGACTAAAAACAAAAAAAAAACATAAATTTTGTAGGGATTAAAAGCAAAACAATATAAATGACTTGTCAGGCTGACATAGTAGGTTGACGTGACTTTCCGTTAACCACATCAGCAGTTAACAATCAAAGTTAACAGCATGGATGAATAACAAAAGTTTTTAATTAATTTGGATTTTTTGAAATTTTTTTAGAAACGAAAAGCCAAAAAAACATATTTTACCAGGTATATTTAAGCCTTTTTAATATGTTTGTCTTTTGCTGAGGTTTTTTTACAGAATATCCTTAATATCTCCATTTTACACCGATTGCTTGAAAACAATTCTCAACATATTATTCTTTTTTATAATAAAAATTTCGAGTAAGTGATAATGTTTCAATCCAATCGAATGCTAGAAAAATCACCGGGTTCATTTATATACTCTTTCAATTCCTAAATATAAGATTCTTTATAAAAAAATACACGGGAATTAAAGAATATGATTAAACTCATAAATTATGTCTAAAATTTTATATTAGTTTCCAAAAATACCCCTTTTATTTTAGTGAAACTCACAACTCCACTCTCTTTTCACCTAATTAATGATTCTAACTTTTTTTGGTATTATTAAATGTTAAGGGTATTTGGATAAAAATACCTTCACTTTAGCACAAAATTTGTAAGAAGGTCTTATAAAAAGGGACAAAGATTTTTTTCTTGTAGAGGGTCTTACATTTAGGAACAAAGGAAGTATCATACATCCTTGAGGAAATTAATAGGGGCTTAAGGAAATTAATATTGATATTGTCACTCTAAATTTAATATTGTTATTTTATTTATAATTTTATTCTAATTATTTGGCCTCTTAAACTAAAATAAAAATTAGTACAACTTAAATAAGAATAATAATATTAAAGTTAGAGTGATAATATCCATTCTTAAGACTTAATTATTTAAACCAGTAGTGACGTGTCAAATGCAAAATTTTATAGTGCTCCAATTCACCAGCTCTTCAAGTTGAATATAATATGTCTAATTTAGTAGATCAAAACGTGTATTTTGAATTAAATATAAATATCTCCTATGCATTTGATTACATTTACTGATGAGTTCTCGACAAACGTTAATTATTATATATACATCTTTAAATATTTATATTGAGTTTGTCATCTCCCCCTTCCAATTGGATATTGAGTATATACAGATCTTTCAACCATTATCCTAAATAGATACTTCCTTTAAATAATTATTATTCCAATAATAATATAATATAAACACGAATGAATTAATATCCGAATAAAGTTATATATGTGATCAACGAGTACTTTGAGTCCTTGACCAGAAAAAAAAAAAAAACCCAACCAAACTGAATAAAATATGGTTTGATATTAAAATAAAAAGCATCAAATAAATAATCGCCATTGAGTCACTAGCACAATGATAAGAATTTTATACAGAATAAATAATTAGTAGCTGAACAGAAAAGGATAATATTAAGAACAATTTTAAACGAAGTGCTAGCTATTAAACTAGAACCTTTTCACATGATGAAATTAAATTAAGAGACAAGAAAGATGCCACAATTCTTGTGTAGGTTAACATAGTGGCAACAAATCCACTATACAAAAACAATGAAAAAAAAATGTTAAAAAAAAAAAACCATCAAATCACAATAGAAGCACTTTCACTTATAAAAAAAACCTAACAAACAGAGAAAAACACTCTGAAGTCATGGGTTAAAATTTACTCCACACTCCATAGCATAACAAACTAACCCTAATATATGCATCATCCCCCGCCCTTGATATACAACTCCGAAAACTCAGTAGGAGAGAGAAAGAAAAATATAAATCTCATTTATTTGAATAAAAATTGTATTTATAGCTTTTTATCCTCAATCGGAAAACCCTCCACAAGAGATTATAGATAGTTCAAACTAATGAATAAAAGATTCAATAATTTTATGAAATAATTTTTAGTCTTTCTCTCTCGTACTGAACTACTCGTGCAATCTTGAATAGAATCCCAACCACAATATAAAAAGCACTGCTATAGAAAAATCAATTCACTAATTTTGTTGGTGTCGATTGTAATCCTTCACATAAGTCAATCTTGCCTCAAAGCCTGCTGGAGGCTTCTAAGTAGATCCTTAGCCGTTACACAAGTTTCCTTTTTCATCTGCAAGAAATCACATTCATGAGATACGAAATAAATCTAGTAATAAAGTTAAATTTAATGTGTCTGTTTTCAATTTAGAGTGAAATAAAAACAAATCATATTGATAAAAATATTAGTAATTTTTACATTTGACCTATTTCTAACATGAATTGGTTAATTACCCGTGCAATGATAGTAACATTAATAATGTTATTTCCGAAAGGCAAGAAACTGCTACTCTGGACAGTTAGGTGATGGTTTTCTAATACGGCAAGTATAATCGAGGCGCGGCCACCGCGTTTGTGGCTTTGGGTTCTAATTAATACGTCTTTACCGGAAACTCTGACCTCGATTTCCCGGAGTGGCTCGTCGCAGTGGCTGTCATTGTCATCGTCGTCATCAACGAGGATTGATCTCTTGACAAGCGTTGTGGTCTCAATTGCTTTGTTGGTTGTCTCTAGGGTCTCCACGCGCTCTTTTAATTGTTTCAAATACTTGATTGCATCTCCCAACACTGATGCCTTATCCATCTGCACACGTAATTAATGATAAGGTTTTAAATTTGGGTCTGAAACGCAATGTTGCGCCGAAACATCAAGGTTTTGAGGTGACTGAAACTGCATTGGGTTGCATTAGATGCAATACTACAGCTGCCGCAATTTAAAACCTTAGTCAATAAGAACAAATTAAATTTATTACTTCAATTTTTTTATATTTATCCTATTTCAAACTCAACATCTATAAATTGATCAAATATTTGCAGAAAAATTAAGTCTACAATACATAATTCGTAGGAAAAAAATGTTGTAGGAAACTGATAATTTTTAGTAGTGTTAAATTAATTAATGCGGAATCAAACACCAAAAAATCATAATGGCATTAATTTCTAAGATTGCATACCTTCTTGAGGCCAGGGACTATGGCAGACAGAGCAATGAAATTTTTATTGAGCTTTTCCCTTCTTTTTCTCTCAGCTATCACATGTTCTTTAGCTTGAGTCTGATTTCTGGTGCTACTTATTACCTTGTTCTCTCCATTAATTTGACAAGTGAAAGCTGCAAAATCCATGTTCTCAATCTCGATTTTAGGCTTCTCATCGGGTAATTTTGCATTGAATTGTTCAAAAGAAATTATCTTGGAAAATGAAGTTTCAGAATTATTCTTGAGCTTCTTGGTTGGTCTTGCTTCGGAAAAATTTTGTGTAATTTCGATTTCGGAGTTTAAATACCGATCGGAAGTAGAATCGCTCGAAAAAGAGTACTGGAAATCTTGTTCATCAAATGTGCTTGCAAAAGAATCCATTGGATATTGATGAAAGAAAGTTGAATCCTCCATTCCCTGTTAAAGATTAAGATTTCATTAATTAGCTTAATTATGTGTTAAATTAATTAATTAAACTTAGTGATGATAAGTGTTTAAGTATGCTTACAAATTCGCCAGTCAAGTAGTTGGTGGAGGCAATTTCCATCATCTTCACTTTCCTTCTTGGAATTGATTTGATGAGATAATGTATGAGGATCTGAAAATCAGTAAAGTTTGACAGAAATCTTAATCTTAAACTTAAGATCATATTATTTGGAAGAGGAACAAAAAAATAAAATGAAAGAAAAAAGCTCATAACAATGCATTTTCTTTTATTTAGTCTAAACAGAAAAACTAACTTATACAGAGAATCATTTAAATTATTATCTCTGTTTTTTCTCCTTTTTACTTCTCTCATTTCTTTTTCTTTTTTTTTTCTTCATCCAAAAGTAGGATAAATTAGGAAAAGTGAGTAAAGTGAAGAAATGAAATTGCATTAGCTCTTACTTCAAATGAAAGTGTTGTGTAATTTCAACTTACAGAGTAAATACAATTTTTTTTTAATTTATCATTTTTTACTCACTTTAAAAACGTCAAATCAAACACGAGATACACCAATTAAAGCACAGACACATGGAATATAAGAAAGTAGAGAATGAAAAAATAGTTTACTTACCTTGATTGAAGAAATCTAGAAGATGAAGAAGATGGAGAGAGAGAGAGAAAAGTTGAATTTTCCAGAACTTATTTTGCCAGATGATAGGAACAAAAGTTGCGAAACCTTTTATATAGAAGTATGTAGCACACGCTTCATACCCGGTATGGGACTAAAAAATCACGTTTCAAATTGTAATTTTTTATTTATGTATGAGTTGGTGGTGCTGTTTGAACGCGACTGATTTTTGTCTTCACTCGTAACTTTTTTTGGTTTATGTCTATATTCTTCAGTAGTTATTCTTTTCAACAGAGTTATTATCATTTTCATATCGCATGTGCTCTGTTTTGGAACATATGAGCACGTGGTTTTGATAATTTCAAGTTTCACTTTTGTTATTTAATTTAAATCAAGGGCTTAAATTAACCTGTTCTATCCACTGTGATTCCATCATTCATGTGATGTGATTTGAGATCTAGGATTAGATATCACCTCTCGATGTTATGATGGTCACCTCACCAATAAAAAAAATCCAATGATGGCTGGTCGTTAAATAATATGACATTATTAATGTAACTCCTCAAATGTATAAAAAGAGATAATAGGAATAATAATACTCCCTCCTCCATTTCATAATACCTATTGTTAAAAATTTTGGTATAATAACTAAAAACTATTTAACACTTTTAATTTTATAAAATAAATTACTTAGAGTCTATTTACTTTATTTTTATTTTTGTATTTTTATTTTCTTTGTGTTTAGTTTAAAGAGTAAGGAGAGAAATAAAAAAAGTTGTGTATTTGTATTTAATTTGTAAGTAGAGGTAAATGGGTTTTACAAAACATGAAAAATAAATTATAGTTATTTTTTTGATAAAAAATTACATTAACTGATAATTGAATCCGCTTACCCACACACATGTCCTCATGTGCTCACCAACTGAACTACATGACTTAGACAAATTAGAGTTGTTTTTGTTGTTTTAAAGATTTTGATCACAAAATTATCGGGCTTAAATATGATTTTTGTCCCTTCAAAATTAGGGTAATTTACTTTTCGTCCCTACAAAAATTTTTGTTTATAAAAAGTCTAAACATTTCTAAAAAAATTCATTTTTAGTTCCTATCGTTAGTTTGATCAGTTAACTACTAATGTAACTAACATTTCTGTGTCATGTGGGTAGTGGTGTCAAAATGGGCCGTGGCCTTGGGGCTAGCTCAACCCGGCCCTATATTTTATCCAAGAATAATGATTTATCCTGCTAAATATCTTTCTAATTCCTTTTAAAATATGTATTGAAGGAGAAAATTAAATGCCTTTATCTTGAAAGTATAAAATACATCCCCCACTTAGTAATTAAGAGGATATTTAGGAGGATGTTTTACGAGGATATAACATTGCTTTTTATCCAATGGGGCCAGCCCTTACTTTTACAAAAGTAAAATTGGCCCTATAACGTGGCCCTTAATTAGTTGGGGCTGAGCCAAAAAATGAGACTGGCCCTAAAACGTTAAATACTATAAAGTAGAATAAATACTATAAAGCAAATTAACTTCTTCCACTACTCCATTTTCAACATATATTAGACTGCAAAGATTTGTTTGATCTGTAATAAATTTCAAAAATAAAATGTGAGACAAAATAACGCATCAAATTTCGTATACAAACTCAATAATATATATATATATATATATATATTATAAAAAAATTGTGGACGACTCTGCCAAGTTTTTGTAACGCGTAGTAGGGACAAGGGATTTATACAGCTACGTTGAGATGATTTATTTATATATGTCCTTAATTTTGTTTCATATATTCTTTTAGTAAATAGATTATGTCGTTAATTTTAACTAGTCGTTGTTTAGACTCGAATTTAACTAACCGTAAATTCGAAGAAATATTTGTATAATGTGGATGAGTTGAATTACTATATTTCACTTATTAATGCAATTTGACAAATATCATTAACTTTTTAATTGTACATATCAATAATTGAGATTAGATAATTAATGGTATAATTTATGTTTGAGGTTTAACAACGGATAAATTTAGGTTTCAAATTGAACAAGCGGTTTATATTCCTCATACATACAGTGCTTCTTTACACTCGTTTATGTCGCTTTAAGATGCTAAGCAATTACCTTCACACAAACGTTATGTCCAATTTTATTTCCGAGCAATGGTTTTAATATATATAAATAGACAAAATATTTGTATAATGATTTTTTTATTTTTTGAACGTAATTTGGCTTTGACCCTAGTCCCAATCCACACGATGGATTGTGTATATGAAAAAAATTAGCCGTGATTTTTAGCCCTGGCCCTATGATCTTTTGGCCCTACGGTGCGGGGCTGGGAATCTCTGGGCTTATTTCAATTCCAAGACTTTTTGGTCCTACTTTCTCAGAGCAGGATTGGGCTAAATGGCCAATTTTGACAGCTCTACATGTGGGTCTGCCACATATGTAAATTTGTCCCCCTATTAACTTTAATAACTATATTTAATGCTAATATAACAGTCTTTCGAGACAAAAGCGTTAGTTAACTATTGACATTTTGTCACATTTTCTCAATTTCTTCAGCTTGCTTCTGGATCATCTCTCTGAGGTGGTTCATCCCGTCTTTAATGGTCACCATCATTTGTTCTAATATTGCTGGATCAGCGACTTTTGATTTCCTCTTGCTGGCGTGGAGAAGGTCCATTTGTGGAAGGTTGTTCTTCCAGCAGTTCTCCGCCGCGAGCAGAGGTTCCCTTAGCAGCTTGATTCTTCCTTATTGTGTTCACCACAGATACGCCAAGAAAACTGATATCCGTTCAGTTAATCGGTAGAAAACCATGCTTCCACTGATTAATCGGTTGAAAATTTGGTTTCCAACGATTAACTGTCTAGAATTCACTTGTTAAACGGTGGAAAGCGATTAGATCAAGCGAAAATATTAGGTTTTTGACTCCGAAAATCTTCTCCGTGCGAAAACCGAAAAACCAAAAAAAATATGATATAAGATGAATAAATCGGAGAAGAATAAATTTCTCCCCACGACGCAAATGATCCGTCGAGCATGGCGGCCATGTATCAAGTGATTAATAATGCGTACCAAATGAAGATAGGTTACATGTATTTATAGAGCTCTTTGGGCTATAAAGTCAAACCTGTCACTGTCATATCCCCGTGAATTGCAGCGGTAAGTACGCATCTGTAACTGTTCCCATGTGGGATGGAGCTTCTCAAGCCTTAAGTCGGGTGCCCATGTCATGGTGAACACGACATGGTACCTACGGCTTAAGCCACCCACGTGGGCGTAGCACATGCCTCTCTTGCGGGCTAGGTTCATAACAACACTGACAAAATGCCTATGTGACACATTAAATGCTTATATCACACGTTCTTGTAAATGACCAACAGATGCTGCTTTGCTCAATGTTCAAATTTATACTTCGGTTTGGAGACTAAAATTTGGTTATATTGTAAATAATCTGAGGGACTAATTGAGTTACATATTTCGTGATTAATGAAAATGACGTCATTTTGTTGCTTACGTGGACTCTTTAAGTGTCAATTAATGTACCATATAGGAAATTTACATGTAAGTTGGGCATTTCGTTAATATCACTTTACACCCAAGACTAATTAAAGTGACTTACCGAGTACAAAGTCAACACTAATTCACGCAGAAAGTCAAGGACTAAACGCCCTGTGACTACAAACACTACAAGAATTTTACAAATTTTCTTAGAAAAATTTCGTAGCTAATCCGAAGCTAGCAAGCCAGAATAGCTACTAGCTATCTTCAAAATTTTCTCAAGTTAAATTTAATTGACTAATTAACTATGAAAATTTTTCGTAGCTAATTTATAGCTAAAATTTAAGATTTTATAAATGTAAAGTTATTTCCGTAACTAATTAGCTATGATTTGATCACTCCCAACCAACTCTTCAAACATTGAATCATAGCAATACTTCATGGTTACATGTGCGACACATTATATATATTAGATTTATAAAATGTAATTTTAAAATAAATATCTCAATAAATATATATTTTAATTTAATTTCATTTTAAAAAGTTTCATATCCAAAAAAATTTCATATCTAGTTTAACAATTAAGATTATTTGATATTACTATTATTATTTTTTGTATTGTTTATTTATAAATTCAAAAATTTAGTAATGTTTACCTCATTCAATACATCGAATGAATTAGTGACTTAGTAACCCAATGTCTTAATCGAGTCAATGACCGAGCCAAGTTTAATAACTATGATTATAATGGTATAAATATTTTATATGAATTAAAAAATTTATTGCTTTAAAAATTAAAAACTTATTCAATACATATTTTTTAAAGTATGATTTAAAATATTAAATGAGATATAGCTATTACACTTTAACTAATTTAACTAATGCATTTAAAATATTTATCAGCGTGACTCTTATTAATAATAAGACTATAACAATTATATTATGGTTGAAATTATATTTATTCTGATAAAAATATTTTGGAATTTATATATATAATCTAATAATACTTTCAAGACTTTAATAAATTTAGCGAGGAAATTTTATTTTCTAGTTATATTTTATAGCTAATTAGTATCTAGTTTAGTAGGTAAACCATAACTAAATTAAGTAATTAGTAGCTATTTAGATACAAATCAGCTCGGAACAATTTGTAACTACATTCCATAGCTGATCAATAGCTATTTAGATACAAATTAACTACAAAATTTTTTTGTAGCTAGCTTCGAAATTATATTCGGTAGCTAATCAGTAGCTATTTAAATATAAATTAGCTACAAAAATAGGTTGTAACTATATTTCGTAGCTAATTAATAGCTAGTAGCAAATCCATAGCTACTAAATTAGGGATCAGATTTGCTGCATGTTGTTCCTGTAACAACAATATACTTTTTATTTTATTATTTTTTCTTCAAAGTAAGAAAAATAAAAAACTGAGATTAAAACACATCACTACAGCATGGTGCTATTACAGCATCAAATCTATTTTCCTAAAGTGGGTAGAAATTTTTATTTGTAGCTAATCATTAGTAATTTAATTATGAATTAACTATTAAAAATAGTTTCTGCTAAATTTTTGTAGCTAATCATGAATTTTATTGGAATAAAAATGAGAAACCAAAACAACTCATTATTCATTTACTATTTCTTAAGATATGTAACGATGGAATAACTAAGTTCAACGACAAATTTTGTTGGTTCATAAATGAAATTTTTTCGTAGTGAATAAATCCGAAAGAGTTACTTACACATAAATTAAAAATATGTCTGATCTGACATACTTTAATATAATTTTAATTTTGGAAATAATGGTAAAAAAGAAAATAAAAAAATAGAAAAAAAAATTGTCTCATTTGGTCACTTAACAAAAGTATGTCTGACACACACGCGCACACACATTCGCACCCGCACACATCCACCATGCACACACGCGCACACACACTAAACCTAAATTAGCATTCTAATCTAAAACTAGCTAGTCTCATTTTTAAACTTGCTTAACAAACAAATTCTTCAACTAATATTATGTTAGTTTATATCCTAAATTCAGCTAACATAAATAGAATCTCAAATTGAATCTCAATCAAACAATAATAAAAACAAACTAAATTTAAAATAGAGAAACAACCTAAAATTAAATTAGAGAACAAAATCTTACTTCAAACAAATTAAGAGAAAAGTGGTGGTGGTGAGCAACTTGTTGATGGAGGGAAAGTGTTTTTTTCTTATATTTAATCTCAGAAAAATATTAATTAACTGTTGTTAAATGTTTTCTTAATAATATATATAATTAATTTTAGAAGATTTTATTTTCTCGGTCCCATAATATAAGCTCTAACTAACATTTCACACAATTTAAGAAAAATGGTTAAATTATTGGAATTAGAAGTATTAAATAGACTATTGAGATGTTACACTAATTAAATTTAAACATAATTTTTTTCTATTGATTAAATGACTTTGAAAATTAAAAAATCACAATAAATGCTTTTTATTTTATGTGTAGGTACTTATATTATAGAACAAGACATTTTGATAGTTGAGACTTATATTATGAGACGGAGGGAATATACTTATATTTAAGGGAAAGTGTTTATCTTTTGAAACAAGTAGTCTTATTA
Organism: Cyamopsis tetragonoloba; assembly: GCA_037177725.1. Taxonomy (NCBI): domain Eukaryota; kingdom Viridiplantae; phylum Streptophyta; class Magnoliopsida; order Fabales; family Fabaceae; genus Cyamopsis; species Cyamopsis tetragonoloba. Next base: position 37,612,148 of record CM074120.1, on the reverse strand, counting down.
ATTCGTGTGGATGACCTCAACTACTCTAATGTAATGTGCACCCATCCTTCTAGTTAATATTTGTCCATGTGGCTAGTAGATAAGAAGATGGTGCAATTATTGACTCCATAATGGAATGCATTAAAGTGAGTGAGAGCTAACGACACCACCCACCAAAATCACATAAATTATTGCTTTAGTCCCACTTGAAGACTTCTAGCCAACTCCTTCACACCTAAGCTGAATTCATCATCCATCTGCATTTGCAACAGGATAAGTTAAACACATTAAATAATAATCAGGACTTTAATGAATGTGAAAGTGAATTACTTTGTGTTAAAATGAAGAAAATGCTAAACAGTATTTTTAGAGTATTTGTTATGAAAATAAAAATGATAATATTTTATTGAAATTAACAATATTCATTGCATATTTCTTTCATAGTAGTCTACTAATACTATAATAGAATCAAAGTGCTATTAGAATATGAGGTGGATGTATAGGACTCAAACTCGAAATTCGCGGATTAAAAAACAATATTCATTACTTTAAAAGTTAAAAAAATCATCTATTGAAGACTTCTTATAGTAATTTGATGCAATAATGTTTGGTTGTGAGGAAAGAAATAGGAAAGAAAGAAAAATATGGATAATTATGTAACTTATTTGGTTTGGTTGGAGAGAAATTATAAAGAAAAAGTTACTCCCTACACTCCAAAACTATAGTGGATTTTGAACTCAAAATCTTGTTTCAAAATAATTGTTATATTAAGATTTTAAAATGCAATAAATTACATATTTTAATATTTCTCTCTCATCACCTCCTTTGTTCACCAATCATAATTTTTCATTTTAATTATTTTGTCAACTACTTTAGTTTCTAATTAGACACTTTAATCGTCCACTCATATTAAAAACTTATTAATATCGATGATTTCTTAATATGTGTGAAAAACTTAAAATGAAACTTAAAATAAGAGTTTGTTTGTCGATGTTTATTTTGAGAAATAATCGCTTTTTAATTTTTTTAAAAAAAAGAAGTTCTAATGATTTTTAAGAAGTTTGCTTTTAAAAATAATTAGAAGCAAAAAATAATAAATTTTTACTTTGTCTGGAAGATACTTTAGTTACTTCTCAAAATAATAAAATAAATATATAAAAGATAAAAAAAAATTCTTATCATTATTAACAAACATAAATAACATATATTTTTCATCTTAATCAATTAAGAATAATAATAATATATATTTTTTTTTATCAATGTGTTATGACAAGTTGATTTTGGTGTTGGTTTCATTTATCAAAATGTAAGTAGTCTTGAATTAGAACATCATTTTCTCACCTTAAATTTACTTAACAAAAAGAATAAAAAGCTACACCCCTATGGTGACACATTATTTGGGGACTGCAAAATATAAAAATTACTACTATTTTCAATTGTGTTAGATTAAATCTAACTTTTTTTTATCAGTCACGTAGCCCAGTTAGTAAGTGCATTAAAACATGAGTATGTAGGTACGAGGTTCGATTTCCGATTATACTACTTTCCTGTAAAAAAAAAACTAAATCTAAGTTTTTCAATTCAAACCTAAAACCAAACAATAACATTTACCTCAGCTACGATGGTTATGTCAAGTTTGGAGGTTCCAAAAAGCAAGACACTGCTATTGATCACTGAAAGATGAACCCTCTCTATCTCTTTAAGCACATTTGTCAAAACCCCTTTTTGTTTCTCGCAGTGGATTCGAATCAACACATTCTTCTCTGAAACTCTTGCTTCAACTTCTAGCAATGATTTTGTTTTTGAGGGTTCATACAAGTTTCCATAACCAAAATTTGATGAAGTGTCTGAGAAATCTTCATCTGCAGAGCACTTAGCAGATTTCTCAACATGTATAACTGATGATTCTATGGTTTTCCTTTTGCTCTGTTCTTCTTCAAGTTTCTTCACTTGTTCTTGCAGTTGCTTCACATGCTTTATTGCTTCACCTAACACTGTGGCCTTGTCCATCTGCACCCCAATGAATACTCATTGCCATTAATTAATAACAATTGTCAATTTAAATATTCAGCTGTAAAATATTAATTAATCTGAGTTTAATCAGTCATTAAAAATAAAGAAAAAAAAGACAAAATCAAGGTTTTAAATTTGGATCAGAAACGCGACAATGTAACAAATATTAATCATTGATGTGTTTGAGTACACATCAATGAGTGATATCTAGTCTGAAATAGAAAGGATAAGGAATCATGATTTCTATTTGAGGTTCATGTTTATTATGCAGATTATTCAAGTGTCAACTAATTAAAACTTAAACTCGGATTAGAGAACGATGATAATCACACATAAGCATATCAATTTTATCCTTTTAAAAAAAGATTGAACCTTTTTGAGGCCAGGAATGAGGGCAGAAAGAGCTATGAACTGCTGGTTAATCTTCTCTCTCCTCTGTCTCTCAGCAATTATATGATGTTCAGCATGTTGAGGAGATCTAACAAGCGAATCCATCTTCATCTTCAACTGTGTAGTTTCTTTTCTCTTCTTTTGATTCAAAAACTTTCCTTTTGGTTTCAAGTTCGAATCAACGTTCAAAATTGGTGCTGAATTCACATTACTGTCAAAAGACAGAATGTAAGATTGAGTCTTTGAATGCCTCGAAATTTCAAAGTTATTGTTATAATCTTCCTCTGAAGAAGAATTGCTCATAGACATAGCGCTCGAGTTTCCAGTTTTGAATGTTGAATGAGAGTGCTTGTTATTGTTAGAGAAAGATTGTTGAAAGTTCTCTTCTTGTGGCTCAGGGGCAATTTTGTCATTAGATGGGAAATTTCCATCCACCCCTTTTGCTTCGGATTGGTTCATGAGGTAGTAATCCCCTGCTTCCTGCAAAACATGATGAGAAGGTTCATTATTCAATAAACGTGGAAAATGCAAAAATAGAAAAAAATAAATAAATAAAGTTGAAAAGATATGTAATGTGATTTACCAATTCGCAAAACCAAGTTATCCATGATTCCTGTGTTGTTGTCATTTTTGAGAAATCTTTGTTTCTGTTACTTGCGAGAAAGCTTAGAATCAAAGATCCTGAAAGAAAAGGAGAAAAAAAAAGGCATATGCTTTGAAATGAACACTAGTAATAGATTTTATTATTCATTCATACTACAAAATGAAAAAGACATGAATACCCTGACTTAGCTCTAGTGAAAGCGGGATACTCAAATACTTGCCTTGTTTATCCTTTATAAAGAGTAGTACTAACAACTAACACGGATGTCAAGTGAAATTCAGTATTATTTAATGTAGTTTGCTAACCTACATAACACATTCACACTAATAATGTTTTGACTTCTGTTTTAAATAACTCTTCTACGTACTGTTCACAAAGCTAATTTCACAAACGAATGGAACATATCAAAATAGATTATCACGTCGTTCGAGAAAAATTGTTAGAAAGCCTTTTTAAACTTTTACTTATTGAAAGTTCTCACCAACTTCAGATATTTTCACAAAATTCCTTGAACCTAGGCCATTTGAATCCATGCTATCTAAGCTGGGAATTCTTAACATGTATTCTCCAACTCGTAGGGTATTGGAGAATAATACATGAAAAAATTTTTTGGTCTTTCCTTATTTTTGGCCTGCGCCCCTCTGCATGTTCTGTTTTTTGGGCCCAATTAGGCTGGTTTATATTTGGATTTGCGCATCCCTTTTCTTGATTTGTATTTGCTTCTTTATATTCATTGCCCTGAGTTCGAAGAGAGCACAACCTTTTCACCAAAACAGTTACATTCCTTTATATCATATCATATTATAATTAGAGGAGATAAGTAGAGAATGAAAAAATTTATTATCCATAAGGTAAATTTACATCTTGGCATTCATCCATCAAGTTAATTACCACATTGCCATCATGTCTCTATCTTTTCATGTCACTATAAGAATGGGCGGAATTAGTGACAAAAAGTTAGCGACGGCCCAATGCCGTCACAAATTAGCGACACAAAGTTGGCATTTGCAACCGAAATAATCATTGCTAATTTTGCGACGGATATTTTCGTTGCTGCCGTTCAACACAAGCAAATTTCTTTTATTTTTTTAATTTGTGGTAATATTTGCAATGGAAATTTCCGTTGGTAATTTTTGGCGCCACGTGTCATAATTGGATTTGAATATGGCATGTGACACGAATAAACTTTAGCAAAATCTCAACTGTTGTTTCTCTTTAATCTTGTCTATTCTTTCATACATTTTTTCCTATTTATTCACGTCTTCTTCCTCTTCTTCCATTCTCTCCTTCTTCTTCCATTCTTTTCTTCTTCCAATCACTCTTCTAACACCACCCTACACCTTACGACACATCCATCTCCAACGACTTCTGGCGAAACTCCAACCTCGATGACTTCCATCTTCGACGACCTCCAATTCCAATCTGATGGACTTCTCCTCATCTTCTCTTCTCTTCTTTCTTTCTTTCTTTCTTTCTTTCTTTTGTCTTGTTCTCAACCGTTCTTTCTTCTTCTCAATATTCGGTTTGTATTTCTGACCGCGGAGCTCATACTCAAGGTGCTTTTTTTAAAAAGATAAAAAAAACTTAGCAGCGGAATTTTCAAATGCAAATTTGCCACGGCAATTTCCGTCGCAAAATATTTTTGAAACGGGCCAAAAGTGGCGCAAAAACAATTTGGCGTCAAAAAAATTTAGCCGCGCAAATAATTGTGGCAAAGTTGCCACGGCATTTTCCGTCGCAAATTTGTGACGACTTATTCCGTTGCAAACATAAATTCGAGACGGATTACAAGTGACGCAAAAAAAAATTGCCCCAAAAAACCTGTTAGCCATGGAAATAACCGTGGCAAATATTAGCGACGGATCGATAGCTGTCGCCGGACCGTCGCAAAAGATATATTAGCAACAGTTTTTGCTTTTTCGCCATGGATATTTCCGTGGCTATATTAAAGCATCCTTGTAGTGTGTTATCTAAACTTCTTACATGATTATGTTTTTTGATCCATTCTTTTTAGTAAAAACTTGTTTTTTTAAGGTTAATATTTTTCACTATTTTTTTAATAAAAATTATGTATAGTAACAAATTAACAATACAGAAAAAACTTGTAAAATCATAAATGAAGAAAAGTCAATCAAATAATCCATTCTTTTCGTGATTGTGTGTTTGTTCATTGTTCTTTTTCGTACAACTTAGTTGAAAACACTATTTTAGCAAAATCACGTAGTTAGTGAGATATATCCATAGTATAACTCATGGTTATAGTATTGTTGAAAACAATGTACTATACGCTTGAAGTTTCTAGGTCAATTTACATAATTGTTCATATTTTTAATATTGAAAAAAAAATTCATATTTATTTTTAAAAAAAGTATTCTTAACTCTACAAGAAAACATTATGTACTATACACTTGAAAAATACAATATTTTGATTTAAAAAACAAAGCGTCTTTTTTTAAGTTACTTAAATTATTTAAATTTTTTGAAAATAATGTATTATACACTTGTAGTTTCTATGTCAACTTACATAATTATTATATTTTTAAAAATTGAAATAATTTTTTTAGAAATTTTTTTTAAACAATGTATTCTTCAATCTAAGAGAAAAAATCATGTACTATACACTTAAAGAATACGGCGTTTTCATTTAAAAAACAAAGGTTTTTTTTTAAATTACTTAAATAAATTTTTTTTAAACAATGTAGTATACACTTGAAGTTTTAGATCAATTACATAGTTTTTATATTTTATAAATTGCCACAATTTTTTAGAACATTATTTTTTAAACGTGTTCTTTTTTTATATATTTAAAACATCATATTCTTCAATCTAAAAGAAAAAATCATGTACTATATATTTGAAGAATATGATGTTTTGATTTAAAATTTAAAGCATCTTTTTTAAATAATTTGATTTATTTTTAAAAACAATGTAGTATAAACTTGAAATTTCTAGGTTAATCTACATAATTTTTATATTTTTAAAATTGCAACTATTTTTTAAAAAGATTTTTTTTTTAAACAATGTCTTCTTCATTCTACAAGAAAAATCTGGTATTATACTTATGGAGCTCAAGGTGTTGGGCTCGATTCCCAGTGGAGTAGATTTAGGAGGAGAGAAGGAAATTTAATGAAGAATACGATGTTTTGATTTAAAAATGAAAGTGTCTTCTTTAAATTACTTAAATTATTTACTTTTTTTTGAAAATAATGTACTATATATACACTTGAAGTTTCAAAGTTAATTTACATAATTTTTATCATTTTTAAATTGCAACAATTGTTTTAGAACTTTTATTTCAAATAGATTATTCTTCAATCGACAAGAAAGAAAAAATCATGTACTATACACTTAAAGAATATGGTGTTTTTAAATTACTTAAATTATTTGAAGGTTTTTTTGAAAACAATGTATTATTCACTTTGAAGTTTCTAGCTCAATTTACATACTTTTCTATACATTTAAAATTGCATCAACTTTTGAAGAGATTGTGTACTATACACTTGAAAAATATAGTGTTTTTTGAAATAAAAATGAAAACACATTTTTTTAAATTAATTAAATTATATGAAGATTTTTTTTGAAAATATGCATTATTCACTTTGAAGTTTATAACTTAATTTGTATAATTTTTTATATTCTCAAAATTGTAAGAACTTTTTAAGAGATTGTACATGAAGAATATGATGTTTTTCGAAATAAAATGAAAACGTGTTTTCTATGTTACTTAAACTATTTGAAGTTCTTTTTGAAAATAATGTATTATTCACTTTGAAGTTTCTAGATCAATTTACATAATTTTTTATATTTTAAAATTGCAACAACTTTTTAAAATATCGTGTACTTACACACTTGAAGAAAATTTGTGTTTTTTGAAATAAAAATAAAAAAATAACTTTTTTTTTAAATTACTTAAATTATTTGAATTTTTTTAAATTTTTTTTATCAGCAACAACAGATTTTAGTATATCAACTTGGTTTAAGAAGTACAACAATCATAATACAAAAAACAGAAATAACACAAGCATATAGCAGCACAAACAATAGCCACCAAGTACCATTCTGTTTTTGGCAAAAATGAAAAAAATAAGCCAAAATAGTCATTTAACAGTAAAATGCTGCAGATGCAGTATACAACTATTTAACCGCAACCCTTGTAATATTGAATTAATCACAACTCCTTATAGGATCAGAATACCAGCTCACAAAAGACATAACACGATGCTCAGTTCTAACAAGCAACCACTCCCAAGATAGTCATTTAATCCTTTGCACCAAAGCCTCATTGACCAGAGACATATTTTGAAATATATTTGCATTCCTCTCATTCCAAACAACCCATAAGAAAGTGCATAAAACCACAGTCCACCCCAAATCCAGTTTTGACGAAGAGAAGATAGAACAATTTGATAGCAACTAGCTCTCTAAATTATTTGAACATACCGTAGATAGAGTCTATCAAGACAAGCGTGCGTTCCACAACATAGAAGCAAAACCAGAAGTCAAAAAAAGATGTGATAATACCTCCTCTCAAGCATTAAGAAAAGTACATGTCTCCTTTGTAGTAGAAATATTAATTAAAAACAAGGGTGCAATTACAGTGGTGACCGCAAGTTTTGGACTACCAATAGTGACCAAAATCCGACTTGATTTAATAGGTTTATCAAGTAAACCTTCAGTTTTAAATATTTATTGTTAAGTCCTTAAAAAATATTTTGCTATTTCACTTCTGGCCCCTAGTTATTCAAAGCAAGTGAGAATTGATGACAACCTTAGACTATCTTTTTTTAATTTAATAAATTAATTAATTTAATTAATTAATAGAAAAAGAAATAGAAAATTCATTGTCTTTTTTCCACCGTTCCTATTTGATCTGTCATGCATTGAGCATGGTGGCCATGACCTCAATTCTGGCCTCCGGTACGGTGGTTTTAAGCCTCCGGCCACTCACTTGGTGGTGAGGGGTACCTGCAAGCACTCCGACAATCAAGTCAATAAGTTCCCACAGTGAGGGTAACTCAGATATCAAGTGATTAGAAAAGCGTATCAAATGAAGATAGGTTACCATTATTAACAGAGTTTTATTGGCTACCAAAGTCAAACCTGTCATTGTCATGTCCCCATGAATTGCGGTGCTAAACACGGATCTATAACGAATCCCACGTGGGGGTGGAACTCCCCGGACGTTAAGTCAGGTCTCCATGTCGCGACTAACACAACATGATACCCACGGCTTAAGCCACTTACATGAGCCCGAGATGTGCCTCTGTCGAAGGCTAGTTCCATAACACTATCCAAACACTCTGTCTCCTCCACCAACCCTCCTCTCTAGCTTCTGCTAGTACCTCAAGATCCTCAAACCTTTTTCCTTCTCTGTTAACCCCAAGTGTGAAAGATAATCAGCCATTATACCCACCCTCTTTCCCTTCCCCTCCTTTTCTATCTTCTTCTATTTCTTCTCCTCTCTCTATCTAAGGTCAAATAAAACCATATTTCTCCTTTGAATCACACGTTAAACCACCAACTCAATCCCTACACATTTTTTCACCTTTGTCTCTCCATCACTTTAATTTCTCTCTCTCAGCTTCTTTATTGTTTCAATCCTTCAAGATGGGTCTACTCCATAATATTTGCTTCCCATCTAAAATTTTCTCCTTATTTTTCTTCATGGTAACAGCCATGGATGAGCAATGTTGAAATTGGGTGAAATCAAAAGAACCAACAAAACAGAGTTTTGAATAAAAAAATTGTTCCTTTTTTAAATTATCTATTTTTTCCTCGATTGTTTTCATTCCTTCCTCTAGGAGGAGTAGTTTGGTGCTAACAAAGGAAAGGTGCAGTGGAATTCCCTTAGATCTCTAGTTTTGTTGTTTGGGGATTTTAGTTGTAGATTTTGATTTTGTAAACCACTTCCCTGTAATCGTGAGAAATGATTTCCTAGGGTAGCATTTTAGTATAATTATTATAAAATTTTAAGGTGTGAAGTGATATAAGAAAGAAGAGATAAAAAGAAATTTTAATATTAGTGTTAACCGTGTATCTAGGTAGAAATCACAATGGTTGAATAAAATTTTAATAAATCTAACGGTTACCGGTAATAGGAGCATCGGTGGTGACAAAAATTTGGTCACTACCCTAAACCGTACCATTAAAATCATATTATTAATTTTGAAGTTTCTAGTAAAATTTATATAATTTTTTCTATTTATAAAATTGCAACAACTTTCTAAGAGATTATATGCTATACATTTGAAGAAAAAGGTATTTTCAAAATAAAAATGAAAATTGTTTTTTTAAATTACTTAAACTATTTGAAGCTTTTTGAAAATAATGTATTATTCACACTAAAGTTTCTAACTCAATTTACATAATTTTATACTTTCAAAATTGCTACAAATTTTTAAGAGATCTTGTAACCACTTGAAGAAAAAGGGTGTTTTTCAAAATAAAAATAGAAATGTGTAATTTGAATTACTTATATATTTTGAAATTCATTTCAAACAATTTATTATTCACTTAGAAGTTTCTAACTCAATTTACATAATTTTTATATGTTTTAAAATTACAACAATATTTTTAAGAAATCGTGTACTAACGCTTGAAAATATAGCATTTTTTGAAATAAAAATGAAAACGTATTTTTTAAGTTATCCAAATTATTTGAAAACAATGTATTATTCACGTTGAAACTGCTAGCTCTATTTACATAATTTTTTATATTTCAAAAATTACAACAGTTTTTAGAGATACTCATATGAATAATTGGATTTTTTTGAAATAAAAATAAAAATAAATTTTTTAAATTACCTAAATTATTTGAATATTTCTGAAAATAATGTATTATTCACTTTGAAGTTTTTAATTCAATTTAAATAATTTTTATATTTTTTTAAATTGCTACAAAGTTTTAAGAGATCGTGTGCTATACATTTGAAGAATATGGTGTTTTTCAAATTTTTTAAATTGCTACAAAGTTTTAAGAGATCATGTTTTAAAATACTTAAAGTATTTGAATTTTTTTAAAATAATGTATTATTCACTTTGAAAGTTCTAGCTCAATTTACATAGGGTGTTTTTAAAAATAAATTGGGTGTTTACAAATAACCTAAATTATTAGAAGCATTCTGACAATAATGTATTATTAACTTTGAAGTTTATATCTTAATTTACATAATTTTTAATATTATTAAAATTGAAAAAAAACTTTTAAGAGACCGTACACTATACACTTGAAGAAAATAGTGTTTTTCGAAATATGAATGAAAATATTTTTTAAAATTACTTAAATTATTTAATTTTTAAAAAAAATAATGTATTGTTCACTTTGAAGCTTCTAGCTCAATTATCATAATTTTTATATTTTAAAATTGCAACAGATTTTTTACAAATCGTGTATTGCACACTTTAAAAATATGGTGTTTTTTTTTAAATAAAAATGAAAAAAACGTTATTTAAATTACCTGAATTATTTTATTTTTTAAAATAATATATTATTCACTTTGAAGTTTGTAGCTCAATTTACATAATTTTTATATTTTTCAAAATGCAACAACTTTTTAAGAGATCGTGTATATATACTTGAAGAATATTGTGTTTTTCGTGATAAAAATAAAAACACATTTTTTAAGTTACTTAAATTATTTGAATTTTTTTAAAACAATGTATTATTCACTTTGAAATTTCTAGCTCAATTTTCATAGGGTGTTTAAAAATTAATAGTGTTTTTAAATTACCCAAATTATTAGAAGCTTTCTTAAAATAATTTATTATTCGCTTAAGTTTCTAACTTAATTTACATTATTTGTATATTTTTAAAATTACAAAAAAAATTTAAGAGATTGTGTAGTATGCAATTGAAGAAATTGATGTTTTTTAAATTACTTAAATTATTTGAAATTTTTGGAAAATAATGTATTATTCACTTTGAAGCTTCTAGCTTAACTTACATAATTGTTTATATTTTCAAAATTGCAACAGTTTTAACGGCTATTGTACACTTGAAGAATAACGCATTTTTTGAAATAAAAATAAAATAGCGTTATTTAAATTTCCTAGGATGTTTATCGAAATAAAAATAAAAACGCATTTTAAAATTTTTTAAATTATTTTAAGTTTTTTGAAAATAATTTATTATTCACTTTGATGTATTTAACTCATCAATTTACATATTTTTTATATTTTTAAAATTGAAATAATTTCTTAATATATCGTGTAGGGGTGTTCAAAACCGAACCAAACCGATCAAACCAAACCGAAAATCCGAAAACCCAAAAAACCGAAAAAATGAAAAAACCGAATTTTTTGATTGGTTCAGATCGATTTTCAGTTCTACTAAAAAAACCGAACCAAACTAAACCAAACCAAACCAAATATATTATTATATTTATATAATATTAATATTGAAATTACATAATAATCGTTAACTGTAAGTGAAAGAACCCTAATTTGTTTGTTTGGGATTTAGTGAAATGATTGTAAAATAATTAATCAATTAGATGTTGCTATTTTAATTTTAACGCTTTGTTTGCATGATTTAGTTATTTGCCTATGTTAATTATTAGTAATAGCATTACTTATTTACTTATAATTATAATTTGTAAAAAAAATTAAACCGAAAATGAACCAATCCAAACCAAATTTAATCGGATTGCCTCATGGAAACCAATCGAACCAAACCAAACCGAACAAGAGTACGTAAATTGATCGGTTCGGATGGTTACTCCCCCCCCCCAAAACCGAACCAAACCGGACCGTGAAACCCCTAATATCGTGTACTATATACTTGAATAATATGATATTTTTTTGAAATAAAAATGAAAATTTGTTTTTTAAATTAGCTAAATTATTTTAAATTTTTTTAATATAATGCATTATTCACTATGATGTTTCTAACTCAATTTACATCATTTTTATATCTTTAATATTGCAACAAGTATTTAAGAGATAGTGTACTTACACTTGTAAATATGGCATTTTTCGAACCAAAAATAAAAATTTGTTTTCAAAATTAGTTAAATTATTTTAAATTTTTTTAATATAATGCATTATTCACTATGATATTTCTAACTCAATTTACATCATTTTTATATCTTTAATATTGCAACAAGTATTTACACTACAAGAATGTTTCCTATTAGCCACGAAAATATCCGTGGTAAAAAAGCAATTTCCGTCGCTAATATAGATTTTATGACGGACTAGCGACGGCCATCGAGCCATCGCTAAAAGTGGCATCGCTAACATTTGCGACGGAAATATCCGTGGCTAATTTGCCATGGAAATATCCGTCGCAAATTTGCCACGGGAATAACTGTGCAAATTTGCGACGCATATTTCCGTCGCTAATTGCCACGGTTATTTCTGTGGCTAATTTTTTTTTGTGCAAATATTTATTTTTGGTGCCACTTATAATCCGTCTCTAATTTAGGTTTGCGACGGAAATTTCCGTCGCAAATTTGCCACGGATATGTCCGTTGCAAATTTTTTTATTCTTTTAAAAAAAATGCCGGAGTAGGAGCTCCGCGGTCGGAAATACAAACCGAACGTTGAGAGGAATAAAGAACGGTTGACAAGAAGAAGAAAAAAAAGGAAGAAAGAAAGAAGAGAAGAAGAAGATGAAGGGTGGTGTTAGAGCTTCGCCGGAGATGGAAGTCATCAGAGTTGAACTTCGCCGGAAATGAAAGTTGTCGGAGTTGGAGCTTCGCGGAAGTCGTCGGAGATGGATGTGTCGTGAGGTGTAGGGTGGTGTTAAAAGAGTGATTGAAATAATTTAATGGAAGAAGAAGTGAATGGAAGAAGAAGAGAATAGAAGAAGAAAATAATGGAAGAAAAAGAAGTGAATGGAGGAAGAAAAAGAAGCGAATGGAATAAGAGAATGGAATAAGAGGAAGAAGAAATGAATAAATAGGAATAAGTGTATGAAAAAACGGACTAGATTAAAGAGAATCAATGGTTGGGATCTCACTAAGGTTAATCCACGTCACATGTCATCTTCGAATCAAATTTTGACACATGGCGCAAAAAATTAGCGACGGAAATATCCGTCGCTAACCCTCTTTCCGAAAAAAAAGTTTTTAAAAAACAAATTGAATTTTTTTAAAAGGTATTTTGCGACGGCTGGGCCCATCGCTAATTAGCGACGGCCTAGTCCGTCGCTAACCCAACACCAAAAAAATTTTATTTTTATTTGCGACGGCTAGGCCAATCGCTAATTAGCGACGGACTGGGTCCATCGCTACCCCAACACCAAAAAAAAAAGAATTTTGTTTTTCAAAATTTTTTTTAAAAGGCTTTTTGCGACGGCTGGGCTCGTCGCTAATTAGCGACGGCTCAATCCGTCGCTAATTAGCGACGGCCCAATCCGTCGCTACTCCTTGTTCCAAAAAAAACAAAAAACAAAGAAATCAAAACGGGCTTTTTTTGCGACGGACTGGACCCTCGCTAATTAGCGACGGCCCAATCCGTCGCTATCCCTGATATTTAAAAATAAAAATAAAATAAAAAATGCCGCCACTTAGCGACGGAATTTTCCGTCGCAAAATTAACAACGGTTTTTTCCGTCGCAAAAGTTATATATTCCGTCGCAATTTTGGGACAGTGTCTGGCCGTCGCAAATAATTTGTCGCTAAATTGGCACATTCTTGTAGTGTTAAGAGATAGTGTACTTACACTTATAAATATGGCATTTTTCGAACCAAAAATAAAAATTTGTTTTTTAAATTATCTAAATTATTTAAAAATCATGTATTATTCACTTTCAAGCTTCTAGCTCTATTTATATAATTTTTTATTTTTTAAAATTACAACAATTTTTTTAGAGATATTCACATAAATAATAAGGTGTTTTCTGAAATAATAGTGAATAGATGTTTTTTAAATTACCTAAATAATTTGAAGATTTTAAAAATAATTTATCATTCACTTTGAAGTTTCTAGTTTAATTTATATAATTTTTATATTTTAAAACTACAACAGCTGTTTTTAGAGATAGTGTAGTGTCCTATACACTTGAAGAATATGTTGTTTTTCTAAATAAAATTAACTATACATTTTTAAATTACCTGAATTATTTGAAGCTTTCTGACAATAATGTATTATTCACTTTAAATTTTATAGCTCAACTTACATAATTTTTTATATTTTCAAAATTGCAATAGTTTTTTAGATATATTGTACTATAAACGTGAAGAATAAGGTGTTTTTTGAAATAAAAAGGAGTAGGAAATTTTTAAATTACTTAAATTATTTGAAGCTTTATGAAAATAATGTACTATTCACTTTGAAGTTTCAAGCTCAATTTCAATAACTTTTTATATTTTTGAAATTGTAACTGTGTTTTTAGAGATTGCGTACTATATACACTTTAAAAATAAAATGTTTTTCAAAATAAAAATAAATATGATGTTTTTAAATCACCTAAACTATTTGAAGCTTTCTGAAAATAATGTATTATTCACTTTGAAGTTTTTAGCTCAATTTACATAATTTTCTATGTTTTTAAAATTGCAACAGTTTTTTAGATATCTTGTACTATACACTTAAATAATAAGGTGTGTTTCGAGCTAAAAATAAAAACACATTTTTAAAATTTTCTAAATTATTTAAAGCCTTTTGGAAACAATATCTTATTCACTTTGGAGTTTTTAGTCATTTTACATAATTTTTATATTTTTAAAATTGGAACAATTTTTTAGAGATCGTGTACTATACACTTAAAGAATATGGTGTTTTTGAAAAAAAAACTGAATACGGTGTTTTTAAATTACCTAAACTATTTGAAGCTTTCTGAAAATAATGTATTATTCACTTTGAAGTTTTTAGCTCAACTTACATAATTTTTATATTTTTAAAATTGCAATAGTTTTTTAAGGTATATTTTAGTGTACACTTAAAGAATAGGGTATTTTTCGAAATAAAAATGAAAACACGATTTTGAAATTACCTAAATTGTATGAAATTTTTTGAAAAGAATGTATTAATAACTTTGAAGTTTCTAACTCAATTTTTCTATTTTTTATGATTTTTAAAATTGTGACAGTTTGTTTAGAAGTCTTGTACAATTACTTGAAGAATGCGGTTTTTTTCGAATAAAAATTAAAACGTGATTTTTAATGTATCTAAATTCTTAGATACTCTTTTATAACAATGTCTTATTAACTTTGAAGTTTCTAGCTTAATTTTAAATTTTTTTTATTTTTTTAAAATTTAAACAGTTTTTTTAGCGAACCTCTGCTATACAATTGAAGAATATGTTGTTTTACGAAAAAAAAGGAAAACACAATTTTCAAATTTCCATAATTATTTGTAAGCTTTATGAAAATAATGTATTATTTACTTTGAAGTTTTTAACTCAATTTAAATTATTTTTTATTTGTTTAAAATTGCAACAATTTTTTTAAATATGTTGTACTATACACGTAAAGAATAAAGTGTTTTTCGAACTAAAAATAAAAAATGCATTTTTTAAATTACCTAAATTGTTTAATGTTTTTTTGGAAACAAAGTCTTGTTCACTTTGAAGTTTTTAACTAAATTTAGCAAATTTTAATATTTTTAAAATTTTAAGTATTTTTTTAGAGAAAGTATATTGTACACTTGAAGAATAGTGTGCTTTTCGAAATAAAATTGAAGAGGATTTTTTTCAGTCATCTAAATTGTTAGCAAATTTTTGAAAATAATGTATTATTTACTTTGAAGTTTCTTGCTAAATTTTTAATAAAAATATATATTTTTAAAATTGCAAATGTTTTTTAAGAAATCGTAAATTATACACTTGAAAAATAGAGTGCTTTTCAATATAAAAATGAAAATACATTTTTTAAATTTCCAAAATTATTTGAAGTTTTTTGAAAAAAAAAGTCCTATTCACTATGAAGTTTCTACCTCAATTTCATAATTTTTTTTATTTTTAAATTTGTAACAATTTTTTTGATAGATCATATACTTATGCTAAATTACTTTTAAGTTTCTAGCATAATTTACATAATTACTTACATATTTAAAATTACAACATTTTTTTAGAGATTGTATATTATAAACTTAGAGAATAAGCTAAGTTGCTTTACGATATAAAAATGAATATGATATTTTTAAAATGCCTATATTATTTGAAGCTTTCAAACAATAATTTACTATTCAGTTTGAAGTTTCAAGATAAATTTATATAATTTTTTATATTTTTATAATAGCAACAGTTTTTTAAAGATTGTGTACTATACACTTGTAGAATATGTTGTTTTTCATAATAAAAATGAATAGGATGTTTTTAAATTACCTAAATTATTTAAAGTTTTCTAAAAATAATGTATTATTCACTTTGAAGTTTCAAGCTTAATTTATATAATTTTTATTAAATTTAAGAATAGGTTCATTTTCGAAATAAAAATGAATAACGTGTTTTTAAATTACCTAAATCATTTGAAGCTTTTCTAAAACCATTAGTTATTCAATTTGAAGTTTCAAGCTCAATTTACATAATTCTTTATATTTTAAAAATTGTAACAATTTTTTTAGGGATCGCGTAACATTGCCAAAATTAAGCATTTATTAATCATGTGTTCAAAGAAAATTTTATTTTAGCCCGTAGGGCCGCTTTTGAAAAATTGTGAAGGTTAAGAGGTATGAGAGCAAGTTTTAAAAATTGCCCCTGGCCCACACCCTTAAACACCAACGCCACACACTCCACACACACTCACCATTTTCACACTTTTCTCTCATTCATGAAGCTACACTATGTCTTCTTCCTTTCCATGGTTCCATCAAAGCACCCAACCCTAAAATCATCAAATTTCCATCTCGAATCCAACATGCAAACCAAAATCCTAATCCTCCATCTCAATTCATGTGAACTTCTTCCCTCCTTCACCATCATATTCTTTATCGATTGTAAGCTTTGGGTGATTGCATTAGGCCTCAAGGAGATGAGGAAGAGGAGCTAGAGGAAGTGGGTGGTCAAGAACTTGGAATTAGAGTAGATTTTAGTAAATCCCAATGTAATGATATTGCATGTGAGAATAGCACTTTGAATGAGTTGCACGTTGATATTCTTGCTTGCTGTAGAATTGGTATTTTGAATTGTGGAATTGATTGTGAGTCTAGATAAATTATGTGAATCTATGATGGAAATAGCACTTTGAATGAGTTGCATATTGTTGTTCTTGCGTTATAGATAAATTTGTAATTGTGATTAATGATGAAACCCATGATAAATTGGTTGATTCATGGTTGTGGTGGTAGATTAGAGCAAATGAAAAGGGTGTTATCGAACTAACATGAAATGTGAAGTTAGAATTGGTAGAAATCGGAGGACTTTGCGTATCAAAATGATTTAGAAAGAATGCATGACTTAGAGAAGGATGAATGTCATTTTGTTGCTTGAAATTGTGCTATTTGATGTATTCATCCATGTCTCTGAAAGTGAATTTGAGTGGTTTCGATTTGTATGAATTTGAGTGGTTTTGTATGAATTTTGAGTTGATTATTGAGCAGCACTGTTAGGAAACAAGATATTTTGCTCTGATTCGAAGAAGAGCGTGCCTATTAAGAAAATGTTTAGAAAAGGTTTAGAAAAGGAAAAAGATTTTATTATTTCATTCATTAATAATTCTTTGATCCACTATTACATATATTTATAGAGCCAATAGAATATTTTAAATTCTAATAATAATTCTAATAACTTTGAGCCTATCCTATTTTAGCACAACTCTATCCCTAACAAGCACTCTGTATAAAAGGTAATTTCAAGTTATTATATTTATTGATACTTTTATGTTTACTTTTGTATTGACATTTGCTCCTTATATTTTCTATCTATAAAATTAATTATTTAATTCATGCATTTAAAATTTATTCTGGCCCCTCCAACATTTTTTTAAGCTCCGTCACTACTTGGCCTTGAATTAAATGATAGGTCCAAAACAATAAAACATAAATAATTGATACTTAGGCTTAAATTAAAGCAATCAATATATAAAACCTAGAGTAACAAATAATTGGGCCTATGAATGACAACAAAGTGTGGACAAGTACTAAGCAATTATATTAAAATAATATTTAAAATTTACATTTCTTAAATAAAATTTTGATTAAAAATTATATAAATATCAACATAAAACTAAAATACAATTATATTATTTAAATGAGAGTCATCTATATCATATTTATAAAATTTATCCGTGATGCATTTTATCCTTTATGTTACATTATTTTTCACTCTAGAAAAATTGTAGAATAATGTGATCACATTTTGTTTTGTATCTAAATTTGTATTTTAGTTTTATAACTTTACCTCAAATGTTAATTTAGTCCTTTAATTTTTTCATCGTATTAGTCATGTATATTTCTTTTATGAGTCAATATAGTCATTTCCTATTAATTTTTTAATTAAATAGCTCACAAAATGTCCGAAATAATATTATTTTAGCATTGTTTTCTTCTTTCTTAGCTCCAACAACTATTTTGAATATTCTTATTAATTATTTAATGAACATAAATGTAGGCAAAAATATGTAAAAAAAACTAAAGTGAACAAAAAAAATAAAGGACAAAACTAAAATTTGGTTAGAATTCACTGACAAAAATTACTACTTTTACTTTATCTTATTTATTATAATATTTGTCATTAATTTTCTATGCTTTGATTAATAAAAGTTTGTAAAAAAACTAATAAAAGCTCTTTTCCGATATACCAAAAAAAACTAATAAAAGCTCAGTTTTCTTCAATTAATTAAAATTTAATTGGTGAGCACATAGGAATATGCGTGTACTTGGATTTAATCTCCGATTAATGTTCTTTGCTATGAACCATAAAGAATTAATTAAAGCTCAAATATAATACCTAAACATTTACTTAAAAGTGATTTCAAAAGGTGTCATTTTTATTAAGATGGCACCATGCCCTCTTATTCATTCAAATCAATAATTTGACATGAGGCAATTAAAAAATCAATTAAGTCATATTCTCCACTAAATCTTTTAGATTTGAAAGATTTAAAGTTGATTTTGTTTTTTAATCTAATATTTAGTTTTTATTTTTAATATGATATGTCTCCATTATTTTTAATTAAACACTTATAATTTGGTTACATTATTAAAGGTGCATTTGAGCTTTAATTAATTTTAAAAAAACTTTTATTAATTGAAAGATAAATAAATCAATGCCAAATATTATAATAAATAAAATAGGACAAAAGTAATATTTTTGGTCCCTAAACCTTACATCAAATTTTAGTTGGATTCTTCATTTTTTTTTGGCTCTTTTACTTATTTTTGCTTCATTTAATTTTATTAAATAATTAATAAAAATGTCTAAAATCGTTTGAATAAATTTCTTATATTATTGTGAAAACAATACATTGTAAATTTTTTAGATCTTTTGAATAGTTAATATTATTATTTTTATATAGTGTTGAAATTAATATAATTTTTTAAAGTTTTTTTAGAATATTTTTTAAGCTTTTTTAAAGAGATAATGAGATTTATGAATTTTTAATATTTTTAGATTCTTTTTTTAAAATTTAATTGGCGGGCTATGCGGGCTAGCCCGCAACCCGCATAACCTTTCATAAAGCGGGCTGGGCTGAACAAATGGGCCCGATTTTCTCCACGGGACGGGCTGGCCGACATTGCCACTCCTAGAAGAAAGATTTAACATTACTCATTATTATAACCTTCATAAACAGAAGCTACTCACATGGTCGTTTATCATTCATTTATATCTCATTTTATAGTTAAATGTGAAGGATTATGTAGTTAAATTAGTATACAAATTGGTTAATTATTACATAGATTACATTTTTTTTTCATTTTAACTATATATTAAATAAAATATAGTCAAATTATTATGTAACAATTAATTAATGAGGTTTGTTAATATACACCCATTTATTTTTTAGAAGGTGTGCGTTAGCAATTTACTCGTATTTTAAAAATTTAAGTTATAGCTTGCTTACGCACTCCTTCTATAAAATAAGTAGATGTATGTTAGTAAGCCCTATAAATGAGTATATGTTAACAAGTCATTATTATGTTATAGAAAGAATGTGTTAACAAGTTACACCTTATAAATATATTTTAAAAATTTAAATTATAACTTATTAATACACTCCTTCTAAAAAATAATACTCCTTCATGTTGATAATACTCCTTCATGTTAGCAAATCGCTTAATTAATATACTAATTTAACTACATATAGAAAAAATCATTGTAAATGAGTAGTAAGCTAATTACACAAACAATTTTTCCTTATAAATTATTACTAGTAGACTGTAGTAGTACATCAACTTCCTTCGTGTTCGGGATATGATTTTCTATTTTTCTAGAGCTGGCTGCACGGTTTGACAGATTGCGAAGTAATAATTATAAGTAATAATTGATTATTCTATTTTAAGTAATAAAAAACAATTAATATTATTTATTTTATAACTAAAATAAATTATTTTGGTAAAATTAACTATAAGGATAATTACACTAATTTTTGCTGAAGTTTGCGCTTATTACACTTATTCAATTTTAATTTTTAAAATTACACTTATCCTCTACAGAGAAGATCTAAGTATAATAAATTTTAAACCTCAGAAGCTAAGTTTAACGTCTCGATGGAATAAGTGTAATGAAATTTCAAACATTTGAGAGTTTGTTTAACTTCAAAAACTAAAAAAAATACATATAAATTTTAAGAGAAGTTGATGTAATTATTGCTTAATTATAAATTATATATCTGAATAATAATTATTATATAAGTATATTTCTTCTATTTTATACCAGAGATGCACTTATTAACAATTTTATAAAGGGTTTTTTTAACTTCTGTTTATAGTGTTTATAGAATACAAATTATTAATGATTAATCATTAATAAAATTTTATGTAAAAAGAAGTTAATAAGTAATACAATAGTAAGGGGTTTTGTGGATATTATATAGTATAGTAAAAAATCAAATTCAATTATTAAAAAGTTAAATTCAATCATTATTAACTTATACTCGTTAACACAAATTAAAAAATAAAAAAACTTTACAACACAGAAAGCATCGAATGATAAACAAACACCTCACAGTCTGAAAGAAAAAAAAAACAAATCACTTTATAATGAATTAAATATAATAAATGACATCAAATAATCAATCGATGTTACGAGATTGATTTGTGGTGCAGTCGTTTTATGTAAAGGTCATACCTTTATTGTAGTAGGTGATTGCAAGCAAATCAATCCATGTCATTCAGTAATCGACAAAAAGGTATTTTGTTTCATTTTTTAAAAATAAAAAGAGATTGTAACTCAAGATATTAAGCTAAAATAGTAATACTATATGGGTCATTGTGTGGTGTTGATTATTAAAAAAAAAAAAACAATGCTATAACCCTTTTTTTCTATTGCAAAAAGATAAGAGAGAGAGGTGAGCAAGAGTGTAGAGAGAACAGGGAAGGGTGTTAAGCATAGAGATTAATGGCTTTTAAATCGGGTTTCTAATGGTTCTGTGAATTTCTTCTTTACAAATTTTCTTAATCATTGTAATCAAGGAGATATGTGACAAACTTTTGCGCGTCTGAGGAGAGTTAGAGATGTTTACATTCATGAGAAGAGATCAAAATGTGGTTCACGCTTTGGTTTCATTCGTTTTTACGGCATGTCAAATGTTGCTACCCTTGTTGATAAACTTCAGAACGTATGGGTGGGGTCATATAAGGTTAGAGTCAATCAGGCTTTGTATACCAGGTTTGCTGCAGATTCGAACAAGGCCAACTGGAAAGATTCAACTCTAAAGAGATATGTTGTGTCTGACAGGATCCACGGAAAGTCCTTTTCGGAAGCTGTTAAGGGTTTTGGACGTCAATTTTGGGTGAAAAACCTTTGGTGCAACAAGTCGGGATGGCATATGACCCTTGGCAAGGGATTAGCTTTGAATCTTCAAAGGAGGAGGTTGCAAAACTAGAAAGATGCTTCGTTGGTGTCTTGTTTTGGGTGGAACTAGTGTCAATAATTGCAGATAGGTTTTGGGAGGAGGGTTTGTATCAATTGACAGTGACTCCTATATGAGGATGTGGAGGATGGTTATGTCTTTGACTCTATTGCCAAGGACGCCGACAGTGTACTGGGAAACTGGTTTGAATCCTTTCATAAATGGGTTCCTTTCGAAGTGGTGAATGAGAGAATGATGTGGGTGCGATGTCATGGCATTCCTCTCCAGGCTTGGGATGGAGGTTTCTTTGATGTATTGTGTAACGTACTTGGTAGGTTTGTTTCATTGGATACTAGTACAATGAAGAAGCACCATCTAGACATGGCTCGGATCCTTATTCTTACTAGTTCATGGGAAATGATTAATAGAGTTGTATCTGTTCAAGTTGACGGAATCCATTTTATAGTAAGGATCATTGAAAAGTCGTTCATTGACCTATATGGGTGTTTGGTTGAATATAACAAAGCCCAAAAAAATCTGTCTGAGAGCACTTGCCGGAGTGTTGATGTAACCCCCAGCCTTGTCCTGCGACACTTATTGTCCAAGAATTCACTAAGTTTGTTCCTTAGAGCTTCACCCACTCCCTTAGGTGGGCTATTCCTCTGCGAATAAATTTACATTTATTCAAAGATTAGGACCTTCCGTGGATTCGAACCCATGACCAATGGAATATAGTCATAAATTCCTTAAATCCACTACCATGACTATATCCCTTTGGTCATGGGTTCGAATCCACAAAAGGTCTCAAATCCTGAAATAAATGTATATTTATTCGCAGGGGAATAACCCAAATAAGGGAGTGGATAAAGCTTTAAGAAACACGCCCAGTGAATTCCTGGACCATTAGTAGAGCTGGCAATATGGGCCGGCCTGTGTGGGCCCCCGAATAAGCCCAGAAAAAACTGGGCTCGAGCCTTCAAAAATTTGCAAAAAAATAAATGCAGGTTTTTTGGCCCGGCCCGCAAAACCTCACAAAAGAAACGGGGCTAGCCCGACCGGGCCTAGCACGACCTTGTTGAGATATCAAATTGATATTGTGATATTGTAAATATTTAAATTGATTTTATAATATTGTAATTGATTTGTAATATTGTAATTGATTTGTAATATTAGGAATTTGATATAATAGGATTAGGTTTAGGATTTGATAGGATATGATTTGATTTGTTGAGATTAATTTATTCATTATTTCGATTGTATTCTCACCTATACATAGGTGGCCTATTGTACAGAAGAAATACACCAGAAATATACAATATTTTCACTTTCTCTCTTGCTCTAATATGGTATCAAGAGCTTAGGTTCTGTTTGCTTTCCAAAGCTTCAGTTCCTTTTAGGATATTGGTTCCATCCAATAACCCTTCGTTGGCTTTGTTTTAGAATATTGGTTCCGTCCAATTCTCGTGTTTGCTTTGTTTTGTGAGTATCTGTGTTTAGAAACCCCAGAGAAATCTTGGCTCTGTCTCTCTGTTTTTCGTGCCATTGCTCCTTTGACTTGGATGCTAATTGGGTTGTCCACGTGGCGTTGACTCAGCTATTTTTGGTGAGATCTTTTCATTTTTCAACTTCGTTTTTGCTAATTCTTTCTCTATTTTTATTTATTTATTTATTTGTTTACATTTTTTTCCGATTAAAAAATTAATTTATAAATGTATTTTTTACATACTATATTAAAAAAAAAAGAAATTTTTAATAGGTTCTTTTAAAAAAATATATAATTATAGTCAACTTTTTACTAAATGCATCACTTGTCTTATTTTACACAAAAAAATAAAAATAAAAACACAATTTAAGGTGTTACAGTCGATAGCGATGATGCATCGGAGCTGACATCTTTGCCATGGTGGGCGCTAGAGGATGGAGAGAGAATGGGGTTCATATTGAAGAGTCATTGAAGGCAATAATAGAGGGTTTCCCATTTTATGAGGAGGAAATCTCGGAGGTTGTTATCCTTGATTCGATCTTCATTAATCAAAAATTGAAACTGCAGGAGTATTGTAATGTGGAGTTAGTAGGAAAAGGAAATTTAGATCTCAGCAGTGACAAAAACACATCTTTTTTGGAGAATAATATGGATGGGGTGAATAGCATTTCTGGGCCTCTAAGCCCAATTTATTAAGCAAGCGCGGGTCAGCCTATGAGCCAACCGGGTTGTGCTAAACCTATTCAAATTGACACGCAACACTCAGTAGGAGCCTCGGAGGCATGCGACGACACTGCAAGTGCGGCATGGCAGGTCGCGCATCAGGAAGGCAGGGCATTTGAGAACAACAAATGAATTCTAAACGACGACCGGATTCTGAATGTCGTCTCAAGCAAAGAGGCGCACTCTTCTACTTCGAAGCGCTCTTCATTGAAGTCAGCGATGAACAAAAATCTCAATATTGTAAAGGCAAAGAAACGCTTCATTCGTGAGTATGGGGTTTTAGGTAATACTTCTGGATGCCATAGAAGTCGTAGTAGAAGCAGAGCTGGTGAGCGCAAGCTTCCTTTGTTGGTGGGGAATTTAGGAGGCCATAGAGGTATGGTGGCTATGGCTTCTAAATTGGGGGTTCAGTTATATTGTGGAAAAATCTGATAAAGAGCTGAGTAGAAATCGTAAATCTATGAAGGGTGATTCTGTTGGAGGTCCGTGTGGTTCGACGTCGGCAGGTAGGAGTGTCGGTTTGTGATTTTTTGTGGTGGTGTTGGTGCTTTTTGGGTGTTCCATGAAGATTATAACTTATAATTTGCATGTTCTTGGCAGTCGTCATAAGAAAGATGAGGTAAAAGGTTTGATTAGTTTTGAGAATCCTGAAGTTCTATGCATTCAGGAGTCTAAGTTGGTTGATGTTCCCAATCATCTATGTGATTTTCTCTAGGGAGGTTGTTAGGTGGAGTGTTGATTTATTGCAGCTTTTGGACATGTGGAATCCAACTTTTTTTCAGATTTCTGATTCTTTCTTTGGAAATCATTTTATTGGATTAAAAGGTCGTTGGGTTGCTATAGACGTTGGTATCGGCATTATCAATGTTTATGCACCTTGTGGTGCTGCTTTGAGGTCTTTTCTTTGGTCTGAGTTAGTTGATGTTATTTGTCTACAGGGTGGTGATTTTTTGTGTGTTTTGAGATACTTTAATGACGTTTGTAATCAAAGTGAAAGAAGAGGAAGAAGTGGTCAGTATAGAATGGGCGAAATTGATCATTTTAATGCTTTTCTTAATGAGGCTACCTTGCTTGACTTCCCTATGTCGCGTAGGAGATTCACGTGGTATAAAGGGGATGGGGTAATCAAGAGCAGGTTAGACAGATTTCTTCTTCCTTAAGGTTGGTTGGATGTTTGGGGTGGGGTATCTCAATGGGGTCTTAAGAGAGGCCTTTAAGATCACTACGTTGTTCTTCTGAAGGACTGTAATACTGATTGAGGCCCCAAACCTTTCAGATTTCAAAATGGGTGGAGTTTGCATGATGGGTTTGAGAATATTGTTAAGAATTCTTGGGCTAATTGTGATGCAAAAAGAAAGGGGTGGATTCGTTTTGAAGGAGAAATTAAAGTTCTTAGAATAATTGAGATTAAAAGAGTGGAACAAGAATTTTTTGGGTGAATATGATTCTCATATCAACACTGCTAAAGCTTCTATCCAAAATCTAGACATGAATTAAGATTGTAGGGGTTTATCCGCGGAGGAGTTGGAACGACGTCATGAAGCAATAGGCTCGTTGTTCAGATCTTCCAATATGCAAGACCAGTTGATGTTTCAAAAATCTACGATCAAATGGTTGAAGGAGGGTGATTGTAACGCAGGTTTCTTTCACATGTGTGTCACTAGAAAGAAGGGCATCAAAGCCGTTCATAGTGTTGTTATTGACTGTGTCCGTGTAAATGGTGTTGATGATGTCAAAGTTGCTGTAAAGGACCATTTTGAGTCTACGTTTTCTCGGAGGAATGGCCTTTTGGCTGATTTTCGTAATCTCAATTTTAATCATCTTTCTAGTCGTCAGGTGGCTTTTCTTGATGCACCTTTTGATGAGGTGGAAATTAGGGAGGCGGTGTGGGAGTGTGGTTGTGACAAGAGTCCGGGGCCTAACAGTTTCAATTTCCACTTCATTAAACAGTTCTGAGAGGTTTTTAAAGGTGATTTTCATAATTTCATTCAAGAATTATTGCCATAGAATTATTGCCCTCAATAGGTCGATGAATATTGTCCAATATCTTTAATTGGTTGTATGTATAAGGTTCTCTCGAAATTGTTTGCCAATCGCATTCGTGTGATCTCATCGTTGATTTCGAAAGAATAGTCTGCCTTTGTTCATGGTAGACAGATTTTGAACAGATTTGTATTGCAAATGAGGTGATGGATGAGATGAAAAAGAAGAAGCATTGTCTGATTTTTAAAGTAGATTTTAAGAAGACATATGACTCTGTCAATTGAGAGTTCCTCTTTCATGTGGGCTTTTCGCCTAGATGCGTAGGGTGGATCAAAGAATGTTTGTCGTCATCCTGTATTTCATTCTTAGTGAATGGTAGTCCCACGCAAGAGTTCTCTCCTAGGAGATGATTGAGGCAATGTGACCCCTTGTCTCCATTCCTTTTTCTTTTGATAGCCGATGTTTTCTCTAGATTAATGATGTCTATAAGATCTCTTGGTGAATTATAAGGTATCAAGATTGGTTCTAATTCCTTTGAAGTCTCCCACCTTCAATTCGCCGATGATACTATTGTATTTTGTGAGGCTTTAGATAGCAATATTGAGGCGTTGAGAGCTATTTTCGATTTGTTTAAAGTCGCGTCAATTTTAAAAGCAAACTACCATGAAAGTTGCTTATATGCTTTTCACATGGATGATGTGTGGTTTGGTGGAGCAGTGACAAGGCTAGGTTGTAGGACTAGCGAAGCTCCTTTCATTTATTTAGGTCTTCTTATCGGTGGTAACCCAAGGAATTTGGAGTGGTGTGGTGGATAGAGTAAAGAGTAGGCTTGCCTCTTGGAATTGTCGTTCTCTTTCTTTTGGCAGTCATGTGGTCTTCATAAAATCTGTTCTCTATGCGCTATCGGTCTACTTCCTTTCCTTTTTCAAGGCTTTTAAAGGTGGACAAAACTAATGTTTGGCGTTGGAGTGCTTCGAAGATGGGTTCATACACTGTGAGTTCAACGCATCACAGTTTTAAGAACAACCCCAAGGATGTTAGTTTGCACTCAGTCTGGCACTCTGAAGTTCCAGCCAAGGTTGCATCGTTTGCATGGCATCTTCTGCTTGATCGGGTGTCGAGTAAAATGAGTTTGGTTAGAATAGGAGTGTTGTTCAACGTTGATAGATGTAATCTTTGCGGTAATTTCCAGAGTTGTCTACTCACTTATTTATCATTTGTGAAAAATCTCTTTTACTATGGTCACTAGTTCTCTTGTGGTTTGGAGTGGTCTCTGTTTTACATAATGACATTATTTTTCAATATTTACAATTTTGCAATATGCTCTACCTTTTCCAAAAAGAAGAGGAGGAATTGGCATGTGTTTTGGTTTTTTATGATCTGGGTCATTTGGTTAGCTCGTGTTAATGTCATTTTTAAAAATGAAGCATGGAATACTCATCACGTCCTAGAAATGGTGAAGATTCGCTCTTGGTTGTAAATCAAAGCTATGGATCTTAGATTTCATGTTTTTCAGTGGATTGGTCTAATAATCCCCTTTTTTGTTTGGATTGTTAATTTGTTAGCTTTTCATGGTTAAGTCGTAATTATAGTTGTTATATGCTGTGCTGAGGTTGGTTTACGTAGTGTGTTTTTTTCTTTTCTTTGCTTGTTAGTTTGGCTTTGTTTACCCATGGCCATTCCTTCAAGCTTTATGTAAGCATCTCTTATGCTCTAATTAATAAGACCTCTTTGCCTTATTTAAAAAAAAAAAAACTAAATAAATTTTCGTACAAGTTAGAGATTTATATAAATTATTCTTACAAATTCAGAATCAAAGATCTAAGTAAACTTTCGTACATCTAAAAGACCTATGTGAACTATATATCATGATAAACTCAATGACTAAACTAATAATTATTTCATCACTCGTCTGCTAAAAAATCCCACCATTATATTGCCTTCACAAAACCTGTACTCTTATTTTGTAACAATGCACCTGCAAGATATCCAACTTCTAATGCAATGTTCCACGAGAGATCAAAGCTCATAGAACTAGATTGTCATTTTGTAAAAGAAAAACTACAAGGTCTTTTTCACGTGATGCCCATCAAGATTGAAGTACATATACGATACATCTTAATCAAACCATTGGAACATGCTGCCTTTTATGGCCTTCTTCCTAAGCTGGGAGGGATCAATATTCACTCTTCAGCTTATAGAGGGTAAAGGGTCAATATTTTGTTTTTTGTTTTCCTTTCTTTACCCTTTTTTTAGTTACATTTTGTATATATATTCTTCATTTACCTTCATTTGTAAACTTGACTTAGATCAATAACAATTTAGAAGTTATTCAGTTTTCTTCCTCTCACATACCTCTCTACATACTCAGAATCCCTTTATCACAAAATTGAGTTATTTATTTTGCCTTCTCAACCACCTAATTATTTATTAATTACACAAGCCTAGAATGAGACAAACAAAAGACAAGAGAATCATACAAAACTGCTTAAATACATAAGCAAAAGGAGACAAACATTAGAGCACTCACATACGTTACATCAAATCAATATATACTAGGTAGGACAGGGGATATCAATTTTTTTTTCTTTTTCTTTCTTTTTTTTTCTTTTCCTTTTTTTTTATATTTATTCAATTGTTGAAACCGAACAGAAACCACTATTTCAGATTCATATGTGATCAGATTCTGATTTTTTCATTCAATGCATGGATCATATCAACAGAAGTGTATGGACCATTTTCGTTTTTGATTATGACATGAATTTCAGCGTTGCCACGCGTAGGTTTTTTACAAGATCATTTGTGGTCAAATTGTAGCCACAACCCATCTGCACAAAACCATTATGAGAAATGATTAATTATGTGCGTAAGTTAATTTTTACTAAAAATAATTAAAGACGAATTTGAATTCTAGAAATAGATATCGTGATTAAAAGTACCTAATTGCTATTTAAAGATCATCAACAATCTATAGTGCTACACAGCATTATGCATAATTACAGTCATATTCAGACATAATGTTAAGTGATTACAACATGACTGTATCAATAATTACTGCTTTTGATCAGAACTACTTCAAACAGAAATTACTGCATTCAATCACATTTATTAGTCATATTCCAACACAATGTTATGTCATTGCAATATGATTGTACTATATCATACATGTAAAACCTTGATGTATGTTTAAACTTATTAATTCAATTTTTTGTAAATTCAGAATTCAAATAAATTAATTTGTTTTATTTAAAAAATTCTTAATTTGCATTTTCTTAGTAAATAGAGGAATATAAAAATATAAAAAATGTATAAAGAAGAAGAGACAAGACATGACAATCTGATTATTAAAATTTAGAATGAGATTTTTGTTTTTTTACCTGAGCCACAATGGTGATGTCAAGGATGGAATCCCCAAATGGCAGAACACTACTATTCACAACACAAAGATGAAGGCTTTGAATCTCAACCAGAATTTTGAGCAAAAGCCCCTTTTGCTTTTGGCAGTGGATGCGAAGAAGCACGTCTCTCTCTGACACTCTTGCCTCCACGTGAGGGAGTCTATTGTCACGTGACAAGGAATGATGATCACAGGAACTGAGCTGTGATTTTCCTCCCACCATTACCACAGACTCCACCTCTCTGTTCTTGCTCTGTTCTTCCAGTATTCTCAACCGTTCTTGTAGCTCCTTCACATACTTTATAGCATCTCCTAGTACTGAAGCCTTGTCCATCTGATCAGGATAATCATGTTAATTACGTGTTTTAAATGTTTCCGATTGCGATTACTGTTAGATTTGCAGTTAAATGCAGTCAAATGTAGTTAATTTTGACTGTGATTTTAAAATCAGGTCTGAAACTCAATATTACTCTCACACACAAAAAGGTTTTAACAGTCACTAAAACCACGTTCATCCGTGATTTAAATCAGTAAAATCAAACATGCAAAAACTAAATTATGTGTGGTTAAAGGGTTTGAATATAGTTGTTGCAAACTATAATTATAGTTGAATACAATTGTAATAATTGCTAAATATCGATTTTGTAATGTGATAGAACTTAATTTAAAACCTTAAGTTTGATTTATGAAAGTATTGTTAAGGTTTTAAATTATGGTCGGCTTTGCAATATTGCATCATGGTGTTATACTTTTAGATGTCACCAAAATTGCGTGACACTTTCATTGAACTTAGATCCTCTTCGGCTGGACCGACGGTCAAACAACAATCTATTTGTTGATTGATTGTTATAAACCCATCGAGAGGGAAGTAACTATAATTTAGGTACATAGATTGTTCAGCTAGAGAGGATCTAAATCTGTGGTCTAAAATTACAGTATTCGACCACATTTTACCGCATCTAACCCAAACTATAACATAACAGTTTCAAAAACTTGACATTGTGAAATTTGTGACACTGTACCTTCTTTAAACCAGGAATTAGAGCTGCAAGGGCAATTAAGCTCTGACTCAGCTTCTCCCTCCGCTTTCTCTCTGCCATGATATGATCATGAGCTTGAGGGGGAGATCTCGCCGTCTCTTGGCCTTGCGCTTTTCGATTTCCCGGTGGCCCTTTTCGCGTTTGAGCCGCAGCGAAATTAGCATTCTGCTGCTGTGGTAGGGGTGACCCTGCAACAACCTTGTTCTGTTTTGGCTCGATTGAGGTACAAAACAGAGTATTTGTTGCAGGGGATGAGTTCGGGTTCGGGTTCAGTTTCGGGTTATCAAAAGTTGGAAACTTTGAGGTCGGAGAAGAAGGAGAAGACGGAGAAGAAGAGTTAAAAGTAGAAGTATTTGTTTTCCGCTGCTTGGTTGGTCTCTCTAAACTGGTTTCTTCTTCAGGGGAAGAATTTATGAGAGTTTCAGAATTTGATGCAGGGTAAGAATAGGAAGAATAGCTCTCTGAAGATAAAGGTTGCTGCTGAAAATTCTCCCCTTCAAGAACATTTGCTATGTCATTTGAAAGAAATTCATCATCATCAAGAAAATTGAAGTTGCATTGTCTAAACGAATTGCAATTTTCCAGTTCCTCAAACAGCTGTAACGAAAAAAACACACACAAAAATGGTAAATAAAACTAAGATCTTGTTTGATTTTCAATTGACCAAGACTTACTCAATTTTTAACAATTTTCTTGCTTCCAGTAAAAGTACTCTCGCGTTAAATCTATGAAAAAAAAAAAAAGAGTTCCATTTAGTGAAGAAAGAATTACCAAATCAGATAACCAAGTTGTTGAAGAGACATCCATGGAGGTGTTTGAATAAGCTTCTAGTTCCATAACTGAGTTTCTTACTGTTTCACACTTATTGCTTTGTCAATTACTAGTATTGCACAAAACCAGAGTGTCCTCTATATAGGGGTATGTATGCCACTACTTAAATGCCACGTGGCCAGGTGAGGTTTTAAGAAAATAATAAAGAAAATAAAATAAAGAAAAAGTGCACGTGGAAAAAATATTTATTAAATTCACTGAATAGTTTAGGTGGCACTGCATAATTACACGAGTCTCTTTATATTTCTCTAGACCATTGTGTCAAAAGTTGTATGTCCTTTTTAAAAGTAAGTGAATTGGTTTGTCCTTTAAGTAAAAATTTATGTTTTCATTTTCTTGGTTTGTCATTTTAGTAAAAATGTACTATGTATTCATTTTCTTTATTTATTATTCACTCTGTTTTCATCATTTTCTTGGTCTGTCCTTTTAGTAAAAAAAAAAATGTACTATGAAATTGAAGAATTATTTTTTTTATAGACTAAAGTGCGTTAAGAGGTGTTAAAACCAAAAACATATTATTCAAAGTAAATCTCATCAGTCAGTCGACTAACATTTTGAATATATTGAAGAGTCATATTATTAATAAAAGAAATTAAATTTGAGAGAATCATTTATATGAATAATAATAAAAGATATAAGATCTTCGTAATAGATTTTAGGATCTATTTAAAACTTTTTTTAGAGTTGCTGTGTAAAAAAAATTGAGTTGTAAAAAAATGATAAAATATAAAGTAAAATAAAAAATAAAGAAAAAAAAGATAAATAATAGGTGATATGAAAAAGAAAAAAGAAAAAAGAAAAAGAAAGATAAAGCTAAAAAGGAATAAGACATAAAAATGATAAAAAAAAGAAAGAGATTGTTAGAATATAAACTAGAAGTACATTTATATAAAAATTGAACAACTCCAATACATGTAAGAGGTGATGATAGGGATGGTAATTGGGTACGGCGGAGAGTACTACTCTCCCGCTCCTTAGTTTGCTCCTTATTTTTGTTCCTGTTTTTTGTGATCGGGAAGTTTTCTTTTTCATCCCTATTTTCTGTCTTTCTCACGGAGACCGTGGAGATTTCGGTAAATATTAAAAAATCTAAAAAAAAAGATTTTAAATGTATAAAAATCTAAAATATAAATAATAAAAAAGGAACTAATGTAAGAGTTGGAATAAACCATGCAAGAGTAAGAATTATGCAATAACAAGAATACGCACGAAGATTAAGAACGACGTGCATGAATGAACCAACAATAAGTATAACAATTGATATATGCACGGGCAGGAACTAAGAGCGGTGGTAATAATAGATAAAAGTTAATCATATTAATTTTTTAATATATAAATGACTACATTAACCTTATCAATTTTATATATATTATTAATTATATTAAATTAGAATATTTATGTAACTTTATATATATATATATATATATATGGGTTGAGATCAAATGACACTAATTGGTTTGACATCAATTCTTACACCAATCAATAACGATAGATCGAATTATTTTTTTCTCGAAACCTATCGTTAGATTGAAACTACTTATCGTATAGATCATTTGTACAAAATTTAATATCAATCCGAGATCGTTTAATACTCCATCAACGCACTAAAAAATTAACGTAAAATATAGTTTTAAAAATCGTGAAAAAAAAGCGTGTTGATGGAGTATTAAATGATATTGGATTTATGTGAATTTTTGTACACATGATCTATACAATAAATAGTTTCAATCTAACGGTATGTTTCAGAAAATAAAAGCTTCGATCTATCGTTATTGATTGGTGTAGGAATTGGTGTCAAACCAACTAGTGTCATTTGATCCTAACCCTATATATATATATATATATATATATATATATATATATATATATATATATATATATGTATATATATAGGGGTTTGCTAACGTACACCCACTTGCTTTTTAGAAGGAGTGCGTTAGCAAGTTATAACTTAAAATTTTAAAATACACCCACAACGTGTAGCTTGCTAACGCACTCCTTCTATAAAACAAGTGGGTGTACGTTAGCAAGCCCCTGAGTGCATTAGCAAGTTATAACTAGATTTTTTAAATTACACCTAAAAGGTGTAGCTTGCTAACACATTCCTTCTAGAAAATAGGTGGGTGTACGTTAGCAAACCCCATATATATATATAAATATATATATATATATATATATATATATATATATATATTCGGGGATGCGGGACTATCCTGGGCAAGGAGCATGTTCACCGTCCCCAATTTTGTTGCAGGAGAACTTTTATCATCATTCCTGTTCTCGCGAGAAAAATTCCGAGATCACAAAGCCCAAATGGGGCCGTTTCGGTGAGAATCCTAAATCCGGATAGTGATTACCAAGTCTGAGTGATGTTTAGTGTTTCTTTTTTTAAAAAAGGTGATGTTTAGTTAAGAAAGCAACAAGTGCTTTAAATAATTAATTCTTTGATAGAACTTATTTCATGTCAACAAAAAAAACATTCTACTCTATCTCTATAACTACTCATTTTGTTGAAATTCTAAATATGAGTTGCAACAAATTGTTTTTTTATCACAAGATTCTATATTATTTTATTTTTATTTTTACTAAAGGTATAAAGATTATTAAAGTAGATTTTGTTTCTATTATCAAAGTCTTTTTTAAACACATCGTTATAATTCGAAACCCTGTCAATATGTTTAAAAGACTTAACTATCTAACAACTATGTCAGACTTTATTGGTTTATCACGTGAATTTAAATAAATTTCTATTAATGTATTATATAATATATTATAAGTGACTGAGAAGATGTCATCATTATTGGTCAATTTAGTAAATATAATTTGAGTTCAATTTAATTATCGTTGTGTTAACTATTTAATATTAAATCTCAATTGTAAAAGTGTTAAAAATGTTTTAGTTTCATATAAAATAAGTATTTTTTATATTTGGTACCTATATATTTCTTTTTTTTCATTTTTACCCTCATTCATTTAGAAATTATATTTTTTAGCCCCTACTTGGTATTTATAAGTTTCTAACCAAACGTGTCTTCAATGAATAAATAAATTAACTGTTAACACTATTACGGGGACTCAATCAATATCGAAATGGATGACCTTGCTTGATATGGGATACATGATAGATACAAGGTACCAATGTGTACTTATATCCTTATCGCCTACCGGTAGCGAGACATTTTTCCCCATTGTTGGTTTACCACCCCAACAACATCCACCTATCATTGGAATATGATTTATTCAAGATTAACATTTCGTTCAAGTAAGGATATAGACAATACTTTAACAACAACATTGATGATTCTAATTGTGTTTAATAAAACTTAATGTCCTTCCTTCTTTCACGTCAAGTTAAAACAAGATTGTTCTCTACCATCAACTGCACTACAATGAAACAGATATTATAACCTAACTGCACATGCTTAAAGGGTTCCTTAAATCAGGTGGCTTTATGATTATGAAAAATACATACGAAACAGAAAAGGAATGTGACAAACACTTACATATACATTACCGCTCCTTGATTGTAACATTAGACGAATTATATTATAGTTTTTTATATTGTATTTTTAAAATGTACTCAAGTCTTATGTTGTCTTTTAGATGTATTTCAAGTACTTGTATTAAAATGGAGTAGTACTTTTTTCTATGTTGTAATTTTAAATGTATGTCTTCTTTATCTAACACGATGCACTAATATATGATATATAAAAAAAATTAACATATAACCATAATGTCATCAATACTAACATATATAAACATAATACCAGAATTTTATAAATATAATATATACACAATAAGTCATATAATCTAACACAAAAATAAAGTAATCAAGTAGCATCCTCGTCGTTTGTTCTCCTCCTCTGCCTCCTCCTGTAGGTGTCAAGGGATGAAAACCATCTGCCACTGCTCTCAACGATATGAATCTATCATAAGTGATCATATAGTGGATGTCTCATACCTGTCTCTGTCATCACCGAGCTAGCCAACTCCAACACCTGGGTCTACATTGAGTAATAGGTGTAATCTACATGTAACCTCACACATGCTTGTGGATCCTCTACATGTGGGTGCTCTACTTGTGGCTCCTCTAGTTGTGGCTCATTTGGCTCTAGTTGTGGCAAGTACCATGCAGAATGTTATGCATATGAGTCTGGTGTCATCCACGGGTGTGATACCGGCATAAACCAACTCATGTAATTAGGTGCACTTGCCTCAAGGGAATCACCAATAGGTATAAGCTCCTCCTGGAGTCAGACATGCTCTTGCGATACGTTCCATATCTCATCAGTGACATCAATAGGAACAGTCCTATGCGGAGTGGGGAGGGATGTCCTGCACGAATATAAATAGTTCTGTATCTGCTGTAGCATCACGTCCCCTAGGCCATTGACTTGCACGAGGCATATCCTCTATATAGTTGTGCCTCGCCCTCTTTGCCCGCAACCCAGGGAAGTGTTTATAAATCCAACATTAAACAGAAAAAAAAATTAAGTTATGACATTTAAATAACTATCAAAACAAAAACAAAAAAGAGTAATTGAAGTTAATTGTGCATACATGTAACTATGAAGC
This sequence comes from Cyamopsis tetragonoloba, assembly GCA_037177725.1. Taxonomy (NCBI): domain Eukaryota; kingdom Viridiplantae; phylum Streptophyta; class Magnoliopsida; order Fabales; family Fabaceae; genus Cyamopsis; species Cyamopsis tetragonoloba. The sequence continues at coordinate 37,576,234 of CM074120.1, read as the reverse complement.
AAATGTTGCAAACTAGCAAACCTTCTGTATGTTGGCATCCTTCAGTTCTTCATACGTGAATGTCAATGCCATTGGCCCCATTATAATCCCTCCACTTGGCTCAAATTGTGGAGTAAGGGCAAGTACTTGACCTTGACTGTCAACTACATCTTGTCAGTGAAGATTGTCAACCCAAGAATCAAAAGCGGGTAGGCTCTAGTAGCAATCTCTTAGTCCTCTACATTTGGACTGACACTACGCTCCCTAATAATAGTAAACAAGCTATCAAAATGAATGTGAGGCCCCTTGGCCTTGTCCACCTCAAGCCGGGTCGCATGCTCTATCATACCCAACTCAAACTCCAACATCTGCCACACTTCATCCTTAGTAAGTTTCACATATGAGTAGAAGGTACCTTGGAGGGGCAATTGAGTGATCGCCGCCACATCATCAGGCAGATGGAATGCGGCGGTCTCATGATGTCACCTCTCAATAAAGCAGCTAACAAACCCCTTTCCATCTCTTTGTATCAATAGTGGACAAGGGGAGCAAGGTCAGACCTGTCCAACACCTCACGCATGTAGGTAGATACGAGAAGAGTAAGATGGATCTTCATCATCTTACTCCCATGGCTCACTACTCTAATTTGCAATGAGGTCTTACCTTGTAATATAAACATGATTATAGTTTAGTCATTAACTACATAAGAGTCATTATAACAAATGCAAATTTATAAGTTGTTTAATCTTTACCTGCCCATGCCAAATATAGTGAGCCTCGTGCAGGCGATAGTTCACCTGGTGCAGCACCGTCATCTCAACAGGACAACCAGGGAATGGAGCAAACTCCTCGGGGATGATCACTATCGGCTTGTCCTCGACGTGCAACTCGTTATCATCATCGTCATCCTCACCATCATCATTAGGCTTGCTTCATGTGGGTGCTTCAAAGCAAGGTCTTTTGGCACATTAGGCTGCTAAACCTCGACAACCTCAGCCTGCTGGTCCTAAATGGCCTAAGCCTAAGTCATCTCTAATATAGCCTGAGAATGAGCCACCTCATGATGCTCTACAACAACCTCTACGACTTGTCTAAGCTGAGGTGCCTATTGTAGCTCTCACGCACGGAGTGCGGATGCATGTGAACTCGTACCATAAGTCATCACATCTGCACATCTCAACAGCACCATTCATAATTCAACAAACATTTAGTAGAACAAGATAAATTAATTCCTTATTATAAATCGTGTCAGTCAAACAGATATTAACTTCTATAGCCATGGAGAAGTTAATATTTGTTTCCTATACTCACAGAAACAACAAGTTGAACAAAACGGATATTAACTTTTATAGCCACACAAAAGTTAATATATGTTTCCTATACCCACATAAACAAGTTAAACAAAACATATATTAACTTTTGTAGCCAAAAAGAAGTTAATATATGTTTCTTATTCATACAGAAACAACAAGTTGAACAAAATGAATATTAACTTCTATAGTCATATAGAAGTTAATATCAGTTTCATATACCCACAGAAATAATAAGTTGAACAAAAGGATATTAACTTCTATAGCAATACAAAAGTTAATATATGTTTCCTATTCATACAGAAATAACAAGTTGAACAAAACGAGTATTAAATTTTGTAGCCATATAGAAGTTAATATATGTTTCATATACCCACAGTAATATTGTTAAATGAAACAGATATTAACTTTTGTATCCTTACAGAAGTTAATATATGTTTCCTATACCCACGGTAACACTGTTAAACAAAACATATATTGACTTATGTAGTTATGTATCCATACAGAAGTTAATATATGTTTCGTATACCCACAAATACACTAACTCGGCCAAAATGGATATTAACTTTTGTATCAATACAGAAGTTAATATTTGTTTAACATTCATTTAACCTAGGGTTTGCAAGTACAAAATTTTCAACGAAATGCCTCAAATTTTACCTGGATAGGTGCGCAATGGGAAGACAAGGAGACTTGCAAGGCTAGTTTCTTCTTCTTCGGTCAAATGGTGGTTTTTTCCGGCCACCAATGGAGAGGTTTTGAGGTTAAGAGAGAGTGAGAAAATCGAGGGAGAAGAGAGAAAAAAGATCATTTCAACGAATCAGTGGTTAATCTATGTTTTGAGTTGCATTAAGTGAAAAAGTTGAGATTGATCTTCGAGTGAGGAAAGAAACGAACATTAACCTCTGTATCTTGAGATTTTTTAATTCTAATACAGATATTAATATCCAAGAGACATGAAAAACAAAAATTAAATTATGTTTATAGTTGCGGTGCAACTGAAAATGTTTTTAAGTGAAAATACATAAATTAATTTTCTGAGCCGAGATAACCACCATTTAAAAACATCGTGTAATAAAATTAAAAAAGAAAGTGGTGAACAAAGTAACCACCTCATTATCTAAGATGGCTACTAGACTAGTCATTGTCTTGTACTAATTTTTTCCAACACGAATTTTAAAAATTTAATTCGCCATTGGTGATACTGTGTGACATGAATCATGTGACACATTCGTGTCCATCATTGAGAATTTGAGATGGGCCCATTCACAATGAAAATATTTCTTGCTTTCCCTTGATTTAGAATTTTGGTTGACCCAATAAAAAAAAAAAGAATTTGGAAACACGGCCGAGATTGAGAATATATTACAATTTGATCGTATCTACTTCATCTTACATGCGGTTTAAATTAAAAGTTTTAAAATGTGTATTATACTCTTTTAGAATGTATAGTTTGTTATAAAGTCATATTTAATAATGTTTAAATATGACTAATTTGGATAACAATTTAACTTTAGTAGTAAGTTCACATTAATACACACGTTAAAAAAATTTGTATTGAAGCACATATAAGAAAAAGTAAAGATGATAAATTATATTAATAAAGTTGGCATAGTTAATAGATAAATGAGTCTTTTAAATTATTTAGAGTTCGAATTCTAGACACTTAAAAAAAATACTTTATTGAGACTTGAGAGAGGTTGTAATTCTCAAAAGAAATTAGTCTTAGATTTTAGGATGAAAGATATTGTTGGTGTAAAAAAGAAAAAACAAATTATAATTAATCCTATGAAAATACAGATTTCAAGAAGTTTTAGTAAAAAAATTGAAATATATAATACAAATAGTATATTTACTAAAATAAATGCACATTTTAAATCTATTTTTGGAATTGTGGTACCATATTTTTGGTAATAGGAATTGTGGTACCATGCAAACTTATTACAAAATTGTGGCTGTTATTATTAAAAATAGTTTATCTTTTAAAAAAACAATGGAGCTCTATTTTTTAAAAAAAAATTCATGTGCTGTCACGTGATACCACTTAATTTTTTCAAAAATTATTATTTAATTTTTTAAAAATTATGTAATAATAAAAATGTTCTATTATTTGAAAATAATATTAAAAAATATTATTATTATAAAACTATTTAGAAAAATGTGTAAGTTAAATATAAGTTAAAATATATCGGTTTGGAATAGTTCGACATAATTTTTGCATTGCGTGTTCCTATTAGGGTTGTCAGAATTTCAAAAAGAGGTTGTGTTATAAGAATTTTTTATTTTTAAGCTCATGTTTTATTTTCTTATATCCATAGTTTACATAGTTAAATTTTCAATTTCAATTTAAAAAACTTTTTTTTGTTCAATAATTTGAAAAACTTTTTAGTTGCATGTCATGATTTTAAGATATTGATAATACATTTTTCTCATTAATTTCTAATCATCTAATATATTTTTCAACTTTTGCCCTATTGTAGTTATTTATCTTTGTATATTTTTAATATTATGAAAATTTTAATATATAAAAAATTGTTTTGGGTATAGTTCTGATAATAAAATTTTAATAAATAAAATATTTTCTGTTACTAAATAATTCCAAATTTTTTTAAAAAATAATCCTTTTAGAAATCAGGTGACAGCTTCTGGTGAGTGGCATTTGCCGCAAATTTTAACTGCAACATCAATTTAGTTCTATATTTGTACAGTGTCCAATTTGATAAATAATATTAAAATTTATATTTTCTTTTATAAATGTATCTGATATAAATCCATCATTTTAAAAATTTTATAGAGTACGTAACACGTAATGAAAGATGTATTTTTTTAAGTTTTAAATAAGTTTTTAGTCTTTATGAAATTGATATTTTTTTGTTTTTGTCTTTACAAATTTTTTTTTTATTTTGGTCCAACTTAACTCGAAATTTTTATTTTTTGACATGACAAACTTTTTTTTTTGCGATAAGTACAAGTTTTTAATCCTTATAGTTATTAGAATTTTGTTTTCAGTCGTTGTAAATTTATTTCTTTTTATTTGGTTCACTAGAATTTCAACTTTTTTTTACGTTGGTCTCTTAAGAAATGTGATAAAAAAAATTAAAATTTTGACTAAAAAAATTAAATTAAGTTAAATTAATATAAAATATTTTATAAAAACTAAAATAATAAATTATCAATTTGTATGGACTAAAATAAAAAATTTAAATTGATTTGGACTGAAATAATACAAAATATTTTGTAAAAAATAAAATAAAAAATATTAATTTTATAGGAACAAAAATTCTCTTTAAGACTTATTAATATATAACGAATACATATCTCGGTATTTTTAGTACACGAATCTCAATTTGAGGTATTTAGAGTATTCTCAAGGATGAAAATACTTATAAGATTTTTTTTGGTCAGTCTCATATATACAGTATACTAGTGAGAGGGCTTGAATAACTTTTGAAAAATCTAGATCGATCATATAATAATTTTTAAAAAAAATTACGTCACTTCGTTAAAAACTTTTGAAAATTTTCAATAATCATGATCATCTATATATGATTGTATGTCTGAATTTATTCCCTCCACTCTCATATATATATATATATAAAAAGAAAAAAAAATCACTCTGACTAAATATATCTTATATATGAGGATGACTTCTAGAAAAAAAATTAATTTTATATGAGAGTGAGAAGAGTAAATATGAGTCTTTAATTTAAATCATATTATAAATAGTTGAAATTAAATATAATATTTTTAAAAAAAAATCACATAACTTCTTAAAAATTCACATAACTTTTAAATAACTTCAAAAATATTTAATTCTAACAATTCCCAAAGACCCATATCCTCACTCCTCTAACTCACGTGTAAGTCTGGACTTATAACAAATCTCAAACCATTAGATCTTAGAAATCCAACGGTGTTAAATAGTGGTGCAATCATCAACTAAGAGATAGAGCTATCGTGAATTTATGCATTGCATTTATAGCTCCTCTTTCTTCCACTAAGAATTAAGATATCAATTTTTTTTTTAAACTTTTTTTTTTATCGTTGCTTGAATAATTTCTTCATTCAATTCTTTTTTCCATGCCATGTACAATTTTGCAAATGCATTTTAAAAAAATAATACTTCTTATGTTTCATTTTATCTGTCGTAATTTTAAAAATCATAACATTAATAAGAAATGTACATAATTAATCTTCTTATTTTTTATAAAAGGTTATGAAGTAATCATTTTTTTTATTTTTATTGAGCTTTTAAATTATTAATTATTTGCTACATAATAAATATATAAAATAATAAATAAATATATAAAAGGTTATAAAGTAATCCTCTTTCTAAATTTAGTCTTCTTAATAGGTAGAATAAAAAAAAGGAATAATGAATGTTTTCTTAAATTTAATTTGAAAGTAAAAAATAAAAAGGAACGGATCTTTTTCAAAAGTACAACAATTAAAAAGGAATGGAGGAAATAACAATTATGCAAATGAAGTTATAATAGAGTATTTTTTTTGAAAAAAAAAATCAATGTAATTAATAACTACTTTTGTGAAAATTGTTTAAGTGTTTATCTTTTGAAATAGAGGTAGTACATAGAAAAGATCATATGTAAATTTAATTTGTTTATTTGAGTTATTTGTTATTATAAACTTAAAATATTTATATTAAACATATAAATTTTTAACAAGTAAATTTGTTTATATAAAAAATATCAATATACAATATTCTAGTGGCAAAGCTAGTCTCATTTTTATTGGGGAGTCGTGATGACTGAGGACATGAAGTTAAAGGGTGCAACTTAATTAAAAAAGTTTAAAAATATATAAAAATTAGAACAAAATAAAAATAAGTATTTTTCAAGGAGTTTAGAATGAATTTTAATTTATATTTATCTACCTATATTTAGGTATAATTGACTTAAAATTATTAAATTAAGAAACTAAACACAAACATTTAAGATCAGAAGATAATATATATATTGAGTAAGAAATTGTCGGTCGTTTTAATACTGAATCAATCATAGACGAGTTCGAATCTAGAAAGCATCGTCGACTTCAATCCTAGGTGAAAATTGTAAGTTTTCCATCATTCTTTTCTTATTTTATACCTCTAATATATATTTTATATATATCTATTAATTATCATAAATTATTTTAATTATTAATTATTTTTAGCATATTAATTTTGTAAATAAATTTAACTTAAACTATTATGTTCGGCCCCATAAAAAATGGGCTAGCTCCGCCTTTATATATAATTATATATATATATATATATATATATATGAATAAGTCTAAATTTTAAATCCATAGTTGTACATTCTTCTTAAATTATCTATTTTTTCTTATAAACACTACTCAAATTACTCATTTCACATCTTCTTACCCTAAGTCACAGATAAGCTTCTCACCCACGTATCAAGATCGACTTCATTTCATTTCTACCCCTCAGTCTACCATAAATCATTGAATTTGGACACACTAAGCTGAATACTAAAAAATTTCTCCCTTTCATGTGGAAAATTATTCAACATATGTTGGATTATTTTATTTTGTACTTATAAAAGATTTTGATTTTTTTTACAGAGAAAAATTTTTTTGATCCTTCAACTAAAAATTAGACATTGTTTCAAAAAGCTGAAAAATCGCTTCTCATAACTAAAAATTATCTTAAAAATCGTTTCTCACAGCAAATATATCCAAACAAAATTGATTATGTTCAGAGAGTCAATTCTTTTTTACCGTTAATTTTCGCAGCTAATCCAAACACATCCTGAAATTTGAATAATGAATAGTTAGGAAAAGAAGGGAGCTTGAAGAGTTGAATATAATCATTTTATGGATTAAATAAAGAAAATTAAATATGACTAAATAAGTTTTTATTTTTATCTGCAAAGACAATATGTATTATTAACAAGCATAAGAAGTGTCACAACAATACAAATGATCCATTGAACAAAGACAACTAATGGGAAGGAAAAAATAAGGAAGTTATACCCTCAACATCACAACAGCAACGCAAAAATAGACCCCGACAACACACCTATACAACTAGCACAAACTACAACAGATAATCTAAGCAGTAAGCATCCTTTAGGATTTAATTTTTTTATGTATATATATATATATATATATATAATTAGATATTTAAAATACTACTAACATTAATAAAAGTAACAAAAAAAAAAGAGTTTTGATTTTTGTACTCAAGGTTTTCTGTACTCAATGTACTCATTGGTTACGTATGTTTAACAAAGTGATTATATTAGTTTTTTTTGTTGCAGTATTATTTCGGATTTGGTGGTTACGTGTAGAGATATATGGTTATAACGTAAAAATAAAAATTCAACAAAACTTCTACGTGTATAACTAAATATTTTAACATATGTAACCATGAATATAAAGTGAGTATGAAAAACGTGAGTACGAAAATGTTTTTTCACAAAAAAATAACTAATTATCACTCTATGCATACAAAAAAATGGGAGCCGTTTTAAAAAATTATATATACATATCTCAATAACGGCTATGTATTTGGACTTGAGACTAATTTGGCGGTTTCTCAAAAGTATGAAAATAGTCATTTTTATGAAAAATACTTTGAGTTATAATATGAAACCTTTTTTTGTTCATGCTAGACACATATAACTTAGTAACAAATGATATTTTGTCTAAATTGGATAACAAATGAAGTCCGTATGAATTTTAGAAGATTAAAAAGAAAATAAAATAAAAAAATTCAAATATACCAAGCAAAAAAATTATCAGTGATTCCTAACTCAATAAAATCACTTTAAAATGACATGCTAACGAATACGATCTTACATAGTTATGACTTATGTTGTTTTTGTTTTGTGAATAGAATATTTAATCTCTTCTCTGAAGCAAAACTCACACGAAATAGTGACTTACGTTGTGAGTTTGAATATGATTTTTTTAAAATATGAATAAATATAAATATTATAATAATATATACTATTCAAACCTTGTTATGATTTAACCTGATAGGAATGGATAACGAACACAAGTTGAATGCACCAGAAAAAAAGGATTTCTCCTGAGCCGTCGACCAAGCTCCACGCTGATGATGGTTGTACCTATAAAAGAATCTGACACCCAAATCAACAAGTGAATTAAGGTTTGTATGTGTATAATGATTATTGCATACTTTACATGTGATGCTAACGTTAATATTTATAAGAAAAATAATAGGTTTTTCAGGTGCACTTCATGAGCCTCTTGGGCTTTTGCCTGGAATCCAACCCATATGCTTAATACGATAAGAATGCATGAAACCATCTTGGAGAGGACTCGAGATGATTCTGAGATGATTGCTTCCTGCGTAATTCGACATACTCATAGGAGGCGTTTGTTTTAAGGTTTAAAAAAGAGTTAACTATCAATTTGGTCCTTCAAAGATTATCGTGTCACCAATTTGGTCTTCCAAAGAATTTTGTCACCAAATTAGTCCTCCAAATATTACCTTGTCACCAATTTGACCCCCAAAAGAACTTTGTCACTAACTTAGTCCTCCAAAGATTTAAAAGTCTACCAAATTAGTTCTCCATCATGGACCAATTTGATATATTTAAATCTTTAAAGGACTAATTTGGTATACTCACACATCTTTAGAGGACTAATTTGGTGACAAAGTTCTTTAGTGGACCAAATTGGTGACAAAGATGATCTTTAGAGGACTAATTTAGTGACAAAATTCTTTGGGAAACTAAATTGATGACAATATAATCTTTGGTGGACCAAATTGGTAGTTAACTCATTTCTAAATATTCCTCGGAATGTACTTGATAATGTGAGATTCCCATGTTTGTTTCAAGATTTAAAAAAGATTCTCGGGCATCATTTATTCCTAGGGTGAAAGGTGGGTAAGTTACTTTCCCATGAGAACATAGGTAGTTATTTTATATTTTACTTGTAACTACCACTTTTTATTTTAGATTTTTCATTTGAAATTAAAAAAGTATTTTTAAGGATGTTAATTTTATCAGACACTCTCTTATAAAATGCTCAAAAATACACATTTTTATAAATATACAAATTATCAAAAATAAGATGTCTGAAAATATTTTTTATTGCTCGAAGCTAAAGTCATCTAAGTTGTCAATGTTATATATGTAATTCATTATATATATATATATATATATATATATATATATATATATATATATATATATATGTATATTCTTAATCTATATAATTGCATTACATTGTTGTCTTTTTACTAGTTATTTTTTATTGATTAAATAATTAAAATAAATAAATAATATTATATTCAATAAAAATATTTTCATATTATTACATGTAACATTATTATAAATCAAATAGATTTTAAATTTTATTGAAATTTTTTCAAAAGATTTATAAGAACAAAAACTAAAAACCAAACAACTTGTTTAAAATGTCTGGGAATAAACATTACTGAGAATATATTCCTGGCAATAAGATACTCGTCAAACCTTGAAACAATGCCCCCTTAGTTGGATACTTTTTTGTCTTTGCTACAATCGAATATATATAAATATTCCAGTTAATTTCCTTTTTGTTATTAATTTTTACCTATGTTAATTTTCTTTTTATTATTAATTTTTTTACTTATGAGTAATGTTTTACTGCTATTACATGTCATAGGGATATTTTGATAATTATATATTAAATTTTTGGGAATAAATTTTTTAAACCAAACATAATTTAAACATGTCTAAGAATACTTTTAAAACATTCCAAGGAATAAAAATTCACAACCAAACAAATATTTTAAAATACCCGAAAATAAACATTCCCAAAAATACATTCCTGAGAATAAGATACCTAAAATCTTTTTCTATAACCTGAAACAAATGACCCCTTAAGATTGAGATATCCAAGATATGATCCATAACAAACATTAATCATCAATTGATCACAGTCTAAAAACTGCAGCAAATAGCATATGACGAATACAATAAAATAAGAGGAATGATATTGTCACTTTTAAATTTGATATTGTCACTATCATGACTATTATTCATAAGCTTTTTTTTATTTTAATTTTAGAGTGACAATATCAAATTTTTGAGTGACAATATCACTTCCTTAAAATAAAATAAAATAATTCTAGTTTTCCGAAAAGGTAATATCTTTTTTTTATTTAGAAAGAGAATTACGTGAATCATCAGATCATTACTCAAAACAGCATTACCTATTTTATCACATACTGCCGGACAGGAAGAGAAAAAAATATCCGCTAAAGATCTTGTCAAAGAAAAAAGTGCAAAACAACGCATACATAATTACATTATCAGCCGCTGTTTAATTCTTTCCATTTTATTTTATAAGATTATAAAGATAACATTATTGTCAACATATTAAATTCTAAATATCAAAATATATCCTTATAATAAACAAGATATAATTAATAAATCTAAAATATAATTATTTAAAAATAAATTCACAATTTTAAAATTATTAGGTATATGATTGCTGGACTGAAAACACGTACGAATATTTGATATACGTAATAATGTATTGAAAATTTGCTTGCTTGTGCTTCGTCCTTTGTATTTCATTATTGAACTTCCTTTAATTTTGGATGCAAATATGGCCACTTTTGTTTACCAAATAATCGTTATAGGGTCAGGCAGAATATAATCCAGAAAATAATTTAATAATGTTAAACAAAAAGGACAAGGATGCGTTAAGAGTATTTACCATTATTTTTTTTTCTTTTTTTTTTTTAAAAAATATTTTTAAGTGAGGAAATAGTATTCGAGTTTAAGATAAAAAAAGACTATAAACTTTTAGAGAGTCTATTATCATGTTCCACTTAACCAACTCCGATCCTTTGAATTTATTCACTTCTCTTTATATATTAGAAAAATATTATGTTTATTTAAAAAAATATTAGTTAATTTTATTTAAATCAAAATACCTTTCATCATATTTAGTGGGATTAAAAAAAATTAATTGAAAATAATAAAGTAAACAAATTCTTGATTATTATTAAGATTATTTTAGTTATTCTTTCATTAAATATGGTAAAAATATTTTAATTTACTTATATTTAAAAACATAGGATAATGATAAATTTACTTTTATTTAAAAGAAAATATAGCATTTTATAATAAAATGTTAGATAATTCCAAAGTTTTAATACCTAAAAACACTATTAGTATTTTAAAAATTAAATAAATATTTTTATAGTAATTCAAAATATAAAAAAAAATTTATTATATCTTAACATGTCCATTTAAAATATAATAGTAATAAATAGGACATATTTTATAATAATAATAATAATAATAATAATAATAATAATAATAATAATAATATTAATATTAATAATAAATTGGAGTTTTAAAATGCAAAGCTTTGACATGCTTTTTTAAGAGAGTTAAAATGAATTCTAGTGATTTTTACTTTTAGAAGGAATTAGTCTTTGTTAATTATTCAGAGACATCTTTAATATATACCTACAAAAATTACGAGTAATTTAAGCCTATATTTGAAACAATAAAAAGAAAATAAAATGAAAGAAAAAACTATAGGAATAAACATGAGAAAAAAACTGAATTTTTGTTTCTACAAATGAATTTATTATTTTATTTTCACCTTATTGTTTTAAACCAAACAAAAGAAGGCATATCATTGTTTATATTTTTCTCTTTCATTATTTTCTTTTTTTTTTTTTTTGCCCTTCCTGTTACATAAAAAGGAAAAAAAAAAGCATAATACAAACATAGCTAGCAATGACAATGAGGTGGGGCGAGGACATGAAGTACTCCCCAAACCCCTACTCCACTCATATTTTTCTCTTTCATTATTTTCTTTCTTTGCCCTTCATGTTACATAAAAAGGAAAAAAATGCATAAGACAAACATAGCTAGGGATGACAATGAGGTGGGGCGGGGACACCAAGTACTCCCCAACCCCTACTCCACTCCTCAGTTTTGTCCCCGTCCTTGTTCCCTGCGACAGCGATGTTATTTTCCATCCTCATTTCCTGCCTCATTATGGGAACTATGGATCCCCGTGAATATTAAAAAATCAAAAAAATTATTAAAAGTATAAAAATCTAAAGCACAGATAGTAAAAGAAGGAATTGATGTAAGAGTCAGGACAAACAATGCAAGAGTAAGAATTGATGCAATACCAAGATTGAGCACGACGAGTAAGAACGACGCGTAGAATGAACGAACAATGAACACTATAGTTAATATATGCAGATGTAAGAACTAAGAGCAGAGGTAATATTAGATAAAAGTTAATCATATTACTTTTTTAATATATAAATAACTAGTAACTCTATCAATTTTATGTATATTTATTATATTAATTATTTAAATAAGAGCATTTATATAATTTATATATATATTCGAAAATGTGCGAAGACTCTACCGGGTAGGGAATATGGTCCTTATTCCCGTCCCAAATCTATTACTGAAAAATTTTAGTCTCTATTTTCATCTTCACAAAAAAAAAAATTCCCCAATTACAAAATCTCAAATGAAATAATCTTCACGAATCCTCAAATCTCAATGATGATCGTCACATCTAAACATATAGGCAATAACTAGACCCCAAAACAACATAGCCTATAATTTTTTCAAATCAACACCTAGAAGATTCACTTGCAACCCCATAAGGTAAGTTGTTCCCAAGCATACCAAAAAGAAAGAAAACAAATATATTGCTACCCTTATGTGTAATTTGAATCAATGAAAAATAGGTAAAAGGAAAAGAATGGAAAGAAAATATAAGAAAAGAAAATGAGAAAATATTGTTTCTTAAAATTAATTTTTCCTTTTATTTTTATTTTATTTTTCTAAATCAGACAAAAAATAATATACAATTATTTATTTTTCTTTTTTTCTTATTTTCTTTTGGTCAAATGTACTTTTTGGTTTTATATCTCTTATGTGCATTTCATTTCGGTCCCATATCTTTTTTGGGTCACATTTTGGTCCTATACCTTTTATAAACATTTCATTTTGGTCTAATCCGTCAACCTTGTCACACCTATTAACAGAATTTACCTAAAAAGATTAGAGTCAAATTACAAATTTATCTTCAAACCCACAAAAATCATAACATACACGTGAATCATAATAAGAACGGAGCCAAATTACCTCGTAACGGGTGACGAAATTGACGGATGAGATCAAAATGAAATCTTTATAATAAATACAGGATCAAAATATAACCAAAAAAAGATATAGAACCAAAATAAAATACACATAATAAATATAGAATTAAAAGGTGCATTTAGCCTTTTATTGTCATCCATTCAAACAAATGTGTAAAGTGTAAACGGATACATAATATATTTTACATTTTTTTTTAATTTGTAATATGATTTTTGCCACCTTAAAAAAATGATTTTTTTCCAAAACGTCAAAACACATGATAATTGATAAGTGCGCAAGCGGTGTTGCTCATTGCATTTGTGAAGTAGTCACAGTCAGTCAGTCACCCAGAAATATTCAGACGTCACAGCCAATTGTCACGTGCTGAAAAATACTTGTTATGTGAATGAGATTAACACCATTTTTATTGAGAGTAATACCATTCTTTTTAGTATATAAATTTATGATTCTTACATATAAAAAGGATGGTACCACTTTCAATAAAAATGGTGCTAATCTCATCCTCCTACTTCTTGACGCCTGAAGTCTGAACTGAACAATTGTCATTATGAGTTTTTTAGCTTTCTTCTCATTATTTCTTGATCCAGTGGTTTTACTTTTAACATTTTTGTTATTTTTTTAAAATTATACAACGAAGTTTTAAAGTATTACGCTGTCATCCTGTATATTTTCAAATATAACACAGACATTCCTTAAAGTTTGTTTACATTACACTGATATTCATTTATGTTAATAGACAGTTAAATTTTTAATAAACATGTGATTTGCACATGACATCATAGTTATGAAAAGACAATTTTACCTTTAATTGGTAAAGTTACATTAAATCAAACAAGTACTCAGACTTTCACTTCAAAAATCAGCGATTATGGCTTAAAAATAAAAAAAAAACGTTTAATTAGTAAAACATACTTAAAATGTCAAAAGATCACTTAGAAAATGTCTCTTGGACAATGTGAAAATGAAGTGATCTCAAATTAGAAATCTTAAGTTGTGAAGATAAAAAAATCGAAGAAGGGTTTGGGAAGGACGCAAGGCTGAGGAAATGTTTTGAAGGTCGTAAGGTTGAAGAAGGGTTGCGAGTTTCAAAAACAGTGGCGAGGTCGCGACTTGAAGAACAGAAGCAAGGTTGAAGAGGTTGCGAGTTGAAGAAGGGGCGTAAGGTTGTAAGGGTTTCACCGGGCTGAGAAGGTTCGAGATGAGGTCGAAAGTTGTTATCTTTTTTAATAAAGGATAAAATCGTCAATTCATAAATAAGACCTACAAAGGTTGAGACTATTATCATTTAAGGGAGGACTGTGTAGTTTTGGAAACATGTAGGGAAGGTCTGTGTTATGTTTGAAAACATGCAAAGGAAAAAGTGTAATACTTCAAAAGTTCAAGAGAGGTAGGTATAATTTATCCTATTTTTTTTGATACATTACCTTTTTTTAAAAAAAGGAAAAGGAAAAAATAGAAGGAAAAAAAAAAGAAAAAATTCACAGTAACCTCTAATAAGATTTGCACATATTATGGGCAGTATGCATAAATCTTAGGAGAGTTAGGAAAAATTAGTCTAATAAAAAATAAATTTCATAAGAGATTGATGTAATAAAAAAAAATTGAGAATGTTAGCGTAATAGTAGAAAACAAACCTTTTGAGAGATATTGTTGTAATGTTAAATTGATAATTTGGTTCTGTAATTTATTTTTTTGTTTTGATTTAGTCTGGTAATTATTAAATATTCTCACTTAATCTTATAAAACGTTTCGATTTAGTCATATAACTTATTTTTTGTTTCAATTTGGTCATGTAATTTTTTGTTTTTGTTTAAATTTGGTCTCGATAGATAAAACGAATTTGTTGGATGAAAAATAAGTTACAAGATCAAATTGAAACAGAAAATTATGTTATAGGACCAAGTTGAAACATTTAACAGTTACATCACCAAACTGAAAAAAAAAAAAAGTTATAAGACTAAATTGAAACATTTAATAATTACACGACTAAATCGAAAAAAAAAAAGTTACGGGGCCAAACTTTTAATTTGGCATGAATAATGATTTATCCTCCTAAATATCCTCCTAAATATCTTCCTAATTCCTTTTAAAGTATGTATTAAAGGAGAAAATTAAATGTCTTTATCTTGAAACTATAAATTACATTCCCCACTTAGTAATTAGGAGGATATTTAAGAAGATATTTTAGGAGGATATAGCATTGCTCATTTGGCATTGTTGTAATTTCTCAAACTCTTATGGTACATTGGGATGGAGGGAAAAAAATCAAATAAAAGAAAAATAAAATAGATATATTTTTTTATTTGATTTTTTTTATTTAAATGAAAGTAGTACATGTTAGGATCGAATCTCGTACTCACATATATATATCCTCGTGCACTCACTAACTGAGCTACAAGAGAAAGTAAAAATAAAATAAAAAATAAAATAAAAGAATAAATTGACTTTGAGAGAGAAAATTTAAACTTTTGCTTTTTTTTTTTTCCTTTCATATTTTTCAACTCATCATTTTCTATAGTTCCAAACATAGGCTTAAATAACGATAAAACTTGTTATTTAATTTAAGAGAAAATAATAAAAAGAAAATTTGACTTCTTAAAAAAAATTAAATTTTCTTTCCTTTGATTTTATTCGCTCACATTTTTTCATTGAGGTAAATCTTTAAATTAATCTTTAAGATTGTAAGGACAGATCATTTTAGTTGATAAGATTTTAAAAAAACTTAGATTAATTCTTAACTTTATAAAATGATAAATATTTTAAAGATTAGGAGACTAATTTGAATATTTTATAGTCCCATAAACTAAAATAACTGACATTTATAATCTGACAAACTAATTTGAGGATTAAGTACTCTTTTTTCTTCTCACATTTTTCCCTCAACGAAATAATAACTTACACTCTATTTCTTTTATATATTATTATTATATAAGTATTATATCTCACTTTTTTTTCTCTTTTTTTTTTCTTTCAATATATTTCTTCTAATACAATTAAAATGGATAGTAACTCGTACCATTTTCTTTTATGTTTCTTATAGAGAGACCGAGTCTATTTGATTTAGATTTTAGAAGAATGAGAAATCGAGCCGATCCAATAAAAATAAATCTTTTTAACTTTAATAAAAAATAATTTTGACCAAAACTAAATTTAAAACAAACAGCCCTATTGGTGGGGACCATTACCTATATATATATATATAGGCTATAAGTATTTTTCTACCTTTTTGTTTTTTATTTTATATATGACAAGGGCAATAATGGGAGATCACAAGACTCAAATGGGAGAAACCAAATATAATAATAAAATCAAATATGATTAATAACTTTTTTTATTTTTAAAAGGAAATTTTAATTAGCACAAAAAAAAAAGGAAATATTACTAAACTATTTTAAAGTATTCAAATAGATTTAATTCATAACGTTTTTTATGAGAAACAATGAAGTTTTTTACTAACTTATTTTGATGGTAAAAAGGGGCTAAAGCCCAATGTAGGATATGTTTGATTTGTATTTGTATTTTTTATTTTTTCTAAAAAATTAAAATGCTAAAAATAAAAAAAAATTTAAACAGAAAATGGAACCGTGTGTTTGGATAACTAGTGGTGAATGGAGTGGAATAGAATTGAACTAAATATAATCAATCCAAATATAGTCGAGGACCTGTTTAGTTTGTATTTTTTTTTTTAATATTTTCTGTTTTTAATTTTTTGAAATTTTAAAAAAGAAAAATTGAAAATATTAGAATGAGAATATTCCTATTTTGAATATGAGTTTTGTGTTTTTCAACAAACATTTTTTATGTGCACAGTCAAAATTCAAACCTCGCAATCAAAGTTCAAACTCTTATCAACAGCACATTTTTTACCTAGGCTTGGTTTGGATATTATTAATATGGGATGGAGTCCATCCTGTTATTTGGATATTTTATAATAAAAACAGAATAATTTTTCTATTTGTTATTTGAAAAAGGGACATAGTGGAATGAGTTAAGACATTTTTATTCTTATTTTATCCTTCTCTTGTTGAAACTATAGCTATTAGATAATCCAAGAGAGTTTTACTCCAACAGTAGTAAACTAGTAATATAATAATATATAATAATACCACAATGAAGATACTCAAAATACGATAAATTACTTATTGATACCCCAATTTCATTCTTTAGAAGCATATAAGATACCCTATTTAATAGGTAGTATACATTTATAAAACTTTTATATCACTGTCAGATATAGAAAACACTTAATCAAGAGTTCAGTATATGAACGCATATAAAATACACCACTTAATAGGTGGTGTACAGTTATAGAACCTATATATCACTCTTAGATACAGAGAACAGTTAATCAAGGGTTCAGAATATGGATCATTAACCTGGTTTGTTGGTAAAAGTTGTGATTTAAAAAAAATATGAATTAACCCCAATTTTACTTATCAATTCGTTTGTAGCAATTTTAACTTGCAAGAACCATCATCTTCTCTCTCCATGCACCTCAACATTTTCTCTCTCCAAACCAAAACTTCAGCACTTGAGCACCGCAAGAACCTATCCACACTAGATCTAACCCACCAAGCTCCCACGAATCAAAGTCCACCACCTCTCTTCTTCTCACCACTTGTCGACGGAGGTAAACCCCCACTCCGGTCGCCGGTGACCACGGCAAGGTTCAACATAAACGAGTCATTGCTCTTGACAAACCGACTTTCTTCCTTTTTTTCATTCTATTTCCATAATAAGGGAAGGAAAATGAATGAAGGGGAAAAAACACTGCAAAACAATGACAAAGCATGGTGTTTATTCTGAACCAAAACTCAGTTTTTCACCCATATTACAATCAAAGATTTAAGTCTCAAATCTAAACCAAAATACTCGTTTTCTCACACTCATACAATTGAATCAAACATTTATTTCTCAGATCTAAAACAAAAAATAAATTCAGTCACAATAACTAATGGGGCTCAAACCCATATTACATTCCAAATGAAAGCTTCAGAATCCAAAACCTCAATAGCTATATGTCATGTTTCAGAGTAACAAAAGTTAAATTGACATTGTTTTATATAAAAAAAAAATGGTTGGGTTACCAAAAGCAGAACTATTAATGTCAACTTTTGAAAAAATGTGCAAGTGTCTTTTTATCATAATTTTAAGACAAAATATATTTTTCATCTTTGTAAATTTAAGGTAATTTATTTTTAGTTTTTGCAAAAATTTTTGTTGATAAAAGGTCTAAATTTTTCTAAAAAACTTCATTTTTAGTCCCGGCTATTAGTTTAGTTAGTTAACTGCTAACGTAACTAATATTTTTACTATGCCAGTCTATCACATATGCAAATTTGTCCATCTATTAAAATTAAAAACTATGTTTAATGTTGATATAGTAGTCTGACGAGACAAATCATTAGTTAACTATTCATATTTTTGCCATCCCAATCTGTCACATTTGCAAGTTTAGATCCTATATTATCATTAACAACTATTTATAATGCTAATGTGATAGCTTGACAGGATAAAAACAGTAGCACAGTAGCAATATTAGCAGTTAACTGATTAAACTAACAACAGACATTAAAAATGAAAGTTTTGAGAAAAGTTTGGATTTTTTATCAACAAAAAATTTTAGAGAGATGAAAAACGAATTACCTTAATCTTGCAAAGACGAAAAATATATTTAAACCTAATTTTAAACTCACAAAGGAGCTTTTTATAATTATGAATGGATTTTAAATTAAAAGAATCCAAAATAGGAAAACTGACTATCTAGAGTCATTTTACTTCGGTACATGTATATCACCTATTAAATGGTGTATTTAAAAGGCACCAAATTCCTTCAATATTATTTTTACAGCCACCATTTTTTAAATCATGAAGAAAACGCAAAGAGTTCTCAAATCAATTGTCTGGTATTCAACTACCTTGTATTTGTTTTTTTTTTTTTTGTGTTCTTTAATTTTCAAATAATACAAAATCCCATCACTTTTGTTATCCAAATAGAATGACAAATACGTACTACTACAACTACAACTTATAGGAGTTGAAAATTAAAACTTGACAAAAATATAAAAGGCACATTGATCTGAGAAATAAATTTAACAGGAGAAAGACACATATAAGAAAATGTTGGAAGATGAGGTTAAAAAGAGAAGACATTGATGTGATCATGATTGCTTGAGGATTCGAGTTTTAAAAGGAGCAAGCAAGTGTTAACACTGTAGACCTTTCAACTTATTTTAATGTTTTTTAAATAAAAATGCGTTTTAGGGAATAAATTGTAGGTTTGGATTATTTTTATTCTAAGTGTGAGTTTAATGTCTTAGCTCACATTATGTTAGATATTTTTAATTTTATATTTTTAGTCCCTCGATTTTGTTTCGATTTTAGGGGTTGCCTTGCATTTATTTTAGAAGCTACTTTTAGTCCCTAGAGGGAGTAATATAAGGTAGTGTTTGCCCTAGCTTTTTTTTTGGCTTCTCTTCCTCTTATAAGTAAAAGCTGGACCAAACAAAATTTGTGGTATACCTAACTGGCTTATTTCGTGGGTCCATCGTAATTAATACCTAAATATATTAATTAACACTTAAATCTTGCATATCTTTTTTTTTCTCTTTGTAAAAATAGCAATTCGCTAAAACTTTCAAAAAGTCTTCATCTCGTTTATAAATTATTCATTTCACTTTAATATTTATAAATTTATTGTTATTTAAAATTTTACACATTTAAAAATTTTTAATATTAAATTATTATTTTGATAAACTTATATTTTGTTTAGTTTTTTTAAAAAAAATAAAAATATTAAGTTTTATCATAGAATTATTTTTTTATTGCAACTTTTTTTAAAAAAAAATTATATTGTTAATTTATTTTTTTATATCAAAGAAACGTGACTATTAATGATAAGTAACTTAAAAGAGTTGACACAAAATTTTTTTATCAACTAACTTTTTATTCATAAGTAGCTTATAAAGTATAAAATAATGAAACTGTCAAACAACTTTCAACTTGTTTTTTTAAAGCTCTTATTTTCAGCTTTTACTTAAAAGCCGCTTATAAGCCAAAAAAAACCGGGCCAAACGAAGCCTAAGTACCTACCTTAGATCTTTTGTAAAAAAACTTTTGATCATTGAATGAAATTAATATTTCTTGGAGAGTATTGTCTCTTGTGAGCCTTAACTTGTGAGCTTTGGAATTTTGATGACCTTACCAATGGATTCCAATTCCATTGTGGCGGTTCCCCCATGGATTTATCTTCTTGTTTAGGCTAGAAGTGGCATCCACTCATTCCTCTTCTTACCATCTTCTTCTCTATTCCATTTTCTATTTTGTGTTCTTACTAACATTGATTTTAATTTGTGTTTGTGATGCAAGAATGACCATAATTGAAGCTAGATCCATCCTCATTCTTATCATTTGGTATCCAAGAGCCTTGGCTTCACTTTGTGGTAATTCTTGATTTCAACCATTCTCATGCGCACGTTTTTTTCATTTTCCCCCAATTTTTGCATTTTGATTTTTCTGCATAATCCTTTGGGAATTTGGTGATTTGGAG
Organism: Cyamopsis tetragonoloba; assembly: GCA_037177725.1. Lineage (NCBI taxonomy): Eukaryota > Viridiplantae > Streptophyta > Magnoliopsida > Fabales > Fabaceae > Cyamopsis > Cyamopsis tetragonoloba. The sequence goes on along the minus strand of CM074120.1, from coordinate 37,555,262 downwards.
TTGAAATCTGGATTCTCCATGGTAGAAAACCTTGTGATCAAGTGTTGTTTGCAAAAATTCCGCACTTATGTTATTATGTGTTCTTGAGTGTTCTTCATGTTCAATGCTTGATTCTTGAATATTTGATGTTTGATTCCCAAATTTGAGTTGATATTCTCTCTATCTATGTTATTGCGCATAAAACCCCTCTACATTTGAGTCTCTTTGTTCAAATTTTTTGTGATTGAGTTTTTGTGAATTTTTGACACTAGGTGTTTGGTAAAATTCCTAAGTGTGATTTCTTTTGTGTTTCTCTACAATTGTGTTATAGGCACAATAAGTATTTGTCAAAATACTTAAGTGAGTCTTTCTTTGTGTCTCTATGCACTTTATATTATGTGCATTCTAAGTGTTTGATCAATTGTCATTGAGTCTTTTTCTCCTTGCACCTAAAGTGTTTGATACATTGTTTTAGAGTCATTTCCTTGTGTTGCTTGTGTGTCTAACTCTTTTTGTGTTTGTTTCCATTAGGATTATGGAAAATTGTCAAGAAAATTGTGTTTACTTGTCCCTCATTTCAATTCTTGATTAGATATACACTTCTTTGATATTAGCACCCTTTATCCTTTTTTTTTACTTCATTCCTTCATTGTGATTAGTGTTTGCTAATTGTTGTTAGTGAGTTTGGGTTAAGTCAAAGTCAAAAAAAAAAAATAGGGCACTTAAAAAAAATAGGGCATTGTACAAAAAAGAAATAGAGCAATGTGAAAGAAAAAAATTCTGAAGCTGCAGTAAAAAAAATCTGGGTGGTGTAGCTAGGAATACAAAAAAAATATGGTGGTGCAATTTTGTCAAAAAAACAATAGAAAGACAAAAAAAAAGTTTTTGGCCAATATTACTACAATTTTGGTGGATTTGATTGCTTTGTTGTCTTTGATGGTTTAAACATTTTGAGCATATCTAGCTTCCATTGTTTCTTTCAATTTGTTTAGTTTTCTTAGTTTCTTTTTTTGTGCCTTTGTCTCTTGTCATATTTTTCACTTTGAGTAGATCTTATTTGATTGAGTTTCCTTTTCTTGCTTTTCTTGTTGGCCTCTAAGTTTTGTCTTTGAGTTTTCATTTGCTTGTATTCTTTGTCACTTTCTTTTGTGTAAACTTGTTGCTAAGCCTTTGGGAGTTTTGCCACTTTGGAACCATTAAATTGGGATAAGCTTCTAAATTCTTTGAAGCTTGCTTGCTAAGTCTTTACAAAGAGACATGAGTGGTAAAAGTCAAGAGTGAACAAACATTCTAGCAAAAGTCTTTCAAAGAGTGCCATACACGAGTAAATTTTTGTTTTTCTTTTTGAGTGAAACACTTGTGTGCATTGGTGAGGTCCTTGGCTAGACTTTTATTTTCCACTTTTGATTTGTTGTATACTTTCCATATTTTTGGTTTAGTTTTAGCCATTTGGCTTGCATAGTTTTTCTTTCATACACTTTTTTTCTATTTTACTTTGATACTTGATAAAATGGATGTTCCTTATGCTTCATCATCCCAAGGCAACACCAATTTGCTTTTTGAAGCTTTCACTAGTCATTTTGATAAATTGTTGGATAAGAAGCTTGAGGGTGTATATGAGGCGCTTGAATGAGCAAAAAGGAGATATGTCAATCATGATGTTTATGATTCTCCTAAAAAGAATGTAAGATCTCATTCTAGAGGTAACCCTATTCCTTATGCTTATGCTTATGATGATAAATATGTCTTGCATAAATATGATAGATATCATGCTAGACATGACACATATGATAGGTATGCTTTGGATAGATATGCTACACCTTCTTCTAGATGTGTTACATGTGATGCATATTCTAGCCATGTTAGAGATGATAGGTATGTAGAAAAGAAGCATTCTAACCTGCATGAGAAAAAGAAGAAAATTTTTGTTATAAGGGATGAAACTCATACTTTGCATTGGGATTTAATGAAGCAAGCAAAACTTGCAAAGGTTGAGAGAAGAGAGCATAAAAAGAGAGCTAAGGAAATGGAAAAGCTTTTTGACATGTTAAATGAGTTTGACTTGAAAGAAGTTGTGCATGAAGAGATTGAGGTTCCAAAAGGAGAGGAATATATTGACACTTTTGTTGTGAGTGAGAATGAGGTAGATGACACCTTGTGTTTATCACAACCTCAAATGTCTTTGTCTTCCAATGTTTCTTCTCATACTATTACTACCTCTCTTCAAAGTGTAGTAACTTTTCCATTCAAGGTTTGTGATGAACTTGCACTTGAGGAAGTAGAAGGTAACAACTCATTAGCTAACAAAGGTATAAGTTTTGTTCTTCATATTTCATTGCTTTCATTGGAAAGTATCCTAAGGTATACCTCTATCTTCTTTACTTCTCATACCTTGAATGATTTGCTGTTTGGTTCCAATTCTTTGATTGTTAATAGATTTTGGTTTGGTAAGCTTGAACATTTGATTATATTTTGCTACAATGATTCTTTGAGCTTTATGCAAATTGTTGATGACCATGTTATTTTTGTGTCTTTGGTTTGGTGTGTGCAAAATGATACTAGCCTTTTAGAGAACCTAGATACTTGTGGTCATTTGGAACAACATGCTCCATCTTTGATTGAGAATGTATGTGTTACACATGCACTTGTTCCTACATGTTTAGTTCCCAATGAATCTCTTTTGGTTCAACCTTTTTGGACTTGGGACATTATTGACATTATTGATGCATGTGATGTGCATTATGATCTTCCACATTTTGCTTGTACGTTGAAGTTTTCAAATCCTAGTACACATGAATATCTTTTATTTCTTGATACACACTCATTTTCATTTGTTTTTCCCTATTTTTTTGAGTGTTGTCCTTTTTTGTTTGTGAAATCGCTTAGTAAGATATTAATTCTTGTGTTTGATCCGAGCGATTGGCTTTTATTTATGGACTTATTGTTGCTTTCTCTCTTGTAGATCACATACCCTTTAAATTCGATGACGAATTCTTTCTATGGAGGGGAGAATGGTGTGATCATGGATTGCTTGAGGATTAGAGTTTCAAGAGGAGCAAGCAAGTGTTAACATTGAAGACTTTCCAACTTATTTTAATGTTTTTTAAATAAAAATGTGTTTTAGGGAATAAATTGTACGTTTGGATTATTTTTGTACTAAGTGTGAGTTTAGTGTCTTAGCTCACATTATGTTTGATATTTTTAATTTTGCATTTTTAGTCCCTTGATTTTGTTTCAATTTTAGGGGTTGTCTTGCATTTATTTTAGAAGCTACTTTTAGTCCCTAGAAGGAGTAATATAAGTACTTACTTTAGGTCTTTTGTAAAAAAACTTTTGATCATTGAATGAAATTGAGATTTCTAGAAGAGCATTCTCTCTTATGATCCTTAGCTTGTGAGCTTTGGAATTTTGATGACCTTATCAATGGATTCCAATTACATTGTGGCATTTCCCCATGGATTTATCTTCTTGCTTAGGCTAGAAGTGGCATCCACTCATTCTTCTTCTTCCCATCTTCTTCTCTATTCCATTTTCTATTTTGTGTTCTTACTAACCTCGATTTTAATTGTTGTTTGTGATGCAAGAATGACCATAATTGAAACTAGATCCATCCTCATTCTCATCATTTGGTATCCTAGAGCCTTGGGCTTCACTTTGTGGTAATTCTTGATTTCAAGCATTCTCATGTGCGTATTTTTTCCATTTTCGTATTGGGTTGTATTGTGGTGTCCTACATTCTATTGGCTTGTGTCTTTGCTATATTTTCTAATAGAATGGAGCACAACTGTAGGACACCACAATATAACCCAATACCTTAAGATAATATATGCATGAGTCCATCCACTTATAAACCCTCTAACTTGCTCCTAACTATTTAATGTGGGACTTTGATTTATTCTTGGCTTCGTACCTAATTAGTAGTTAATTTAGTAGTTAATCAGTAGCTAAGAAAATTATCTATAAATTTTTTTTGGCAGCTAATTAGTAGCTATTTAGATACAAATTTGCTATGAAAAAAATTTGATAGCTATATTTCGTAGCTAATTGGTAGCTATTTAGATACTAATTAGCTATGATATTTTTTGATAGCTATATTTTGTAGTTAATTATAAGCTAATTTGATAACTAATTAGTATTAACTAAGAAATTTTTTAGTAACTAATATACAGTTATTTAGATAAAAGTTAGCTATAAAGAGAAATATATTGCTATATTTTATAGCTAATATTAAATTTTTCTTGTAATAAATGTTGAATTGTAACAACTTATAATATTACATTGTTCTATAATACTGATTAACCTTAATAATTATGTTTAAAGCAATAAACTTGTTTTAGTTGAATAATAATTTTATTATTTTATTATTTTATTATTTTATTATTTTATAATAATAATTGTTGAACTAAGTTTTCTTTACTATTTCCTCCGTTTTTTCTTTTGCTGTTCTAGCCTTTAACTTTTGTTTTAAAATAATTGGTTCAAGAATTTCAAGATACTATTGATGATTTTGTTTTTCCAATTTAATCCTTAAGTAATAAATGCACATCTTAATTATTTTTCTTTTATAACCTCTTTCTCCACTAATTATATTTTTTATTTATCTCTTTTTTTATTATACTGTATAATTAAATAAGGATAATTTAGAGTATTTATGATAAAATTTTGTCATAATTAATCATTATTAATGTGTGCAACAACCTTAAAAAAAAGTAGAGGGAGTATATAATATCATTAATTTGATTTTATTTTTAAATGAATATGAATTGTATCTAATCAAATGTTTTTTAAAAAAAAATACTCTCTTTATTCTGAAATATTTGTCAATTATGTCAAAAATATTTATCACTTTCTGATATCAAAATAAAATTTTGCTATTTTTCCAAATCTATAATTCTTTTATTCATTAGTAAATACTATAAGGAATAATATTAATTGGTGCCATTGACTTTAAAGAGAGGGGTTATATTGTCATACACACATTAAACTTGTTATATTTTAGAATAGTTAGTGCTATTCTTAATACTTGTGTATTAGTCTAAGGTGACTATTAATATTTCAAAATGGAAAGAATAGTAGTTAATATTGTATTCAGATTGGGTTGGATTTGTTTGGACTTAGAATTTCTAGACTTGATACTCAAACAAATAGTGTTTGAGTTTGAAATCATTAAACCAAATCAAGCCAATCACATAGTCAAACCCAATTTTTTTTTATTTTGTTTGTGTTATAAGTCTCACATTAATTAGGTATGACTACTATAGACTACATAAGATTATAAGTAATGTGGCAACTGTTCTTCTATGAATTAGCTTTTAAGAATGAGTTAGTCTAAAACTTAAAATCTAAGATGTTATCAAAGTCTATTCTCGACAAAAAAAATTACAAGCTAAAAAAATTCAAGAAAAAAAAGCATAACATCCAGAGAAAAAACTTGAGATAAAGGCTCATACCTTCATGATTACAAAAAAAAAAAACCTATGCTAAAAAAAATGACAAGTTACATTTAGGTAATAAAAAGTTGCCGGTGAGAAAATGTTAGAAGTCACACATTGGCTAGACATTTAATAAACATAAAATTTATAAGTGATGTGACAATTCTATTCCCATGAGCCACTTTTTAAAATGAGTTTGGCTCAAACATATCATGTAGGCCTGCAACAATAAATTAAGAGTTCCTCTTCACAAAAGGCGTTCAATTCCATGGCCTGTACCCGGCGAGATACATTAAAGCCTCCACAATTTCCCAAAAGGTCCGATCATATTCACCAATTGGATTATAAACGTTGATTTCCATGTCAACAAAATCATTTTTCGATGCTGCACTTAGGTAGTGTAGTAAAAGATTATCATCTGCAATTGTAGGCTCTGCCTCTTCATCTTTTTCACTATTAGAGCTATCTCTAACCATAACAGTTCCGTCTCTTGAAGGTGCTGTATCGCTTAGGTCATCAATTTTGCAAATTTCAGCATCTATTTCCAAGTCATCTCCATCCTGAGGATAAACATTCAGATCAAGTGCAAAACTTTTCACATTATCTCTATTTTCTAGCTGCAAGGTAGTGTGTAAGCATTAGGGTAGTGATTACATATTTACATTTGCATACTTAATTAGCATACACATATACATATGTTCATATTCTTATCATTGTTTATTATGTTGTTCTTAATGAATATTTTTTTCTAAGAAAATGAGTTGACTATAATAGTGGAGTCTATGTTTCGATTTCCATTCACTAAAAGTGAGTCCAAACCAAACTGGTATTTCCTCAACAAAATGAATCATAAAGAAACATTGGCTCACCACCAATTTGAAGTCCTTCTTCTTTAACTAACTTTTATTTGATTACCTTAACATAGTGACACATCATTATGTGGAAATGAAAATTTGGTTTAATGGAAATACAAACATATAGGGACTAATTATGCAATATTTATGAAGCAGACATATCAGTTATATTTTGCAATATATAAACAAGGAGTAAACTCAGTAAAGAGGTAACAAAAGACAGATGCCATATATAACCAATCAACATCTAAATCCAACGTAAATAAAATTCGACGACTATTATGCCTTAGTATTTTAATATATATATATATATATATATATATATATATATATAAAAGGATATAATTTACACCAAGGTTAATAACTATTTGTCGAAGATGCTTTTTAGGAAATCCACCGTAGGATTGAAACTACTATTATCCTATAGATCATGTCTATAAAATTTCACATAATTTCGAAATCTTCTAGTACTCTATCAACGTACTAAATAAGTAACGTAAAATATAGTTTCAAAATATATAAAATTAACAAGCTTTGTGATGGAGTACTAAACAATTTTGGAATCATGTGAAATTTTGTAGACATGATCTATAGAATAAGTAGTTTCAATCCTACAGTAGATTTCGTGAAAAATATTTTCGAAAAATAATTATTAACCGGTGTAAAAATTGGTGTAAGTTACACCGGTGTCATTTGATCTCTCATATATATATATATATATATATCATATCTTTTGTTTGTCAAAAAGAGAAAGTAAAGATGTTTTACTAATGTCAATACCTTCGGAGAATTTGACACTGGCGTGTTTGTTGACTTATTCACTGTTTTCCCTCTGAATATACCCCAAAGGTACAACATTTCATTCCAACCTGCGAAGCACAAGTAGCAATGAATAAAAATAGGAAAATGAATGCAAAATTAACTCATTATATTAAAACTCTAAAGTACGGAAGACAAAACTTATGAAATAAAATAGTAAACAGACCAACTCAAACATAATTGTCAATGAAGTTAAAGAAAAAACATATATAAAGACAATTTCTTACGCTGGGATTTATCAGGGAGAAGGTTAGATGAAAAAATTAAAAGCTCAACCCCGTCCAAATTTCCTTTCAGAGCCAAATCATTCAGGATCATGTGATCCATCAACCGTCTATAGTATGTTCTATAGCTGCAAAAAAAGAAAAAAAGAAATATATAAGTAGACTGTATTAAATGAGCTTATTAGTTACAAAACAATGGCTAAACAAACCTGTCAAAGTCCTTTGCAAACAAGTAAAGACCAATATTCTTTTCTGTGACTTGAAGTCCCATGAATTGAGATGGCCAAGTCCTCAAGCGAGGTAGTTCCTCCAATATCAAATTCTCAGGAAGCCTGTCCACTGCTTCAACAACAACCCGAGGTAACGCAAGAGTTGACAAGTGAGCTTGAATCCCTTCACAAGTCCTTTCATTTCCTGAATTGCTGTGAATATGAAATTTGCCTCTGCATGAATAACCACAGATACACATGAGAAATTTCTAAGTACATCCTTATAGCAAAATAAGATGAATGGTTAAACTAAAAACAAAGAGAAAGTGTCTTACAGCCATGAGCAATGACATTTTGGGATGACCAAACCCTGTGAAAGAAGCATTGCCTCAATTTGGGCCAAATCTCTCAAGAAGGACTTTTCATCAAAAGCAGAATCAACGCCTAACTTATTTACACCGATATCTGTAGCAGCTTTTGTCGGGTGGTCAGATTGCTGGCTTTCATTTTTCTTCTTATCATTTGGACAGTTTGGTTCTTCAAGGATCTTTTGATTGCTTGCCCGTAATAATTGAACTAAAATTCCAGTACTTTCAATAGCATCAGAGTTACAAAAACTGGATCCTGGAAATAAAGCTTCGCCACTAGAAGTTGCATCTTTTCCACTCTTTTCTGCAGTGACACAAGAATCAGTAGCTAGTAAGCACATTGCAGGGTTATGTAATTCACAATTAATTTTTAGGAGAACCACAGAACAAGTAGCCTTAGATATTCCCCTAAGATAACACAGTTAAATGACAGATTCAGACATTTTTCTTGGGCCTTTTCCCTGTATATTAATGAAAACCTGGGTTTCTCACAACTATCTGCCTTTCCAAACAATCAGCCTTTTCCAGCTGTGCATCTGATTTTAATTTTGCAGCTTTGGATGATTGTAATTTCAGCAAAGAGCCTCCTGCGAAAAAGAAAACCTGTAAATTTAACATATCTCAATTGAAAAAAAAAAGAAAAAAAGTTAATCTTGTGTCACATACATATATGCCTTACCTCTATCCAGCTGTACATCTGATTTCAGATTTGCAGCTTTGGATGATCTTGAAGCTATATTAGATTCAACATTTGTTGAACCATTAGATGGACGTCCTCTCTTTCTTCTAGCCGGCTCTTCAACTTTATCTTGCACTAGTTTGTCAGTCCCTTCCTTGATGGAGCACTCTTCACATGCCCACTCATCATCAGGAACTTTATGCAGTTTAACACGCATACAATAACTGATTGATGAACAAGAAACAGAAGACAAATTTTATTCACCAAGAAGCAAGATAACAAAAAGTATATAGGCATGTAGATCACTAAAAAATATTAAGATGCAACATATCGAAATATTTACGTGTGTTGGGCGCCATCTAGACACTTATGACAAGTAACGAGAAGGTGCTGGTATCCTTGAACCCCACATGTATCACAAACTGTAACCTGTTATCATGTGGAAACCAAAAGAATAATGTAATTTATCCTGATACATTATAATGGACAGAATCAGTTTTTTTATTCGGGGGTGTGAGAAAGCAATAGAGAGAGGCAGAAGAAAAAATAAACATCCATTGATAGTATTTTAGCAAATTGTATGGGAACAAGCAAATTTGAGTCCTGACCTACAGATAGAGAAGGAGTGAAATTAGAGGAAAATAAAGATCCAAAGTATACCCCATAGGATGACATTTAGGCCTAGTAGTAAATTATGTTTTGTGCCTGCCTCATTTTGGCAGTGTGTCATAAATGAAAAATTGCAACAGGACAACTAAATCTGAATAATAAAAACAGAAAAATATTTCAAAATACATCATGAACTAATTCCAAACTTTTTGTGCTTGGGATTCTTCTATAGGAACAAAAATGTAGGTTTCAAAACCATAAGTGATCCATAACAGAAACATTTGCTAATCCACTACGAAACATTTTGTAAACCCCAGAGACAATTTGGTGGATAATAATATACTCTTCCTTTGATATTTTTCTATCAGTGTAAATTTGTTGGGTTTCAGTGATCGAAGTCTCAAAATGACTCACCCTTGTTTTCAATTATTTTTTACAATCATCTAGGCCAGATTGATCTTCCTTGAATCTTCACATTAATCAGGAAAACTTTTAGGAAATTGTATGACATCATCAATTAACAAGAAGGCATTGCAGGAATACTAGGTTGATTTTATTTTTTATTTTTATCAAGGATGATTTTTACTTGACAATATTTTAGCTGAAAATCAGGCATTGAGTGTGAGCATATTTACAGGTAATAAGGCACAAGTGAAACTAAATCTTTTAGTTCAAGCAATATTGATGTTATAAACTTTCATTTAGTGGTTCCAAAAACCTTTTTATATGATTTTAATTTGGACAATTCTTTTAATTCTTAGCAGCTAGACATTGAACAACATAAATAAGCCTAATCCACAAATGTTCAATTACTATCACATAAATTTTATTGAAATGGATATATCCCATACCTCTTTTTCTAAAAAGTTTGATACATCCATAGGGTTTCCTTTCTGCAATTGCTGAGATTCTTGCATGTTGGTATTCTCAATCACAGCAATTGACTCCATGAAGAGATGATAGTTGCAGTATATATGACTTTCAGCTTCGAAATGATTCAAATAAGCATGAGCTGGCCCTAATGTATCACGTATGGAAATACCACCAATCTGACCGACTAAACCAGATATTGATGCTCTTGATAGTGATGACACCCTTTTCTTACTTGAGCTCTCAAAAGTTTCTCCCTGAAAAACAAAGGGAATCAACAAAAATATCAGAAATTTTCAAAAGAAAATCTATCATAGTTACAAAAGATTTATCAATTTAAGAATGTTAGTTTTCATAGCACAACCAAATAAATCTATTAATGAAGAAATATTTGATCTATTCAAAAGAACCACCTCTGTCAGTGGAAGTTCTTAAATAAAATTTTGAAAAACCCTGTGATTGTCATCAGCTTTGACAAAATGAGTACTGGCCACACAAACCTAATCAAATCTTTCATTCACAACCTTTTCATCAACAGGGAAGCTATCATCTAGAGCCAAAATGCAATATGCACTCTCCCTATCAGCCCAACCATTCGATTACCTAAGACCACATTTGTGCCATCTGATCTTCTGATGTGTATGACGTTATCGCCCAAAATTTATAGTTTCTTATGCTTCTCAAGCTGATTTGAGAATTAGAATCTTTTAATGTAAAAATTGGCCAAACCTTGCGGAGCGTCACGAAATTCTCTATAGGCTGGGCCTTTCTAATGTTCCACAAGCAATTCAATGGATTTGCAAGGATTTGAATCCCTAAAATTAGCTTGACTTTTCTGAATTTTCAGAGAATTTGTAATGACGGAAAGAAATACTTGCCTCTCTGGTTGTGAACTGCTTACAGTCGCCTTGCTGATGGAGAGCTGCGCTACTTAGAGAAGGAGAGATTAGAATCCAATCGTTTGAAGGACGTCGGTAGGCTCTCTTATCCGTATAGGTTTTATCAATAAAGTCGACAATAGTCACTTCCGATATTCCTACCACAGGGTGAAAATGCCAGCCAAATGAGCAATGTGCGACACAAAGATTACATGCAATCGAATTTTCTCCTGTTTCGAATTTGAAGGGCTGAAAAGAGGGGAAACCGTAATTGAGTAAATTAAAAAAATAACATAAAAGGAAAATATTACGAAAATAGAGACAAAATAAATTTGAGGAGCCACAAATAATATCATATATTTAATTAATATATATGAACAGAAAGTACATGGGTCATATAAAGTCAAAAGTGATGCGGATATCACAATCAATTGTAATCTAGAAAGCGTGGATTCGACGCGGATATGATAGGGTACAAACACGAAGTTATAGCTGTGATAAGGTTTCAACAAGTTTTACTTTGACTGTTGAGGACACAAATACGAAGATATTGCAAATTCTAAAATTCATAGGACACAACATAGCTATAATACAATATATAGAATCAACATGAAATACAGATCTTAAATCAAAACAAAGAATTGATGTTTAAAAAATGAGCACCAGTCATTTAGAAAAAATAAAATTTTACTATTTATGAAATTATTGTTATATTCTCATCCGTATAGGTATGGAAGTTAGAGAAAAATGAAAAAAGTAAAATACAATTAATGGTATTAAAAGTGTCCATACAATGTATGACACAAATATATATTAGACACGGATACATATCAGAAACAAATATATATCGGATGCGGATACAAGTCAGACACAAATACGACACGAAGCATATGCTAATTTGAAGTGTCTATGATAGTTGGCATTGCAAACTTGAAAAATAAAATATCAAGTAGAATCTAAAATGAATTTTTTGGTGCCTAATGTATAGTTGTATATAATTAATTCGAAAATCAACACGGCTTGATCATATAAACTATAACAATACGTTAACAAAACTAAAAAAATCCACCACCCTACAATTTATTTCAAAATTCCTATGCACATTATAATTGAAAATGCACAAACTGTAAAAAATAATGGCTGAGAAGTAGACAGTTGATACTTCCTCCCATTTACACCAGCAATCAATTATATTTCTTTTCAAGGCTTCTAACCTGTGGGGTTTTCTTCTCGGAGGTGGTAAATTTGCAAACTATGAATCAGTTGAATATATAATCATATTTATAATTTAATGAAGAAAATAATAAAAAATGTTTGGATTTCTGAAATAGTAAATAGTAATACCTTCCCTCCTTTTTTTTGAATAGGAGAATGTGAAGATGAATTTGAAATTGGTTGCATAAATGAATGAGGATAGATTTGAGATGTTCCATGCAAATGTGCAAAGAGCGAATATGGCGGAATAACATTCTTCCGGCGGTGGAAGCATTCCCTCGCCGCAGCTAGGTGGCGGTGCTGTGAAGGAACTTTCATGGGGGATGTGTTTGGGAACACTCATGGTAATTGGAATTTAGGTTGGAGAAGGGTTGCCACAAGAAAGAGAGGACGTCCATCTAATGGTTCAACAAATCTCGAATCTAATAAAACTTTAAAATCAAAAATCAGATCTTCACATGCAAATGGGATAAGTTCTACATCTCGATTATCACCTAAAAGACAACTAGTCCCTTTAAAAAAAGCTCAGTCACCATAAAGGGTTAGGACTATTGAACCGAATAGCGTATCTCTCAAGTCATCCAAACCGTGCAACCACTCTACACTTCATGAGGATTCATCTAACCCAAAGCCTAAAGAGAAGAAAAAGATATCAGTGAAAGAGTTGGTTTAGGGTGTGTTTGGATACACAGCTTAATTAAGTACTTATGTAATAAGCTATTTTCAAATTATAGTTTTTTCGTAGAAAAAATTGTAAAACTTACTTGAATAAGCTAAAAACAGCTTATTCTAATAAGCTACTCCAAGAAACTTATGAAAATAAACTGAAAATAGCTTATAGGAATTCATAAGCTATTTTCATAAGCTGCGCATAAACCCTTCCTATTGAATCTGATGGATCTACGGAATCTCAAATCAAAGCAAAGAACAAGATGGTGTATTCTCTTTTGAATTAAGACCTGAACCTGAAAAGAAAGCAAAGGTTCCTTAAGCTTTACTGGAATTTTGTTCCTATGCGGACACACAAGGTAAGTTTTAGAAAACTTGAATGTGTTTATATATATATATATATATAGTTATAATATTAGTGAATATGTTCCACTTTGGACTAAGTCACAAAACTAATTGTTTAAATATAATCTTAATATAATATTAGTGAATATGGTAAGAGTCAACCTCTTTGTTCTCCAAAAATTGTGCAAAATGGTTAATATTCAACAATTTTATGATAGAAAAATTGACTGCATCACGTAGAGAGTTGTTAGAGAGAAATAAAAAAATAATAAAAAGGAAAAATATAATTAAGTATGTAATATGTGATATGATTAAATTATGAGAGAAATAAAAACAATGTAAGAGAAATATACTATAAAAATATAATTAGTATTAAACAAATGTTGTGAGTATGAACCATTCCAAAAAATAAAAATAAAAATCTTAGCACAAGCATGAGCTAGCTTTAACTTCATTAATTTTTTATTGGACTAAATATATGATCTAATGTTATAATTAGTGACCAAAACTCTCAATTTAACACTACTAAAATATATTATTTAATTGCATAGTTTTTCACTCTAAAATTTTTTGTCTATGTATTTTAACAAACCTTTTATATTATATATACTAATTCATTTAATTTAAAAGTTTGAATATTTTATTCATATATAGTAAAAAAATATTTTTAAATTTATACTAAAAAAGTATTTTAAACTTATATTGCCAAATAATTTAAGTTTTATTTTTTAAATCTTGACCAATACACTAAAAATATATTATTCTTTTATTATCTTTTAATTAAAATTAATAAAACGTACTTTTTGTTATTTTTTTGAAATTTACATATTCTAGCCCTTTATAACTTATTTTACACACATTATTCCTAATAATTTTAGTTAGTTTCTTAGTAATGATGTAATAAGTATGTGTAGTGATATGAGAAAGAAGAAGTGATTAGGAAAGAAAGAAAAATTAGTGGGTGAGTCAGGATAAAAATATAAATTTTCATGTAAACACAAATATGTGAGTAAAATCAAAAACCAACTTTATTATGTGATAAAACCATTTTACCCTAGGTATGTTATGATATGATTATGATTGTGATTTGGATAAAGTCATTATTTGGAAGAGATAAAATAAAAAAGAAGGGGTTATAGCCACGCACCCAAAATATCTATTGTCACTCTTTTTAATTATTTTTAATTTACAAACATTTTTTAAAGAATCAAATTAAAATATAAATATTTAAATATAATTAAAATAATTTTTAACAGAAAGTTATTAAAATAATTTAATAGGAGTGACAATAGACAAAGACAAGTGGCAATAAACTCTTCCAAATAAAATAAGAAAAAAAATACAGATAATGATGTATTTTTATTTATTTTATTAAAGAGAAAATAAAGAAAAAATAAAAGTAAAAGTTGACTTATAGAAAAAAATATTTAAAACTTTTATCTCCTCATATTTTTTGACCTCTCATTTTCTTTCATATTTTCATTTCATCCAAACAAAGGCAAAGGAAAAATAGCAGAAAAAATGAGAGGAGAGAAAATATGAAAACAAAGAAAATAAAAGAAGAGAGAAGTTTAAATTTTTTTCTCTACAAGTCAATTTCTACTTTCATTTTCTCTCTATTTTCTATTTAACCTAACCAAAAACATGCATTGTTGTCCCTATTTTTCATTTTTCTCATTTTCTTTCATCTCGTTGGAACAATAGCTTAGTGCCATTAATTTGATTTTTTTAAAAAAATTGTTATTATTTGAAGATAAGAAATTAAATAAGAACTAGTTCAATGAATTTTTATTGTTTTGAGGATTAAAATAGTAACATGAACATTTTAAAAGATTATAACGATATTTTTTACCTTTTTAATACTCAAAATATTTAAAATTTTAATTATATTTTGATCTTTTAAAAATCTATAAATTAAAGTAATAAAAAATTATTCACAAACTAAAAGCTCGTTTATTATTTTATTTCGTAAAATAATTTTTTAATAAAAAAATCTTAAATTTTTAATATGTTTGTTTGTTCTTTTAAAAATAATTAGAAGCATAAACTAATCAAATGGAGTTAAATATGTTTTTGGTCTCTCAACTTTAGCGAGAATTCGTTTTTATTCCTCGAACTTTAAAACGTCGGTTTTTAGTCCCTGAACTTTAAAAAAGTTCACTTTTAGTCCCTCCGTACATCTTTTGGAGACGTGGCAAACTGATGGTCTTTCATCAAGTCCACGTGTCAACAGATTAAACTGCCTTGTCACCAAAAAATGAACAGGGGGACTAAAACTAAACTTTTTCAAAGTTCGGGACTAAAAACCAATGTTTTAAAGTTTAGGAACTAAAAATGAATTCTCACTAAAGTTCAGGGACCAAAAACATATTTAACCCAATCAAATTTTTGTTTTCTTTGATAAGTCACTTTGAGCTACTTCTCAAAATAATTAACTATAGTAGAAAAGAGAAAAAATTAAAAAAGAGAATAATTACACCAACATTTGATGAAATTTGTGTGTATTCCATTTACCTCTATAGTTTTTAATAATACACTTATCCCTCATAGGGTCTTACCTCTATTACAGTTATCCCCTGTTTTAATTTTTTTGTTGATGGCATTATTGTTCAAAGATCCATGTTAATTTTAAGATAATGATTTTATCATTTTACTCTTTAATAACTCTAAGAAATGTAATAAATAAGGGTTAAAAGGTAAAATCATTATCTTATAATTAAAATGAGTCACACAAACAGTAATATGGTTAACCAAAAAGTCAACGATGAGGGGTAACGTAATGTGATGGAGGTACAAAATTAAGGGGGTAAGTGTACTTTAAAAATTGAAAAGAGGTAAGTGTAATACTAATACACACAAACCTTACATGAGGTTGGGAGAATTATCCAATAAAAAAAATATCAGAAAATAAAATTAATTAAGGTAAACAGATTTTTAATTAGAAGAATCTAAAACCCTAACTAATCCCTCCTATTTAAATAAGTAATAAAGAATCGTTTAAATGAAAATTAAATTGTTAATTAATAGTTTACATTAGGGATGGAAAAACTGGCTCGCTCGACCCGTTTAGTCCACCACACAATTGACCCGTTAAAACAGGGTCGGGATGAGCCGGTCAATCATAGCTATATTGGCTCATTTTTTCTTGTCTAGACGATTTTTATATTGGCCTGGCAGGCCACGAGTTGTCCCATTTAGCCCGTCAAAAATTAAAAAAAAACATTTTTTTTATAAAAAACGACCTTTCCCAAAAAAAAAAGAGTATGCGTTTTCATTAAAAGAAATATATATGTTTTCATTAAGAAATGTATTTTTCATAAAAAGTAGAATTTTTAATTGAATTTATTTGGTATAAATAAAAAAATATTTTTTTATAAGAAAAAAAGGAAAAGGAGCAAGTTGGCTGATGTGATTATGGATTGCTTGAGGATTGAAGATTCAAGAAGAGCACCCAAGTGTCAACATTGAAGAATTTTCAACTTGTTTTAATAATTTTCAAATAAATGTTTGTTTTAGGGAATAAATTTTTAAGTTTGGATTATTTTTGTATTAAGTGTGAGTTAGTGTCTTAGCTCATATTATGTTAGATATTTTTAGTTTTTTCTTTTAAGTCCCTCGGTTTTGTTTCAAATTTTAGGGGCTACTTTGCAATTTCTTGTGCGTCACTTTAGTCCTCTAGGAAGTGATATAAATACCTACCTTAGATCTTTTGTAAAAAAAAACTTTTGATCATTGAATGAATATTGAGATTTCTTGGAGAGAATTCTCTCTTGTGAGTCTTAGCTTGTGAGCTTTGGAATTTTGATGACCTTATCAATGGATTCCAATTCCATTGTGGCGGTTCCCCCATGAATTTATCTTATTGCTTAGGCTAGAAGTGGCATCCACTCATTCCTCTTCTTCTCTATTCCATTTTCTATTTTTTGTTCTTACTAACCTTGATTTTAATTTGTGTTTGTGATGCAAGAATGACCATAATTGAAGATAGATCCAACCTCCATTCTTATCATTTGGTATCCTAGAGCATTGGGCTTCACTTTGTGGTAATTCTTGATTTTAACTATTTCATCTTCAATTACTTGAAAATTCTATGATCTATGATTGGGATTTTGTTTATTGAAGCATAATTGTGCTTAATCTCATGAACTTTGGCTTCAATTTGATCTTTCCCCTTGATTCTTGGTTCTTGTGCAAGTTTTTTCCATTTTTCCCCAATTTCCGTATTCTGATTTTTCTGCATAATCCTTTGGGAATTTGGTGATTTGGAGTTAAAATTTGTATTCTCCATGATGGAAAACCTTGGGATCAAGTGTTGTTTGCAAAAAATTCTGCACTTATGTTCTTATGTGTTATTGAGTGTTCTTCATGTTTAATGCTTGATTCTTGAATATTTGATGTTTGATTCCCAAATTTGAGTTGATATTATCTCAATTTATGTTATTGCGCATAAAATCCCTCCACATTTGAGTCTCTTTGTTCAAATTTGTTGTGAATTTGTGCACACTAGGTGTTTGGTATAATTCCTAAGTCTGATTTCTTTTGTGTTTCTCTACAATTATGTTGTAGGCACACTAAGTGTTTGTCAAAATAATTGAGTCTTTCCTTGTCTCTCTATGCACTTTGTATTGTGTGCATTCTAAGTGTTTGATCAATTGCTATAGTCTTTTTCTCCTTGCATCTAAAGTGTTTGATACATTGTCTTAGAGTCATTTCCTTGTGTTGCTTGTGTGACTAACTTTCTTTGTGTTTTTTTCCATTAAGATCATGGAAATTTGTCAAGAAAATTGTCTTTACTTGTCCCTCATTTCAATCCTTGGTTAGATATACACTTCTTTGATATTAGCACTATTTATCCTTGGTTTTTCACTTTATTCCTTCATTGTGATTGGTGTTTGCTAATTGTTGTTAGTGAGTTTGGGTTAAGTCAAAGTCAAAAATAAAAAATACAGAGCACTGTATCAAAAAAAAAAGCAATGTGAAAGAAAAAAAAATTTGGAAGCTGCAGAAAAAAATCTGGGTGGTGCATAGTACAGTTTTGACAAAGAAAAAAACAATAGAAAGAAGAGAAAATTTCAGTTTTTGGCCAATCTTACTACAATTATGTGACGAGTAATATACCGTTTTAGTCCCTCACTTTGTAGCTACCATGCAGTTTAGTCTCTCACTTTTAAAAATGACTGATTTAGTTCTTCACTTTGTAGATAGTCATGCAGTTTAGTCCCTACAGTTAACTCTCACTAACGGCGTTATGATGTTGCTCGTTAAGTGCTTATGTGGCCGTTAAGTAACAATTAGGCATCCACATAAGATTAAAACGACGTCGTTTTGGTAGAGGCAAATCATGCACTCTAGTCCCTCATTTTGAAATTTAAATTTCACTCTCAAATCATTCAGTTTACTCACTAGGTAAAAAGGAATAGTTAAGTAAAAACCCTAAATTTACAAAGGAAATTACCTTATCGTGCCTCATCTCTTCACCAGAGTCAGGTCCTTTGACGTTGTGCAAAGCAGAGTCAAGACCCTGCGCCGCCGTGCCTTGTGTCGCCGTGCATAGCGAAGTCGGGTTCCGACGCCGTGCAAAGCAAAGCCACATTGCGTCGCCGTCTTCGTTTGTCGTTAGAGTGCGTTGTTCTTCTTTCTTCAATCGATAGCTCACATAGAGAAGCTGAGGGTGCGCCGTACGACTATAGGAGGAATTAGAATCCAAAAAACATTGAAGGTTCTTATAGAGGAATGGTTAAGGTAACTGTGTTAGTGCTTCTGTCGTTTGCTTTTGGGCTGTTTTGCTGGAATTGGAATTGTGATTGATTCTGATTACTTCTACGGTTATTTTAGCATTTTTGAATGGGAAGAATTTTTTCTTTCAAAGCAATTGTGATTGATTTCTAATTTAAAAACATATTTATCATAGAATAAAATTAAAATATTAATATTTAAATATTATTAAAATATTTTATTGGGAATGACAATAAACAAAGAAAAGTGGCAATAACCTCATCCAAGTAAAATAGGAAAAAACACAGATAACCATGTATTTATATTTATTTGATTAAAGACAAAATAAAGAGAAAATAAAAGTAAAAGTTGATTTATAAAGAGAAATACTTTATTTTTTATCTCCTCTCATTTTCTCACATTTCATTTTTTTCTCTCTCTTCTTATTTTCTTTCCTATTTTCCCTTCATTCAAACAAAAGAAAAGAAAAAATAGAAAAAAATATAAGAGGAGAGAAAATATAAAAAGAAAGAAAATGAAAAAAGAAAAAAATTTTAAATTTTTCTCTGTAAGTCCGTTTCTACTTTCATTTTCTCTTTAGCCAGACAAAAAAAATGCATTATTGTCCCTGTTTTTCTTTTCTCTCGTTTTTATTCATCTCTTCGGAACAATAGCTTAGTGCCATTAATTTGATCTTTGAAAAAAAAAGTTGTCATCATTTTAAGATAAGAAATTAATTAAGAATTAATTCAATGAATTTTTATTGTTATGAGCATTAAATAGTAACACGAATATTTTAAAAGACTAAAAAGATATTTTTAACTTTTTAATACTCGAAATATTAAAATTTTTAATGATATTTAACCTTTTAAAAATTAAAGTAATAACAAATTTATTTACAAACTAAAAGCTCATTTGTTATTTCTTATTTTCTAATATAATTTTTTTAATAAAAAGCAATTATTAAATATCCAATATGTTTGTCCGTGTTTTTGAAAATGATTAGAAGCAAAAAATAATCAAATTTTTATTTTTTTTGATGAGTTACTTTGAGCTACTTCTAAAAATAATTAACTATAGTAGAAAAGAGAGAAAAATAAAAAAAGGAAAAATTATACCAACATCTCATGAGGTTTGCATATATTACACTTATCTCTCTAGTTTTTAGTAATACATTTATCTCCATGAGGGTCTTACCTCTATTCTAGTTATCCCCTGTTTTAACTTTTTTTTTTTAACAACGTTATTGTTCAATGACCCATTTTAATTTCAAGATAATAATTTTATCATTTTACCTTTTAATAACTCTAAGAAATGTACTAAATTATTAAGGGTTAAAATGTAAAATCATTATCTTATAATTAAAATGACTCACATAAACAGTAATGTTGTTAACCAAAAAGTTAACAGTAATGGATAAATGTAATAGAGGTACAAAATTTAAGGGGGTAAGTGTACTTTAAAAATGAGAGGGAGGTAAGTGTAATACTAATACACACAAACCTTACATGAGATTGGGATAATTATCTTTTAAATAGAAAAATATAAGAAAATAAAATTAATTAAGGCAAATAGATATTTAGTTAGAATAATTTAAAACCCTAACTCTTTTCTCCTATTGAAATAAGTTATATAGAATCGTTTAAAATAAAATTAAATTGTTAATTAATAATTTTCGTCAGGGATGAAAAAACGGGCTCGCTCGGCCCGTTTGAGCCCATTTAGTCCACTACATAATTGGCCAGGTTGGGCCAGTCCGTCATAGCTATATGGGCCTATTTTTCTAGTCCAGACCATTTTTATATTGGCCTGATAGGCCGCGAGCTGACCTGTTTAGCCCGTCAAATATTTTAAAAACATAATTTTTATAAAAAATGACTTTTCCTAAAAAAGTATGTGTTTTTATTAAAAGAAATATATACGTTTTCATTACGAAATGTATTTTTCATAAAAAAAGTATAATTTTTAATTGAATTTATTTTGTATAAATAAAAAGATTGATTTTTATAAGGAAAAAAGGAAAACTGGCAAGCTGGCTAACCCGCCCGGGTTGGTGGAATCTAATATGTAACACGGCCAATCAATTTAAGACGAGATAGCAGGCTAACCCGTTGGCCCAAACCCATTTTGTCACCCGTAGGGTGTACGTAATTGTTAACAGGAAAAATTAACGACAAATAAACAGAGGGACCAAATGGTAATTAACCAAACAAATTTTTGTGAAGTCAAAAATGAGAATTTTTATACTCGAGGGACCAAATAGACTAAACATAATATTTATGGGACTAAAGATATAATTTAGTAAAGAAACTCTACCTACACATACTTATATATCATTACTAAGAAACTAACTAAAAATATTAGGAATAATGTGTGTAAAATAAATTATAAAGGGTTAGAATATGTAAATTTCAAAAAAAATAAAAAAAGTACATTTTATTAATTTTAATTAAAAGATAATAAAAGAATAATATTATTTTGTTGTATTGGTCAAGATTTTAAGAGTAAAACTTAAATTAGTTGGCAATATAATTTTAAAAGACTTTTTAGTATACACAATTTAAAAATGACTATATGAATAACATATTCAAACTTTTAAATTAAATGAATTAGTATATAATATAAAAGGTTTGTTAAAATAAATAGACAAAAAACTTTCAGGGTGAAAAGCTATGCAACTAAATAATATAATTTAGTAGGGTTAAATTGAGAGTTTTAGTCACTAATTATGACATTAGATGATATATATTTTAGTCCAATTAAAAATTAATAAAGTTACAGCTAGTTCATGCTTGTGGTAAGATTTTTATTTTTATTTTTTGGAATTGTTCATACTCCTAACTTATTGTAATATACTTTTATAATATATTTCTCTTACATTATTTTTATTTCTCTCATAATTTAATCATATCACATATTGCATAATTTTATTATTATTATTATTATTATTTATCTCTGTCTAACAACTCTATACGTGATACAGTCAATATTTCTATTACAAATTTGTTGAACATTGACCATTTTGCACAATTTTTGGAGAACAAAGAAAGAGGATGACTCTTACCATATTCACTAATATTATATTGAATATATTTAAACAAATAGTTTAGTGACTTAGTCTAAAGTGGAACATATTCACTAATATTTTTTTTTATCGACCAAACACACATTTCTACACTACATTACTCTAAGTCTATTCCTAATTATACTTCATCGGGGATTGAACCCCACACTTCACTAATATTTTATTAACTCTTCAAGTCTTCTAAAACTTACCCTGTGGGTCCCATTGGAACAAAATCCTAATGAATCTTAAAGGAACCTTTGCTTTCTTTTCAGGTTCAGGTATCAATTGGAAAGAGATTACACTATCATGTTCTTTGCTTTCTTTTGAGATTTCATAGATCCGTTAGTATCATAATAAACCAACTCGTGTAAGAAAAATTTACAAAACATGAAGAGTTGTGTTGTTTGATAAAAAGTTGTGTTGTTTCATTTAAGGTTGAAGAGTTGTCTTGTTTGAAATTGATTAGATTTCAAGGGCTACAAATGTGACTCTTCAATTAATGGGATGTGACTCTTTAATTAAAAGGATGTGACTCTTAAATGAAAACACATCACTTGAAAAGTTATGACTCTTCATGAAGGGACACGAAGTGTCTATAAATAGAAGTGCATTTGATGCAAAAAAAAAAAAAAAGGGAATTCATAACTCACATAACATTCACATATTAGTGAGAAGTCAATCATGTAATAGAGACACATGATGAAATTCCCAAATTTCTCAAAGCATCTTCAAATCCATTTGCCTATGTCTTTGGTCCACAAGAGATATATGCAAAATATCATTTTGTAAAAGCCATTGTTGTCACGGATCGAGTTTTGGAAGTGTGAAAACATACTCGAGGAATCTTCATTGTATCCTGCAGGAAATTCGCTCGTTAACCCATTTTTGCACCTAAGAGTTTGGAATTGGTGGGGGCGAATTAAGCCTAAAGGAAAGTGCTAGAGAACATGCCTTGAAGAGACATTGTGCACACTTTCCTCCTCCTGTTCTTTTTCTTCTTATTCTTTATTTATAATCTTCACAGGTCCACCACCACCAAGGAACTATTTTATATATTTATATATACTTTCCAACAATCTTTTGGCTTAATTCCGTGAAATGAAAATTTCTTCTTTGAAAAATTTTATGGTGGACTTTGCGAAGTTAGACAAGTTTGAAGAAGACAAATTTTAGAAATGGTTAAGAGACAGAGAAACAAAAAGAGAAACTCCATGATAAAGAGATGGACAAAAGCTTTTGGATTGTTCTAAGTGATTACAAGATTTAAGGTATTCAATATCTTTTATCATAGAAAAAGGTCAGTTTTTCTATATCTAATATTATAAGTGAAGATATGGTTTATTATCATAATCTTGGTTTATGTTCTCTCTTGATAAATGTGATATATGATATATGTATGGTTTATGCATATGTTAAATTTAGAACTTCATGTATATCCATGTACGTGACATAGCGATTCGTATGTAATCAATTATTTGGGGGTGTCTTTAAGATTGAATAATTGATTAATTGTTCTGGTGGGATGGGACGAAACAATGTGAATTTTTTGCAACAGTTTATTGAGTTTGGCTCAACGGTTATTAAATTGGAAATTTAGAACCTAGTGCTTGCTATAGAGAATGCCAATATGCTAGTCCTCAATATGTATTATTGCTATATAAATTCGGATCTTGCATGTAATTTAAGCGGTGTTTTATTATATGTCTTCGCATGTTTTATAATTGATGTGGAAGGATTATGCTTGAACTAAAACATGATTTTCCTTTTATGATTGAATTTTATTATTTATGACATGTTCGTTCCAGTTATGTTAATATGTGGATAATTCAAATTACATGATAAAAGATTGATCAATTGTAATTGTATGATTGATACATTACTTGAATGAATGTCAAATATTTTTGTATGAAATTGGTATGTATATTTATCATATGTTGGTTAAAAAGTATCAAAACATTTTATTATACATACTTTTGTAAGCAGTTGGGTCTACATTTATGGTGGGGGTATTGTTTCTTGAAATTTAAAAAACATGAATATACTGCTAGTTAATTTTCTTAATACAAACATGGCGGGATTCGGGGTGTCTCTACTTATCACGGAGCAAATCCTTGGAAAGTGCCTGTGTTGCGTCACTGTGAGTGGTGGCTAAGATGAGAGTGACTTTAAAAAGAGCATGTTGACACCAAAGTCATAAGCAATTTTGACAAAATAACAATTTTTAATAGAGTTGAAAAGAGCCTTATTATAGGCTTGGATATTGTTTGGTCAAAATTGGTTTTTTGATCTGGTGTTGGATTCACTTAATGTAATTGATCAGAGTGTGACTTACCTTATTGTTGTCTATTCACATTAAGTCAAGACTTTGCATCTCGAGACACGGTGGCTTAATGGCCTAGTTTAATGTGTTGGCCTGCCAAGGGTGTCGGACGAGAGGATTTTGTGTCTTGACTATCGGAATTGGACCTTGTGGTGTTGGTTGTCATGATCATCTTTTGCCCAGAAAGAAAGTAATATATTCAGGTTGATCTTGACATGAATTTGACCTCTATAGGTATGTATATAATAATAGTGTAACTAGTACTAATTCAACTGCATTTTCAAGTAGTCTTAAACTACTGTAAATTCCCGTCTGGTTAATGTGTTTGGATCCCTAATTCCACCAAGTTGTTTTGATAATAGTTGTTACAAATAAAGAGAAAGCGGATTGGCTTAAAAGCCCAATGCTTGAATTATTGGTTTTGTCCAAGCAAATAGTACCAATAGCTATCGGTTTATAATGAAAGTTACGACATATTTATAAATGGCATAGCTATGTGAATAATTTCATAAGTTTTATTAATTATCTAAAGGTCTAAATTAAATCTTGAATATCCTTTGACGAAAGGATTGACAAGTGTTTTGGTGTTTAACACATCAAAAGGAAGGATGAGAAGCCCATGAAACTTTTAATTACTCATAGTGGAAACCCAACTCACACTTGAGTAACATCAAGTCTTGAGTTCAATGGTGAAAGTACACTGTCAGAACGTAATTGCAAGTACTTGAAGTTATATTATTTATCCCAAGGTTACCATGTGTTTACGGTAAGGTTGAGCTTTAGCTCTTAATAGATCTATAAGCATATATTTGCTGGAGTACCCTAGCATGGTGGTACTTTTGATAGAGTCTACCTATATGAGAGTAAAGTGTGGCCGCTTCTAAGAGTCTTTTGGGCTTGACTTTTATGGCTCTCATGAAAAGGATACATGACACAAGGCCATAATAAATGTGTCAAACAAATACGGCATTCAATAGTCCGAAAACTTATGCGTAAGGCATGCACACTTGTTCAGATGGGATAATTGGTTCAAAGCTTGTCTACCATATTATTTCAGATGGGTGAAACCATGACTTACTAGGAATAGGTTCAAGTCATAGCGACACCTATTACTAAAAACATGAGATTTCCGAAATGATAAGAATTTTAAGATGTTTTGTAAATGGTGGGGGATTGTAAGAAAAATTTACAAAACATGAAGAGTTGTGTTGTTTGATAAAAAGTTGTGTTGTTTCATTTAAGGTTGAAGAATTGTCTTGTTTGAAATTGATTAGATTTCAAGGGCTACAAATGTGACTCTTCAATTAATGGGATGTGACTCTTTAATTAAAAGGATGTGACTCTTAAATGAAAACACATCACTTGAAAAGTTATGACTCTTCATGAAGGGATACGAAGTGTCAATAAATAGAAGTGCCAAAAAAAAAAGGGAATTCATAACTCACATAACATTCACATATTAGTGAGAAGTCAATCATGCAATAGAGACACATGATGAAATTCCCAAATTTCTCAGAGCATCTTCAAATTCATTTGCCTATGTCTTTGATGTACAAGAGATATATGCAAAATATCATTTTGTAAAAGTCATTGTTGTCACGACTCGAGTTTTGGAAGTGTGAAAACAGAATCTTCATTGTATCCTGCAGGAAATTCGCCGGTTAACTCATTTTTGCACCCAAGAGTTTCTTTTTCTTCTTATTCTTTATTTATAATCTTCACAGGTCCACTACCACCAAAGAACTATTTTATATATTTATATATAATTTCCAACAACTCGTTCACTGATATCTTCTTCTTCTCTTTAGGCTTTTAGTTAGATGAATCCTCACGAACTGTAGAGTGGTTGCAGGGTTTAATTTGGATGACTTGGTGGATACAACTTTCGGTTCAATAGTCCTAGCCCTTTTCGCTGACTGAGCTTTTTCTACCGGGATCAGGCGTCTCTTTGGTGATAATTCCCCACTTTTCTTAGCATGTGAAGATCTGATTTTGATCTTAAAAGCTTTATTAGATTCAGGATTTGTTGAACTGTTAGATGGACGTCCTCTCTTTCTTCTTGCAACCCTTCGTCCAACCTAAATTCCAATTACTATGACTGTTCCCAAACACATCCTCCATGAAAGTTCTTTCACAGCACCACTACCTATCTGCGGCGAGGGAATGCTACCACCACCGGCAGATTGTTATTCCACCATATTCGCACTTCGCACATTGTTTCCCATCAGATCCAATTCTTCCATGCCAAAGAACAAAACTATACTCAAGCAATTTGCACGGAGCATCTCAAATCTACACTCATTCATTTATGCAACCAATTTCAAATTCATCTTCTCATTCTCCTAATCAAAAAAAGGAAGGAAGGCTAGGTATTACTATTTACTATTTCAGAAATCCAAACATTTTTTATTATTTTCTTCATTAAATTATAAATATGATTATTCAACTAATGAATGAAAATACAGAGAATTGCCACCCCGGAGAAGAAAACCCCACAGGTTAGAAGCCTTAAAAGGAATTTAAGTGATTCTGTGATTGCTGGTGTAAATGGGAGGAATCAAGAAAGGATGAAAGAAAAATGCTACTGCATATAAGAAAAATAGAGGAGCTCAGACAAAGATTTTGTGCTCACACTTGTCCACTATGCTGTGTGAAAATGAATCTGAGGATTATATAAACAGTGCAATGTGCTTCTCATCTTGTGTGTGGGTATTGTTGAGGCTTTGGTTTCACTGGCAGAAGAAATGGAACAGAAGAAAGAGTACAGAAATTTGGAAGACTTGCAACCAACACAGGCAAGCACTTTCATTCTTGTTCCATTTTAATTTCATTTTTTTTGTGTGGCTCTTCTTAAGTGATGAGATGAACCCATAGTGTCATACCAAATTCGACATTTGTACCCATATCCGTGCAACACATCAATATATCAATTGAGGACTCTATCTTAAGTGATGAGATGAGCCCATTTCACTCAAATCTCATGTGGATGGTCAAAATTATAAGTTATGTAAAGATCACATTTTTATTTAAAACATGGGGATCTATCGGTTAAAATTTACTCCTTTTACTCTTAAAATTATCCACACTATATACAAGCTTAGATAACCACCAAGTGGGAGTCTCATGCATTAGACCGGTGGATTTTTTAAGTAGTATTGTTAATGTGTTATTGTAGTTTATATGATCAACTCATGTTGATTTCTGAATTAATTATATACAATTATACATTGTGCATCGAAGAATTCATTTTAGATTCTACGTGATATTTTACATTTGAAGTTTGCAATGCTAGCTATTACAGACACTTTCAAATTAGTTTTTATGTCGTGTCGTGTTATTTTCGTGTCTGACTTGTATCGCATCCAATAGATATGTATTTCTTCCGGATATGTATCCGTGTCTTATATTTATTTGGTGTCATACATTGTACGGACACTTTTAATACCATTAATTGTATTTCACTTTTTCCATTTTTCTCTGACTTCCATACCTATATGGATGAGAATATAACAATAATTTAATAAATTGTAATATTTTATTATTTCTAAATGACTAGTGCTCATTTTTTAAACATCAATTCTTTGTTTGGATTTAAGATTTGTATTTTATGGTAATACAATATATTGTATTATAGATGAGTTGTGTCCTATGAATTTTTGAATTTGTTATATCTCGGTGTTTGTACGTACCTATTAGAAGTCCTGATAAGTGTAAATTAGTGTGTTTATATAATAAAGAATTTGCACTTATTTTCTCAAGAAATAATATGTTTTATGTGAAATTTTACCTCTCATCCATACTTTGTAAGTTCAAGAGTAGAAAGTGAAAAATAAGAATTTTTCTAACTCTAGAAATGTATTTTCAGGTGTTTTGGAAGCTAAATGAGAAAATCAAGATGATCGAACATATAAGAGGCCCGCGCTCGAGCACCATACCAAGGCTCGAGCGCTGGGAGCTGAGCTAGCATAGGATCCTTACTGCCAGCATAAATGCTCTCGCGCTCGAGCACACCAAGGCGAGCGCCAGTATCAGTTCAGCATTGATCCTCACGGCCAGAGTTATGAGTCTGGAGCTCGAGCGCCACACAAGGTTCGAGCGCCAGACACATTAACCAGGCATTAAAACTCATTTACCAGCGTATAAATGGCACTTGAGCGCCAGACACCTGCTCAGAACACCTATAAATGCAGCTCTACAGAGTTAGGAAGATATTGGATTGTAGAGAAATAAACCACTAAGTACATTACTTTAGTCAGAGTTCTAGTACTCTTAGATTTTGTTCTGTTCATGGCCTTTTTGGGCTAAGCTTTCCACCGGAATTAAATGTAATTACTTTATCTCTTGTTTCTTTCAATTACTAGTTATAATATTATATATAAGTTGGAGTTCTTCTTTTGTTCTCTTTTCTTAGTTTAGCTTGATCACATTTTCCATGTCTTAGTTTATTTGCATAGTTGAGAAACAAAGTTAAGTAATGAAATTCAATCCCAGGTGAATCTTTATTTTATTTGTTTAACATTTTATCAAGCTTTTATCTTATTACTAGATTATACTTCAATATGTTTTTAACACTCTTTCGACTCAATTCTTAATCAAATAAATTCAATGCTCCCTGAGGAAGATACACGTTTTATCACTATACTTGAAACGAGTTAACCAAGTGAAGCTTTATAAAAAGGTTAACAAGTCTCATATCGGCTAGTGATATAGTCCTCATTGAGTTTATAAGGGTGTGGCAATCCTCATCCTCCAAGCTATCTTTTGGGATTGAGTTAAGCCGAAACACAAATTGTAAGATGGTATCAGAGTCTATCTTAAATCTGTTTGTTTGTCCACGCTCCAGCTCGTAAAACTTGTTGAAACCTTATCATGGCTATATCTCCTTGTTTGTATCACATTATATCTGTGCCTCGTGTCGAATCCATGCTTTTTAGATTACAATTCATTGTGATATCCGCATCACTTTTGCCTATATTTCATCCATGTAATTTGTGTTCATATATTCCTTCTCGAAGTAGCACCGCTCACAATCAGCTAGGTGACTGTACGCAACTCACAATCGGCAAGGCAAGTATTTTTTTCCAGTCATTACACATTCTATGAGAATTCAGAAAGTCAAGATAATTTTAAGAATTCAAATCCTTGCAAAGCTATCGCATTGCTTGTGTAACATTAGAAAGGACCAGCCTATGGAAAATTTCGTGATTCTCCCAAAGGTTTGGCCAATTTTTATATTAAAAGATTCTCATTCTCAAATCATCTTGAGAAGCATAAGGAACTATAAATTCTGGGCGATAACATCATACACATCATAAGATCAGATGGCACGAATGTGGTCTTAGGTAATCTAATGGTTGGGCTGATAGGGAGAGACTGCATATTTCATTTTGGTTCTAGATGATAGCTTTCATGTGGATGAAAAGGTTGTGAATAAGAGTTTTGGTTAGGTTTTTGTGATCGGTACTCATTTTGTCAAAGCTGATGACAATCACAGGGAGTTTCAAAATTTTATTAAGAACTTCCACCGGCAGATGTGGTTCTCTTGAATAGATCATATATTTCTTCATTAATAGATTTCTTTGATTATCCTATGGAAACTAAGGTTCTTAAATTGATAAATCTCCTGTAACTATGATAGATTTTCTTTTGAAAATTTCTGATATTTTTGTTGAGTCTCTTTGTTTTTCAGGGAGAAACTTTTGAGAGCTCAATTATCAAAAGCGTCAATATTTGGTCTACTCGGTCAGATTAGTGGTATTCCATACGTGGCACATTATGGGCAGCACAAGCTTATTTGAATCGTTTCGAAGTTAAAATTCTTATATACTAAGAGTGTCATTTCTTCATGTAGTCCATTGTTGTGATTGAGAACGCCAACATGCAAGAATCCCAATAGTTGCAACAAGGAAACCCTATGGGTGTATCAAACTTAATAGAAAAAGGTATGGGAATCTTTTTTCTATTAAGTTTGATACACCCATATGGTTTACTTACTGCAACTTCAGCTTTGAATTCAAATAAGTATGTGCTGCCCCTAATGTGCCACGTCTAGAAATACCATCAATATGATCGTCTAAATCAGATATTGATGCTCTTGATAGTGATGGCACCCTTTGTTTACTTAAGCTCTTAAAAGTTTCTCCCCGAAAAACAAAGGAAATCAACAAAAATGTCAAAAATTTTCAAAAGAAAATCTATCATAGATACAAAAGATTTATCAATTAAAGAACCTTAGTAGCACAATAAAAGAAATCTATTAATGAAGAAATATCTCATGCATTCAAAAGAACCACCTCTGCCGGTGGAAGTTCTTAAAAAAAGTTTTGAAAATCCATGTGATTGTCATCAACTTTGACAAAATGAGTAAAAAAAAAACTAACCAAATCTCTCATTGACAACCTTTTCATCCTCAGGAAAGTTATCATCTAGAGTCGAAATACAATGTGCATTCTCCCTATCAGCCTAACCATTAGACTACCTAAGACCACATTTGTGCCATCTAATCTTCATATGTGTGTGATGTTATCGCCCAGGATTTATAGTTCTTTATGCTTTTCAAGTTGATATGAGAATGAGAATCTTTTAATATTAAAATTGGCTAAACCTTCGCAAGCCTTAAGAAATTCTTGCCAGGGTGGGCCTTTCTAATGTTCCCCAAGCAACTTGATGGTTTCGCAGGGATTAGAATCCCTAAAATTAGCTTGACTATGTGAATTTTTAGAGAATGTGTAATGAGTGGAAAAATTTTACAAAAAAATAAATACTTTCCACTTTGCTAGTGAGTTGTGTACAGTCGCCTCGTTGATTGTGAGCGGCACTACTTAGAGATCGAGAGATCAGAGTGCCATCGTTTGAAGGGCGCCGATAGGCTCTCTTATCTGTATAGGTCTTATCAATACACTCACGAATACTCACTTCTGGTATTCTTTTCACGGAGTGAAAATGCACGCCAGATAAGCAACGTGCAACACAAGGACTACATGCAACCGAATTTTCTCCCGTTTCGAATTTGAAGGGCCGAAAAGAGAGAAACCCTTAATTGAGTAAATAAAAAATAACATAGAAAGAAAATATTACGAAAATAGAGATGAAATAAATCTGAGGATCCGCAAATAATATCGTATATTTAATTAACATATATATGAAAAGAAAGTACATGTCTCAAATATAGTCCAAAGTGATGCACATATCACAATCAATTGTAATCTAAAAAGTGTGGATACGACACGGGGGCACAGATATGATACGGCACAAACAAGGAGAAATAGCCATGATAAGTTTTACTTTGGCGGTTGAGGGCACAGACACCGAGATGTAGTAAATTCAAAAATTAATAGGACACAACACAAATATAATACAGTATATAGAATGAGCATAAAATTCAAATCTTAAATCCAAACAAAGAATTGATATTTAAAAAATGAGCACTAGTCATTTAGAAATAATAAAATATTTCAATATATAAAATTATTGTTATATTCTCATCCATATAAGTGTGAAAATTTGAGAAAAATGAAAAAATTAAAATACGATTAATGGTAGGGAAAAATGCATCAACCCCCCTTGAGGTATATTAAAATTGCATCTAACCCCGAATTATCCCACAAATATCACTCCGCCCATTTGGACCAACTAGGACTAACACCGTAAACTCATTTGCTTATCAATGGTTTGGTGAGTTTAACCATGGTTATTTTTGGTACCTTTAAACCCTTTTTTTTACCCAAACAACAAAGCAAACCTGGATACCGCAAGTGGTGGCCTCACATGGCGGCTAGGGAGAGTGGCTGCAAACGGCAACCTCATGGTGATTGACGATACTGGCGATGGTGGAAAAAGAACATGATGGCTTACGACGACAGTGACTTATGGCGGTGACAGGAACGATGGAGATGGTGGGAGCGATGTCGTTTAGTTGCGATGCTTTTGAACGCATTGATGACTATGTGGCTGAAAGAGCATGTGGTTGCGAGATTGTAAAGAAGAGGTTGTTGATCGGCAATGATGGTTCTGTTTGCCGGTGATGACGGTAGATGTGCCATTCATGGTGACGAGGAGAACAAAGGCTCTGTTTTGAGAATGTAGCGAACTAGCGATGACTCTGGACAGAGGTAGAGATTGTTTGTGATTGAGAGTGAATGGTTAATTGGTTATTGAAAGAAGAGGAATAGAAAATTGATGGATCCTAATTGTTTGTGACATTTGATTTCTTTGAGTTTAGAAATATGGGAATTGAGTTTCTTCACCCTCTCTTCTATTAGCAGACATCAATTGAAAATGGAAAATTACAGTGATTGGAAATTGGTTAGGAAGACTTGAGCGAAGTTAATGGCTTCTACATCTTAACCTACATACACTCACAAAAACACTACAAATGAGGAAGGAAGAGAACATAGAAATATCTAAAAAAAACAAGTTAACCATAGTTTATGTGTGATAAGATTCTACGGAATATTCACTTCCGTTAGTGACCTTTCATCCAAATGGGGCGGAGTGCTATTTTTGAAATAGTTTCGGGTTAGATGCAATTTTAACATACCTCAAGGGAGGTTGATGCATTTTTCCTTTAATGGTATTAAAAGTTTCTATTCGATGTCTGACACTAATACATATCATACACAGATGCATATCAGGCACAAATACATATTGGATGCGGATACAAGTCAGCCACGAACACGACAGACACGGGTACTAATTTGAGGTGTCTGTGATAGCTAGCATTGCAAACTTCAAAAGTTAAATTTCACATAGAATCTAAACCGAATTGTTTATTGTATAATGTATAATTGTTTATAATTAATTCAGAAATCAACATGCGTTGATCATATAAACTACAACAATACATTAACAATACTACTAAAAAATCAACAACCCTATAATTTATTTTAAAATCCCTATGCACATTATAATTGAACATGCACAATTCGCAGGAAGGTTGAGAAGTTGACTGTTGATACTTCCTGCCGATGATTTAGGGTTAAAACTTCAATGTTGAAAAGAACAACAATTATTATGGAGGAGAATGGGACACCTCCTCTAATTTAGTCAAAACTTAGATAAATGAAAAATTTTAAAGGACAGTGACGGTCTAATGCAGAGGCTCCCACTTGGTCGTTATCTAAAGTTGTGCGTAGCCATTTTCCCACAAGTGAGGAGGTTGTTTTCACCTTCAAGAAATTATAAATTAGAAAAAAAAATATAAATTCAGAAATGGATATCCGACAAGTACTAGTAACTTGTGGAGTTATATGACAACCACAACCAAGCCTTGTAAGTATAGTAGCACAAACACATTGTATATGGAGCAGGCAAAGAACTCATATTCCAAAACACCTTATCATGGCTATATCTCCGTGTTTGTATCGTTTTATATCTGTACCCCGTATAGAATCCATGCTTTTTAGATTATAATTGATTGTGATATCCAAATCACTTTCGACTATACTTGAGCCATGTACTTTTTGTTCATATATATTAATTAAATATACGATATAATTTGTGGCCCCTCAAATTTATTTCGTCTCTATTTTTGTAATATTTTTCTTTTATGTTATTTCTTATTTATTCAATTACGATTTCCCCTCTTTTCAGCCCTTCAATTTCGAGATGGGAGAAAATTTGATTGCATGTAGTCTTTGTGCCGCTACTTGCTTATTTGGCGTGCATTTTCACCTAGTGGCAGGAGTACCAGTTGTGAGGATTGGTTACTTTACTGATAAAACCTATACAGAAAAAGAGCCTACCGGTGCCCCTTCAATTGATTTTATTCAGATCTCTCCTTCTCTAAGTTGCGCCGCTCACAATCAGTGAGGCTGTACGCAACTCACAATCATCCGGCAAGTATTTTTTTCAGTCATTACACACTCTCTGAGAATTCAAAAAGTAAAGATAATTTTAGGGATTCTAATCCCTGCAATGCCTTCGCATTGCTTGTGGAACATTAGAAACGCCCAACTTGTCGAAAATTTTGTGAAGCTCACGAAGTTTTGGCCAATGTTTATAATAAAAGATTATCATTCTCAAATCAGCTTAAGAAGCATAAGGAACTATAAATCCCTGGTGATAGCATCATACACATCTGAAGATCAAATGGCACGAATGTGGTGTTAGGTAATCTAGTGGTTAGGCACATAGCGAGAGTGCATATTGCATTTCAGCTCTAGATGATAGCTTTCACGTGGATGAAAAGGTTGTGAATAAGATATTTGGTTAGATTTTTGTGGCTTGTACTTATTTTGCCAAAGCTGATGATAATCATAGGGATTTTAAAAACTTTATGTAAGAATTTCCACTGGCAGCGGTGGTTCTTTTGAATAGATCATATATTTCTTCATTAATTGAGTTCTTTGATTGTGCTATGGAAACTAAGGTTCTTTAAATGATAAATCTTTTGTAATTATGATAAATTTTCTTTTGAAAATTTCTGATATTTTTTTTTATTCCCTTTGTTGTTTTTCAGGAGAAACTTTTGAGAGCTCAAGTAAACAAAGGGTTCCATCACTATAAAGAGTGTCAAGGTCTACTCCTTCAGATTAGTGGTATTTCCAAACATGGCACATTAGGGGCAGCACAAGCTTATTTGAATCGTTTCGAAGCTGAAAGTCATATATACTGCAAGTCAAATAAGCATGTGTTTCCCCTAATGTGCCACATTTGGAAATACCATCAATCTAACCGTGTAAACCAAATATTATTGATGCTCTTGATAGTGATGGCACCCTTTATTTACTTAAGCTCTCAAAAGTTTCTCCTCGAAAAACAAAGGAAATCAACAAAAATATCAAAAATTTTCGAAAGAAAATCTATCATAGATACAAAAGATTTATCAATTCAAGAACCTTAGTTTCAGTAACACAATCAAAGAAATCTATTATTAAAGAAATATCTGATGTATTCAAAAGAACCACCTCTACCAATGGAAGTTCTTAAATAATGTCTTGAAAATCTCTGATTGTCATAAGCTTTGACAAAATGAGTACAGTCCAAAAAAACCTAACCAAATCTCTCATTCAAAACATTTTCATCCTCAAGAAAGTTATCATCTAGAGTCGAAATATAAT
The DNA here is from genome assembly GCA_037177725.1 of Cyamopsis tetragonoloba. NCBI lineage: Eukaryota > Viridiplantae > Streptophyta > Magnoliopsida > Fabales > Fabaceae > Cyamopsis > Cyamopsis tetragonoloba. Next base: position 37,519,950 of record CM074120.1, on the reverse strand, counting down.
TTGCACTCTCCCTATCAGCCTAACCGTTAGATTACCTAAGACCACATTTGTGGCATCTTATGTTCATATGTGTGTGATGTTATCACTCAGGATATATAGTTCTTTATGCTTCTCAAGCTAATTTGAGAATGAGAATCTTTTCATATTAAAATTGGCTAAACCTTCGGGAGTGTCAGGAAATTCTCGTCGGCTTGGGCTTTTCTGACATTCCACAAGCAACTCGATGGTTTCGCAGGGATTTGAATCCCTAAAATTAGCTTGACTTTTGAATTTTCAGAAAATTTTTAATGACAAAAAAAAATTTTAAAAATACTTGTCGTGCTGATTGTGAGTTGTCGTCTTGCTGATTGTGATTAGCGCTACTTAGAGATGGAGAGATCAGAATGTGATCGTTTAAAGGGCGCCCATAGGCTCTGTTATCCGTATAGATTTTATCAATAAAGTCACCAATCTCCACTTCCGATATTCCTTCCACTGAGTGGAAATGCCCGCAAGATAAGCAACATGCAGCACAAAGACTACATGCAAACGAATTTTCTCCCGTTTAGAATTTGAAGGGCTGAAAAGAGAGAAAACCGTAATTGAGTAAATAAAAAATAACATAAGGAAAATAATATGAAATTAGAGACGAAATAAATCTGAGGAGACATGAATAATATCGTATATTTAATTAATATATATATGAACGGAAAGTACATGCTCAGATATAGTCAAAAGTGATATGGATATCATAATCAATTGTAATCTAAAAAGTGTGGAAACTACACAGGGCATAGATATGATACGGCAAAAACACTGAGATATGAATCAGTCCAGCAAAAACAAAACAATCAGGGGCAAGAAATTCGCAGGATTGAACACATAGAGGCTTTTTGTGGACTTTAGCAAGTTCAATCGTCTTTAGTGAGACTTTGTCCTACCAAAAACACTTATCACTGTAAAAAATTATCAACAATTTCAAAGAACAAATGATTTTGTGAACAGAAATGATATTGAGGGCAAAATTCTCAATGTGCAAAACATTATCAAGATAAAGAGTTTCCGAAAACTTGATGGTACCAGAGTATTTTGCAATGGTAAAAACACCATTAGGGAGTTTAATAGAAATGAGTTGGATAGCAGTATAATTCACAAAAAAGGATAAGTCATTGCAAACATGATCAATTGCCCCACTATCTATTACCCAGAAGGAATTAGCAAGGGAGTTACCCTATTTTTCATTATTCTGTGACGTAGAAATAGCAAGTTGGTTTACACTGTGATTGTGTGTGCGGGGTCTCACTTTATTGAGAGCTTCAACGAGCATATCATAATCAACATCAGCCATTGTGAGAGTAGAATTATTATTACTAGCAGGATTAGGGGCATTGTTCATAATAGAAGTTGTTTGTTTGTTCTTAAATTTAAAATTTGAGGATAATCCATTCTTGAAGTAACAAGATTCAACAGTATGTCCATTCTCGCCACAGAATGAGCATATCTTAGCATTGTTCCAAGAATTATTTCAATTAGAGTTTACCTTCGCCTTACCATAATGATTACCAGAGGTAGAAGATTTCCAAGAGGAAGGAACGTACTTGAAGAAAAATTTTACCATCAGGAGGCTGTGGGCAAGAGTTCTTGCATTCTTGTTGCTGGACAAGGGCAAAGGCCTTTGAGATAGGGGGCAGCGGCTCCATGTAGAGAATATGCTTACAAACAGTATCATAGAAATCGTTGAGTCCCTTCAAAAAACATACCACATATTTTGAATCCCTGTACTTTCTCATGGTGTTTGAGAGTGAACAGGAGTACCTCCCATTTGGAATATGTAGCTAGATTTTGAGTTCCTGCCATAAAATCGGTAAGTCAGTAAAGTAAGTAGCAAGATCTCTATCACCTTGCTATACATAATGAATGGATTGACAAATGTCACAAAATCGAAAGGAGTCCTCGTTGGAAAAATGATTGTGCAAATCACGCTAAACAGAAATGGGGAAATAAGCCACACTCTAGGCTATTTGTGGCGAGACAAACTTGATTATCCAAGCAATCACCATATATGGTATTGCATCGGATCCAAGATTTGTGAAGAGGATCGTCAAGAGCGGGTTCAGGGATAGAACCATTAACAAAACCCAATTTCTCTTTACATTGGAGGCCATTGGCCATGTATCGAGACCAGATTTGGTAGTTGTTTGCTCCGGTTAGTGGCAGCGTAATAACGACAGTGTTTGGGTTGTCTCCTAGGTGGAGGTAAAAAGGGCTAGAAGGGTTTTGAGATTCATCGGAGAAGGTAACAGCAGAAACGTTTTCTGTATCTACCATGAGGCCAAATAGAGGAGAAAAGGTAGATGAAGGGATAGGGGGAAGAAGCTACGGCGGCAGCGCAGGATGGGGAACCCCAAGACACAAAAACCCTAAAGGCTCTGATACCATATTGGAAGATGTAAAGATGAGAAGAAATTATTATTGAATAAATGAATGAGCTGTGTATGAATGTGCTGTGTTTACAATAGAGGAGCTGATATACACAATAAGAGAAGGGAAAACCCTAGTGAGCCTGGGTGCACAATGCAAGCCCAACAAGCAATTCAAAAACATACCGAAAAGGAAATTGGGCCTAAAACATCCAGATCAGAAATACAAAATAGAACTAGACTTTTTATTGTCAAATGGTATTTGAGTAAATAAAAAATAACATTAAAAGAAAATATTATGAAAATAGAGACGAAATAAATCTGAGACATGAATAATATCGTATGTTTCATTAATTAATTAATATATATATATATATGAAAAGAAAGTAAATGGCTCAGATATAGTCAAAAGTGATGCGGATATCACAATCAATTGTAATCTAAAAAGTGTGGATACGATACGGGGCATAGATATGATACGGCAAAAATATGGAGATATAGCGATGATAAGGTTTCAACAAGTTTTCCTTTGGCTGTTGAGGGAACAAACACGGAGATGTAGCAAATTCTAAACTTCATAGGACACTACACAAATATAATACAATATATAGAATGAGCGTAAAACTCAAATCTTAAATCCAAACAACGAATTGATATTTAAAAAATGAGCATTAGTCATTTATAAATAATAAAATTGTACAATTTATAAAATTGTTGTTATATTCTCATCTGTATAGGTATGGAAGTTTGACAAAAATAAAAAAAGTAAAATACAGTTAACGGTATTAAAAGTGTCTGTTCAATGTCTGACACAAATACATATCAAACACAGTTATATATCACGCAAAAATACATATCAGATATGGATACAAGTCAGACACAAATACGACAGACACGGGTACTAATTTGAAGTGTCTATGATAGCTAGCATTGCAAACTTCAAAACTTAAATTTCAAATAGAATCTAAACTGAATTCTTTGTTGCATAACGTATAATTGTATATAATTATTTCACAAATCAACATGGGTTGATCATACAAACTACAACTATACATTAACAATACTACTAAAAAATCTACCAACCTATAATTTATTTCAAAATCCCTATGCACATTATAATTGAAAATGCACAAACCGCAGGAAACAATGGTTGAGAAGTCGACAGTTGATAATACTTCCTCCAAGTTTTAGGGCAAAACTTCAATGTTAAAAAGAGCAGCAATTAAAAGGTAGGAGAATGGGACACCTCCTCTAAAGTAGTCAAAACTTAGATATATGAAAAAAATTTAAAGGACGGTGACGTTTTAATGCATGAGGCTCTCACTTGGTTGTGATCTAAGGTTGTGCGTAGCCTTTTTCCCACAAGTGAGGAGTTTGTTTTCACCTTCCAAAAATTATAAATTAGAGACAAATATAAATTTAGCAATGGATATCCAACAGGTATTAGTAACTTTTGGAATTATATGACAATGACAACCGAGCCTTAGTATAGTAGCACAAACACATTCATGTATTTGGAGTAGGCAAAGAACTTCAATGCCGAAATTAAAACACCTTAAAGTTCAATGATAAAGAAGGACCCCAAGTGTATTTCAGCTTTTCAGGACTGCACTTCCCTCAACAACCATATGATTTGAGGTGAAGCAATCTCATAATGAAAGGAATAAGCTTAATTACTCATATAAATCTAATACATAGAAGAATAGTGGGTAATTTTGAGAGTAAGAGGACTAAATTCTAATCAATAGATCCCTATGTTTTAAAATTTGATCTTTACATAACTTAAAATTTTGACTATCCATATGAAATTTGAGTGAAAAGGGCTCATCTCATCACTTAAGATAGAGCTCTCCATTGATATATTGATGTGTTGCACGTATTTGGGTACAAGTGTCAAATCTGGTACGGTACATTATGCAAACACGACAATTTGTTTTTTATTAATAGGATACGGGGTAGAGCAATGTATGTTGAGAAAAATGTAAAGCGTCAGGATCAAATTACACTAGGTGTCAAACTTAATAAAATTTCGGTGACTGAATCCAAATTCCGGCGACCAAAACGTAGATTCTGGTGAACCAACCCCATATTCCGACGACCCAAACGCAAATTTCGGCGACCTAAACCCAGATTCTGGTGACTCAAGCCCATATTCCGGCGCCGTCAACACAAATTAAAATCAAACCCTCTTCTCTCTCAATCAAATACACACACAATCCAAATCAAAATCGAACCAAATCTCACACACTTAACCCTAATCGCCATTGAAGGAGAACTCAAATCTCACCATGAAAATAATAACCCTAATCTCACACTATGAAACCCAAATTAAAAAATCAAACCTTTATCATGCACATACCCAAATTGCTGGAAGATGAAGCAAAGAAGAGATCTTAGATGAGAGAATGAATCTAAATAGCACAGCATATTACAATAGTGAGAGATGTAGAAATCTGACAACCCAAACGAAGAAGCGGAACAGAGGTCACATAACAAGAAGAATAACAGAGAGGGAAGAAGAAGAAAAAAGAAAGAAAAAAAAGAAGAATAAAGAAAGAAAGAAGAAGAATAACGAAGAACAAGAAAGAAAGAATGTGAACAAAATTGTTTTCTTATTTTACAATTTTTTTAATAAATAAATTTAGCAATTTAATTTTTTTAATTCTTGAAAAAAATTGTAATGGACGGAAAAGTTAATAGAGTTAGACGGAATGACTGAAAATAGACAAATTGAATAGTTTAGGGGCTAAAAGCGTATTTTTTTTAAATTAGGGACCAAAAATAAATTTTTACCATAGTTTAAGGATCAAAAACATATTTAACTCTAAAATTAATTAAGACAAATAGATTTTTAATTAGAAGAATCTTAAACCCTAACTCGTCTCTCCTATTTAAATAAGTTATATAGAATAATTTAAATTAAAACTAAATAATTAATTAATAGTTTACGTTAGGGATGACAAAAAATGCTTGCTCGGCCCGATTAGTCCACCACACAATTAGCCCGTTCAAAATGAGTCTGGATGGGCCAGTCCATCATAGGTATATGGGCTCATTTTACTAGTCCACACCATTTTTATATTGGCCTGACAGGCTACAAGTTAGCCTATTTAGCCCATAAAAAATTTTAGAAAAACATAATTTTTATAAAAAACTACTTTTTCTATAAAAAATTATGTGCTTATATTAGAAGAAATATATATGTTTTTATTAAGAAATGTATTTTTCATACAAAAAGTATAATTTTTAATTGAATTTATTTTGTAAAAATAAAAAGATATTTTTTTAAAAGAATAAAAGGAAAATGGGCAAGTTGGCTAACCCGCTCGGGTTGGCGGACCCTAATTTACAACCTACCCTGTCAATTTAAGGTGTGCTAGAAGGCTGACCTGTCGGCCCAATCAAACTTATTTTTCCACCCCTTGTTTACGTAATTGTTAACGGAAAAAATTAACGACAAATAAATAGAGGGACCAAATGGTAACCAAACAATTTTTTGTGAAGACAAAAATGGAAATTTTTAAACTCGAAGGACCAAATAGAATAAACATATAGCTGAGGGAGGGACTAAAGATATAATTTAGTAAAGAAAAAATACTATTTAATTTTGTTCCATTAAATAAAAAAGTGGTTTTTCCGGTGTTCCTTCAAAATAAGGAACAAATTTGCTCCTTCACGTGGCTCCATTTAAGTAGTGACACTTGTTATTACTTATCCATGTCATCTAATTTAATATAACTTTATAATATTGCAAACGCATCCTCTCTTTTAATAACATTTACCCTAGTTTAAGCATAATATTTCTTAAAATTTCTTTATTTTTTTCTTTTAAAAAATTTAAATACAACATTCACCACTAAATTAAAATTAAACGCAAGTGATCATAAAAAAATAATTGAAGAAGGGTGAATAACAAGTATTAAAACATACTAATAGTGTATGACTACTTTTGATGTATTCATCCACAACACAATAATATTATCCATCCTAAAAGACAAATATTTATTAAGAATACATTATACACAATTTTAATGCAAGTTTCAATAGTCTTTTGGGTTTAGTATGTGATTTGTGATTTTTTATGTTGTTTCGATGTTATTATATTTAAATTCTTCATGTCAATTTGATGTAAAATATATGTTAGGTATCCAAGTTTTGCTATAATGTTCATAGATATTCTTAATTGTTCTTGCTATTTCTTAATAGATATTTCCATGGTGTCTATGGTGTCATCTCTATGAAGATGGCAACATGATCTCTTATCCAATCAAATCAAAAATTTGATATGACACAATAAGAAATGCAATAAAACTTTATTCTCTATTAAATCATTTAGATTTGGTAGATACTAACTTGATTTTATTTTTTAATCTAATATTTAGTTTTTATTTATGTCTCAATTTTTTTAATCAAAATATCAAATACTTAGATTTTGGTTACATTATTAAAAGTGTATTTGAGTTTTAGTTAATTAAAAAAATGAGTTTTTATTAGTTGAAGAATAAATAAATTAATGGAGAATATTATAATAAATAAAATAAGGTAAAAGTAGTATTTTGGTCTCTAAACTTTACATTAAATTTTAGTTTGGATCTCTTTTTTTTTTGTTCATATTGACTTCTTTACTTATTTTTTTTCGTGTTATTTCATTAAATAATTAATAAAAAAATCTAAAATAGTCGCAAGATGTGAGAAAGAAGAAGACAATGATAAAAAATATTATCATGGGTATTTTTGTTAATTATTTATCAACAAAAATTAATAGAAAATAATTATATTATATTGAAAATATAAATTAAGATTATGAAGAAAAAATAAAAGGACCAAATTAAAATTTGAGATAAAGTTATGGGCCTAAAATATAAATTTAGCCATAAAAAATATGATGCTATTATTCTATATATTTTTTCTAGTGAAAATTCATAAAACAAAGAAAAAATCATTCCCATATAAATTTCAATTTATAAATCTGACACGAATAAAGCACATTTAAATAATATAATATATTTAAATAATATTATTTTTATATAAATAACTCGTACACGCCTAATAACGTTATCATCCTTAAGTATCATTTACTTGTATTAGGTTCTTCTAAGTCTCATAATTTATTTCAGACCCAATTATGAATTATTTACATTATATTATTTTTGAAATACAATTTGCTTCAAGTTAAAGTTTTCATTAATTATGTATTTTTCTTGTAGGTCGCTTCAGACTGGAATATAAGTTATCTAGATCATGTACTATTCGGCCTAATGTTTGCTTAAGACTCAATTATTAGTTACTTATATCTATAATTATAAAACTCATACCAGTCATCGACTAGGTCAAGGTCCTGGATCATCGATCTAACCGCTAACTTACTGGTTGAACCGATTTAACCCGATGTATGATAATATTTTATAGTTTATACTAATATTTAAAAATGTAATATATATTTTACCATAAAATTTAATATACTAAAGAATTTTTGTGTACTAATTATACATTAGTACTAATGTTAATATTTATACAAAATTAAAATATATAAATATTGATTTTACCATAACTTTATCTTAAATTTTAATTTGGTCCTTTTATTTTTTCTTCATAATCTTAATTTATATTTTCAATATAATATAATTATTTTCTATTAATTTTTGTTGATAAATAATTAACAAAAATGCCCATGATAATATTTTTTATCATTGTTTTCTTCTTTCTCATATCTTGCGACTATTTTAGATTTTTTTATTTATTATTTAATGAAATAACACGGAAAAAAATAAGTAAAGAAGTCAATATGAACAAAAAAAAAAGATTCCAACTAAAATTTAATGTAAAGCTTAGGGACCAAAATACTACTTTTTCCTTATTTTATTTATTATAATATTCTCCATTAATTTATTTATTCTTCAACTAATAAAAACTCATTTTTTAATTAAATAAAACTCAAATATACCTTTAATAATGTAACCAAAATCTAAATATTTGATATTTTGATTAAAAAAATTGAGACATAAATAAAAACTAAATATTAGATTAAAAAATAAAATAAGTTAGTATCTACCAAATCTAAATGATTTAATAGAGAATAAAACTTTATTGCATTTCTTATTGTCTCATAACAAATTTTTGATTTAATTGGATAAGAGATTATGTTGTCATCTTCATAGAGATGACACCATAGAAATATCTATCAAGAAATAGCAAGAACAATTAAGAATAGCTATGAACATTATAGCAAAACTTGGACACCTAACACATATTTTACATCAAATTGACATGAAGAATTTAAATATAATAACATCGAAACAACATAAAAAATCAAGTCATACACTATTAATATGTTTTAATACTTGTTATTCACCCTTCTTCAATTATTTTTGTATGATCACTTGCGTTTAATTTTAATTTAGTCGTGAATGTTGTATTTAAATTTGTTAAAAGAAAAAAGATAAAGAAATTTTAAGAAATATTATGCTTAAACTAGGATAAATGTTATTAAAAGAGAGGATGCGTTTGCAATATTATAAAGTTATATTAAATTAGATGACATAAATAAATAATAACAAGTGTCACTACTTAAACAGAACCACGTGAAAGAATAAATTTGTTCTTTATTTTGAAAAAATACCGGAGAAACCACCAAATAAAAATTGCTTAAGCTATACCTATATGAATCATTAATATATCTCACCATGATTACCTTTTCGTAAAAGTGGAATGTTAATATCTTCAAGTTATCTCAAGAGAGCAAATCACAAAATACCTTCTTATAGTTAATCGCGAAAGTAAATTACAGAAGTAAACAAAACTCAACTTACGACATTTAGCGATCAAATCTTAAATTTGTATTTGGTTAAATGAAGTAATATATGAAAAATGAATAAATATGAACTAGGCGAGGTAGAAAAAGAACAGATAAAAAAACTGAGAAAAATAAGAAAAAATTGTAATAAATAATGTGATAAAAAGGAAGAAAAGTGGAAGGAAATAAAAAGAGAAGTAGAAGTGTAAAAAAGAGAAAAAGAATACTCTAAGAGTAAAATAATTGAAAAGAAATTGAATTACAAAAAAGTTTCTAGAAAGAAGTGAATACTTTCATTTTCAAATTTAACATGATATATAAACATGTTTGTTTTTTCTGCCCATTTTCTTTTTTATAGGTGTTAAATATGTACTCCTTCTAGAACGAAATAAAAATAAAAAATAACTTAGACGTATAAAGAAGTTAATTATTTATGAAATTTAATTTCTAAAATTTTATCTAAATATAATATGCATTTACTAAAATAATCTTTTTTTTCTTATTTTTAAAATCAAATGACTCATTAAATAAAAGGTATTTATTGTTACCAAAAAAAATAAAAGGTATTTTTTTAAATATGAAAATGTATTTTTTAAGAAAAAAATAAAGTTGATTTGATGGTCAAGCAGGAGAGAAAAAGATATTGTGTATATTTGGTTTACATTTTAGTGGAATGAGAAGTAAAAAACACATTGATTGAGGTAAATCTAGATTTGATCAATGACTTTAGTGAGATATATTAATGCACAAAAATCGAAACCGTCCAATAAAAATAAATATTTTTAATTTTTTGGTCAAAATTCTATATAAACAACAACAGTTTGGTAAATTGCTGAGAGCTTGTAGCTCAAGTAGTATAAGGAGGAGCTCTTTGAGCTCAAGAAGAGAAATTTGATCCCCAATAAAATAGAATTAGAAGTAGTGCAGTGTGAAAATGTATGAGTTTGACCGATAAAACAAAATAATAGTTTGATAAATTATACTCCTTTGATCTATTTCATATTATAAAATCATTTTCAGATATTTTTAACATTACATAATATAAGACTGTATACAAATATATAGGTGCATTTATTATTTTGTCCATGTCTATACTTTACAATTAATAAACTTTTTTGAATTATGCTCCCTTGTTTTCACAATATAAAGTCCTATTTGAACAATTGCGATACTTAAGAAAACATTTATTATTGTATTGAATTTTAAAAAATTGATATTCCCTCTATTTTGAAATATTGGTCACTTTTGCCAAAATTATTTATTTCAAAATATTTGTCACTTTACAATATCAAGATAACATTAATTACTATTTTTCTAAATCTATCTTTCATTTACCGATTAGTAGTCATTAATAAAGAGTAACACTATTGGTAATTTCAACTTTCAAGAAATGGGTAATATTGTCTTACTAGCATTAACTTTTCTAGATTGTAGAATAATTAATGCTTTTCTTAATTCTTGTGTATTAGTTTAAGGTGACTAATATTTTAAAATTGAGGGAGTATAACTTTTCATGTCTACCCCTATTTAAGGTTGAAGCAATTAATCATTACACTTTTAGTATGTTTGGTAATACTAGCTTATTTAGGAGCTTATAACTTATAGCTTCAAGTAGGAGTGTTTGGTGACAACAAGCTTATAGCTTTTATAAACTATAAGCTAGTTTATGAAAAACTACTTCAACTAACTTATAACTTATGAAAAGTAACTCTCAATAACTCTTTCTTATTTTATCCTCTAGTTATTTATTATATGTTTACTCTATCAACAAATTTATTACATGTAATTATTACTACAAGCTATAAGTCATAAGTTATAAGCTATAAGTTAGTTTTATCGAATGAAGCTTATTGTAAGTTGGAGTCTCATTAATGCAAGTATATTTATTGATTTATTTTTTGTTTTAAGAATTTTATTTGGAGCAGTATTCAAAAGTTAATGAAAAGTTGAAAACTGAAGCATTTAAAAAAATCAAAAGTGAAGTTTCAGTTTTCCGTAAAAAAAGAAAGATTAACCATTTTCAAATTTTAAGTTACCACCAAATTGAATCTTTGAAGAAAAATGAAATTTTGGTTCCCACCAAAACCTTCCTTCTTAGCAAATGATGCATATAATTCTCTTACATCCTCTAGAGAGTCAAACTCCATTCTAATACATAGACAAATATTAAAAGACTCATCAATATTACCTTTAATTGGTGAAACATTTTTTGAGGAGGCTTCTAAATCAAGATCATGATCTTTTGTATACTCAGTAGATAAATTTTCCATAGTCACCATATCTATGTAACAAGTTATCATAACTCACGTACTATCCAATTTGTTTCATTTCTGCATAATATATAATTAAAAAACAAAAATAATTAACGTAAATCAATAAAAATATAATAAAAATACAAATAAGAAAATGAGAAACCAAAATGATATAATGGTTGCAGTAGTGTAGCAGCTGATATATAATGAAGTTAAAAATGATATATAGAACTTTTACAAAAAACTTTAACACCAAATCAATTTAAAAATATAAAAATAAGTTAAAAGCTCACCAAAAAAAGAATTGTTCAAAAAAATGCTCAAGATCAAACGTAACAATCCAATGGTTACATGCATGCCACAGTTGTCATCATATATGTACGTGTATATATTCATATATATATCACACTGTAAATTTAAAGAAATCTAATAATGAGGGAAAAAGAAGAATATTAAAATAGTATATGCAATGTTTTCCAAATTCTAAGTTTGGGTACCACAAGTGTCACCATGTTCACAGTAAGAAGTAAAAAATATTTACTAAATTCAAATAGGAAAAGAAATTTAGAGATAGCTAACTTGCTCTTTTAGCTTTTCATCAACAGAGATAATCTTTTTTCACCTTAATCTGTCACAACGAAACGACTTATGCGACGTACCAAATAATTTTCGATGTACAGAGAAAAAAGAACTTCGGATAAAAAGAAATCTTAGACTATCTTCAAAAACTAAACAAAGGTATAAGAAATGGAGAAAAAGAACCCAACAGTTTTACTAATTATCAGTCCAAAGCAAGAAGTGTATGAGAGAGAAAAACCTTTCCTTTTAGTATTCTAGTCTCTGATGCGTACAACTTGGTGGCCCACAAGAAAAATGAAAAATAAAAAAATGTATTGGAAAGAGAATTCAACACAGCACACTTTATTATGAGAGAGAATAATGCATCAGAGAGTGAATCACTCAACTCACGCGCTCCAAAATTTAATTTTCAGCACAAAAACGTGGTCTTTTGTTGATCATTGGATTAAGTGATTTAAATGGTTGAGATTTGGTGTAAGTCTTTAGATTTACACTTGGTGTCAAAGGATCTCAACTCTTTTATAATAGTAAGTAATGTACGAAAAATGCTAACAAATGTCATAAAGACATTTTTTAAGAAGCTAAATGTGGTTAAATATTGTTGGAAAATATAGTTTTTTATATTTCCTAGAAAAGAAATAACGTGTACTTATGATTAATTTTTTAATAGTAGTAAGCTTAACAAGTACTCTTACAAAGTGCCTTATACTTGTTAGGAAGACTTTTAATGAACAAAGTTTTTTTTTTCTAATCGGCAAAACACACACATCCCCCACCCACTACAATACTCTTAAATCTACCCCACCGAAGATCGAACCCCTCTCCTTAAACTCAAGAGCTCCTCCTAATGCCACTGGAGCTACAAGTTCTCGGCGAACTACGTTTTCTTTACTACTTCCTCCATTTTTTCTTTTGTTGTTCTAGCCTTTAATTTTTGTTTTCAAATCATTACAATTTTAGAATTTTAACGTACTATTAATTTTGTTTTTCTAATTCAATCCCTAAGTAATAAATGCATATCTTAATTATTTTTCTTCCATAATCTCTTTCTCTACCAATTATATTTTCTATTTATCTCTCTCTTTATTATATCATATAATTAAATAAGGATAATTTAAATTATTAATGATAAACTTTTGTCATAATTAATAATATCTGTGCAACAACCTTTTAAAAAAAAACAGGGAGAGTGTATAATATCATTTATTTTATTTTATTTTTAAATGAATATGAATTGTATCTAATAAAATGTTTTTAAAAAATTACTCTCTCCATTGTGAAATAGGCTAAATTAATATTTTCGTTTTCTAACTTATATTTTATTTTCGATTTCATCCTCTAACTAATAAAATGTTCAAATCAGTCTTTTAACTTTATGTTTTGTTTCAATTCTGTCCTTCTTTGTTAGCTTTGTTAAATTACTAACGGAAATGTTCAAAACAATGTTGTTTTAAGGTATGTTCTACATTAAAACGATGTCGTTTTGATGATATTTTCATGACTTTCTGTTAGTTATTTAACAGAATTAATGAAAAAGGACAAAATTAAAATAAAATGAAAAGACACCGGATCAATTTGAAACTTATATTAGTTAGAGGATGAAATATAAAAAAATATAAGTTAGAGGACGAAAATATTAATTTGACATTCTTAAATATTTGTCACTTTACAATACCAAAATAACATTTATTGCTATTTTTCCAAATCTATCATTCTTTAACTCATGATTAGATATCAGGAGTAATATTAAATTATTAATTGGTGGTTTTGACTTTTAAGAGATGGGTTATATTATCGGACAAACATTAACTTTTTTAGATTTTAGAATATATAGTTAGTGTTTTTCTTAATACTTGTACATTAGTTTAAAGTAACTAACAATATTTTAAAATAAAAAGAATAGTTGACATTTGTATTCAGATTGGATTGGAATTATTTGAGTTTAGAAATTAGAATTTCTTGACTCGATACTCAAACTAATATGTTTGAGTTTGAAAATATTAAACCAAATCAAGCCAATGACATGACTAACTCATATTTTTAGTTTAGTTTATATTAGAAGTTTTATATTGACTAGATATATGCTTATTATAGACTATATAAGATTATAAGTAATGTGACAACTATTTTTCTATTAGCTAATTTTTAAAAATGAGTTAGATTTAAACTTAAAATTTAAGATGACATCAAAGCTCATCTTAATGAAAAAAATTTTCAAACTAAAAGAATTCAAAAATAAAAAAGTATAAATTCCAAGAAGAAAAAGTTGAGATAGTGCTTAAAAAAGATGGCAAGTCATGTCTAGGTTATAAATTAAGTGTCAGTTGAACTTCAAAGGAAATGTTAGCAGTTGAACTTAAAAGGAAATGTTAGACATTACACATTCATTAGGTATATAATTATTATAAAATATATATGTGATGTGATAATTCTTTTTTTATGAGCGAGTTTTTAAAGTGAGTTTGATTCAAATACATTATGTAGGCTGATTTATTTTTATTCTTATTTTAATCAAAAATAATTTTGAACAAAATTTAAAATATTTTCTTTCTTACTTTAATTTTATGCATTAATAATTTTTATTATTAATTTTTATCTTACTTTTTGTGTCTTTTTACTTAACATTTTATTAAAATTTAAACCAAAACAACGTGTAATAGTTTAATTTAAATTGCTCATGTTCACAAATAAATCCAAAACAGAGCTCACCCCTACTTCATATACTTAGAGTTGAGAGTGAGAGGATGTTAACCGAAAAAAATCATGGAATAGTATATGTTGCAAGTGGATGGTCCAAACGTTATCTCCACGTGGCAGAATGTGAATGGTCATTAGGATATTCTCATCAATCTCTAATGTCTTAATTGTAGTTAAGTTGACTACTCCACCTTCAAACTCTACCTCACCTTTTTCTTCTTCTTCTTCTTCTCTCTGTCTCATACACCAAAAACACTGAATATAAAAAAAGGAACAAAAAATTTGATTAACCTTATTAATCCAGTGTCTCTCTCAATGAAGAACCTAAATTCTGAATCACTCTGAACCATTGATTGAGTGATTAATTAGTTAATTAATTAATGGAGTTCTCTCTGAGATTAGCACCGAACCCTTCAACTTCGTCTCTTCCAGCTGTTCTCGCTCACTGTTCGAAGCTATGCGAATTTCAATTTCAGCCACGGAAGAAACGCATGTCGTTTTGTGGTGATGCTTCTTCTAGATTTTCGGTTCGATGCGTTAAGGCTTCGGCCGAGCGAACCGGTGATGAAGGGGACACTCGAACCGGATTCACTGCTCCTGCGCCTGCTCCTGCTGCCATGGATGTCACCACATTCAATAGAAGCTTCAATAATGATGCTGAGTTTCCTGTTTGGGAAAAAATTGGTGCTGTTGTTCGGCTCAGCTATGGCATCGGTGAGACTAACTTTCCAATTTCATTTTTTATTTTTTAAATTTTCAGGGTTTCTTATACAAATTTCGAAAATCAAGGCAAGTTAAGCAAGATTTTTTTTATAATTATTTATGAAAATAAAATAGAAATGCAATCCAAACATGTCATAAGAGTGCATGCATCCTAATGTACATCTATGCTTAATTTGAATTGAAGTGCTTTGTGACTTTAATTTAATCAGCTTTAAGATAGATGCATCTTTATTTTCTTAATTACTTTACATGGACCCAAATTCTCAAACTTTAGGCCTTACTTTTCCTTCTTTTTGAAAACAAAGTGAAACGTAAATGTATTGCTTTTGCTCTGTAGCTAATAAAAGGAAAGGAAAAAGGATTCCTTTTAAATCAAATCAATGCTAATTTTTTTTTCTTCCACTTGGGGAAATGGAAATTCAAATTTGAATTTTATTTATTGTAAGTTTTTCTGGCAGTGTTTAATTATGAATTGTGTGTTTCAGGGATTTATGGTGCGATGGCTGTTGCGGGGAGTTTTATATGTTCCATTACAGGAATTGATTCTCTGGGGGGTTTCCATTTCTCATTAGATGCTATTTTGGAAGGGCTTGGATATGCAGCTCCTCCAATTATGGCACTTCTGTTTATACTTGATGTAAGTTCCTTTCTTCATTCATAGCCTGATTATAAATTTCTGTTCTTTTATTGTATTTAAACTTGGTTGAATTCCCATAATTTGGTGATATTGGTCCAAGTGAAATGCATTGCCTTTTTGAGGGTATCCAAAATTCTATACTATATAAATATAAATAAATAAAAGTAAATGGGTTGAAACTTTCAAGTCTTGTAAGTTGTAACCCGAATTTGCCACAACCCATTATCCACTCTTTGTTTTTTGCTCATTTGCGTGCCACACTTTTCTTGCCACATTTTGTAAAGTAACTGAAAAATGCCTCCATTTTTAAAGTAACTGTTTGTAGCCCGGGCTTCGCAGGGTCTTAAATACTTGTTTGTAATATAGGGGAAACTTACCACCAAGGGTTTCGACGTAATGGTAGAGGTACGACCTCAGGGTAGAACCCTCTTAAATGGTCATGGATCTAGAGATTTCATAATGTGGGACAACATACACAAGTAAATCTATATCTCTAAAAATTATTTGTATAATAAAATCTCAACCACAGTAGTTCATATATAGTGTAGATTTTGTCATAATGTTTTAATTATTTGAACATGTGTTGAATTTTTAAAATTTGGAGGCATCATACTCGTGTAAATTTGGTTTGGGAGCACTTCTGTACAAATTTTATACAGGATGTGAAAAAGATTTGAAGAACTTGTGGAGGCATATCACATATGCCCTCACCTAGTCGTATGTAGATCCGTCCCTGGCCAGAAAACAAAAAAGTTAAATTAAGAATTTAGTCCCTATACTTATCACTCATTTTCGTTTTGGTCGTACTAGCATTTGCGTTTTAGTAGCTAACATCGCACGCTAAATTCTTAATTTACCCCCCCCCCCCCTCTCAAAAAAAAAAAAATCAAATTGACTCTTCTACAAAATCGACTTGCCTCTTTTATAGAATTTGAATTTAATTAATGAATTGACATGGTTCAATAATAGGATGAAGTGGTGAAGCTATCACCCCATGCCCGTGCCATCAGAGATGTAGAGGATGAAGAACTCTGGAGCTTTTTCTATGGAATGTCCCCTTGGCAGGTAATTTCATTTCGATCAATGAACTTTTCTAGCTTTGACATATTGGATTATTTTCAGTCTTGTGCAATGACGAAGAACGATTTAATCGATTTTATTTTACAGTTCATACTGATGGTTGCTGCGAGTTCTGTGGGAGAGGAACTCTTCTACAGGGCTGCCGTTCAGGTTTGTTCTGGATTTTCTGTTCCAGGTTTTGATATTATCTGACGTGAAATGTTTGAGAAATACTTAGGAGAAACTACACCATTTTCCTTTGTTTTCTACGTAATGATTATTCAGAAGAGAGAAAAACCTCGCTTTTCATTTTTCCCCCTTCATTATCAGTATCTCTGATCTCGAGAAAGAATAGAACTTATGCTGTGTTTGTTGATCCAAACTTGTTCAAAAGATGAGCAACCAGAGTTTGATGATGAAAACATCTTCAAATTTTTATTATGAAAATTAAAGAAGATTGCAGGGTTAATAATAATCTTTTCTACATGGATACTGTATGTTTATGAGTTAATAACTTATCATTACAATTCTGCAGGGGGCATTGGCTGATATATTCTTAAGAGGCAGTAATCTTATAACAGATGCTCAAGGAATGGCATCTTTGGTAAGTTTTCCTTCGTTTTGTTGTCTCTTGTCAATCTAAGGGCGAGCTTTGTGTAATGATAATGTTTCTACCTTGTGACATGGAATTCGGATCCTCTCCAGCACTATATTCTTCCAGTGTTAAGATGTTAAGTCCCACAATAGTTTGGAAAATATGGCCATAATATAGACTATATAATGGCTGGGCAGTCCTTCTCTTAAGAGTTAGCTTTTGGAATTGAGTTAAGACTGACCAAATTTAAGATGGTATCATCTATTAAGAATATGACCATGATGGAGAAAGTAATGACTGGACACTCCTCCTCCCATGAACTGATTTTTTAGATTGAGTTAGGTAGGTCTAAAGATCAAATTCAAGAGAAATCTTAACCGTGTGGCACACGCTCCTCTCGATTACTGCATAATGATTAATCGACGGCCGAGATCTTGCATGACATTGACAGGACTAAAGATGTGCTAGAGAGGATTCATACTCATAGTCACGGGTTCTAGTTTATGGGGCGCGTAGTTGACCCTCGTCAAACCCCACTGTGGTGGAAGCCTTGTGCACCAGGCCACCCTTCTATTCCATTCTTTGTTCCAAGATTCCTAAGCTATAGCCTATTTGGTTTGTGTATTCATTTTTTGTTTTTTTAGTAATTACAAACCTATCATCTTGTTTTCATTTGGTTTCCTGAAATTCATGTAGGAAACACGAGAATTAACTAGAAACATAGTGACAATTTTATAATTATTTATGAAAAGAGGAAATAAAAACAAAAAGATGAAATGCAAACCAAACAAGCTCTAAAGTTTCATTTCGGTGACTAACTTGTGATTTGTATTGTATAATGTAGACTGGGGTACTGCCTCCATTTGTTCCATTTGCTCAGGCATTTGCAGCTGTACTTACAGCTGTCCTTACTGGTTCTCTCTATTATGTGGCTGCTTCTCCTAAAGGTTCAATTTGTTATTACTCTTTTACATTTTTTCTTTTCTATAATTGATTTTCTCTTCCTTGTTATTTATGATAGCCTCTTCTAAGGGTTCTCTGTTTTTTCCCTCTCTCTGTCTTTCAGATCCTACTTATGTTGTCGCTCCTGTTTTACAATCTCGCTCTGGCCGTCAAGATTTGAAAAAGCTGTTTGAAGGTTCAGTTCTTTTCTCTTATAGCTGAAAATTAGAATAGAATGGATACATATGGTTTTTGGTAGACATTCTACAGGAGTGAGTTATAATTCTTCATCAACAGAATTGTTCTATTCATACAAAAGAAGCTGCACGTGTTTGGTGTTTATTCTTGTTTTCTTCAATATAACTTTGCATCCTTTTCTTAACCGAAGATTTTGGGAGCAATAAATTGTTGGTTCAATTGTTACATGTTTGATTCCCCTTAATCAAGGTCTCGGATTTGAGTTTTGTGGATGGAAAAACTCCAACCAACAGAGCTAGCGTGAATGTTACCGGCTCGAAGAGGAATGTTTCTGTAGTCTGTACATCATATAGTTTGCTAAACCAAAAACCGAAGATTTGGAACAAATTTTGGAGTTATATTTGATTTTTTATCTTTTGTCAAGCCATAAGTATTGTCCATGACACGCAGTCCTGTTTGAGCTGAAAATCTCCAAATTATGATGGGGTTTTGCATCGGCAAGACTTGAATCCGAGACCTTGCTTAACGAGAATGAAATATGTAAAACTTAACCAACTAATCTGTGAAATTTCTTTCAACAAAATAGATTGTAACTTGGTTTAGATTTTTTTATAAGCCAAACTGCACCCACATGAGCGAGCTAAGGAAATCACTTCAGAAATTAGTTGATAAAAAATTTCACTTCAGAGTTTATGACTGTCATTGATTAGTAAGTTGGGAAGGTTTTTGTTGATAAATAGTTCAGAAATGAAAAATGTGACTTGTGCATTTTCTGCATCATAATCTCATCCACTATCTGTTTTCTGTTTGCAGCTTGGTATGAGAAACGGCAAATGAGAAAAATCTATTCCCCACTTTTGGAAGGACTTCTGGCCCTCTACCTAGGTTTCGAGTGGATCCAAGTAATAATACTATTCAACTTCACATTATATTTCTTCTATTTTTATTTTTAGAAAAAGAATTATGATCTCGAAAAGTGGAACTAATTTGTGTGTGTATTATTTTTTGAAATGGCTATTTGACAGACAAATAATATTCTTGCTCCCATTATCACACATGGAATATACTCCACCGTGATATTGGGACATGGCCTGTGGAAGATACATGACCACCGTCGTAGACTGCGTCAGAGAATCCAACAGCTGAAATTGGAAGAAGAAAACTCCAAGTAGATTTTGGGATGCACCACATGACTGATTTTGGTGAATAAATTGTATATGTATTAGTGTTGTTAATAATGTAAAGAGAATATATATGTTTTATATTTTTGTTACTCGAGGTCTTGTATACAGAACAAGTTTTGATTAACAGAAATTTCGAACTAAGTTCTCGAATAAAATGGGACAATCCAAAAGTGGGGTATTTTTTTTTTAACAACCAAAAGTGGGGTTCATATGATATCTATCTCATGTAATTGCAATATATCAAAGTTTGAGGGACTTATTTGTTTTTATCATAATATTTAATATTTAATTTGGAAGAGTAAATATTTCTCTAAAAGATGATAAGTTAATGAGTATGACTCAAAATTATATTTGTAACAACCCCTCATCTTGTAATTTGGCGGTGAATCTAAGATCCGGAATAGAGGGGGCAATTTAATTTAATCGAAAATAAAAATGCAAATAAATTGTGAAAAGTTAAAACATAGTTACTTTCAAATGAATTTGAGATTATAACTAATATTATATGTTACTAACTATTTAATTAACTGTTACACTTTTAACCATTAATATAATCTTATTTTGGTAAAACTGGTAATATAATTTTGGATGGGTAGGTAAGATAATTAGGCAAATAAAAAATCTAGTAATATCTCCACTTTTTTTATAAGCACTTAAAAAAAAAGTGTTCTTTTTATAAGTACTTACTGCAAAAATGAGAATGTCAAAAAGTATTTATTACATTTTTTTTTTAATTTTATACTTAACTAACGAGGATAGTTGAGTTTAATTATATTTCCTCCGTTTTCAATTATAAGTAAAAAAAATACCTACCTCGTATCCTTTAAGAAAGTTAGTTGGTCCCATTTAATTTCTTTAGAACTATCTCAAAAACAATGGATTTTCCTACAATGTCCTTTGTCATGTTAGACCCTCTCTAATGGAGAGGTGCTTAACTAGGTTCTTATAAATTAATTTATTATATTTTGTTGGGTTTCACGTGTATATATCACTTTATCAATTTAAGCACCCGAAACACTCCAATGCAAGTTTTTAAATAAGCACTTCGGATGGGGCCCACATGTACCCACAAATTAACTATCTCATATTTATTTTTTATTTTTAATACAAATTGGGGTCACTCTTTCTATAAGAACCAGGTGCTAATTTAAGCAACTTTGCTAAGCACCCCATTCCACGTCAGCATGCTCCAAAAGAGATGAGGTGCTTAGCTAGGGTGCTTAAATGATAAGAGCTCATTTAAGCACCCTTATTGGAGATGGTCTTATACTCTCTCTACTTTTCAACCAATACAATTAAAGAGTGAGTGAATTGAGTGGACAGTAGTTTAGATAAACTTTCATTAAATGCAAGTGAAGGTGGTTAAATTTGCTTATAAAAAATAACAAAGGAGTTTCCAAAAAATTGCTTATATTCGGTAACAGAGGGAGTAAATAATATAGATAAAGGAGTACAAGAGTAAAATTATAAAGATATCATTATTTGTCTAAAAATCAATACATTTTATTGATTTCAACACTCTTACTATGTGTGACATTTATTTCAAAGGCTTATAAATAAGAATGGATGGAGTACTCTACTAACACTTTATAGTTACTTAATAATAGTTTTCCATCACCCTGGTTTGAGGGGAAGCATTTAATACAATACATAACTATCACGTCATTGCAATTAATACATATCCTTGCATTTAATGCAATTTGAAAAAAACATATACTCCCTCATTTTCTATTTATAAACGTCTAAAAACGCATATTAAGAAAAGTATAAGCAAAAAAATACATTAATTTAAAAAAAAAATGTTTCATTTGCACTATAAACCTTATTAAAAACTAATTAACATTTTTTATTATTTAAAACTATACCTAATTATCCAAATTAATTGAGAGTAAAATTGAAAAAATATATTAAATACTCCTTGTTTGTTTGTGTAATAGAAGCTTATATAAAAGAATATTAAATTTTATTTATTGGCTTATAAATAGGAATGAAGGGAGTATAAACAATACGTATTGCATTATTTAACAATAGAGGTCACATATATTAACATTTTATTTAAAAAAAAAAATTAAATAAAAATAGACATTACCATCACATAACATTTAATAACAAACAATTTAATATTCAAAAATTGTATAGATACATGTATATTATGATGCACGCACCTTCATAACCAAGGTAAGCTATAGTAATGTAATTACATGAATAGTATAATGTCAACTTCCAAATTACATCAATAGTATAATGTTAACTTCCAACTTGAAGAAGCAACTTGAAGCAAGAAGCAAGTGTATAGATATAAATTTAAGCAGAGCGAATACCAACAAGTACAAGTGGAAGAAAAAGTAAAGTGAAATATTTACCATGAAAGTAAAAGAAAGCAAAGTGATGTTATATCTTTTTATGAAAAATACATCAACCAAAATTTGTTACAAAATAAACTAATTAAACAATTCATTTATTTGGGCTTATTTTATAAAACAATTTTTTATTTTATTGAAAAATGACTTTTAATAAAAATATGCTTTTGAATTTTTTTATAAAATATGTTTAAACTTATAAAAATAATCAAAAACAAAAAATAATTAAATTTAACTTTATTAGAATAAATATTTTCTCAAAATAATCAATTCAAATAGAGCATAAATAACTCTTGATTTTTATAACAACTAAAAAATTAATCACTTCTTTATTCAACTTAAAAATAAATTAATCAGGTTTAATCAATCAAATCTTAAATTTCATCGTTAACAGTAGGTACTTTCCACTAAGAAAGTTTTGGCTAAGAATAAAAACTTAACAACACATTGATCTTAACCTGATAAGTCAAACTTAGATTCAAAACATGAAAACTAATTTTAATTGTATTAAAATATATCCACATTTACTTATCCTAACGTGAAACCCAACAAACACATTATGCATTATATTATTAGGTCCTCTGCTATTCTCAATCTTCCAATTGAGAGATGATGCTCGTGAACACTCGATAACCTTGGGACATATCTGTAAAAAGGCAGTACTCATTCTTGGCATGATAAGTTGCCATGAGACCTGGACATATAGTGAAATGGCTTAAGTACATTAATTATTTTCAAATTCAATATGCAAAAACTTGTTTTTATGATAGATCATACCGTAGCCAGAAGTTTGAACATCAAAACCTTCATCCTGTGACAGAGAAAGTGGGTTAAGTAGGGAATGCAATAGAAAAGGTTTTTATCCAACAATGGCAATATATTTTCACCCGAAGTTCTCGAATCAGAGGCAAACTCCCAGTAATTGAGTAAGGTTTTACATGCCCAACTACTTGCTCTGTTGCTTTGCATAAAACATGGAAACCTCTAGAATTAAGGTCACAAGCAACTCCAGACATTGCCTCATCAAATGTTAGAGTAAGGCTGTTAAAAAGAGCAAGAGAAAACTTAACCAGTTACAGAGAATCTATATTTGAAAAATAAAAGACCCAATCAAGAGATCAAATGAAAATTTAGAGTTGAACTATTAAGCTGAATAAAGATTTGTTTGCTAATTAAGGAAGGATAGATGAGTCCAACCTTCCTCTCAAGTTTTCGTCGGGCAGGATATATTTTGAAACTGGGCCACGCGTTTCTAGCTGTTGTATAT
This sequence comes from Cyamopsis tetragonoloba, assembly GCA_037177725.1. Lineage (NCBI taxonomy): Eukaryota > Viridiplantae > Streptophyta > Magnoliopsida > Fabales > Fabaceae > Cyamopsis > Cyamopsis tetragonoloba. The sequence continues at coordinate 37,496,265 of CM074120.1, read as the reverse complement.
TTTCATTAATATCGTCCACATATTCCTGCAGCTTCTTCATTACATCTTTCACACTGAAGGTATTAGGAAGACAATGAATATGAATATTCACAAAATAATTCAAAACCTCACGTGTTTGCTCCTTACGGTAAAGAACTACGCTGCAATTGCTATAAGCTAGAAAAATAACGAACAAAAACAGAACCAGAAGTTTCCAAATGACTAGAAATTTGGCCAAACTGAAGATGTAGCTTACTTGTAGAATGGAGTTAACCTGCAACAAGCAAACAAGAATATATCTGTGATGCCACACCATTCCTTACAAATACCATGAGAAATTATGAGAGTTAGAGGGAAGGATAAACCTGACATCTCCAGAGATAGTACATTCCCCTGGAATTTGGTTGATTCCACCTCCAGGATCTGCAGTAGAGAATATAATAATGAAGAAAATTGAAACTATTTTTTATTTTACATGTAAGAAAATAGTTATTTGGTTTGGAGCCCAAAACTTACAACTCCATTGGGTTGGTTTCATGGTTGAAGGGGTTGCAAACCCATAAACTTGTTCCTGAGGATGAGGTGGGAAGTCTCTGTAAAATCGAAGCTGAATTTCCTTTAGAGCATCCATGGCAAGCTCCAGCGGATTTATAGCCTACAAGAAACCAAATAAAGATAAGTTCACCAAAACAATACTTAAAACATTGTGCCTGACATTGTTATTCCTTGACTCTAAACTTAAGGAAGGAAACATTGTTTTTACTGACAGAATTCATATTATTATCTGTTTGGATACTTGGTCAAGTTCTCGAGCAGCAGTAATAAGGCCCAAGAAAAATACAGCTAGAGGATTGGCATTTCTTTTATATCTGAAAGAATATCAAACAATTATAGACTCCTTTGATTTTCATGGAATGAAGCACAAAATGCAGCCTAAGTTTTTTTTTCCTTCCTAATTTTGTCATCAAGGGTATACTTGACTTGGTAGAGAAGCTGTATAACCAAGAGTGAAAATGGTTGAAACTTGAAAAGTTTAAATGTTTGCTTACTGTTGCTGGGTAAAATATCATTTGAACCAACCAAATATATTTAGGGAGGAGTGGAAGAGTTGAAATCCACTTCAGTGGTCCCATATTTTTGTTATATCATGTATAAAAGTACATTATACCAAATTCTTTACTTCCCCAGTTCCCCCCCTCCACTGGCCTATTTTTCAGTTGTGAGCAGCACACTGATTCTGCAAATAAAACCAAGTTGTAGGCTTCATCAAACTTTCTGGTAACTACTTCAGATGTTATCTGAGCTATTCTTACATTAGATTTAAAAATATATTAAACTATCCCGGATATCTGGATACCAATTACCAAACAACCAATATTCTGTCTCTATCATGCAGAAGCCTACACAAGCTACACATCTTATGCTAGCCCGGATACCTTGCTACCAAAACTATTCATGCAATCTAAACTCTACTTCTTGTAACTGGTTGCAAATGAAAGTCATCCAAGGATCCAAATCCCAAGTTATTCAATTACTTCCCAGCATTCTAGATTTTAATACATGTTAAACATTTGCACATAAATTCAACTACAAATTTTTTGCTTAACTTCCAATAAAGGCAGATTATTGCCCTAATGAATCATAAATGGGCATGATGAGATGGCATAGATGATTATTTTTTAGCTTTTATCCCAACTTAGAAATGGTAAGAACGACTCTTCTAATTCATTGAAGTAAAAACTCACTTAAAATATCTACTGCTACAGATCAAAAGAACTACAGGAACATATCTGATGCTACTTTCGCCTTTGCTTGGTAAGATGACTCAAAGTCTATTTAAATATTATAATGGCAATATAGTGTAGAAAATTAGTATAATGCTGTTAAAAACTACCCAGCTTACATGGGACAGTCATAGACAGATCTTTCAAGTGAATCAAGTGAAAATCATCTGTAAGCAACAGCATACATGTAAAGTTAAGATTGATTTGAGTGCCAACACTAGCATGACTCAATCATTTTCAAATTGCTTAAACCATATCCCATACAATTTTACTAGCTTCATGTTTGCTATGATTGTTCAACATTTTACTTTCCTCTATAGAGGGCAATTGTTACTATATATTATATTTTCTTTCCTTCTGAATACAGGTTTCAATGATATAATAGGTTACTAGGTTGCATATAGCATGCATGCTACTCCCCTTAAAAGAACCACATTGGCACGGTATTCTCTCTTCCTATCTCAACTGTTTACAGATTTTGATCATAAACCAAATGTGGGGCAGCAAGTTTCATAAACAAAAGTGGGGTCCATGAGAAGCCATTATGTTTGTTTACAATTCACAATTTGCTATAGGCTCTCAGAATCAGGACTAAACTTTGTCAATAATTATGTTTTAGAACCACAATGCGATTAAAGACAACAATGTAAGAGCATACTTTATGAGCTAATCCACTGTGAAAAAGCTTCCCCGTGACATGAAGTTTCCAAGGTATCATTCCACCAGTGCCTACGCAAGGTTGTTTATCGGCCGTGTCAATCCAGAACCTGAGCAGAAAGTGCACAAAATAAAACTTGCGAAACACATTACAATTGAATCTGAAACCACTACTAAAATAGAGAATTTGAAAGTTTCTTGCATCTTTTGAATTGACAAATACAAGTGATAAAATGACCTACAGAGGGCCTTGTTTCAGCTTGTTGAGTAGGCCATCTTTGACCAGTGCATCAACACCAACTCCAGTTATTGCAGAATTCTCTTCATTGGCTATAAAAACAGCAACGACAGTTGATTTTAAATTTGGCTTTGTTTGCCCAAGCTTCCTCATGAGTTCTGTGACAAGAGCAACGTGTCCCAAACAATCAGTGGTTCCACGACCCTTAAGCTTATCCCCATCAATGCTCAATGTGAATGGATCAAAATCCTACATTAACAGCAAAATCAATAAACAGAAGCGACAAAAACATGAGCTGTAACCAGTAAGTGTGTGTTTGGAACCACTTCTCTTACATGTAAACTATGGTTTTATTTTGGTAAAATTGCATTTTGAACAATTTTAACATGTTTGGATGACCCCTAGAATAATTGACTAACACTATCATGTTGAAACCATGGGTTTTCTAGAAGCAACTTGAAGTTGCTTATGCAAAAGTGAAAAATCAATTTTCATCAGTTCGCCAAGTAATGTGCAAATTTTCCCTCAAAATCAATACTTAGTTGTACTTAAATGAATCTACATAAAAATCTATACACATTAAAAGCTACTTTGCTAATTATACACCCCAAGGAATATTAGAGGAACATTATTTCCAAATTTACTCTTCTGAATCGTGTTATCCAAACCAAAAATTAAATAACTTTAAAATCAAATTTACTCAAAAGTCAATTTTATAAGATCAATTTTATTTGTAATTCATTTCTACACCACCAAACCAAACACGCACAAAAGCATAGATAAGATACCCAATCGTTGGGATTGGCAGTGACGACATCCATGTGGCAACCGACAAAGGAGAGGATCTTGCCGGTAACGGTGCCAGGGTACTCAACGATGAGGTTGCCTCTGCCGGGGAAATAGGTCACGTGGTTGAGTACCAAGGGGCCGCCGCCGGTGGTGGTGCTGAATGGTAGGAGCGCGTCCATCACGTGCCTCACCACCCTATCCTCTTCGGGAATCAACTCCGGAGGATTGTTCTGCAAGTGTTTCGATTCCCCAATCAGTTTCGATAGAAGAGGAACGAATGAATCCCTTTCCAGATCCCCTAGGGTTTCTAACAAGTTCGTCGCTGAAGCCATTGAAATTCCAAATTCGAAACCCTTTCCTCTTCTTCCTCTTCGTCTTCTTCTTCCTCTTTCCTTGCCCTACCTGTTACTGTTACTGGCTGGGATTTTTTTGTTCTCTGTTTCTGTTATTTTTTTTGTCTTACTCCTTTCAGACAGCGTTTTTTTTTTTGGTGTTACTGGCTAAGTTTCGGTTCACTCTCTTTGGCCGCAGAAGTGGCCCATCTTGACTCAGGCCAGACTAAATTTAGATTGGGCCACTATAGTGGTATTCCATTTCAGCCATGAACGTTAGGATTATCATCATCCTAGTTGAGAAGAGGACTACTCTTTTACGGACGCCAGCATTTGGAATAGTATTTCTAGACAGTGTTATCCGAAAAATAAGAGTGATTTCTTTCTCATTTTCACTATTCCAGATGTTGATGTTTGAAAAATTGTGGTCGCATTCTCAATTGGAGTGGTGTCAATCCCTGCATCATTCAGCTCTTTGTTTCATATGAACTTACAACTTCAAGCAATAGATTTGACCTATTTTGCAATTTTTATTTGGATAAAGCTATTGTCACTTTGAATTATCCATTGTCATTTATTTTTAAATATTTTTTCAATTTAAAATATTCTTTTTTAAAAAAAATATATAGATATTACTAAATTAATTAAAGATGATTGATAATAGAAAAATTAAAGTATATATAGATATTGGTTATATTTTTCACACTTATAGAATTATACTTATATATACTAAAAAAATAGTTTCTTTTTTTATTATATATTTTTCTACATTATTATTAAGATAAAAGACTAATCACTAGAATAATAAGATTTGTCCTCTCGACAAGGTAGTGTGATTCTACCACAATGTCAACATCCTAAATTGCATAAAAAAAATCCTAAATAATGGCAAAAAATTATTTTCTACCACCAAGTAATAAATTGATTTGATAACTAAAGAAGCTAAACTTTTGACTTGTTTTAACTCAAATATAAGTGTCTCTCAGTCTAGTTCAGTTGATGAGCACCCGAAGACATGCATATGTCAATATTTAGATTTAGTATTTGATTAATGTACTTTTCTATAAATCAAAAAAAATATAAATAAATGCACTTTCGTTTGACTATAAAAAATATTTATTACATATATACAATATACAATACTCTCTCCGGTCCTATATATAGGTCACCTTCTAGAAGAAATCTTTGGTCCTAAATATAAGTCATTAACTAACTCATTAATTGAATTTTTCCTTTTTATCCCTTTTACAATTTTCAAAGATTTAATTAATGATGGAGTGAGAAAGAGAGTGAAATTGTTAAGCTGAGCATGATGAAATCTTGGTATGGAAGCTCGCCATGGAAGCTATGGTCTGATTATTATGCAGAATAGCATGAAAATTGGTATAGGTAGAAAACGAATTAAGGAGGAAGAAACAGAGTGAATAGAGAAGGGAACATTTCATTTGAATGTAGAAAAGAAAAGCTTAACATTACAAGGCAACTGTAGAAGCTTATATACACAGAGAGATATAAAGCTATAACAGAAAAACCGTAAACTAACTAACTAACAAAACTCTAGGTCCTTAATAGCAAAAACGTGAGGGACGTAAAAGCTATACTAAAGAAACTATCAATTTATATTTATTTGCTAACATCCCCCCGTAAGCTTGGAATACAGAGATCTTTCATTCCAAGCTTAGACTTCAAATGCTGGAATGTTGCTGCTGAGAGGGGTTTTGTGAGTAAATCTGTTGTTTGCTCTTTTGAGGAGATGGGAAGAAGATGGATAACCTTGTCTTCAACTTCATCGCGTACGAAGTGGCAGTCCATGTCAATGTGTTTGGTTCTTTCATGAAAAACCGGATTGTTGGCAATGTGTATAGCGGATTCATTGTCACAAAAGATGGTTATTGGTTTCTGATGAAGAATTCTAAGGCTGGAATACAGATTGCGCAGGAACTTGGCTTCACATGTTGATAAAGCGAGTGCTATATATTCTGCTTTAGCTAAAGATCTTGACACCGTTTTTTGCTTTTTGCTCTTCCAAGAAACTAAGATGTCTCCTATAAAAAAGCAATATGCAGAAATAGATTTTCTACTTTCCTTGCAAGAACCCCAATCTGAGTCTGAGTATCCAATGATATTCAGTTTGCTGTGAGCTAAGAAGAAAAGTCCATCGCCAGGTGAGTTCTTCAGATATTTCAGTACCCTCATTGCTGCATTCATGTGGATTTGTGTTGGAGAATCCAAAAACTGGCTTAGTCTTCCAACAACAAAGCTAATGTCTAGCCTCGTGTTTGTCAGATAAATCAGTTTTCCCACGAGTCTTCTATAGCTTGTGATGTCTTCCAACCTGTTATCTATGCTGTGCATCAGTTTCTATCCAAGCTCAATGGGAGTGTCTTTTGGTGAGCTCGCAAGCATCCATGTGGTCCTTCAGCAGACCAAGACAATATTTTCTTTGGCATATGGCTATCCCTTCTTTACTCCTTGCTATCTCCAAACCTAAGAAATATCTTGCTGTACCAAGGTCTTTGATGCTGAAATTCTGGTTTAGATAGTCTTTGATTTGTTGGATCTCCTTCAAGTCATCTCCAACTATGAGCAAGTCATCTACATAAACCAAAATGATAAGAAAATTGTCAGGTTTAGTTCTGGTAAATAGGGAATAGTCAGCTTTGGATCTGATAAAACCAAAACCGAGTAAAGTGTTGGTTAATTTAATGTTCCATTGTCTGCTAGATTGCTTGAGTCCATATAAGGACTTGTGCAATTTGCAGGCCATCCCAGGTGCTATGTTCTGCAGTCCTTGTGGTATTGACATGAAGACTTCTTCATCTAAATCACTATTCAGGAAAGCTGAGTTGACATCAAGATGATCTACATGCCAATTGTTGATAGCAGCCAAAGCCAAGACAACTCTCACTGTTGTCATTTTTACAACAGGGCTGAAGGTTTCTTTAAAATCAATTCCTTCCTTCTGGTTGTATCCTTTTGCCACCAATCTAGCTTTATGTCTTTCTAATGTTCCATCAGCTTTGAATTTGGATTTGAAGACCCATTTGGAGTCTATAGGCTTCTTTCCCTTTGGCAGGGGACAGATAGACCAGGTTCTATAGTCTTGCAAAGCCTTGAGCTCATCTTGGATAGCTTTTGTCCAACAAGGTTGAAAAATAGCCTCCTGAAAATTCTTTGGTTCAATATTAGTGGAGATGGACAAGATAAAATGCTTGTAAGAAGGATTTAAAGCTGCATAAGATAAATGGTTAGCAATAGGATATTTAACAGAATTGTCAGTATTGGAAGAAATGAGATAACAATAATAGTCATTTAGATGACTAGGTGGTTTTCTTTCTCTGGTAGAAGTTCTCATAGCAGTGTTAGGATTATCAGCTGCCGCAGTATGCAATGGTTCTTGCTGCTGCTATTCTGGTATAGGGTCAGCTGTAAGAGTGACTCCTTCAGTTTGTGATGATGTAGTTGTTTCTGATACGGTTCTTGATTGTTCTGTATGCATGTCTGAAATGGGATCTGAAAACATGTCAAAACTAGTAGCATTGTTAGACTTAGTGACATTGTTTGTATTATCAGGTCTTTGAGAATCAATGGATTGATAAGGAAAGACAGATTCATAAAAAACAGTATCTCTTGACAGAAACAGCTCATGTGAATTCAGATCATAAAAGAGATCTCCTTTGGTTCCTTTCCTGTAACCAAGGAAGACACATTTTCTTGCCCTTGAGTCAAGTTTCACCCTATTCCTGCTCAAAGAAGAAGCATATGTTAGGCATCCAAAAACTCTCAGGTTGCCTATGTCAGGTTTGCAACCGAACAGTAACTCATAAGGAGTTTTGTTCCCAATAGTTTTGGATGGAAGTCTATTAATAATGTAAGCAGCATCTGTAGCAGCAAAATTCCAAAAAATTTTTGGTAAATTGGACTGAAACATAACGGCGCGACAGATAGATAAAAGGTGTTGATGTTTCCTTTCAACCACACCATTCTGCTGTGGCGTTTCAACACAGGACCTTTGATGATTAATACCAAGAGAACTATAATAGTCAGACATAACAAATTCAGTTCCATTATCACTACGCAGGCATTTGACAGTTATGCGAAATTGAGTTTGAATCATGGTAATGAAACCCTGAACATGTTTCCTAGTTTCTAATTTGTTTTTCATGCAAATGATCCAAGTATGTTTATTGAAATCATCTATGATAGTAAGAAAATATTGATGTCCCTGCATAGAAACACAAGAATTGGGACCCCAAATATCAAGATGAAGCATATCAAAGGCAAAAGTAGAAGAATTAGTAGAGATAGGGAAAACTAGTCTTTTGTGTCTAGAAAAATGACATACATCACAAGGAATTTTATTATTCATGCAAGTCACATTGTCATAATATTGTTTCAATACAAGATGTTTGTCATGAGGAACATGAGCAAAACGAAGATGCCAAATGTCATTATTCAAATTTGAAAAAGAGCATGTCACAGAATCATTGATATCAACATGTTGGGAAGGTTGTTCAGAATTTGAAAGCAGATAAAGGCCCTTATGGCAATTAGCAACACCAATCATCTTCAATGTTGGAATCTCCTAGATAACACAAGAAGTTTTGTCAACAATAAGTCTGCAATCAATGTTATGGACAAGTTTAGAAGCAGATGTGAGATTGAAACTGAAATCAGGTAAGTAAAGCACATCTGTCAGGAAGAATTTGTTATTAAAGAACACAGTGCCTGCGATGTTAGTAGTTATTGGGCTACCATCAGGAAGCTTTACGGTAATGGGGTTAATCTTATAATAGGAATGGAAAAAATCAAGCTTATGTGATACATGATCTGTAGCACCTGTATCAATTATCCATTTTTCATGCTTACCTAGAAGGTTCATAAGACAGATTTTACCTGATTTTGGTTTGTTGCTTTGTGAGGAGGAGGAAATGTGGCCAGCCACATGTTGAGAACTATTAAACTGCTTTAAAAGAGCAAGTATGGCTTGCTGTTGTTCTGTAGTGAATGCTGAACTAGTGGGAGAAGATTGTTGAATGTCAGATTCCTCATCAGATTCAACCTTTTCAGTAGAAGTGTCTTGTCCACACTGGTTGATAATATTGTCTTTCTTGGGAAAGGTATGTGGGCGACCATGCTTCTCGTAGCAAACACTCTCTGTATGTCCTGTTTTATGACAGTATGTGCAAACCTTTGATTGTCCCTTTTGATTCCAAGGTTTTCCCAATATGGATTTTCCATAAGATTTACCTGTTGATGATGTCCCTCGGTCATTGAAATTTGCGAGCACACGAGAGTCTTCAATAGGGGTCTGTAATTGTCTTTCTTGTTGTATCAGTAAAGAGAAAACCTTATCAGCATCAGGTAAAGGGTCCATTAGCATGATGTTGGAACGCACATTGTTGTACTGTTCATTTAACCCTCGAAGGAATCTTATGACAAAATCAGATTCATGGTACTTCTGTATGGTGGGAAGAAGGTCACAGGAGCAGGGAGTGGTGCATTTGCAGAAAGGGAGGGGTCTGAAATTTACCAATTCGAGCCAAATACCTTGTAATTGAGTGAAGTAAGAAGTAATGGAAAGATCACCTTGTTTAAAGGCAAATAGTGATTCTTGAAGCTCCACGATACGGAACAAATCACCTTGGCAATACCTTTTCCGTAGGTTCTGCCATACTTCATGAGCAAGATCCATCCATAAGATGGTATTAACTATAGAAGGATCGATAGTTTGGAGAAGCCAAGAAAGGACCATAGTATTGCATCGTTCCTAAGCGAGGAATTTTTCATCAGTGTCAGAGGGACGAAGGATTGAGCCATCAACGAACCCAACTTTGTTCTTGCTGCGAAGAGCTCTTAGGAATGCCCGAGACCATTGATGAAAATTGTCACCCTTGAATTGAATCGGTATGAGAACATTCGCTGGACTTTCTTGTGGATAGAGAAAGAATGGGTCTTTGAAGTCCATGACAGATGAGGAAGAAGCCATGGAATACAGGAAAAAGAAACAGAAAGAAGATAGTTAGCGGAAGTAGAAAGAAGTGTTGGAAAGGCTTACTGATACCATGTTAAACTGAGCATGATGAAATCTTGGTATAGAAGCTCGCCATGGAAGCTATGATCTGATTATTATGCAGAATAGCATGAAAATTGGTATAGGCAGAAAACGAATTAAGGAAGAAGAAACAGAGTGAACAGAGAAGGGAACATTTCATTTGAATGTAGAAAAGAAAAGCTTAACATTACAAGGCAACTGTAGAAGCTTATATACACAGAGAGATATAAAGCTATAACAGAAAAACCGTAAACTAACTAACTAACAAAACTCTAGGTCCTTAATAGCAAAAACGTGAGGGACGTAAAAGCTATACTAAAGAAACTATCAATTTATATTTATTTGCTAACAGAAATAAGAAAGAGAAAGAGATATTAATTTTCAAAGCATTTACTAGCACATTTAAGTTGATGGTATAGTTGAAAAAAATCTCCTTTTTTAGACAAATTTAATGAGCTAACTACCATTTTTTAGTTTTATTGATTTGTTTAAAAATGACTTATATATAGGATCGGAAGAGTATTGTTTAAAATCCCGATTGCATGATAATTTATAAGCAACATATAAAAACAGATTTACTTCCGGTGAAGATACGTAACAAATTGTCATGATTTATATTTTTGAGTATCTTAGAAAAAGAAATACAAAAGTGGTGGTGATTGAGACACAAGAGACATGTGTATTACTGTTGATGATGATAAAAAGTTTGAAAATTTATTAGGGATTTGATAAAATAGGCATTATATATTATCCTCCATCCTCCATAAGGCAGAAAAAGAAAAAAAAAGTAAGAAAAGAATCAGTGTGATTATGATTATAGAAATTGATAATTGAAAAAGACAAAGTGAGGGAGATTGTCAAGATCTGAGTTACTACTACTACTACGTTGTGGGGGAGCAAAAATCAAGATGAAGGATTGATTGTAAGTAAACGTCTATTTCATTCTGTGCTGTAGAAGTGTCACTGTTAAGAACAGTCAATTGTTTTTAGGAGCAAGGGAAAAGAAGAAAACAGACAGACAGGGCTTGCATGCATATAAGGATAAATAAATAAATAAAATAAAGCAATGATTACTGATTAGAGAGTGAGTAACTGAGATGGGTATCCGAGCCAGGCAGGCAGCCCACCCACGCACTGACCACGACTATACCTTCATCCCACTTCCCCTCTCACTCCCCTTTCGCTTTTAACAACTCTCCATCCTGCACTCATTTTTATTTGAGATTGTGCGATTGTGATTACGATCGTGTTTTATTAAATATAATTAATTATTATAGACTTTAATTATAGTTGAGTGTAATTTTATTGACATCTGAAACTTTTAAATTTTGATGCATCATCATATTTTAGACTCATTTAGAACTTTGGTCCCCACTATCTCACCCACCCACTCAACCCTCTTTCTCTTTTTAACTGCTGTAATCTTTCTTCATATTTTTCTTTCTTGATAGGGGAAAGAGAGATGTGCTAAAAGCATCTCCGATCCAATATTTGGTTTGGTGAATGGGGAACATAATTTTAAGTAATTATTCCTTTAGGGTTGTATATACGGTACGTGATCCATGAGTTGGCTTGTAAAATTCGCGGTTTTAAGTAAGAGAAAATAAGAGTCATTTATAAAGTGGATTTTGCAGGTTAATTCTTCTAAATTGCAAGTTAATAGGTTTGGCTAGTAAGTTGACAAAATGGCTGTGGACCACATCGGTAAAACAAAGAACATAATTGAATTTAAAACTATGTTTTCAATTTTTGTTTTTTTGGCTTAATTATAATTTTGGTTCCTTAATGTTATCAACTATGCGATTCTGATTTCTCAATTTTTAATTGAGCGATTTTAGTCCCTCAACTTTTTTAATTGAGTGATTTTAATTCCTCAACTTTTTCAATTGTGGGATTTTAGTCTCCTAATTTTTAATTATGTGAATTTGGTCCCCTAACTTTGTCTATTATGCGAATTTTGATCTCCTCAACTTCTTCAAATTGTGCGACTTTGCTCGATTAATTCATTTTTCGTTAAGAAGTTAATGGTTAACACAATCAAACCAATAAAATAAAATGGGTAAGATTGTACAATTAAAAAGTTCCAAATCAAAATCGCACAAATGAAAAGTCATTATATGAGTTTGACTGCATTGACTATTATTAATTTCTTAACAAAAGATTGTAAACAGAATCAAAATCACGAAATTGAAAAAGTTTCGAAACCCAAATTGTGCAATTCAAAGTTAGAGGGTCAAAATTGCATAATCTACAAAGTTAAAAGGAGTAAAATCGCACAATTGAAAGTAGATGGACTAAAATCGCACAATTAAGAAAGTTGTGGAACCAAAAATGCAATTAAATCTTATTTTTAAATTTGTGTAATTTTAATTTTACAAAAATAGTACTTTTTAATTAAAAACACACTTTAATTATGATTTGTTTTATCCTCAGAGGGATTTATGTGGGTTGGCTTGTGGACTAACCCGTTTAATCGTGAGTTTGTATAAACCGTTAAAATACTAGATCATTTAAAAAGCGAGCTTCACGAGTCAACCTACTAAACAAACAATTCTAATTGGGCCAAGCTAGCCCGTATACCCACGTCTACTCAAATTAATGTAGGTTATACATTTGACCTATAAAAAATTTCTTCGTATTTTAACTATGAATCTTAATACTCCCTCCGTTCCTTATTATAAGATCCTAAACAAAAAAATCAATGTTCCTTTTTAAAAGATCATGGCCAAAAAAATTAAAAGCATTTGTTATGTTTTTCCAATTTTGCCCTTATTTATTGGTATCAACTCATGTGAGTTCCCATAATTCATTTAATGTATGTGAGGGTAATACTGAAAAATTATTATAATATTTTAAAATTTCAATAGGATTTTTTGGTGTGAGTGCTTTTCTTAATCTATGTGATGTCTTTTTCAGGATCTTATAATAAGAAACAGAGGGAGTATCTATTAGCAAGATTTGGGTGCTTTTGAAAGTACTACTTTATTAAGCATTCTTATCTATTTCACCAAACTAATAATATGATATGAGTGCTTAAATAATAAGAACCAAATTAAAACACTTCCATTAAAAATGGTTTAACGGAAATTCAAATTTAGACTACATGAATATAAAAATAAAAGGCTTTAATTTGTTCAGAGTTAAAATCTATTTATATAATTTTTACGCTTAGAATTAATTATTTATACATTTGATGCACATCTAGGAAAATTCAGGGAAGAGGATTTGTATAATCTCATGTTGCTTTTGTTCAAGTTTGGAGAGAAAGATACAGTAAAATAAAATAATACTGTAATGTTATTGGTTGATATAAGTAACCAATTGCATGCATGTGCACATTCTCCATAGTAGTAAAAGTAGTGTATATTCTAATCTAACCTTAGAATTGCTTTAAGAGGACCATGTTAACTATGTATCTATATATTAGGGTTATTCCCTAAAAAGTGATGCTACTACTAAGCTCTCTGTAGCTATATGGATGCAAAGGCACACACGGAGATGAAACAAGTACCGGACACTGAATTCATGGCTGTGAGATATCTGAACATCTATATCATGAGACACTAGTGAAGAGATAGAAAGAGAAAGAGGGCAATAGTGTAATGTAATGTAATGTGTTCAGAATGTAGCTGCATACATAAATTATTACTACATATAATAAGAGAGACAGAGATATGGCTATGAGTATGGATGGTATTTGCATTTGGAGGGTAATAAAGGTGGAAGGAGGGGACCAAGAAAGAAAACAGAGCACAAAAACAGAGAAAAGAGAGAGAGAGAGAAAGAGAGAGATGATTGCAGTGTGTGCTGCCAAATGAGAGAGTTGAAGGTATAGTGTGTGTGTTGCAGAATGCAGAGCCCCCATAAATATTATCAGTGCTCCTCTTAGCTGGCCGTCCTGCCCTTCCTATGGTTTCATCTTTCGTGGGGTCTCAACACAGGGTAATGTTTATTAATTAATATTCAATATAGTGCCCGACTTTGTCGGATACATGTTTAGTTCTTAACTTTGTAAAATCGATCACAATAGTCCGTGACTTTATAATAAATCAGTCACTTTGATACATAAAATGACCAAATTAAATGACAAATTGTAAAGTCTAGATTTAAAAATGTATTTTGATGAAATCAGGAATCATAAGACCTAGGTCTACAGGGACTAGTTTAGTTAACGAATCATTTGTTAATTAATTATATCGAATTTAACTACTCTAAAGTAAGAATGTGTTTAAAATGTTAAAATAAAGTAAATATGTATTTACTATTAACTTGAATTGTTTCTCATAATTTTGATTTATTTTAAATGAAGGTTGGATGTAGTTTTCTGATTTCTCATTTTATGTGTGATGCATTTAATTAACTAAAAATAAAAATACTTTAATTAAAAATAAGGAATTATTTTATCTATTAAATATGATTCAAGTTTATATTTAAATAAATTATAATTATTTATATATTATTAGAATGCGAGTAATATTTAACTAATTTATATTATTGGAGGAGTTAAATGCTGCTAGTGGGGCTACTAATGAAAAATAGAAAGTTAAGGTTGTGAGAAAAATTACATTTATAAATTTAAAATATGATTACTTGCATTTTTTTTTGTTTTTGGGATATTCAATGTGCCACTGTAGTACCCTACTTCTTTTTTAAAGCAAATTACACATCCCATAATAATTATTTGAAACATGAAAACAAAAAAAAGCAAAAACACTAAAGTTCAAGAGGCACACAAATCTCTTTGATTTCACTAAAATTTTCTTGGATGGATAACCTCTCTAGAGAGATCACCTGATGTCTAGCTAGCAATGTAAATCTCTAAGTGGCATTGAGCTGGCCAATGAGAAGACATGAGTGTGGTGATAAGAAGTGTGGCAGCCTACAAGATTATATTTTAGGTAGATTTCTGAATTGGGCTTTGGCTCCCTTTCTACTAGTTGGGACCAATATCACCTTATTTTGGATATCAGTATTTGGATTTGTGTTTTTTGAAGTGTCATATGTAAATTAAGAGTTGTTTCTTTTATATTTTTATTATTTTACGGACGATAACGTTTGAAAACACACGAATAGTAATTTTATTTTAAACTGAGATGATGTTAATCTGTGCGTTCAAAAGAAAAAATTAACACTAAATTTTCTACCCAAAACAAAAACAAAAACAAGGGATACAATCAGGGACGGATGTACATAGATAGTACTGGGGTAATTGCCCCCACTATATTGTTGACTTTTATTTTATATATATATATATATATAAATGAGTTTATAATTGTGCCCACTACTTTTTTATGACTACAACTTTGCTTTCACTGTTTGAAATTTCTCGATCCGTCACTAGATACAATTAGCTAGGAGAAAACTGTACATGGTTTATCCATTACTGTTTGTAAAAAATTAAAGAAGCAATATCTTCACCTTAAACTGCTGGGCCATGTGTTGTTATTATACATTATATCAGTAATAAAACGACATACATCAACTCAACCTAACAAAGATCATAATAAATGTATGACTATTCACATAAATTAAAGTCACATATACAAAATTGGGATGTTTATGTTTGGAATTGGACCACATGCAAAAAGACACATTAATTTTGCAACAAAATACTAGAAAGCAATATGAATATGTACGTTTTCTGCACTATTACATCCTTTTTAATTTCAATCCATGAAAGATTATATTGCACGCCCAATTCTGCTGCTTAATAGATAACAATACACATGCACATGTACCGTACGGGGTCCCCTGTATAGTTGTAGTCCACTGCCTTATATTTAATGTCCAATTTATAATATGCATGCTTTTAATTGAGTTAGTCAAGCTATGTTATTCTTGAAAAAAAAAAAGGGTGATTTTGAGTATAGTTAAGTATAGAAAACTTTAAAGTGTGTACAAATTATAGCTTAATCAGTAGTTTTGAGTTTAAATTTAGGTATAATTACATTAAATTGTTTCAGTTTTAAATTTTGAGAAAACAAGTAAGTGTTAATTATATTGATTGGACACATTTTTTTTAGATTCATTTTTAAATTATACAATTTTAAATATAAATTTTCTTTAAAAAAAATATTTTTCATATTTTTAATAATTCTTTAATATTTTTAAATTCGATTAAAACTTGGTTTCATGCAAAGATGAGTAGACGATTTTTATTTAAATTAGTGACCGTTAAAACCGATGCTGAATATAACTTTGTATTAAAATGCACATTTTAAAAGTACATGAGCCTAAAACACGCACTTTAAAAGTTTTTGTACTAAACTGCACATAAATCAAATTCTTGGACCAAATTAATAAACAACCCAAGAATTAATGACGGTGTCAAAACCATGGTCAAAAGAAAAGTAACTTTTAATTGTTTTTATTTCTAACCAGATCAATTATGTATCATATAATGTCTAATTTACATTGCAAAAGCAATTTTGATGAAAAATATTCAAACATTACTTTTAAAATTTACTTTTCTCATACTAATTATTCAAGGATACATAACTTAACTCATCAATTTTTCAATGGCACAACTAGGGATTGGAGGGTTAGGCCGAAGTAGGCTTTGTATGGTCAGACTTAGACATGCTTTTGAAATTATTGGTGAGAGGGATTAAGACCACTCAATTTTGGAAGTCCCACCATCTCTTTATATATAAGAATCATAAATCTATATATTAAAAAGGTTGATACCACTCCTAATAAGGATGGTGCTAATCCCTTTCACCTTTGAAATTTGAGGCCTAAGTTTGGCCTGCTATTCGTCATAGCTAGGGATGGCAAAACGGGCCACCCGGTCCATTTAGCCGGCCACGCAATTAGCCTGCCAAAAAATAGGTTAGCCTGGCGGCCCACCATAACTATATGGACTAATTTTTCTAGTCGAGGTCATTTTTATATTGGTCTGGCGGGTTGTGGACTCATCCGTTTAATCCCACAAAAAATAAAACATGTGTTTTTTTTTAATAAAAAGAGAGTTTTCCTTAAAAAAAAGTGTAATATGTTTTCATTTAAAATATGTATTTTCATATAAAAACTATAATTTTTAATTAAATTTATTTTGTTTTGGGGTTTTTAACCTCTCTTCTCTTTGCATAAATAAAAAAAATTATAAGAAAAAAAAAAAAACGGGTCGGCGAGTTAGACTGCACCGGCTCGCCGTTGGCCTGTAGGGGTTAGTGGGCTAAGTGTGGTGGCAGATTCTAATTTGCAACCCGCTCTGTCAATTTAAGGCGGGCTGACGGGCTAAGCCCATTTTGCCAACCTTAGTCATAGTCTTTTTCAAGGTCTAAAAAGCCTATTTTATAATAAAGCCGTTAATTATTCAAAAAAATCTACTTTTAAATAAGTTAAGGACTTAATGTTATCCACAACTTTGTGAAAAAGCTTTTAACACAATTAATGTTCACACCCAATAGGTTAGTTCAATAACTAAGGAACTGGGAGTGAACTTTTAAGTGACAGCTTTCTAAATTAAATTTATGTAAACTACTAATATTATTATTATTTAAATAGACAGCTTATTAGACTTAAAAAGTTTTTCAAAGAATCCAAGGTCTAGCATGTTTAATTAATTAAACTTTTAAAATAGCCATAAACTTGACACAGACTAGACTTGAGCATACAGTTAGCTTGTATGTGGGGCATGTGTTTTGTTTGTTTGTCTACTTTTAGGAAAATGGTAGTGTTTAGCAGAGGAAGTTGATCTTGAGAAACAGGGCAGACCTACTTAGAAAAGAGTCACCGAAGCGCCGCCGACTAGAGTTCTGTTGTACTTACTGATCAGCGGAAAAATAAATACTTACATTACCTCTTTCTATACGCATTCTTCTGCGGCGCTACCTTCTTAATTCATTAACCTCACAATAATTTCACCATTTCTCAGTGATGACACAGTACGGAATATATATATATCTATGCAACTTAATGAACTCCATTTCATTCATAGATGTTATTATTAGCTTACAGACAAATGTAGAACAATAGAAATTAGAAAGTTTGTAGGCTACACACCCTATTTCTGTATAATCTGTAACAGAAAAATATCTTATATAGGTGAGTAGGTGTGGATGCAAATCTGTAGATTAGTGCTATTTTTAACCGCAGTTTAATCAGTTACGCAACAGTTATGATTTTGATATTTCTCACATGTTGTCTCTGTATGCAGAACACACAAACCTCTACTTTTGTAGGGTCTTCACCCACCATGCTCACCTTTCAAGTTTGATCACATATTTATATCTTCCTTCAAATTTTTAACAGTTTGAATTCCCTTTCATTTTCATTTAGGAATAGATAAAATCTTGGTCACATTTTTCTTTCTATTTAAAATTTTAAAATAAAAAATTCAAACATCAAACATGGACCATAAGATGAGGAAATGGAATTCTCTATAATTTCATTTTCTTTGAAAAATGGAGGAAATCCAAACCCAATTTTTAACAGCATAATTTTCCTTATTCTGAACTTTGTTTTTTATCGGCCAAACACGCACACCACACACTATATTATTCCTAATTCTATCCACTAAGATCGAACCCCTCTCCTTTAGCTCAAAAAGCTCCTCCTTATGCCACTTGAGCTACAAGCTCTTGGTGGTAATATTGAACTTATATATCATTACTCATTGTTGTGGACCGAGATTACAACCCGTAATAGGTTTAGTGTCCTTCATGGTGACGACATATAACCCTACCGGTATAAGATATAAGCGGCATGCAATAATACTGCGGTACTAATTCAGGAGACACCAATTAGACAACGGGATCACCTCTGACAGAAATTGGGTACCTTGGAATTTAGGCTATGGATCCAAATCCAATAAAGTACACGCCATGAACTTAATTAAAGGCTCAACTATAAATAGAATAATGAAAGGCCGAATAAACTAAGTACTTATTCATAGCTGCATTTACTACTAGTACACAATGCTGACTTGAGTGTCTTGAGTCCCTTTGCAGGTACCACCCCATGCGATTTTGACCACCCTGTCTGAAGGCTAGCAACTCGAGAGAAGACTAGAGTTGGAGCCGGAACTGATCGTAACCCTCTATGTTGTAAGTCTTTCATACAACACTTATTTTTAGAGAGTTTTTTTTTTTTCTTGAAAAATTCAATGGGTTGAATAAAACATCAATTTAATCCTTAAAACTATCGTTATTAGTTAGTTTAGTCCCTACATTAATTTAGTCTTTTAATCATTAAAAATGTAGGTCAATTTAGTCCTCAAATTCAAGAGAAAATTTTATTTATTTTTAATACTTTAAAGACTAAATTGATTCACAAGTTTAATTTTAGGGATTAAATTCTTTTAATCATAATTTCAGAAATTAAATTGACTCACTGATATTAATGATGTTAATTTGATGAATTATAAAATTTATTTTCATAGTTTTATTTGGAAAACCAATGAAAAAAAATTAAGGGATACTGTTGTTTAAATATTCTTCGTTAAAATTACTTTTGAAATGTATAATTATAAAAAATTAGGCTACATATCTTGTCAATAACATATGGAGTGCAAATATCGTAATGATAAACCAATAAAGCTCAATGCAGTTGCTATATATATTGGGTCTTTTAAACATTTGATAAGAATTTAAATTCTAATAATATGTATGAAAAATGCTTTGTTAGTGGAAACAATGACAGAGCTTCTTGATGACTAAGGGGGCCAAACTTTTTTGAAAAAACAAATTCATATACATATGTATATGTATATAATATTAATATGTTGTATTTTCAATTTTTCCTAATTAAAATTTTAGAAAACAACAAATAAAAAATTTAAATAGAAAATTAAAATATAAAGCAAACAGGCCCTTAGTGTTTACCTAGAAAACAATAATGAAGAAAAAATTATGAGATATTTTGTATAATTAATTATGTTAGAAGTGAAAATAACTTGAAGTTACTTTTAATTCTCCTTTAACCATTATGTTGATATAATAATTTATTATCCAAAATTTACCAAGCATTGTAAAATCTGTTTAATGTACACCAAACCATGGTTTAGCTACTAACAAGTGTCTATTTGGTCAAGATTGCCTACTTATTAAAATCAATTTCACTCACAATAATTTTGAATTTTAATATAATTATGATAAAAGTAAAAAATAAATGTTACTTCATTCAATATCAATTTTATTTTATAGTAAAAACTAAAACAAATGGGCCCTAAATGGTTCCAAGCATCACACACTACTTACATTCAAATTTAATTTGAAAAACTTGATTATACCCTATCGTGAGATGTCCTAAAACCTTAAAC
Organism: Cyamopsis tetragonoloba; assembly: GCA_037177725.1. Classification (NCBI taxonomy): domain Eukaryota; kingdom Viridiplantae; phylum Streptophyta; class Magnoliopsida; order Fabales; family Fabaceae; genus Cyamopsis; species Cyamopsis tetragonoloba. Next base: position 37,476,167 of record CM074120.1, on the reverse strand, counting down.
TAAAATACAAAAAGAATTGAAAATAACATACATATGATTGACTACTTCATTAATGTTGTATTGTAGATGATGTTTTGTTTTCTACGACCTATTTGTCAAATTTACCAAAAACAAAATGCAATTTTTAAAAATATTTATCAAATTGGGTCTTAAAAAAATAATTATCAAATCGAGACTTTTCACAATCCATTTTTTTAAAGGGATGGGGCGTCGTGTGGCAACACCACATTGTGTTTGTCTCCCAGCAGGCGTTAACCCATAGGAAGATGCATATGGCAATTTGTTTTAAATAAACGACAAAAACTGAACAACGCCACATGGCAGGCGCTAGTTGTTTGCGCTTGACATGTGGACGTGGAGCAAAACAAAAAAAAAAACATTTGGTAATGAGGAGGCAACACGTGCCAGGCACTGAGGCGCTGGTGACTTGCACTTACCAGTATGCGCCAAAGGAAAAGAAGGGGAGCTAGTGGAATTGTGCCATGTGGCGCACCCTCGGTATTTCTGCCTGGGATAGGGTGCCAAACAAAAAAAATTTAAATTGCTAAGTTAGGAGGGAACAATACCCCTCGCCTCAATAGCACAAGGGGGGTGGGAGGACCAATGTTGTGTGTCCCTTCTCCATTCTCTTTGGGTTCGTTTGATTTGCTAAATTTCATGGTACAACACAAATTTATTAGTTCAATGTTTGATTCAAAAAATGATCAAGAGACAGCACAAAAATAGAGTTACTAGACAACACAAAACCAAAATTTTGTATCACACTAAACCATGAGACAACTTTTTGTCCCATAGCACAACTATCTAAAAGTCATAAATATCCTTATTCTTTGTCACTATTGAGTAACCACCTTACACCACTTTCTCTCTCAACTTACCATCTATAAATACCATGCCATATATATATTTAGTGGAAAATAATGATAATTTTTTTAAAAAATAATTAAGAAAATCATATTTTTTATGCAAAATAATAATATATAATATAAAGGGTATTATTGTAAAATTTGCATTGTATTTTTTGTTCCGTGCATTAATTATCAAACACTAAACAATATAATAAGTTGTGTTGTGCTTTGTTCATTTGTTCCTTGCATCAAACGCACCCTTTCTCTCATTCTTTCTGGCTTATAATTCAGTTTCTGTTATTAATTTTTTCTGATAATTTTATTTTTTTAATTTCATAGGTAATTTTTATTTTTATTTTTTCTTACTATCATAGCATAGTTTGTTTATTTATTTTAATTTTCATTCTCCCATTATCTATAATATTTATTATTGTTATGCTCGTTTAAAGTTAGATAAAAAATTTGTTAAGGATATGTTTGCTTACTTCTAAAGACACAAGTGTTAATGATCGTAATTGGTTAGCCTTCATTTAGAATTGACGTCTTTAGCCATCGTAAGCACAAGTAGCATTCCTGCTCACTAGTCCTTTTTCAGTTTTCACTCCTTCATTTTATTTCCACAGGTTCTTTTCCAGCTTTAAATTTACGTATTGATTCTTTTCCACTTTTAAATTTACGTCTCTGGTCCTCTTCCAATTTTAATTCCTGCCGTTTAATTTCCACTGGTCCTCCTATTTTAATTCTTGCAATTATAATTTCATAGTTTATAAGGATCTATAAACTATTTTCATAATTAAGTTGTGCATAAATTCTTCCAAACACACCTTAAATCTCACGACTGATCACCTCGGCTTACTTATTTTTACAATAGCTGTCATTACATAATTTCATAGTTGATTGACTAATACTCTAATAGTATGATTTATATATATGTTTTTCAACTTTTAATTTACATACTAGTTGCCATATGAGAAGCAAGGTTGGTAATAAACTCCATATTACTTCTTCAAGGATTTATAATTCAATGAAACACACAACACGACAATTGGTGCAATTATTCCACAACAAGAGGATCAGATGAACTTTCAAAACACTACAAAAAAATTCTATTTAGCAAGCAACAAATTTGGTTGTTTAACTTGCTTATTCAATCGATAAATATATTAAAAACAAAATTAGTGATTGAAATGACTAGCAACTTTATGTTTAGCAACATCCATCTTGCTTATTCGGTTGATAAACCAATGTTTTATTATAGAAACATTGTAATTATATTTAGAGAAATTATAAGGGTTTATCCAATTTTGAGTGTAGGAGTGTATAAGTATAGGCAGAGAGATATTAAAGGTGATGTCACTACAAGAATTTCTTGAAATAGCAAGGGAAAATCACTCGCAATTCCCTCACTAAATGCATTTGCAAGGGAATGATGAGGGATTCGCAAGGAAGTTATCCCTTGCTGCGCAAGAGTAGCTAATTAACGACAGTAGCTATCCCTCGCTAACTTTCGTTGCCATTTCGTTGCAATTTCCTCACGAACGGTTGACACATCTTCATTCTCACCACATCCCTTGCAAACAAGTGACGAACACGATTGTCGATATTTCATCGCTATTCTCCTCGTTAACTCCTCTTTGCAATTCTGGCAGCGGTAGCGTGGTGGAGGTGAGAACAAAGTCAAGGCCACAACTTATCTCCTTCCTAGTTTCTAATTTTGTCATGAGAATATGGATGGAAACTCTAGGGATTTCAACATTCAGATTAAGGATTTTGGACTTTCATTTTCAGTTTATTTATCATAACTGTTAAACCACATATTTTTGCACTTTTTTCCATTAAAAAAGGGTTATTTTGAAATGTACCTTTAGTGTATTATAGTTTTATTAATAATTGAAATTTATAAAATTCTAGAGTGTTATAACTTTACTTTAGCTAGGGAATTACGAAGGACCATTTTCCTCACAAAATAATTAGATTGTTTTGCGACAAAGTTGCAAGGGACAAATCCTTAGTGAATTGAGCATGAAATTATTTGTGATGAGAAATAAGCAGAGATGAGTCATGGTGATTGGTACCGCTCTGATACCATGTTGAATTTATAAGGTATTAGGAGAGGGAGAGAGACAATAAATAATAAAAGAGAATAAAACTTTGTATTGATACTAAGAAAATAGGTTACACTATTGTATCTTATAATCAAAGAGTACTACCGTCTATTTATAGAGATAATTCTAGACAAAATAAAGTAATAAATCAAATATGATAAATATTTAGGGAAATAGGAAAACTAATTCTAAAATATTCTAAGAGATATTAATATAATAAGAAAGCCAATCCTAGAAGATTATAACAACATAATAAGATACTTTAATATCTTTATATATTCTTAAATAAAGCAGGAAAAGTATATGGGCTCAAATAGCACTTATAGAGATACTTACATTTACCTCACACAAATGAGACAAGTAGGACCTCGAACATGCAACCTTCCACATGCGAGATCTTGTCTTCCACTTGACTAACCCCTTTGGGTTTAACGAATGCCTTATTGAAAGGATTAGGAAGATATTTCTTTTAATTTTAATTATTGGTTGACTTTAGTCAACTTAAAAAAAGAAAGTCTATCTATTCGAATGTCACATCTTATATCTTGTATGATTTTATCGGATATTCTTGTGATATTTTTAGTATTAATTTTCTCATATTGACATCGTATTATATTATATAATATTAAATGTCATTTTACAATATATAAGAATAGATGTCAATTTGTAACTCTAATGTGCAAAAATCCATTCTACAAAGTTCTTTTTTTACACAATTTTGTATTTTGCACCTTTTGTCCTTTTCTTCTCTATATTGGGAGGAGGCCATTAGTAGGATGGAGGAGTTGGAAGAGATTTGGGTTTGTTTAGTTGAAAAATATGGGTTCTTGAAAAGGCAAAGAATTTTGTAGCTAACTTTTCTATTTTCCTGGGTCAAAATGATTCTTGGACTCGCTTTGGTCAAAATCCTTGGGTAATGGTTGTGATTCTCTCTTTCAATATTATCTATAGCTAAGGGGTCACTCCTTATACTCTATTTACCCACATTTGTTTCAAAAATCCTTAGGTAATGGTCATGATTCTACTCCGATGAAGACATGGTTTCTGTTAAAGACCGTGGGAAGTGGACTCACAAGAAGGACTCTGTGTTTTAGATGTGTGACACAGGCTTATAAATGGGGACTTAATCTTCCTCCTCCTTCTTTATTGCCCAATTAGGCTTTAGTTTTCAAGCCTCTATGGCAAGACAAAAGTCCCTCAAAGGTTCTTTCGTTTGATTGACTTTTGTTTCTAGACTGGATTCCTTCTAAAGCTAATTTGCTATAAAGGTCATCCCTCCCTATCTCAACTTCTCATAGATGTTCTTTCTGTTTTCATCATTTGGAAGACACGGTACATTTATTTTTGGGTTGTACTTTTTCATCCATTCTATGGAGGAAAGTCATAGGCCGATTGGTTTTTAGTTTTGTCATCCATTCTCTTCCTCTGGATTGATATTTGGCATTTCGGGGATTTTTTACGGGGAAAAAGGTTAAACAGTGTGGGACATGTATCTAGTCTTTTGAAGTCTTAGTAAATGCAAAGCAGAGAAAACTTCAGAGAAGAAATTGTCATTCTTATATTATGATCAACACACATTACAATGGAGAAAGAGCAACTATATATACAAGAGGATGAGGATACGCTATGTAGCGAATGGAGCAGGGAAACAGTTAGGAATATAAGTAACTTACAACTCAGTAAACTAACTTATGCTAACAGAATAACTAACTCTTAGAAGAATGAAAATTCATAGGAACTATATGCTAAATGAAATTCTAATGAAACTCAGCAACGAAATAGTGAGACATTAGTGACAAAATTTAGCGAGAGAAAAATTGCCCTTGTAAAACCCTCGCAGAGTTGACAAAAAAAATTGGTACTTGTTTGGCGAGGTATTGATCTCTCACCAATGCGTTGTACACCACATATCAACAATTTAATTATTTTGGCGAGGGAATTTCCCTCGCAATCCCCTCGCTAATATTAAATTATAATTTAATTATTATAAAATCTATACATAATTATATACTATAATTAAATACTTAATTATTAAGAAATCAAAATAATTTTATGTGTTTTGAAAATATTTTAATTTTTACAATTTATATATTTCTTAAAGATAGACAAATAAAATAGCATTAAAAATTTCCTTTAAACTTGTGTGAAAAATAGAAAACCGTACCCTTTCTCATGAAATGCTACTTTCTTTCTTGAAAGATTCTCTCTTTCACTAAGCGTCCCTCTCCCTGAAAATAAAACCCTAAACACTCCGATCCATTCCTTACCGTGTGTTTAACCTTTGTGCATTTCTCCGAGCCCCTCTACATTCTATGACTTCTAGTTGCCATGTTTTTTTTTATTGTGAGGGATTTGCGACAAAATAGTGACAATTTTTGTTTTAGATTGTGATGGAATTGCGACAAAATAGCGATGGGATTTGCAACAAAACAGTGACAGATTTAGAATTTTAGGTAGCAAGGCAATTGCAACAAAACAAGGACGAATAAAAGGGCATCCATTTTACAATCATAGCGATATTTTAGCGATAGATTGGTGAGGGAGATCTGGGACGAATTTGCGAGGGATACGAGATAAAAAAAAAATCAAGGCAAATATGCAATAGAAGTTTAAAACATTTGTTTCTTATTTTCGAAATGAAGTTACAGCGTATTAGCGATGGAATATTCCCTTGCTAATTTGTCACAAAGCCCTAAATTAGCGACGATTTTGCACGGGATCTTTTTGTCGCTAATCCATAATTTTATTCTACTGCTCCTTTAACTTTCCTTGTATATTCTCGGTACTTCTGATACGTTTTTGTTTAATAAATTTTTTTTATTGTTGGTGATAAAAAAAGAAACTGACATATCGACTCTCCTTCATCTCACTATTAATTTGAAACCTTAAAATCCTATTTCACATAATTCTTTCTCGTCCAATTTATATTTTGTACATTTTTTTTCTCATCTTCACTATTACTGATTCATCATCCATATATATATATCAATTTTTATACCAACTAATAATGATTTGTCAAAGTTATTTTTTCACGAAATATTTCGTTAGATTGAAACTACTTATTCTATAGATTATGTTTACAAAATTTCAAATAAATCCGAGATCATTTAGTACTCTATCAATATACTAAAAAATTAACGTAAAATATAGTTTTAAAATAATGAAAATAACAAGTGTGTTGATGGAGGATTAAATAATTACAAATTAATGTGAAATTTTGTAGATATGATCTATATGATAGTTAGTTTCAATCTAACGGTGGATTTTGTAAAAAAAATACTTTGGTGAAACATTATTAATCGGTGTAAGAATTAGTGTAAATATAGTGATGTCAATGGATCCTAACTCTCTCTATATATATATGATCCCTTAATTTTTTTCTTATAAATATGCTTTTCCATGCATTACACAAAATATATATTACTAATAACAAGTGTATTCAATAATTCATTTGGTTCAAATATATAATCTGTTGAATTTGCATCTAACATATTGGTTTAGTAGTTGAAAAGTGAAGCTTTGAGAAATAATTTCCTAATTCGAACCTTTATAAATGCACTTTAACCTATAATAAAAAATATAATTTATTGAATTCACTTATCAAAATTGTTTATTGGACTGACCTATTAAAGCTAACTCAATAAGGGGCAATTGACTATCTTTATTTCATCTCTCAGTGAATGTAAAACTTTAATACCATGAAAAGAGACCTTCATAGCCTTATCTATATACCTTCACTCTATCTGTATTAATCAATGTATAACCTTAACACATCTCTCACACTCAAGACTTTATTACTATATTATAAATGAAATGTGAAACTCTTATATACTTTGACTCTATATATTTCTAACTAATGTGAAACTCTAACATTCTTAATTTAATTACATCAAATAATCCCAACTGTCCATTCTTAAGTTAGCATGGTGAAAATTTTCTTGACAACCATGAAAGGGAGTTAGAAATTAAATTTACAGAAAATAAAAACAAATAGGCACAATAATATAATATTGATATTAATTTATGATAATGTAATTATATGGAAAATTGAACTAGGAGACAAAATAATTTAAGCTGTATATGAAGATACTCGCAAAATACACAACTAGCTAGCCACGTACGTACAAACAAATACACCATTATTATTCTTCAATAAACCAAAGAAATACAAAACTAATAATAAAAAAAAGAAAGAAATAAAAAAAAACTAAATTAATTATTAATTAATTAATTAATGGGAATGGCATAGTTGTAGTTTTGTGTAAAGAAAAGGAGTGAACAGTGAATATAATATTAAGGGCGATGGAAAGAAAATAATCCCCACGGAAATGTATGCCCAGACAGACATGTTATGTACTTAATTAGACAACTCTAAAATCAGAAAATGACACTTCACTGCTACCTTTTTCAGTCTCTTACCACTCAAAACCCTAATCTCCTTCAATTCCATTATTATTTCCTGCCAATTATTTTTTTCAAAAAATAAAAAAAAAATACCAACTTTTATTTTTATTTTTTTTCTCTGAAAATTTACAAGTGGTGGTACCTCTCCTTTCTTCTCCATTCCCCCTTTCCTATCCCCTCCTCCATGTGCACCTTCACTCACAAAAATAATCACACTCATACTCATCATGTACTGCTCATAAAATCAAAATCAACCAAAAAAAAATAAAAATCAAAATACCATAACTCCCAAAAAAAAAAAGAGCCTATATCCATATTAAGATAGATAGAAGAAGCTTGCCTATATATATATATATATATAAAACCAAAGGTAGAAATTAAAGGGTGGTGTCTTTAAACATCAACAAATTACAGTACTTCCTATCTCCTCCACTTTCCACAAAGAGCTAATTAAGAACAGTACTAGTTAGACTATATATGGTTCTTTCACTTATATGTATATCTTCAGACAATTTTTTTCTCAAGGTTTCAAATTACAGTTGCAGTTGTATATGCAGCCAAATTAATTTAGTAAGAAGTTATCATTGTGGACCACAATCATTTTCTGAGTGACTGTCTGAATCAAGACAGTGAAGAGTGAAGCTAGGTGGACCGCAATTTGAAACCATGGCTTTGTCAGGTTGGTGTTGGCCTGTGGCCGAGCCGGAGCTCTAGATCAAGCTCTTCGTGGCGGCTAGTATCCACGGCGGAGGTAGCTGCCCGATGTTGTTGTACTTCGACTTTGCTAGAGTTACAAATATAAGAAGAAAGAGTAGTAGTACCATTGATTATTCCACTTGAGGCTACACCAAAGGATGGTGTAGGTGTTGTTGGTGTTGGTGTGCAACTTTGCATCATAAAGTTGTTGGGTGAAAAACTTGAGATGGAGAGAAGAGTGGAAGGAGAAGAATGAGATGAATCTCCATTTGCATTTGCATTTGCATTTACATTTACATTTGCATTTGGAGAGGGAAGAGAGAAGGGAACATTATTAGGGCTAGGGAAATGGTAAAGAAGACACAATCCAGCATTTGCAACAAGCTCTTGAGTTGGGATGTTAATAAAAGGAGAAGAAGTTGGGTGGTGGGTTTGGTGGAGGCGAGCCCGGTCACGGCGGTGGACGTTCATGTGGCCGCCGAGAGCCTGGGCGGAGCGAAACTCCCGGCGACAAAAGGTGCAGGTGTAGGACCTCGGTGGCCAAGTGGTGCCCATAACATTCCTAGTGTCTTCCGCAAAAGCTCTTACCTCCCATGAATCATCATCTTCTTCTTCAGAGTGTTTGTTAGAGTCCCACGTCGACTGGTTTTCGCTCCTAGGGTTCCACATCTAGGAGGAGGAGGAGGAGTAAGTTAGGGTTTGTTTATTTGGGGTTGATTTTTGAGGTTTTGGGATTGAGATGATTTTTTTGGATCTGGGTGATGGACACAAGGCCAATCTCTCTGCCCATGGTACTAGTGTCGCTGACATTTAAGATAGATAGGTGGTGATGGGGATGAATTTGAAGATAAAAAAAATAATAAAAAAATAATAAATTTTTTTTTTACAAAATTGGTGAAATAAGGGATGTAATTAAGGAATGGGGTCAAGACAAATTGAAGCTTTAAAACATCAAATCGAATGTATCACCAATATTTGAAGTAAGCAGTTGGACCATAGTGAGATTGACCATCATAGTAATAAATTAAATAATATTATGGGACACACCACTCACTGCTTTGCTTTACCTCGTTTACTATGGACAATTTCATCCCTTTGGCTTCTACGCCGTTGAAAATATCTCAGGCAATAACACCATTTTTTTAAAATATTTAATTAACATGTGAAAACGGATATTAATTTACTCATCCAAGAAATTAAATTAATTAATCAGAATCCAAATAAATCAGATATATTAGTATGTTTTAATCATCTTACAGTCTGATGTAAAGAGAAATTCTCTTTGTATTTAGTAGCCTACTTTAATTTTATAGATTGTTTTAGTTTTATTTGTCTATGAAGAAAAAGGACAGTGCCGTGAGAAAAAAGACACTCTAATGTAAAAGAATTCTGTTATAAAGAAAACAAAATTGAAAATATTATAAATACGGTTTGTTTAACCTGTGTAACATTGTACAGGTTAAGCATCTCAAAGTAGAAGTTTTTCATAGAAACAAATAAAAAATAATTGAGTTTTGTATTTAACATACATTTATTACTTATATTTTTTTTTTCTATTTTGAGGTTGTGTAATAATTGCACAGGTTAGAAAAACTCTTATAAATAAGGGTTGCTTTGCTAACGTATACTTACTTTTTAATTTTTCATATGTTAATTAGTTATAATTTGAATTTTTAAATTACACCTGCAAGGTATAACTTACTAATGTACTCTTTTTATAAAATAAGTGGGTGTATTTTAGCAAATCTCTATAGGATTTACTAATGTACACTAATTTATTTTATGGAAAGAGTAAGCTAGCAAATTATAGATTTTTTTAAAATACAATAAAGAGTATAATTATTTTTATATATCTTTAATTGGTGCATATATATCATTATTCTATAGTTTAGTTCACAAAAGTATCACTTTATGACAATTTTTTGTTGAAATTTTTAAATTTGAATTGTGAAACTAAGAGAATATGTTAATTCAATTTAGTAGTTTAGTTATATCATTCTTCAAGTAGCATCTTATTGGCTAACTGTTTTACAAAATTTAATATTAGCTATAAAATATAGCTACCGATTTTTATTCATAGCTACAGATTAACTACTAAAAAAAATTTCGTAGTTAATACTAATTAGCTACCAAATTAGCTTCTAATTAGCTACGAAATATAGCTACCAAAAAATATCATAGTTAACTTGTATCTAAATAGCTACTAAATAAAATTTCCTAGCTAATTTTCTTGGTCACTAATTAGCTACTAAATTAGCTACTAAATTAGCTACTAATTAGCTACAAATTAGCTACTAAATTAGCTACTAATTAGCTACCAAATATAGCTAAGGATTAACTACTAATTAGCTACTAATTAGATATGAAGTCCATAATGAATCAAAGTCCCACATTGGATAGTTAGAAGCAAGTTAGATAGTTTATAAATGGATGGACTCATATACGTATTGTCTTAAGGAATTGGGTTGTATTAAGATATTGGTTGTATTGTGATGTCCTACACTTGTGGTAATTAGCTACAAATAGTCAAAATTTTCCTCTACAAATTAGCGACTTAATATTAGCTCTCAAAAATTCGATAGCTAATATGTAGCTATTCTATTTTTACTACCAAATTATTATAAATTAGCTACAAATTTTTGCATAACTAATATGAAAAATTCTTGTAGCGGTTACAAAAGCTATTTTAAGTTGAAGTTAATAATAAGAGCTTCTGAAATAAAGTTGAATTTTTTTACTATATATTTTTTGCCTTTTTGTTGTTCATTTTCAGTTTTTTTCTTTATTATATAAGAAAATATATAGAGGAGCTCCAAAAACAAAATTGATTGTGATCAGATAATTTGTTTTGAATAACTTTAAAAATAAACTGAAAATCATACAGTTCTAAAATTTTGATCTGTTCCAATAATCAGCAACTAGAAAACATTAATTTCCAATAAATTAAAATTTGACATAGGGTAAAAATGCTTGTGGGCTGGGTTAGGACGAATTACTCTCGTCCCTCATCGGTTCTAAACTTATAAAATTAGGTTAATTATTATTTAGGCTCGAGTTCAATATATTATATTATAGACTAGAAAAAACTCAGAGATATACAATTCTTCTTATTGTTAAGATTGGGTTGGAGAGGATGAGGTCGAGTTGGACCATACTTATGTTTAAACATACTATAAGAGAATATAACTCAATATTCTTGATCTAATAAAAAAGATCATGATAAATATAATTTTATAGAATTCATCAATGTTTAGTATACTAGAAAATAAATCATTAAAAAAATATTTGAGAAAAATGTGTAATGTAAACATAGAAAATAATAAAATTAAATATAGAGTAAAAATAAAGAATAGACTATGTAAAATAGTATAGAATTAGGTTAGATAGTAACTCTAAGATGAACATGAATCTAACCCTGACACAAGCAACTAGGTTACAAATGAAACTCAAATATAATCCTAAAGTGTAAAATAGATAGCATTAACAAATCCATCTCGAATAGCTTGGACCAACTTGGATTGAAGGACATGATGAATCTTGAACACCCCTACATATGGGCCTCTTAGGTATTACGACCAAAACTCTGATTTTACTGTTGATAGACGTGTTTATAACCAAACTAACTCATTTTAAATTGCGAAAACTGGTCCATAAAAAACTAAAACCAAAAAGTCCAAAAATTGAGTAAACCGAAAAACTGCTTGTTTTTATTGGTTTGGTTTTGGATTTCGGTTTCTTCCATATAAGAAACTATTCAACCCAAACCAAACCATAAGACGTACTAATATATGTTTTTAATTTGATGAATTTCCTATATCATTTATGTTTAATTTAATTTTTTCTATTCTATCTCCACTTATTTCACTATTTTTAACTAATTATTTATTTCTCACATAAATTATTTGTATTATTTTAAAGTGTATTTTATAATTTTTTATGGGTCATATTAATATTAGTGAACTTTATTGTCGTGGTTCAAATTTTCTTCAAAACTTAAGTGGTGTTTATTCAAAACTATGTACTATTTAATTTGTAGAATAAAAAATATATAAAAAGTAACTAATGCTTTAATAAAAATATATTTAAATTGAAAATTTAGAATACAATTCTTTTAATAGTATTTTTTGGTTTTTATAATAGGTATTCTTTTCACTTAATAAAGTGAAAATTAAATAACCGATCCAATTTAAACTGAAAAAAAATTAGTTTGGATTTTGTTTGGAAATAAAATCAAATAGTTAATAAATTTATAAAATCGAATCGATCAAATTTAATGATTTTTTTTTTTTATAACCAACACAATCCATACCATGAATACTCCTAACTGCTAACATTATTTCTTTGTATAAAGAAAACTTTGTTTTTGGATTTTAGAGTTAAAAGAATTATATCTCGGGGTTATTTTTTACTTTTTATTTATGTATTTATTTATTTATTTTTGAGTTTGAACATGCTTCTCCTTTTGAAATATAGTGTGCTTTGAACACGTAAACGGATCCCGTTGGTAACAACATTTAAAAAGTTGAGAAGTATCTTATAGACTTAGGATACGTTTGATGCATGAACAGGACAGTATAAGTAGTAGAGCACTGTATAAGTTTTATGAGGCACATCACAACTTTTTATGTTGTGTATCGTTTGATACTCAATGCACATAACAAAAAGCACAACATAAATTTTACAATAATATCCTTCATGTTATATTATTAATTTTTCTTAAATTTTTCTAAGAAAATAATATTTTAAGATTTTATAATTATTTTATTATTTATTATAAAATTAAAATTTTATAATTTAATAAATTACTACATAATATGTTTTATGTAATATAATAATTATATTATATATAAAAGAAATTATTATTAAAAAATATTTTTAACTCTTTATTTTTTAATATTTATATTTACCGTTAAAATTTATTTTATTATTAATACGTTATTTTAATTATATATATATATATAAATGACAAAAAATTGACGTAAATATTGATTTAAAAAAAAATACAACATAAATTACCTCATAAGTGGAGAAAATGGGAAAGGTAGTTACAGTACGGAATAAAAATACAAGGTTAATTATGTCTTTTCTTAACTTGTGCATGGAAAAGAAAGTTGTCCCTTGATTTAGTGAGGTACAAAAAATTGCCATTTTGTACTGTCCTGTGACTTAAATTTTGTGCTGGATAGCTTTTTGAATCAAACACAGAACAAAAAGTCTTGTCCTGTGCTGTATCTTAGAAATTAGCAAATCAAATGAACCCTTATAGATGGTGAGGTACTTTTAAGTTAATAGAATTGATTTTAAATATGAAAGAGGCCGACATAATAATTTTATAAATTTAATTTATTAAATGAGATTTATAAAAATTATTATGTTTTTTTTTTAATACTTGACATTAAGTAGAGCTCGTTATAGATGAAGAATAGAAATCTTCTACTCATATACTACCATTTTTCTTTTTTTCGTTCCGTCTTAATTTCTGATTGAATAATTATTACTAGTACGTATAGCTTTTTTCTTTACTGTAATAATTGAATAATTACAGTACTTAAGAGACAAAATTGTAAATTTATAATACTAATATTTTAAAAGTAAGGAATTTTGAATTTTTTTTACTCAGTAGTTAATTGAGATTTATTTGAGAGACAGAAAAAGGAGACAACAAAAAGAAGACACAGCAGATTTGAATAGTAGGGAAGGCTAGCTAGCTAGCTAGCTAACTCTATAATTCTCTTTTCTGTAATTTTCTTCTTGTCATTTGTCAATACGCAATACCCCCTTCCCCTTGTGCAGAAAAAAAAAAGTTTCTTTTTTTATTTTTATTTTATTTTTATTGCATTTAATTATTATATAACTCAAAAAAGTAGTAGTACTGTAGTACTACTAGTGGTATTAATTAAAATAGGACCACGTCCCTATTGGTCACTTTCAACTCATCTCACTTTAATGCACAAATAGAAAAATTAATGAATGAAGAAAGTAAACATTATTATTATTAGGTTTTCTTAACAACATGATAAAAAATTGAAAGTAAAAAGAATGATAGTAGTAGATGTATGTTCAAATATAAGTCAATTAATTTTTGTCTTTCCTCGTAAAAAATTTTTCTTTTGAGATGTTTAACATATTGCACAGGTTAAAAAACTTTCTTATTATTATTAAGTTTTTTTAACCTGTATAATTTTTAACCTATATAATATTTCAAGGTTAAAAAACCATAAATAAAAAGAAATTATTATAAACAACAAAAATTTAATGTAATTGTGTTTGATATGTATTTAGTATTGTGTTTTTTTTTACTTAAGATTTCTTAACATGTGTAATATTGTTAAACCATAATTGAAAAACAATTACAATATTAATAATATGTCAAACATAATTTAATTAAATTTTTATATTTTTTGATAAAATGTTTTTATTTTTAATTTTTTAACTTATGTAATATTAAACAACTTAAAAAAATCATTATTATTATTATTATTTTCTGGAATTGAAGACATAGCTTTCTTCGCCTACGAACAAACCAAGAAATTAAAGACGCGTCTTACGTTTTCCTATCATTGTTTGTTTCGTCCCACTAGTTCATGCCACCAAGTGCTTAGACATGCATGCAATTACCTCTTAATTATAGTTAATTAAGATTATATATGTGCTGTCATTAACAATTTAATAATAGGTGTGATGTGTTGGTAGCTCATTTCATCCTTTAGTTATATGTGTATGGGTTTTATTCTGTGTTGGTGAGAATAAAACGATATTTTATGATTACCCTACAACTATTTCATGCAAGCTCAATCAACTTTGAGAAAGAAATTGATCTCGACTTTCAACGGTAAGATACCTAAGAAGAAAAAGTTCATATTATGCAACTTCTCCATCTCATGTACTTTTTTGAACATAGAGTTTAATAAATAAAAAACTGTCACTTATTTAGAAGCACACTTTAAAATTAAACTTTTGATAATAAATTGTACACATGAAGTAAAATTGGCAAATATTATTTAGGACATTTTTTAAGAAATTAAATGTGATAAAAAGTGACTAAGGACATTAGTCCAAATGGTCATATATTAAGTCTTTAAGACTTTTGAGGGGTGGAAGTTCAAGATTCAAATCTTGATAAACGAGAATATTGTAGATTATAGGAGATTTACTTTTAGCTGTGTGCGTGTGTATTTGCCGATAACAAAATATAGTAAAAAGTTATGAAAAATATTTTTTTAAAAAAAATTAAATTATATATACTTATAATTATTTTTTTAATTTTAACAAATATTATAAGGGCACTGATTTAACGAAACTTTGTAAAATACTGTAAAATATATGAAAAATTATAATTAACCTTTAAATAATTAAATGCATATGATATCCTACTTGTTGAAGAAGTTACAAGTACTAGAACTCTACTTTTATAATGCACGGATTGAAGTTCAAACTAGTAATTAATTAAGGTTTCTTTCATATGTCTCAATTACTCTAGTGAGTAACGATTAGTTTGGAATTGATTGATAATTACTACTTAATAGGATTAAGTTGAAGTAGTATGTCACTATCATTATCGGATTATCAACATTATCATTCCAAAGTATATCCCTCACCAACTGGACACTCATTAATTAATTAATAATTTCCTCAGCACTTACTTGTTTAGTTAGTTGTTTTGCTCATCCATGAGTCTATTTGATATATATAATATTCATATCCATAATTCAATAAATACAAATGACAAGGGTCCTCCCATAAAGAAGACAAGGTTAGTGACACGACATATTCAGTAGTGAGAGGGTTAAAATTGTACATACAAGAGGAAAGTATAAGGTTAGAAAATCACTAAAGAATAACAAAAAATAACGAGGGCTAAAATTGTTATTAAATGGGTGAAAATCGTTGCTAAAAAAGAGCTAGCAACGGCCAAGCAACAGAGGTCAAGCCGTCCCTAATTAGCGGCAATAAAACGCCGTCGCTAATTAGCGACGGTAAAATCTGTCGCTAAAATACGATCTGATTTTTTTTTATTTTACGCCTATGTAGTGACGGTAACGGTAAAAGTCGTCGCTAAGTTTCTTTTTAAAAAATATAGCTCCGGGAGGAAGAGCTCCTCGTACTTTTGTCGGTAGGAAATAGAATGAAAGAAGAAGGAAAAAAAAGACAGAAGAAAAAAAGGAATAATAATAATAATAATAATAATAATAATAATAATGATAATAAAAATAATAATAATAATAATAATAATAATAATAATAATAATAATAATAATAATAATAATAATAATAATAATAGGAAGAAGAATAAGAAGAAGAAGAAAAAGAAGAGGAAGAAGAAGACGCTCGTCGAAGTTCGACGTCACCAGAGATGAAGGTCGTCTGAGATAGAGGTCGTCGGAGTTGGATGGGTGTAACACCTTTATTACATTTGAGTAAACTTTAACTAAATGACCAAATTTTTAGAGATTTTTTTTTATATTAAAAATATTATGAAATATATTACAAATACATAACTCAATCAAACCCAAACTGTTTTTCGTAAAATACAAACATAAGTTAAACTCTTGGATCTACCCAAAAATATGTTACAATAAGAGTAAAGATCCTTATCAAAGTTTATTGGAAAACACATCACAAAACACTTATAGAAAATCTTGAAATTTCAGTGGTTTATGCCATTGAAGTTGACATCATCATCCTTGACCAAATGAGCTTGCTCACCATCATCATCTATATCCCCATCATGATTTTTATAAACAAAAGAAATATAAAAGAGGGGTAAGTAGATATTCATTGAGTAATAATAAGAGATAATAATGAAATTAAGAATATCTAAAAATAAATAAATTAAATATAGTATAATAATAATATAAACTTTAAAAGAAATTATCAACCAATCACATCACAATATTCACATTAATGAATGCTTATGATTATGGAATGTATGCATAATGACTCTCGTTATCTTTTAATATTTTAACTGGCTGGTGCACCACCAAACTTTTCCAAAAAAACAACTTCGAAAACATCGGGAGTACATGTGCTCTTTTTACAATTCTCGTAACAATATCCGGATCTCATAATATTAAGAGCACACTCTCAACCGATATGGATGCCTTAAGTGGTTGTCGAAGTTGGTTAAGTCCGCACGGAGATGCCCAGGTTACCTGGGCGCTCCCACTCCATTGGGGATCTCCAACCTAACCGCGTCTCTCCCAAGTCTTGTCACAAACAAGATCCCTACTATTGGCCCCCCAGATATTTCTGCTTGTTTCCGTTTTCGAAAACCATAGTTTCAGCTAAAGAACCCATAGTAACAATTAATTCAAGTAAGATAATAATAACATAATCAAAGTATAACATGAAATTTATATAATATTTAAAAACAACTATAATAAATCTTACGGGTCTAGGGCAAACCCATAATTCTTAATTCATTACTATCCTTAAAACCCAATGATTCTCCCTCCCCCCTTACCTTGTATATGAGTAGAACTTGAAAAAGATGAAAATATCCTCAAACTTGAAGTATTAACAATTTCAAAAGAAATCACTAAAATAAGTGATTTATTTTTGAATTTTGTTAAATATAAGTAGAATTTTTGTAAAATATTTTGGGAAGGAGAATTTGAGAGAAATTATGGCAGAAGTAAAGCTTCAAGAAGAGTAGAGAATAGTGTGAATTTTTCTCAAAGAGAGCTTGCAATTTATAGGGGAGAAATTGAATAATAAATAATTTATTTAATTGATTTTAAAAGAATAAAAATTAATAAAAATTCACTATGTGGGCCTATCACCAAGATCACGAGTTCTTCACTATATTTTATCCTCAAATATTACTTTTTCATAAAAAAAATATTTTTTAACCTTTTAGAAAAATTATTTGTCATTTTTCAATCATTTTTGTGAGATAAAATCTCCAAAATTCAACAAGATTAGGTAAAAGATGGAATCTGATAAAATTAATGACTTTTTAGGCATCAAGTAGTCACATAATGTTAAAACTTGATGTTGGAATAATTATTGAAGGTATTTTAGTAATTATAACAAATTTTAGAATATTTTTGTCCAAAATTTGAGAAAATTATCAATTCATATAAAAATATAAATTTATGTATTTATAAACCTTTGAATTATAATATAAAGGCTATAATAATTTTTCTTAACTTTTTCGGAATTTATTTACTATTTATAATGAAATATTTAGTATAACAAGGACTAATTTATAAATAAAATTATAATTTGTAAAATATTATTTAAAAAAATTTATAAAATTTTATATCCACATATATTACACATAAATAGACTCAATATAATTTTATTAAAATTTAACTTCAATAAAATAAATATTTTAATTATTTTAGGAATCGTAGGGGCATTTTGGTCTTTTTACAAAAACTGATTTTCTTGAAAAAATTTCAGAAAAAAATCTAAAAATATTATTCTAAGCATAAAAACGTTTTTTCTATAATTATCTACAATTTTCTATATTCTTTATCTATTTACTAAAAATACCTTTTATTTAGACCAATATAGGGGTATTTTGGTAATTTTTCAACTATTTACTTTAAAAATAAATAAAAATATCTATTACATAGATATTGTCATGTGGAATTCAATTACAATAAGTAAAACTTTGAAAATCTTGTAGCTAAAATTATAAAATTTCTAATATGGATTAATTTCTAAAAGTTCGGGTGTTACAATTCTCCCTTCTTTTAGAAATTTCGTCCTCAAAATTTGACTAACCTGTTTCGAAAAGATGAGGGTATAGTTCTCTCATCTTGTCTTTTAATTCCCATGTTGCATCCCCCGGGTTGTTGTGACTCCACAGTACCTTTACTAAGACTATTTCTTTGCCTCTGAGTTGTTTAATCTTGTGGTCCTCAATAGCCACAGGTGAGGTTTCATACGTGAGGTTCTCTTTAAGTTGTATATGATAAGACGTTATCACATGAGATGGATCAGGAATATATTTCCTGAGTTGTGAGACATGAAAGACATCATGAAGGTTGGAAAGATGAGGTGGTAAAGCAATTTGGTATGCAACATTACCGATCCTTCTAAGGATCTGATAGGGTCCAATGAATTAAGGAGTAAGTTTTCGAGACTTAATAATTCTGCCTACCCCCGTTGTAGGCGTAACTTTCAAGAATACATGGTCACCTGCTTCAAATTCAAGAGATTTTCTCCTTTTATCGTAATAGCTTTTCTGTCTGCTCTGTGCTGTCCGCATCTTTTCCTGGACCATCTTCACCTTCTCAGTAGTCTGTTACAATATTTCAGGTCCCACAATGAATTGTTCTCCAGCCTCAAACCAACATAAAGGAGTTCTGCACTTTCTCCCATACAGAGCTTCATAGGGTGCCATGCCTATGCTAGAGTGGAAACTGTTGTTGTGAGTGAACTCAATGAGTGGCAAAAATTTGTCCCAGCTCCCAGTTTCTTCTAAGACACAAGCCCTAAGAAGATCTTCTAATGATTGAATAGTCCTTTCAGACTGTCCATCAATTTGCGGGTGATAAGCTGAGCTAAGTCTCAACTTCGTTCTTAAGGCTTTGTGAAGACTCTTCCAAAAACGTGAGGTAAATCTGGGATCCCTATCTGAGATGATGCTTGAAGGAACACCGTGTAATCTGACAATTTCCTTAAGGTAAAGTTGAGTGAGCTTTTCTAATGAATACTTCATGTTGATAGCTAAGAAATGAGCAAATTTTGTTAATCTGTCAACAATCACCCAGACAACATCGACCTTTGAAGAAGTTGCTGGTAGTCCAGTGACAAAATCCATTGCTATGCTATCCCATTTCCATGCAGGTATATGTAGAGGTTGTAGATCTCCAAAAGGTTTCTGATGTTCAATTTTGGCCTTTTGACAAATCAAACAAGCTGTTACGTACATCGCTACTGCCTTTTTCATTCCTTGCCACCAGAATATTTTCTTCAAATCTTGGTACATCTTGGTAGCTCCAGGATGTATGCTCAACTGGCTTTTGTGAGCTTCTTCGAGAACAAGCTTCCTCAATTCTTCATCATCCGGTACACATATTCTATCTTTGAACCGAATTATTCCATCTGAATGTTTCTGGAAGTCCATTTCTTTCCCATCTTCTCTTCCTTTCAATCTTTCTTGCAAATATTCATCTTTTTCTTGTGCTTCCTTTATTTGAGTTAAAAACTCATTTGTGACTTTCAGCGTTCCAACTCGAAAACTTGTGGATTTCATTTCCACTGCCAAATTCAAATCCCTGAACTTCTCCAGAAGTTCGAGCTCTTTGATCATCATTGTTGAAGCATGCAAGGATTTTCTACTTAAGGCATCGACGACTACATTAGCTTTTCCTGGGTGATAGTGCAATTTTCTATAATTATTAAAATATTAAAATATTATTCTAAGCATAAAAATATTAAAATATTATTTTAAGCATAAAAATGTTTTTTCTATAATTATCTACAATTTTCTATATTCTTTAGCTATTTACTAAAAATACCTTTTATTTAGACCAATATAGGGGTATTTTGGTCATTTTTCAACTATTTACTTTAAAAATAAATAAAAATACCTATTACATAGATATTGTCATGTGGAATTCAATTACAATAAGTAAAACTTTGAAAATCTTGTAGCTAAAATTATAAAATTTTTAATATGGATTAATTTCTAAAAGTTCGGGTGTTACAATGGGTGTTGAGGTATAAGATGGTGTTGTAAAGGAGTGATTTGATGAAGATGAAGTTAATCGAAGAAGTGAAATATTTTGTTGAGTGAGAAATGAAAAAGAGAAAGAAGAAGGGAACGATTATATAAATAAAAGAAAGAGTGAAAAATCACGGGTCCCGAGGTTATTGTGTTGGCCAATGAGATGTGAACATGCGTCCCAGTAGTGACGGATTTTAACGTCGCTAAAAGATATTAAAAATAAAAAAAAATTAGCTATGGCTTTTACTGTCGCTAAAAAAATTTAAAAATAAAAAAATCTCACCTTAATTAGCAACGTCTTTTACCGTAGCTAAAAAAATTAGCGATGGCTTTTACCGTCGCTATAAAGAATTTTAAAAAATAACAGAAAAATCCCGCCTTAATTAGCGACGGCTTTTATTCTGGAAAAACTCAATCTGCCAAACAAAAAACAAACACTCAATCTGGAAATTTCATTTTAGTTTTTGAAATGAGGTTTTCCAAAAAAGAGTGGTGGCAATTCTACCTCCTATAAAACTTATTTTGGTCGAATATGCAATACATTAAAAAGAAAAGGGCTAGGCCCAACAAATACACACATACTCATCAAATAGCATTGATGGGCTAACAATACAATGCTTAACACTAGGATAGCATTACAGCTAAGGTAGAAAAATAAAAGGGCAGCTGAGATCCATGCCTTACATGCTCCTCTTAGTGAAAGCAAATCCCTAATTGAACAACAAAGCCTTATGATAGGCTACGGTAGCCTCCCACACTCAGTGCTGATTTTTCACCGTGAACAACATTTCCTTGTTAGCTCCTCTCTCAGTCCATAGGAATCCAATCTTCTCAAAATTCTGCCGAAGGTAATTAATCTCTTGACAAATGTTTGATATGGACCAAATTGGGCAATGGTTCCTGATGCTTTCTATAACACTTTTTGTATCTGATTCAATTAGAATCTTATTGATGGAGAGGTTACTCGCTATAGTAAGCGCTCTTCTGATAGCTAAGGCTTCTGCAATCAATGAAGATTCTGCCTTGATTAGAGCTGAATCAGACAACATTACTTTCCCCTCATGGTCTTTAAATATGGCGCTGATGGCTCTGAGCCCAAAGGTCGTTTGGAAAGCGGCATCACAGTTGGCTTTGATGACTGAATTGGGAGGGGGTCTCCACTTGGTGAGTTCTCTTTGCTTGCAAGTTTGTTGCTGATTTTTGTCCCCTTGTTTGTGAAGATTTTCCCTTTCAATTGATTCTTTGCAATTCTAGAAGTCTTTAATTACATCCTAAATTATTTTTAATGTGAGAGTGATATTTGGCTTCATAAACTTCCTCATTCCTACCTTTCCAACTGGCCCATAGAGTGTGAGCTAGGATGTACGATCCCTGCATAAAAAAATATTTATTAGTACTCAGTAGTTCTATCATATGAATAAGCGAAAGATCAAACCTATGGATGAGATCATTTGCTACCTTCCATTGAATAGGAGAAGCAAACCATACTCTTTTAGCCCAGTCACATTGTAGGAGCATGTGTTCTATAGTTTCAATATCCTTGTTGCACAGAGGGCACATAGGGTCATGATTAAGAGTTTTTTTGAATAATGTGGCCTTGGTAAGGAGGGCATTCATGCAGCATTTCTAGATAAAGACTTTGATCTTTTCTGGCATGGGGATTTTCCATAGTGTGTGCCAGAATTTTTTGTCAAGGGAATTAGAGGAAGAAGGAACATTATTACTTGTTTGTGTTTAATTCTTAATGGCTACCTAATAACCTAATTTGACTGTGTATTCCCCCACTCTAGTGAAAGGCCAGACAAACATATCCTCTCAAGGGTAATTCTAATAGGAACTTTCAATATTTTAGGGATTAGGGAAGGGTGCAGAATATGCTTAATTTTATCTATATCCCAATTTTTATTCAGATCATCTATAATATGATAAACTTTTAAATTTTGGATCTGTACCTCTGTAGGACTAATACTTCTATCATCTACCCATGCATCCTCTTCAATTGAAACCGTCTTCCCATCTCCAATGGCTCACCTTCCATTTTCCACTAGGAAGTCTCTACCTTGTAATTAACTATTACATCCCCATGAGACACTCCTTTTCCTTTTTGCATGTAAAAAATCACAGTCCGGGAAATGAATGCTTTTTAAAAATTTAGCCCAAAACGCGTTAGGATATTTGTAAGTCCTCCAAGCTTGTTTAGCTAGATGTTAAGGTGAACAAAGTCTCTAATTCCTAATTCTCCCTCAGCTTTGGACTTTGAAATATATGACCATTTCTTCTAGTGAATACCCCTCTGTTTCTCAGCTCTAGACCACCATTAGGGCCTCTTCCTCCAAGAAAGACTAAAAATGATCAATTTGAGCCATACATTCTGGCCTTCCACCTATTTTCTCATGAGGGTGAAGGATTTGATTGAAATCTCTAATACACATCCAAGCTTCTCTTCTAAGGGATCTGATGCTATATAAATTCTCCCAAATTCTTATCCTTAGTGAGTAGATAGGAGGATCATAGAGAGAGGTGCACGGATAATCCTTAACTTCCCGCTTGTCAAGTATGTGTTCATGAATGAAGTTTCCACTGAAGTTCAAAATGTCAACCTGCATATATTTACACCAAAGTAGACAAAGGCCTCTAGAGAGGCCATTAGGATTAACACAAAAAACAAAAATCAAAACCAAGCTTAATTTTAATTTCTTCTATTTTCCTATTTAGATTTTTTGTTTCAGACAAAAATACCAAACTTGGCTTGTGCTCTTTGCACAATTGCTTCAGCTCTCTAACTGTTGCCGCCGAAGCCACTCTACGATTGATCCAACTCAAGGTCTTTAACCTCAGAAATTTTAATGAAAGATATGTCTCAAGCAATTTCTTTGCTGTTTGGATTCTCTGTAGCTCTCACTTTTTTGTGGTTCTCGACACTCTTTAGTTCACTCTCCCTGTTTCTCTCTTCTCATTCTCTTCCCCTATTTAATGAAATTCATGTCTTTACTGCTATAGTGAGGCTTTGTTCCTCTCTCGATGGAAACTCCCTTAGTTCTTGCTCACCATCATAATCTCCCTCATTAGGGAACTCAACATAATACTCTGGGAGGTTTTTAATGGTAAGATTTTGAAGTCTTGGATGCCAAATTTGGTTTAGAGTTACCTGGTTTTGGGAATGGGATGAGGTAAATGGGAGGGTTTTTAATTTAGAACTGGTAGGCTTTGAGGCTATTGGCTTGTTATTGTTAGCTAGGTGCTGGGACTGTTTGGGTAGGAAGTTGGGGCAATTTTGGGTTAAATTATTTAAGATGTGGGGATTTTCATTTGCGCCAATTGGGTTAAGATTTGATATTTGGGCTTGTTTTACTTTTTGTGTTTGGTTGGCCTTTTGCTGGTTATTTACTTGGTGTTTAGTTCCAACAATGGTGGTGGATATGACTTGGCTTTCTACTATCTTATTTGGCAGAGGAGATTGACTAAATTGGGACAACTCTAAGGTAGTGTTTGGAAGACATATTTGAACAGAACGGAACATGACATTGTACTATTCCCTGTTTGGTACGTCAGTCAAGAGGAACGGAACAGGACACTGAGACAAATGAACGGGACACTGAGGCAAATGAACATGACAAATTGGTTCCACTGAAAATTGTGGAACGGAAGAGAACAGAACAAAACACAGACAGAAGAATTATCATTATTTTCATAGTTATTTATTTTTAACAAAATAATATATATTTATATTTCTTAAGCCTTATATTATTTTTTTCCAACCAAAAAATATTTTTTTAAAAAAATTTACATAATAAAAATATATTCAGCATAATTTATATTTAATAATTAATTTAAAAATATATTTAATAATTATATTTATTGAGAGACATTTATATTTAATAATTTATTTTTCCATAAAATATTAATACAAAAATTAATATATTTTAAAATTATAATTTAGTTATACTCATAATATTTTAAAAAATAAATTAAAAAATATACTATTTTATTTTTCCTTTAATTTTATAATTTCTATCATGTTAAGTAAAATTTTATATGTTTTACAAAAAAATACTTTTTACATTTTAATCCACACTAAATACAAAATAATACATATGGTCTTGTTCTGTTCCATGGTCACCAAACACCATACATAGTTCTGTTCTGTTCCATTCCGTTCCGTTCTGTTCCATTTCATTCTATTATGTACCGTCACCAAACGCTACCTAAGTGTGCCTCTTTCTGACTTGGTCCTTGAACTTTCCCATCACCATTTTGACATTTCACAATGATAGCATTTTCCTGCCCCAAAGTACTATTGAGAGTCTCTGTTAATTATATGATGCTTTTGTCCAGGTTTTGGAGTCCCACCATGCTTGAATGTGAGTAGTTTTGCAGGGTGGTTGGTTGGCAATGATTAGGTAATGGGACTGTTTGAGTTGAATTAGGTAGTGGGGTTATGGGATTAGAATTTTCTCGGTATGGGCTTATGATGATATTAGGTGGGCTAGGATCTTTTGTTTGGCATCCATTTTAACTTGTTCTAATATGGGTTGGTTACTATTCCATTGATCATTTTCTTCCATGACAACTTCTGGAACAGTTATAGTTCTGTGTTAATTGCTGGACTGGTCTGTTGTGTGTGTAGTTCTTTGAGAAGGGAACTTTTGAATGAAGAATAGGCCTTATTCAAATTTTGAACTGGGTGATTGTCTGCCTTTTTGTAAGTTTGGGTTAATGGCTAGTTTTGAAAGAGGTTTTGCTTGTGGAACCCCTAAGTCTAGTTTGTATCTTAGGACAGGAGGCTCCATAGAGAGGTGGGAGGGATTGAGACCACCCAATTTTAGAAATCTCACAATCCCTTTATATATAAGAATCATAAATCTATATATTAAAAATGATGGTGTCACTCCCAAAAGGGGTGGTGCTAATCCATTCCACCCCATGGAGATCATAACTTTTGGCCTTCTAAACACTTTCTAATCATGTTCGAGCCTTCCACAATGATAACTAAAATCAGCTAATTTTTCATACAGAAAATTGATTTTTGCATCAGGTAAATTGCTTCTAGGAACTATAGCCCAGGTAGGCAATGCCTCATTAACAACAATGTTTACTCTTACTCTAATGAAACTCCTTAACAATTGATAATCAACAAAAGGATTCTCAATTTCCATAAGATCACCAAGCACTTTACTGATTTTGATAGAATTCTTTTGAGTTATCTTGTCCATAGGTAAGTCATGTATTTGTACCCAAAAATGAACTTTTTCAAAGTTTACCTCTTTAGTATCCAACTAGGATCCCATTGTTGTATGTTGAAGAGGTGGCCCATGAAACTCCACGGAGCATCTCTCAAAACTCTCTTAACTTGACTTCCTTCATTGAAATTAAAAGTGAACAAGTTTGGTCCCATGTCAACAATAGTACAGTCACACCTTCAGGGTTGCCCCATGCCTTCATGATTAAGCTCTTTACTGCATTCTTGTTTGGGGTTTTGTAGGTGATGAGTTTTCCAATAATGGTTTAGGTGGGTTCTTGGTTTTCTTGTTCTCTGTCCAGGTGCAGGACCTGGTCATCAGTCATGATGTTGTTTGGTGTTGTTATATGGTTTGGTTCCATATTGACAAAGTTCTAATAGTGTTGTGTTTCCCTTTGGTTTCAGGAGTTTGTATGCTAGCAGATGTTCAAGAGGCAGGAGATGAAATTTCTATTAGTTTATTAGCCAACAGAGGAAGTGAGCGGGTTAAGAAAGAGGTTGATTGTGTCAAGAGTGGAAGAAGATCAAGGTAGATGTTGTGAGTGTCCCTACAAGGAAGAGGGAGGTAGCATTCCAAGGGAAGAATTACCTACAGAGAAGAGAGTTCAAGTTCTCATTGGGAGAGAAAGTTAAAAGCACCTATAAAATAAATTGACCAGGATTCAGTCTCAACTACTGGACTTTTGACGAGTAAAAAGAATTTGCCTTTGACCAAAAACAAAGTTTGCTTGAGATATTTTTGGGTCAAGTACATGGGCATTGGTCTAAACAAGTATTTGATGATAAAATATTAATAAAAGAATGATTTATCATTAATGTTAAAATTTAATATTTAATTTTAAAAATTGTTTTGCCATATGTAAGAAATGACTTACTATCATAATCATGTCAAATGAGTGCACTAAATTATAAAATTTTATTCTAAAATTGAGTGAATGATTTATTAGCAATGGAATATTATCTTAGTTAATTTGGATAAAATTAATATGGTCATAAAAAACATAAAATAATGATTATCTCTGTACTATAACTTTTCGCTAGACAAAAAAATAATAAACTTTTAAATTGTAAAAATTCCTTAAAACATAAATATTCCATAAAAAAGTACAACTCTAAAAATTATAAAAAATACTTATAATTTAAGCATCATTTAATTCTCACATATTTATACAAAATATTTATAAATGTAAAATATTAAAATTGAGAGAAAAATAATTACCCTAATGTGAACATTGTATTTTGTCCAGGTTTTTTTTGGAAATGTGAATAAATAGCAAAAATTAGTAAAAAAATAGAAAAAGAATAAAAATGGTGTTTTTTTAAGAAAAGTTACAAAAATAGGTTTTTTAGTAAGGTTGGCTTTTTTAGATCAATGGTGCCAAAAAAAATAGGGGTGGTGTAATCAGAATAAAAGAGAAGGTCATTGGGAAAAAAACCAAAAGGAGAGGGTAGTGCAGTTGGTACTTGTTGGGTTTTTTTAACAAAATTGGGCCAACGCAGGAGAAGAAGTATGTTTTCATTAATTAATAGATAAATAAAATGGCTTGGAGACCAAGTACTAGGGACAGCAAAATGGGCCGGCCTGTTAGGGCCTATTTGAATAGACCAACAAAATGGGAGAGTGGAGGTTGGGATTAACACCATATTTATTGGGAGTGGCACCATCATTTTTATATGTAAAAATCATAAATTTATATACTAAAAAGGATGGTGCCACTCCCAATAGGGATGGTGCTAATCTCATCCACCTGGGAGAGTTTGATTATTGAAAATACAAGCCCTAACAAAGCTGGGTATTTTTAGTCCGGACCGCAAAAGTCCATAAAAAACAGGCTCGGACTCAAAAAACTCACCGAGTTAGTGCTACCCGCGCATTTTATTTTTTCAAAATTGTATTAGTGCAGGTACTATACAAAACCAAAAAAAAAAAAAGATAATAGTTGTTCAGGCCAAATTTGATAGTCCAATATCACCATGATAAAAAAAAAAAGGCTTAAATCATTAGAAAACAATTAAGCTGTATCAGAATTAGAAATATAGACATCGGGCAATCTCTCAATGTCTCATTCTCAAAGCAGTATTGATCTATTAAATACCAATGAATATTGAATATGGTATGAAGTTGGTGTAAAGTGAAGAAAAAATATATTTTTTTATATATAAAAAAGTATATTTTTTTATATATAAAAAAATAGAATTAAGACTATATTTTGTAAAGAATGGTTGACAATTTTTAAAACGAGAGAGTTAAGCGTTTTAAGTCCGGACTATAAAAACTAGCCACCCGAATGGGTGAGCCCGAATAGGACCGGATAACCCGTTTTAACAGCTCTATCAAGTATTAATCACTTAATCCTCACCTCACTCATCCTAATTCATTATTTTTAAAATATTATTTTATTTCCTTATTTAATTTTATTTTCTATCTCTCCGCTCATCATTTCACTTCTATTTATATCCTTTTTCACACAACTCTAAACCCTAATTACTACGGACCGTCTGGTTTAGATTTTAGTAAAATGAGAAATAAAAATCACATAAACTAAAAAATTTCAATAATTAAAATTATTAATACACAAAAATAAAATAAAAAAATTTAATTTTAGTCAAAAGTAATTTTTGATCAAAATCAAATATTAAACAAAGTGGCCCTACATTACTCAGCCACCCCTATCCTTGCTGCTTCTTTTTTTTTTTTTAAAATTTCTCTCTCAATTCTCATTTCCTGGGATTCACGTCACTATCTCTTCCTCTCTGACCTTCTTGCTTTCTTTAATTAATTTTTTTTCTTTGTCTCCTTCACAGAACACAGACACGCACCTCCCTCTCTCATCTTTCTCTCCCTCTTCTTCCCACAAAATCAGCAGCACACACAGATTCTCCCTTTCAATTTTTTTTTACTTCCTCTCCCTCTACAAAAACGCCACTCCCTCTATTCTTCTTCTTCCTTTTTTATTTCAATTCAATTTTCATTCTCTCTCTCTAAGACTTACTCTCCCTCTTCATCACAAATATCTTACTCACAAACCACAATCACTCACACACAGCACCTCAATCTTCCTCTACATCTTCAATTCATCTTTCTTTATTCAACAACACAGCCACCACACACTCTCCCTCTCAACCTTCACTCCCTCTCTTCAAAATACACGCACCAACAAAAAACACAGCTGTGCCTCCATCGCCGCCGCACCGCCACCGCGCCGCCACCGTGCCGCCACCGCGCTGCCCCCCGCTGCCGCCACTGTGCCTTGCATGATGCGGTTCTGGAAGAAGATGGAGGATGAAGACCTTTTTTTTGCTTTTTTGTTCTACGGCTAGTTTTTTTTTTTCAGGCCCCTGTTTTTTTTGGGCTGTGACCCAACTTCAGTTTTTTGCTTTCTATTTTTTTTGTTGTTTTAGGCTGCGACCCAATTTAACTTTTTGTTTTCTGTTATTTTTTTCTGTTTTGGACTGTGACCCAATTTCTCTTTTTATTTTTTATTTTCTTTTTTTTTATATTTTATTCCAATGGTAAGGGTTTAAGCCCAATTCTCATCTCCATTTTATTTATTTCCTTGTTTTTTTATCGGGTAAATAGAGCGTTTATTTAAAATGAGCACGTAATTAATTAAATAAAATCAACCAACTCACCTTTAATTAACTTAAAACTTCTCCAAAACAGGGATATTTCGACTACATTGTCTATTTATTCTCATACAATAATTTTCTACTTAAGAACTACGTAATCTTAATTTCTCTATTATAACTCGGGATACGTAGGAACAGGTCAACCTAGGCTAAAATTAATTTTTATTTTTATTTTTGCCTTTTTTTTAAATATCATCTTTTTTTTCTTTTATCTATTATCTTTGTTTTATTTATTCTTTTATGGGTAATTTTTTTTAAAAAAAGTTATTTTAATTCGCACAATGAACATAGGGTAACCGTCTTTTTAGATGGATGTTTTGGGGTAAAGTGGGGTTAAGTCTATACCCTTCCCTCGGCATAATCAGTCTTCCGAGCCTAATCTCTCAAAAAAAGTCCATTTCTTTTTCAAAAATGGTTTTCCCTCGGCATAATCAGTTATTTCACATCGTGGCGCCCTCCAAGGACGTTGTGACACCCAACAATTCTAGTTTATCACATATTTATACAATATTATTCCACTCCCGCCTTTTTCTTGCTTATTTTTTACTGGGGCGATTGGAGACCACTTCAAGTTTAGCATGTTGCAGATCAGCTCCCACTTTAGGTTTTAATTTTCGAAATGTTTTCTTTATGGTTTTATTTTTGAAAACTTTTTGGTTTAGGTTTGTTTTTTATTTTTTGAGTTAGGGTTCATTTTCTAAAATTTTTTGCAATTTTTTTGTAATTTTTTTTTTGTTTTTGTAATTTTTGTTCTTGATCTTGTAATTTTCTATTCTTGATTTATGTTGTTTATAATTTTTAGTTTATAAATTTTTTATAATTTTTCTGTAGTTTTCTGTTATTGATTTATGTTCTTTTTGGCTCTTGATCTATAATTTTGTTTTATTTTTTTTGTTATATATTTTTTAAATTATTGGATATCTGTAATTGCTGTCAATTTACGTTGTTGATATTTTATCTTCTCCTCTTTATGTTAATTCATCCCCATTTGAGAGATAACTGCAAATCCAAATCTTATTATATCTGAAATAATCAGTAGTGTTTTAACTAGATGTATTTGTTGCGAAAAAAAAAACCTCTCCCATATTTCATTTGAATGGTGGTACACCTATGCTTTTTTTCTTTATACTGGTAAATTTTCTCACTTTACTTTGTCATACTCAATGCAATCAACATTATAACAATTTAAAAAAATAGTGTGATGTTGTTTGTCACTGAATTGTGATAGTTTGCAAATAGTAATTCAACTCTTGTTCAAGACAATCTTTGTTACATTATTCACACTAAATTAATAGATCTCTAGTGAATTGTGCAGTTGTTTGCAAACGACATTCTATAAACTTCACCAAGAGCTACACCTAATAGATGTCTTTTCCTTAAACTTGGCAAAAAGCCCTATTTTAGTACATATTTTGGTAACTATTGGGTTGTGGCTACTATATAACAAACAACAACATACTATTGTTTTAAACCTAAAAAAATACTATACATTTTTCAACGACTATAGCAACTTGGACACTACATGTATTTGAAATTAAAATTCTTCAAAGAGACTAAGG
This sequence comes from Cyamopsis tetragonoloba, assembly GCA_037177725.1. Lineage (NCBI taxonomy): Eukaryota > Viridiplantae > Streptophyta > Magnoliopsida > Fabales > Fabaceae > Cyamopsis > Cyamopsis tetragonoloba. Next base: position 37,445,002 of record CM074120.1, on the reverse strand, counting down.
AAAGGAAGAAATCATATCTAGTATATATATATATATATATGAGGAGAGATCCGTTTACTCTAGAGTAATTGTTGTGACACTTACTCCGTTTATAACTTCATATAGACATGGAATTTAACCAATCCGTCCGTTTAATTGAAAGTTCATAGTATATAGATCAACTATATAAAATTTCATTTGATTTGAAAACCATTTGAAAACAAAACCAAACCAATAAAATTATGCTTTTTTTAAAAAAAAAGTTTCCGATTTATTCGGTCATCAATTTTTTGAATCTGTTTCAACGGTTTGAAATGAGTTCGTTCAATTATCAACACCCCTAGTAAATAGGACTCAAAATGGTACTCTATCTGTCTCATATTAAGTGTCATTTATTGTTATACACAATTTAAGAAATATCGTTAATTTTGTTTTTGTTTTTGTACAAATAGTTTTCTAACTTTCTATTATACTCCTTATCGCTCTTATTAATTAATAAGTCACATATCTCATAATATTTATTTAAAACTCAACTACAAAAAGTATCAAATATTTAATAAAAATATAATTAATACTTCATTAACACTATAAAATAACAAATAAAATAAAAATATTTTTTTCTTTACAATAACACTTGATATGGAATAGAAATAGTCATATAAAAAAAACGATTTTTTTAACATTTGCAACATTGCATAGGTTAAGTACTTTAAAAAAAAAAATTTTATAGAAAAAGACAAAAATTAAGTTTTGTGTTTTATAAATATATATTTATTACTTGTATTTTTTTCTTTTTTAGAATTCTTATTCTATATAAAGTAATAGTTACACAGATTAAAAAAATCTAAAAAAAAATTGTAGAACATTGATGTATGTGCGTATAGAGAAAAACAATGTAAAGAACCCGCAATTTGAGAAGATAAAGACCACTAAGCTACCCATATGGATTATGATAATGTAACGACAATTTGGTGTCATTATCACCACGTGGTCCACTATTAATGTAGCCATGATTTTCCTTTAACTTTCTTTTTGGGCTTAATGAACATAATTTTTTAATGAACCACGGGGAATCTATGCTTCTAAACAAGCTAGCTAGGGAGCTTGACAAATTTTGCTTTTTTAAAATGCAACCCTTTTCTTGGAAAGAACAAAAAAAACATTAGGTTATTATTAATTATATGTCCTTAAAAATAACAAGTTGTCCATTAATGAATTTTTTTTTTTTTCTTTCAAGGAGCAGGCCCTACCAGGTTCAATAGGGATGATACTAGGTGGATTAGATTTTTAAAATTAGGTAGTCTCAATTCCTCTACTATGACACTATAGACATCACACGAATTTTAAATTGTATCACATGTAATTTTTTTTTTTTCTCATTTTACTCTTTAACTGGAAATTACTTTTCAGGCGAAACTTGATAAAAACTTTTGGTTTAAGACTGTGCGGATCAATCGGACTCGAAAATTTGGGCGCATCTGGATTGAATTTTCCGGTTCCAACTAGATATAGAAGTTTGAGCATGTCCAGATGTAGTTTTCTGGTTGGTCATCTGTTTGAAAAAAAAATCTTATCTTTTTACAGTTATTTTATTCTTTCATAATATTATTCTTGTAGTAAAATTAAAAAAAAAAAATAATTACATCCAAGCTTTCTAATAATTTGACTTTTATATAATGAATGTATTTTTCTAGATCAGTAGTTAGTATTAAACAAAGTATGTTATTTGAGAGTTTTCTTTTAACCGGATTTGAGAATTTGGTTCCAACCGGATTTGAGAATTTGGTTTTAACCGGATGTCAAATCCAGTTATAACACAATCTATAACTACTATTGTTCTAAAAATCCACGAATTTAACAAACATTAAAATGCATAAAAAACATTGAAATAACATAAAAAACTTACAATGTATGAATTTGAATATATTATTGTAAAAGGAACTTGTTAAGACTTTTATTAGTTTAACTCCCAACTGAAAATTATAATATGGTTCAATAATAGAATGAGTGGTGCTACGATGAGCAACCGAAAAATCAAATCTAGATGTACCCGGATAATAATATCTACTTGAACTCAAATATTAATATCCAGTTTTGTTAAATAAGATTGTGCATACGGGTATCCAAACAAACCAAAAACTCATATTCGAAAATGCTCAAAAATTATTATCCGATTCCTCCAAAACTAATTTCGGGTTAGAGAGTAAAATGAAAATAAAAACAAATAACTACGTATAATGACATTTAAAACCCGTGTGGTAACAATAACGCTATCCATTAAAAAAAAGGGAATGAGGAAAGGATTGGTGCACCACTTGGAGTCGACCCCTGCACCTGTAAGACTGTAACTTGCCCACAGGGGACTATGTCCACAGAACTCAAAGCTCTTAGCTCCATTAATCAATTTAGCATCACGTGCCTTTTTTTTTTTAAAAAAAATAATTCTAAATCATTCTAGTAAATGTTTTTACAATTTTTTAAATTTATTAATGGAATAATATATTAAATGAGTGATGTACCATTTCAGTTCCTAACTTTGCGAAAATAATTCACTTTAATCCCTGACTTTGTGCGAATAGGTCACTTTAGTCCCTGACTTTATATTTTACAGGTCACTTTAGTCCCTGAATTATATGATCAGGGACTAAAATGAATGATGTAGTGAAAGTCAGGGACTAAAATGACTGATTTCGCGAGAGACTAAACTGAATGATAAAATACAAAGTCAGGGATTATTTTAATATATAATTCTATATTAAATGGTTGAATAATTTGATATCCTCTTACAAATTCTTCTTACATACTAAATGAAGAAATAATTAATTTTACAAACATAAATATTTTTATATTTGTAACCTATTTTTCAAAACACTAACATAATTGACTTTAATTTTAGTAACATGATCGTTATACAACAATTGTAAAATAGGTTACAAATATAAAAATACAATGTTTTTTTTAAGAATTTAGTAATATTTTTTAATTATTGCTAAAACATTTTAGCAACATGGTCTTTATAACATTTGTTAAAAATGTTGTTAAAAGTCAATTATGTAATAGTGCTATATTTTTTTATTTAATACATTATTTTATATAATTACCTTATATGTTTTCAAGATATGAATTGTACTCCTTCTGATTTACAATACCTATCGTTTAAGGTTTTGGCACAATGAAAAATATTTAACACTCTTGATTTTACAAAAATAAACTACTCCATTTAACTCTCTTGATTTCCTAGTATATTCTTTTTCTTTTATAATTAATTTTCTCTCTCATTTTTAAATATTGATATTAACTTCTTTTCTTACTCAATATTAACTCTCTCCTTTGAGGGTATAGTTAGAAAAAAAAAATTAGTATCATTATTGAAATTGTAAAGTGACAAATAATTTAGAAAAATATTAAAATATCCAAAATGACAGATATTATGAAAAGAAAGGAGTATTCAAATTTTCATTTATTACTTTATGAAATAATAAAAGAATACTCCCTTCGTTCCTTTTTATATGTCTCCGTTTTAAAAACAAAATGTTCCTTTTTATCGGTTTCTTTAGGAAATCAAGGAAGCATTTATAAATACTTTTTCTAATATACCATTTTTATTTATTACTTTGTATATTAACATGAAGTGGAGAATTCATGACTTTTAAGTTCCAATAAGGGTATGGAAGACAATCAGCGACGGATCCAGAAAAGCTTGGTGTGGGGGGAGGGGGGAATTTTTATAATAATAAGAATTACTAAGTATATAGAGAATTTTGTAAATAAATAAAAATTAAATTTTGAGAGAAAAATAACACGAATTGTCAAGTATTAAAAAGAATATTGGTTGTTATTTACATCAGGATTTTTGTTTTCAAATTTATAATTAAAAGCATAACTTTAATAATGTTTTCTTAAATAAAATCAAATAAAAAGCTTTTAATACTATTAAAATAATAATAATAATTGTTATAAAATTACTAAAACACAAAAATAAGAGTTTATTGTGAAAATTAAATATTTAGTTCTTTAAAACAAAATATTTAAATATTTCTATTTACTAATATATAAAATAATATAATATTTTTTATATGTGTATATAAATTTTCTAAATAGTAAAAGAAAAAATATATGTAGTAGAATAAAAAAGACAAGCAACACTAGAAGAATTTAAAAATTAGAAAACAATAATATAAAAATAAAACAGAAAAATGAATGAAAAAAATAATAAAAGAACAAGAAGAAATGAAAAATTAAGAAAAAAAAGAAGGCAATGCTAGAAGAATTTTAAAATGAGAAAACAACAATATAAAAATAAAAAAGAAAAACAAATGGAAAAAATAATAGAAGAACAAGAAGATATGAAAAATTTAAAATAAAAAAAGAAAGAAGAAGAAGAAGGAAATAATAGAAGAACAAGAAGAAATGAAAAAGTAGGAATAAAAAGGAAGAAAAACAGACAGTCTAGAATTCGAACTATTCTATGATCATATACGAACTATTTGATATATAATGAAATTACATGGTGAGGAGGGGATCAATACCCCGTTGCCCCCCTCTGGATCCGTCCCGGTTGACAATTGCCTCATAGTTTTTAGAATTTGTGCTCAATCTCCTCTCGTGACGCGGAGGATGCACACCATCTTTTTCTTAGCTGCTATTTTGCTAAGTCTATTTGAGATTCTGCTTTGGGTTGGTTGGGAGTTTGTACTGCGCTATCTCCCTCTATTGGTGAGTGGTTTTTACATTTTAGAGGTTTGCTTAGGGGAAAAAGCCTAAGAGAAGGATTGTTTTGGTCTTGCATTCGGTGGTATGGACTATTTGGCTCTGTAGAAACGCGCTAATCTTCTCTGACCAAGCGGTGGATTTTGCTTTTGCTATGGACCTGATCAAAGTTAGATCCTGGTCTTGGTTTCAAGCTAATGAGGCTGGGTGGGGATCCTCTTTTTCTGCATGGTGTGTTAACCCTTTGGGTTGTATTTTGGATAATTAATTACTTGTATTTCGTTTTTATGTTGCTTAAGTTTCCCTTTTGTATACTGCTGTGAGACTTGTGTATTTTCTGGTTTGGGCATGTCTTATACTCACTCTTTTTATTTTAATATATGCTTAAAAAAAAAAAACCCTTAAGAGATAAATAAAAAAATAACGGAGAGAATATATAAAATTTTTTATAAGAGGATACAACAATGAATCAATAATGCCCATCTTTGAAATGATGGTCAAGGACTTTGTTTGGAAATTGAATAGATTATGTATTTGAAGTTGTTTTGCAATTCAGCAATTTCGTTTCTTCAAGGCTTAACTATACCCATAGTCTCTGATTATGGTTAACTGTTTCAATTTTGTAGTTTAATTTTTCCTTTATTTTTATAAAGTATGACCACTGCGACCAATAAAGTAGGCTTCTTTTTCATTGGTTACGTATGTTGAAAAAAGTGGTTACGTTAGTTATTTTTTTATTAGTGTTTTTTCGGATTTGGTGGTTACACGTGTAAAAATATGTGGTTACAATCTAAAAATAAAATTTCAACAAAACTTCTACGTGTGTAATCAGATATTTTAATGTACGTAATAATGAGTAAAAAGTGAGTATGAAAAACGTGAGTACAAAAATATTTTTTCTTTGACTTTTTGAATATACATTATTTAAAATATTTAAACTCTAAGAGTCTTTAGTTGTGTAGAAATAAAAGTTAATTTTTTTTTTGTTTACAAAGAAATTTAACAACTCCAAGAATCGAATCCTGTACCACACACTCATACAAACATGTCTGTGCAGGCTGTGCTGGCCTTACAGGACTGAGTCTTAAATTCCTAATAGATGGTAACATATACAACAAAGTTATTAGAAGTCATACATTGAGTAAATTTAGAAGCTCAATGTGATACTTAAATCATAAGGCTCTCTTATATAAGGGTGTGCACGAGTTGGATTGGTTCAGAAAGTGATCCTAATCCGCTGAAAAATGTTTGATTCATGTTCATGCAATTTTTCTAAAAAAATTTGAACTTAACCAACCCAAACAAGAAAGGATTGGTTTGGTCATTGGTTTTTCTGATTAAACGTTTTAAAAGGGGTCTTGATATACAGTGTCTTAAGGGTACTAGTTAAGATTACTAGAAGTAGAAAAATAATAATAATAGTACATTGTTCCCTCTCTCCGCAATACAAAAAACTACACATTCTAATATATTTTTACTACATTTGGATTCTTAAATAGTGCCCTTAGGGCACTAAATATCATTTGCCATTTAAAAATTATGATTACGTTTCAATAGTATCAAACATTCAATAATGACTAATATTATACTAATTATATATTTAAAATACACTTAATAAAATATATTCAAATCTAATAAAGCATTTATCTAAGTTAAATAAAAAAGAATAAAATTCAAAATAACGTAACTTAATATGAATTTTCAGTTTTAGGCGTGTAGAAACTAAATAAATAAAATTCAAAAAGACAATAGGTCATTGGATTGGATATGGGTCATCAGTTTGAAATTAACTGTTACTTGATAAGGAGTTTGATGCATTGGTGAGGAAAAGTTGGAAGGAGGAGCAAATTGGAGATTCAGACTCAAATGTTAAGAAGGTGTCCATAGCTCTTAACAAGTTAGATCTTCTAATGGAAGAAAGGACCTTATCTATTGAAGAACAATTAGAAAGAAAGGAGGTCACGTCCAAGCTCCTTCGCTTTCGGAAACTGAAAGACAACATTACTTACCAAAAGTCTCATGCAAGGCGGCTAGCTGAAGGGGATGCAAATTCGAATTATTTTCACACTTGTGTCAATTTGAGAAGGAGGCGGAATCATATAAATGCATTATGGGATGGACAGTTCTAGATTGAACAAGTAGACGAGATGAAAGAGTTGGTGCATCGTCACTTTGAGCTACAATTCAAGGAGGAGTTTACTTATAGGCCAAAGTTAGATGGGTTGAGATTCAAAAGTCTTTCAATACAGGAGGCTAATTCTTTGGAAATTCCATTTGGAGAGGAGAAAATTGAGGATGCTATCAGAAACTATGAAGTGAACAAAACACCTGGTCTTGACAGATTTAACTTTTCTTTTAATAAGCACTTTTGGGATCTTCTTCAGCCCGAAATGATTCAACTCGTGCAAGATTTCTTTACCAATGCATCTTTACCTCGGGGTGTTACCAATGCTTTCATAATTTTGGTGCCTAAAGTGGTTTCTCCGCAAAGGTTAAACAACTTTGGACCGATCCCCCTTATTGGACGCTTATACAAGATTGTAGCCAAAATCTTAGTTTGAAGATTAAAAAATGTTCTCAAATCTATTATCTCTGAGTCTCAGTCAGCATTTCTACCAGAGTCTCAAATCTTAGAGAGTGTTGTTATTCTAAATGAGGTAATTGATGAAGCTAAGAGATCAAACAAGAGGTGTTTAATTTTCAAAGCGGACTTCGAAAAAGCCTATAATTCCGTCAACTAGGTTTTTATGGATTATATGCTAATGAGATTGGGATTACACCCCTCAGTGGCGTAAATGGATGAAGGTCTGCACTTTTTCAGGCTCGGTATCAGTACTAGTTAATGGGAGCCCTTCTAAGTTGATTCATCTTTCAAAGGGCTTGAAACAAGGGGACCCCTTAACTCCGTTTCTATTTCTAGTTGCTGCAAAAAGTCTAAAAGGTTTAATAAATATGGCTTTCCTTAAGGGTACATTCACATTGTTCTTGGTTGGGCAAAACCAGATAGATGTCTCCTTGTTACAATTCGTAGACGACACTATTTTTTTCGGAGAGTCGTCTTTGTAGAATCTTCATTCACTAAAAGCAATCCTAAGAAGCTTTGAATTGGTCTCTAAGTTAAGGGTTAACTTTTTAAAGAGTAGCCTAGTGGGAATAAATGTTGAAGAGTGCTTCTTAACCACTACAAGCAGAATTCTGATGTGCAAGATAGGTGTTGTATTGATTAGATCAACCTAAACCAATTAACACCCCTACTTCCAATGAACTAATATATTGGATTAGACTTTCTAATCATGTACTTAAATCCTAATATAAGTTCGACTTGGGAACAATTTATACAAACTTTTTTTTATAAGCACGGTTTCTACAAAGTATAATATAGGGTTAAGATCAAATGAAACCAATTGGTTTAACACCAATTCTTACACCAATTAATAACGATAGATCGAATTATTTTTTCTCGAAACCTACCGTTAGATTTAAACTACTTATCGTATAGATCATCTGTACAAAATTTGATATCAATCCGAGATCGTTTAATACTCCATCAACGCACTAAAAAATTAACGTAAAATATAGTTTTAAAAATCGTGAAAAAAACAACCGTGTTGATGGAGTATTTAATGATATTGGATTTATGTGAATTTTTGTACACATGATCTATACAATAAATAGTTTCAATCTAATGGTATGTTTCGGAAAATAAAAGCTTCGATCTATCGTTATTGATTGGTGTAAGAATTGGTGTTAAACCAACTGGTGTCATTTGATCCTAACCCTTATATATGATGCAAATAAAAATTAAAGAGCCTGTGGAACCCCTAAAGATTTCAAGTAGATCCATCCCCTGATCACATTATACGCGATTGGGTTACATTATATGCTAAATGAGAGATTTAGCTCTTTTAAAGTTAATAAATGTGTAAAATAAAAAAATAAGAGTGAATCCATCATTAATCAAGATAAGTCAAAATTATAAGATATTATAATTCAAATAAAAGATAATTATATTTTTACTTTCTTATTTTATACGCTCTCTCTCATTTTAGAGGACTTATATCCCTAAACGAGATTACAGCTCAATAGAACTCAACTGTAATAATTAAACATTTGTGTTTTTTTTTTTCAAGTAAAAATATGCTTATTAGGATTAGATTAATTATAATGGTAAGAAATTTGAGAAATAAGCATGAAATTTTAGGTTTAAACTTTAGTGCCACAATTGTATGAAAAAGGTAGAAAAGTTTACACTGAAATATATATATTAAAAATTACCGATGATATATTATATATAACTGAGACACAACTTCTATTATATAGGTAACAAGGTGGATTTTATATGTTACTTTTGCCATACAAAGATCCAAGTACTTAGTCAGCTCACATTTTTTATTTCTTCACTATTATAATTATTAATATGAACATTATTGGATTGATACTCATGTTTATGCAATATTAATATATACTACTCCTATGTTAGATTTTATAAGGACATGTTATATAATATAATGATTGATTATCCCAAAGAGGAAAATATCCTAGGTCAGTTGACGGTGGGCATTTATATCCTCCTATAATGCATCTTTCAAATTTTAAAATCAAGACAGGAAATTTAGATATTTATAATATATTTATATTTCTATACTTTATATTTTATATTTACATACATATAATAATAATAATAAAAAGAAAGTGCTTATGTAACTTTTCTTTTAAGAGTTATGACAGCATTCGAGTTAAATATCATATATACTATTTTTCTTCTAGATCAAAAGCAAAAAAAAGAAAAAAAAACTATATAATTAGTACTACACATAATAATAGTTATATGAAGGGTAGTTTAATTAGGCCAGGCGAAATCAGATCATAATATAAAGTAATTTTTGTGTATTATTACTATTTATTAGTACATTTTGTATCTAATTATGATAAAAAATCATTTTTTATATAAAAAATTATATAACATGTACCAATAAACAATATTGATACATCAAATATATTTTTTAAAAGGGTCTTACAAGTGCACTAAGAACTTATTAAAGTTATTATTAATAGAAAATTAATTATAAGTTTATATTTTCTGTCTTTTGAAAATATAAAAAATTACACTTTCCAATAATATTCTATCATATTTAGCTCCTTAAAAAGTTCTCTTAAAAAATTTGTTAGCATTTTTCTTTTTAAAATATAAAAAAGTTACAATATTGGGATGGGTCGGTGGCAACTGTTAGGACTTAAGCACGTGAGGAGAGCCCAACCCAAAAGATTAGTCTTTTAGGTGAGAGAGCCTCATGTACTACATTGACATTGAGCTTCTATTTCTACTCAATGTGGGACTCCTAACATTGTCGCCCCCTTTAAGGGCCGACGTCAACGACGGCTTCACTCTATCAACACTGACCCGACGGTAACCTTTTCTCTTTGGCGGCTTCACTCAGCTCGTCTATTAGTATTCGGTTTTTAACCTTACTCCAGCCTATAGATAGTCCTTTCTGTAGCTTAACCTCTCAATGAAAGCACCCATTGTTAGGATTCAAGCATATAAGAAAAGTCCAACTCAAAAGACTAGTCCTTTAGATTGGAGAGTCTCATGCCTTAAATATCACATTAACATTAAGCTTTTATTTCTACTCAATGTGGAACTTCTAACATTAATGCTAATAACCTGACAGTTAAGCTCTGTTATGATATATACAATAAAATTATATATAATATATATATGTTCAGAAATAACATGGTCATTGCTTTGCTTGGTTACAAAATATTGTTTAATTAACATAGCTTTATCAACGTGTTCGTAAAAATTATTAAACATACTATTTAATTTAAAATAATGGTAAGTACGTAGATGGAACCAATTCGGATTTAACGTGTTATAAGGATAATTAAGTTAATTAAAGACATTTTTGGCTTCCGGAAATGTGCTTATCAATGACAAAACTGATGTTAACCTTTCCAATTATAATAATTAATAATTAATTATATCAAACTTAAATTATTCTGAAAGACGACAATTTTAATTTGTGTGTGAATATAGATCCCATTAGCGCTAGCATTTGCGTCGAAAAACCCGAGGATTAGTTTACTTAATCGTTTATTTAGTCTTGTTAATTAGAGTGGACCACAACCAGTATATTAATAAGAAAAATCCTAAACAATAGTACTTTTTAAGGAACTAATAATTATATAGTAAAAAAATGTTAAAACTTTTTTTCATTTTATTTTAAGACACATAATGATGTATATTTATAATAAATGGCCAGGCAAATGCTACCAAAAAAACTAATTAAGAATTTAAAAGTAGTAGAAATATTTTATTGAATTTAAAAATATTTATTGCATTTTAATAAATGTCCTGAGAGTGAATTCAAACCATGAGAGTTAGTCTTTTGAAAAACCTTTGATCTTTATTATTGGTCCCATATATAATGCACCACATGCTAAAGCATAGATAAGCCTATCACTATTTTTAATATTTGATCAAACGGATCATTAGTTTTCTTTATTAAGTTGACAATGCAGACCGATTGTTCTTGTGTTATATGCGTGATAAATTAAGGGACCAAAACATGTTAAAGTTCTTTCATTAAATTAAAAAGATATTATAAAATCTCATATTATCTAAAGATATATAAGAATTTAATATCAAGAGTTCGAATCATAAATGTGGCTCATTCACGTATCTCTAATCATGGGCATGCATGAGTTTAATTTATTCTTAAAAGTTAGTTTATATATTAAAGAAGTACTACTATCACACTACGTATATATTTTATAGTTGTCATATTCCTAACACTTCTTAAAACCTTAACACACTTTCTTTCACGTCCATAATTGGACATTCATAAATGGATCATAGTGGAATTGATTAGACTCTAAGATCATCTTCGATATATGTTTGATTTATTGTCGTTCTCGGTTGAAGGTATCCCATGGTAATGGGTTAGTAGATCTAGTGCTACTACTTAATACATTTTTACTTATTTAAAAAAAAATGGGTTTGAACTAGCTTAACTTATTCTTAAAAGTTAATTTATTGGACAATGATTATTACATTACTTATATATATATATATATATATATATATATATATATATATATTCTATACGGGTCAAATTCTTTTTTTATAAGCAAGAGTAATATCATTGATATACATAAAAAAGTAGAAGAGGGGCTCAAAGAGTCTATAAAAAAGGAGGGGGGAAGTTGAGAGATGGGAAAAGAAAGAACAGGGAATAAAGAAAGCAAATTAAGAGCTCTTTAAGCAAATTAAAGGAGACATACATCAATTAGAAAAAAATACAATCTCCCTTTTTGAATGGATAAAACCAATTTTAGGTACGGATTTTAACCAAATCAATTACCTCCACCACATTGAGCATAGAAGACTTAAATATGACAACATTTCTGCATAACCAAATAGATCAAGAAATAGCATGTCAAACAATCATCTCTTTCTTTTTAACCCCTTTACCAGAAGGCAGCTAATCTTCCAAGGAAGCAGCAATTGCTTCTCCAAATTAATGAAGAAATTCTACACGGTAAAAATAGATGAAGTGCATTCTCCTAAGCTTCTCCACACAACAAACACATCCGCGAAAAATCGCCACTTAGTACTCCTCTTTGAGATAAATCAACCCGAGATGGTAACCTATCTCTAAACAACAACCAGGAGAAAATAATGATCTTAGCTCTTAGGAGGTGCAAGATTAGACCATAATTTAGAGAATACCTAGTTTACCCTTCTGGTAAGCATCGAGGCGTTGGAACATTTAGAGACAGCTCAAGAGTAACTAGATTTGACTGAGAATCCCTCAGAACCACTTGTAATCCAATCCCAAGAATCACATTTTGAAAGATTAAGAACCACCTGTTGAAAAAAAAAAAACCAACAATTCCTCAACTAGATTGTTTTCTCAAACAAACAAAACTCTTCTTCAACCAAGGGACAAGTCCAAGAGGACCCATCCTAAGTAGCTAGATCAGCAATGGGAGTCAACTTATTCAGAGAAACTTGGTACAACCATGGAAATGTAATGCTAAGAGGTTGTTCACCCACCCATTTGTCTTCCCAGAAAAGCGTTCCAGCATGATCACAAACCGTCTTTTTAATTCCATCCAGAATTTTTATAGTTACATGCATTGCAAACATCCTTTCATCAACGAGAACATGAATTTAAATTTTGTAATTGAAACATCACAGAGAGAGGCATTGAAAATCCACTCCTAGCAAGAATAATTTGAGCCCATAAGTTGTTTGGTTGATTGAGTAGCCTCCAAATCCATTTTGACAATAAAACAGAATTAAACCACCTAATATCTTTAATCCCAAGTCCACCCTCCTTTTTTTATTTACGCACTTTACTCCAATTAACCCAAGCAATCTTTTTTTATCCGAAATACCCCCCCAAAGAAAACATCTTTGAATACTAATGATATCTTTTAAAACACTTACAAGAGCTTTATAAAAAGAAAAGTATTAAATAGACAAATTACTTAACATTGAATTTATTAGCGTAACTCTCCCCCCTAAAGAGATGTGCCTACCTTTTCAAGAAGCCAACTAGAATACCAAAGTATGTGACAAGAAACTGACCTTGTTGACAATGTAGAAACTCAGCAGCTGTGGATAAAAAGCGATGATCCATGTTCACATCATAGACGTTACTTTTTGAGAAATTAACCTTCAAACCCGAGACCAATTCAAAACATCGTAACACTGATCTTAGCACCCCACAAATTGTCCCAAGAGGCTTCTCCAACTAAGATGGTATCATCAACATACTATAGAATAGAGACTTCCCCTTCATAATTTCCAAACATGAATCCTTTGAATCTACCTAAGGATACTTCTTGTCTCATAAGGCCTGCCTAGCCTTCCGTAATCAAGAGGAACAAGAACGACGGTAAAAAGCCACCTTATTTCAAACCTCGTTGAATTTTCACCTCCTTTGATGGGCTACCATTTACCAAAATCGATAAGTATCCGAAAAAATGTATGCTTTTATCCATGATATAAACGTTTCCGAAAAACCACCTCTAACCATCTTATACTCAAGAAAACTCCATGACACCAAATCATATGAATGTTCAAAATCCACGTTGAAAATTAAACATGATTTGCCTAAAGACTTTTGCATAATCAATAATTTCAAACAAGATTGTTACACTATCCAGTATGTATCTACCTTGTAAAAACATTGATTGACACTTATAAATAAGAAGGGAAGAACCACAGACAACCTTACCACAATTACCTTGGCAAGTATCTTCTACAGACAACCCAGCAAGGAGATTGGCCGAAAATCCTTTACCTTTTGAGGACAAGGTACCCTAGGGATAAGTGACACAAATAGGAAGCGACTTCTTTTGGAAGCTTTGCCTGATCATGAAATTCGTGAACCAGTCCATAGATATTGTCTTTCAACACGTACCAGAACTTTTTAGTGAAGTCAAAATTATATCCATCCAGCCCTGAGCTTTTATTGTTACCACCATTGTTATAAGAACCGGAATGGTCCAACCGGTCCAATTTTTTCAACCGTGAACCGGACCATAGGCTGGTCCGGTCAACCCCCTTAACCAGTGTGTCATTGAACTGGGCTCAGAACTGAAAAACCGGTGAACCGTACACTGAACTGGACCGTTGAGTTGGAGCGGTTTTTCTTATTTATTGTTCAAAATGTTAAAATTTTGACACGGATCAAACACACAACCCCATCCTTGACCACACACACAATTACCATTGGGTTGTATGTGTTTGTACATATAATAGTGCAAGTTTAATATTTATATGTAAACAATATAGTTTTTAAACAAAAAGCTAAATGTAAGTCATCTAGGATTGGACCTGCATCCCTTTGTTCAAATAGTAGTTGACTTACCACTTGAACTATTGAAATTATTTGAATAATATTATATTTTATATATAAATAGGTATATCAGTTCGACCACACTGAACCAGTGAACCTTAAACTGGTAGCCTTACTGATTCAATCACCAGTCCGGTTATAACATTGGTTACCACAACTAAAAATTGTAGACTTTATTTCATCCTCAAAGAAGTCAGAGATAAGGAAGGAGTTGCTATTAGCTTCAATTTCCTTAAAGAAAACTCCATTAAGACGAGGATGACATTGAACATAATCTGCAAAAAGAAAAAAAAATGGTTAGCTAAAACCTCTTTTATTTCCTTTAACCCTTCCACCCAGCCTCCACCCTCCTTGATTACAGCAATGTGGTTTTTCTTTCTCCTAGATGCAATACACACATGGTAAAAGCTTGTGTTAACATCCCCATCTTTTGCCTATCTCACCTTAGCTTTTTGTCTAAGGAGATTCTCCTTTTGCCTCATTTTATTCCACATATCTGCTATCACTTCCTTTCTTCCTTCCACTTCTTCCAAAGTCAACCTCCTAACTTCGGCCTCCCCATCCAGTTGGTTAATCTTTTCTATCAAAAGATTAATATAATGATCCAGTTGGCCAAACACTTCTTTATTCCATGTTTTAATTATGTTCTTTAGTAACTTCAATTTCTCTTTTACCACAAAGGCCTTCCAACCATGAATATTTCAAGAAGACCAAAAAGATTCAACAAGCTTTTGAAAACTAAATTCCTCTAACTATCATTTTTTATCTTAAAGGGAATTGGACCCCAATTAACCTCTCTCCTTTCTTTAAAATAATCGAGCAATGAATAGAGATATCATGATATAGAATCCATTGTGAGACAGGAATCCATTCCCTAGGCCACTCAATAGAAACCAGAATTCTATCTAAACAACTCATCACAGAACCATCTAAACAACCCCAGCTAAATTTCCTCCCGTAAACTTGGGTATCTACAAGGTCCAGATCTTTAATTAATGATTTAAATAACCTCCATTCCACCTTTTCCTCTCTTATAGAAGTACCTTTCCTTTCTTAGTCACCCTTAACACAATAAAAATCACCTAAGAAACACCAATAAAGAACATCAAGAGAAGCTTTTAATGAACGCAAATCATCCCATAGTTTGAGCTGATCAAAATAAGCATATGGTAAATAGACATTCATAAAACAACATTCTAAAGCCTTCACACCCCCACAGCAATTGTACAACACAAAATTTTAAACCAGATAAGCAATTGACTAGCTTACCTTGTGAATCATCCCAGAGATTGGTAATGCCACCAGAGACTCCTGAGAACAGGCAAAATCCACCCAACGAAGCTATCACCCTAGAGAGACTTACAAAGAGATGCTTCCACCACTTCCAACTTAGATTCTTGTATTCTCAAAAAATCTAACCTCTGACTTCTTACCAAAGACCTTATCTTCCTGTTTTTGATGCCTCTTTCAAGACCCTTAACATTATACGTTGCGACTTTCATTGGACAACATTAGAAAAATTCTTAGCCAGGTGAAACTTCTTGACGTACATCTTAACGTGTAAAACCTAAAACAACTCATATATACTTGCAAAATCGCATGGAGTTTCCCGGTCTTGCTTGTATTTGGGGGGTGCTCAACTCCATACACACTATTTAGTTTAAGATATGTGTATCTTTGAAATAGTTGATATGAGAAATTGGAAGCATAAGACTAGGGCTAGAAATGAACCCAACCAACTTGATAAAAATTTGATATTGGATTTATTAATTGGTTCGATGATTTTGGTTCATGAACCAAATGAGCTGAACTTGAGCTAAGAATTAAGCTCGTTAACTAAATCAGCTGAACATGCACTAAGTATAGTTTGGCTCGTTTGGCTAGTAACGTATATTTTAATTTTTAAGATTATTAAGTATCTATTATTTTAAAATTTAACTTTATAATTTTTTTAAGATATTTTTGTCAATTCTAAACTTCGTCTCGATCAATTTCAATATTCTTTTTTTGACCATTGTAAATAAAGGTGTCCAAGGATTGGGTCAATTTGAATTGGGAGTCAAATAAGATCCGAAATAATCAAAATAATTTGATCTGGTTTAGATTGGTTTAAATTCTTGCAAAAAGAAAAAGGATTTTGATTCTCTCGTATTTCTTTTAATTTATATTCTTTATGTTATAAGAGAGATAAACACGATAAAATAATAATTAGACTAACCATCATTCATTAAAAAATTTTATCGTGATTATTTCTCTCATAATAAAATTTAAAAATTAAACATAACTAAAAATAAACCTGAGAGAATTCAAAAATAAATATGTTATTATATTTATCTTTTTTATAACACCATGAATACTTATTCAAACTCAAAAGATATAATTAAAAGGTACAATTAAACCTTAAAAGCAATGACTGACGAGGTTTGTTTGGATGTGGAGATTGGCGTCCTTCCTAGTGGGTTTTGCATTATGTCTTTTCATGACATCAAAAGGATCCATGTTGGTATATATTGGTACTTATTACACTCAAACTGCTTGCATCTCTGAATGATATATGGTCAGGTATTAGGTTTGAGAGTGAGTGAGAGCCTTCAGAGAACTGAACCAAACCGAACACGTCTTCTCTCTCTCTCTCTCCTCACTTTTCTAGTTTTTCTTTGTTACCGTTGACGGGTCAGTGTGAGCGTGACTCCATCAAAATTCTTATGGGAAAAAGCCTAAACTTCAGGAAAAGCTTTTCACAAACTTTCCTATATATTTATTTGATACCGTTAATATAAAAAAATTCACATTTTAAGCACACTATTTTTTACACTTACTCCATCCTGTCTATATATATTATATATATTAAGTAACTTCTAATTGAATTATTAAAATTAAAAGGTAATAGTTAAATTTGTTGGTATCTTTTAATTATACTCATAACTTAAATGTGTTAATAAATATTTATGTTATTTAATGTCTCTTTTTTTTTTCTTTTATTTTACTTTTTTTCTCACTCCATTATTAATTAAATGTTTGAAAATTGAAGAAGGAGTAAAAAGAAAATAATTCATTATAATGAATTAGTTGGTGACCTATAATAATTAAGGACCAAAGAATTCCTTACATGTGCTTAGAGTCAATAAAAAGAATGTCTTGGGAATGGTTCAAATGTTATAATGAAAATTGGGTCATGGGTTTAACTTACTCTGCTTGGTGTTTAAATCCTTACATGTGCTTATTACAGTGTTGAGGAATTTTCGGGAGTGGGTTATTGTACACCTTGAGATAAATTCGAAGAACAAGTCCTACCTGTGTAGTTTGTGCTGGTGAACCTATGCATGGAACTAGTGTTTGTCTCAAAAGTATTATAAAAGTAGTAGTTGCGGGTGGGAAAGAAGTTTGTTGGTGTTAAAGATTTAATTTTCATGAGAATTAACTATTGGTAGTTTTGAGTTTGTGGTCGTTGGGAAAGAAGTTTACTGATGCATGATACAAGCTGCATTCTGGCTGCTTCAGATCCAAGTTATATTGGCTTAATTTTTGCAGTAGTGCTGGCTTTGGTGTTTACTGTATAATTATAGGAAGGTTGTTTATCTTCCTGGTTTTATCTTCTGTTTTTAGCTCCTTGTTTTGGTTGTCAGACTATGATTTCGCTGTATATGTAGCACTTCTAGTGCTCTTCTTTATCAAGTTAATATACTTCTTTACTTTAAAAAAAAAAAAGGACCAAATGATTCTTTTAGAATGTGACCTATATAGGGCAGAAGGGAGTACACTATAAAAATCACTAATCATCCAAATAACTCTAAGCGCTCTATTATAGACTAGTATCCTGGCATCTCGGCTGTACCGAGTTTCGTCCAAATAAGGTCATCCTTGTTTTATAGACCGAGACAGAGCAGAGGAGTTATGCGCACAATATGACTTAACTGGATTAAGGGTCCAAGCCCATCTACAGCCTCATAAGGCCCACAACATGTATAACAAATCCTAGAGACTATTATAAGGTGGATGGGATTAGAATCATCCTTATTGGGAGTGACACTATCATTTTTAGTATATAAATTTATGATTCTTACATATAAAAAGGATGGTGTCACTTCCAATAGAGATGGTGCTAATCTCATCCTCCTTATTATAAATGCACATCATGTGACCCGTGCTGTAACTTTCCATAAATCACACAAACCCTAATAAATCATTGACTTGGGCGTTGGAGTCTCTGTATGTACAACTCACATCGCATCAAAACTAAGTCGTACAACAAATGAGAGCATCCTCAACGACCTTTAGCTCGTTCCTTTTATGATTATGACCTAACCCTAGTAGGTTAGTACATTAATGAACTGTTGAAGGCAGCCCACAATGTATATTATTGTTAGGGATAATTAGATTCCCCTTAGGTTTGTCTATATTACACATACCTCCCTCAAATTTTCAAAATTACACTTACCTCCTGAAATTTTTACTTTCATTACAAAAACCCTCTTGAAGTTAATTTTTTCAATGGTGTTACTGTGCATATTTTTCATTTTAAATAAAATAATTTTGATTTTATCATTTTTGTATTGAAAGTAAAAATTTCAGGTGGGTAAGGTAAGTGTAATTTTAAAAACTAGAGAGAATAAGTGTAATATAGACAAATCTTAAAGGAAGTCGATATAATTATCTCTTATTGTTATGAATCTGGTCAATTATGGATTAAATAATGTAATCGATAATACCTTCAGTGTTTTTTCAAAATAAAAATTTCATGGTTAAAATACACATACTGAAACTCTGAAAGGACTTTATTAATTAATATTTTTAGTGGTTCAGTTGACCCCGATTATTTATAACTTTCAAAAGATCATGTCCATGCAAAAATCAAAACTTACAAAAGGGGTATAGCCAAAAAAAATTTTAAAAATTAATCCAGCAATGGGTTATAAAATGTTCTTTTTTAGCTTAACATTGTTAAATAGAGCCAAAGAAAAGTTGTGGATATTCGAATTTGGATGATTCGCATGGTAGTATCCATGCATGATTAGACAAAATTTACAATAGTTTAACTGTTTAAGGCCTCACAATTTATATGGTCCTAAAAGATATTATTCCATATTATTACTAATTACTAATATTTTAAATTAAAAAAATATTTTTTAGTTTTTAATAAATTATATCATTAAAATAAGGGAAAAATGCTAAAACTACCCTTGAGGTTTTAAATTATTGTACTCCACTCCAAAATATTGTACAAATTGCACTCTGCCCCATCAACTTAACGACAGGTAACAGAATCTTACTTCATGTTGACTATAGTTAGTTGTGCTTAGTAAAAGTATTGACCATGGTTATTTAGAAGTGAACTTTGTTGATTGTTGCTGTTGCATCCGTCTCTCCATTGTCAAAGTCAATGTTGTTGGCCATCATTCAAACTGTGGTCTTTGTATAGCAAAATAGCAATCATCCTAAGTTCAAGGGACTTCCTCATAATACCCAAGAGGAGCATGAACCATTATCAAATTCGATTGAGTTTTAATTTTATATCCAAAAAAGAAAAGAAATTCAAAATCCAACTAGCACCCCACACTAGACCTTAAAATTGAGTGCATTTTCCACAAGCAAAACACACAATCCTCTTTGGCATCCCAATTCCTCCCTGCAATTCTTTCACCCGAACACTTCTCACTTCTCGCACAATCACCACCGCCAACATCAGCTTCACTCTGTTTACCTTAACATCCTCAAAATAATACAATAATATGATGCACCCAAGCTTAACTTTGGACCGACAAAGCCGAAAAAGAAGAACTAACAAGAAATAAAAACATCAAAGTTATAACTTTTACATTCACTAATTTTAAAGACCTTAGATTAAGCCAGTTAAAAGCACCAACATTCCAATTTTAGAAGAGGCGAGTGTTGGGCATAACGATCTCAAACCAGGACTTCATGAACGATTCCAAAGACCAGACTCGGCGCTTTTGCTCATCTCTGCAGCCCACTTATCCCATGG
The DNA here is from genome assembly GCA_037177725.1 of Cyamopsis tetragonoloba. Classification (NCBI taxonomy): domain Eukaryota; kingdom Viridiplantae; phylum Streptophyta; class Magnoliopsida; order Fabales; family Fabaceae; genus Cyamopsis; species Cyamopsis tetragonoloba. The sequence continues at coordinate 37,424,458 of CM074120.1, read as the reverse complement.
TCTTTGTGTCGCTTTGCTTTGAGACAGTAACGACGACAAATTATGTGCTTAGAAGATGGGTGTGGTGTTGTTGAGTTTGAGAGGTTGGCGTCGAATGGTGCTCAGGTGAGAACCCAGAAAGGGGTTAATGATTAACCTTACCTCAATTAGTTAATAGAATATCTGTTAGCATCCGTTAAACATGGTTCACGGAGTTAACTATAAATGGGGGGAGTGCAATTTTGGTGGAAAAATGGAGTGGACTGCATTTAAGCTATACCTCAAGGATACTAAGTGCAAATTACCCTTAAAATAATTTACTCCATGTAAACTACCTAAGTCTCCTTAAATTTGTATTATGAGCTGATTAGTTTCCTTTCCTTTTCTGTTCTGTCTCCTTTTTTTTTTTTGTTGAACAGCTTTCTATAGATCGACTCTTCTTGAACACCTCTTATACTCATTAGTCTATATTAATGATATTGCTTTGGTTTATAAAAAAAAATATTAAAATTTGTACTTAAATATGATCAAAGGTTTTTATTCTCATAAAAATATTTTCATATATATATGCAAAGATGTATATGATAAAATTCTTTGATTTTATAAAAAAAAAAAGTTCTTTTAACATCTTAATCTCTTTTTATATTTTTTTTATCTCTTTTCTTCTCCCATTTAAGTTTTTAACATTTTTCATCTCGAAGAACATAATATTAAGTTGAAAAATATTAAAATAAAGTCAAGAGTTTGTAGCTCAAATGGCATAAGGAGAAGCTCTTGGAGCTTGAGAGGAGGGGTTCAATTCCCGATCGAAAGATTTAAGAGTTAGATTTAGGAGTAGTGTAGAGTGTGTGTATTTGACCGTTCCAAAAAAAATAATAAAATAAGACTTGGTTTTAAATTTCGCGCTAAATCTCAAAACTTGTATATACGACCTTGATGATATACGCCACCAGAGATGGCAGGGTTCTAAGTAATTAGATGCCACGTAATGGATGTTCAGCCCCCGGAATTCAAGGTTCTGATTATTATTCACATCACTCTGGATTTTACCAATGGAAGATTGCTTTTGGATGTGGTTTTAAAAAACAACAGCTATACACTCAAATGAATTTGGTATAATAGAAGCACGTTAATTCTTGCAAACAACACATTTTCTTGAGGTGGAGGCCAGGTTTAGGCATGTAACCACCTCTAGGATTGTGAAATTCACTAAATTCTCCACAATTTTATTTATTAAAAGAACAAATGTTATCTAGTGTTTTTAAGCCATTTTTTAAGAAGTTAAATGTAATAAAAAAATTTAGAAAAATATAATTTTTTTGTATTTTTATAGACGAAATAATGTATATTAATGATTATTTTTTAATTCTAATTATTTTAACAAATGTCTTAACGAGATTGTTTAGCAAGACTCTATAAAAAACAACAGCTATACTATAGGCGAGTTTGTGGTACTGACTAGGATAATTAAGTTATTCTCGTCTCTAAACTAAGACCGAATCAATTATTTAGACATGAATCTAACACTAAATCAGACAAAACTCAAATATATACAAATCTTGTTAAGACTAGGTTAGAGAGGATGAGGTTGGGTTTATGCTAACTTATTTTTAGACAACTTAATTTGAACATATTATATAAGAATATAACTCAATATACTTTATTCAACGAAATAAATAATTATTCATATAAATTAATTTATTTAGCTCAATATTTAGTACACTATAAAAAAACCATTGAAACTTGCTGATCAAGAAATAAATCTTGGTCGTGTATATGAAAAATATTTTGTTAAGGGAGACTATAGATGCCGACCTATGCCTCGAAGTAATAGTCTTGAGCGGCCAATTAAGGGATACCCATGTTGCCAACAAAAAATATTAGAGAAAAATATGTAAATAGAAGATAACAAATATAGAGTAAAAATAAAAAAAATACATTATAAAAAATAGCATAAAGGTTTAGTTCAATAACTCAAGAGTGAACCTAAATCCAACACTAAAATATAAAACGGTTAGTGTTAAACCTAACCCAACTTGGGTCAAGTTAGGTTGAGGGATATTGCTAGATCATGAACACCCTTAATCTATACTACTTCTCCCTTCATTTTAAAACACGTGTCACTTTGTTTGTTATTGTTTTATTTTTTCAAATAAGTTTTATTACTTTACAATGCAATCCCAATTATATATGCATTAATTACTCATACTCATTATGTTTCATGTTACTGTTAAGTCAAAAATCTTCATATGATTATTTGTTTTAATGGTAACAAATTTAATTTGTTGTAAAAATCAAAATTAATCTAAGATGTATTAGTATCTAACATGTCTATCCAAGTTTGTAAAAAGACATTAGCTTAGATCTTTAGAAAGCACAATTATAAAGAGACCATCACTGAACAAGGAATATTCAAAAGAGCTATACTTAAAAGACATATACAGAAAAAATGTTCAAGGCAAAGCAACAATAAAGAAGCTATACATCACTAACAGAAACCTAGCTCAAACTTAGTCTAAAATGGAGAATATGAAGATCAGAATAATCAGAACAGAAGAATGATTCTCATAGTCAAATGACATGGATACAAGGAAATATTTTCTTAACATTCAAGTGAAGGCTACTGAAGACAAATGCCCAACAATCAAGAAAGATATAGCGCAGATTACTAATGCATCAACTCATATTGTAATCTAAACCTGACATAAAATGAAGTTCAGAACCATACTTCACTGATGAAATCATCTGCAATTAGAACAATAAAAGAGGATACAAGAACAAGGATTCATTCAATAAAGGATCCTAATATGAAAAATCAAGACTCAAGTGTAGAAGGACTAATTAGTATATGAGAACCAATCAAAAAGAATAAAACTCACATAAAAAGTAAAAGACTTCATAATTGCAGATCAAGAAGATCTCATATAGACAAAATTCACATCAGAAGTAAAAGACTTCAAAAATTGAGACCTCGGATCTAGAAAATCTCATAAGAGTTAGAGCTATAGAACTCAAATTAGAGTGAAGGAAGCTTTATAAGAGCATAACCCAGATCAAAGAGAAGGAAGCTTCAGAAGAACAGAATTCATATCAGAAGTAAAAGGCTTCTAAATTACAAATCGAAGTATAGGATGAGCAAACTACTCAGATCCTAAGGCGAAACTACTCCTTAGTGATAACCATCTGAGAAGAATGTCTAGGAGTCAGAACACAACTCAAACCAAGAAGATAGATGATCCTACAAATGCACACAATCGATAGATTCAATCTAAAGTTTTGGATCTATCCATAAGAGGATCAATTTAAGCATCAAAGAAAAAAAGATCAAGGTCAAAAGGTTTTGAGTCAGCTTAGATCCAAAAGTTGAAGTTCGGCTAAGATTGAACCTCAGGCTAATCTAACACAGGCTGTCAAACAAATACATGATGACATCATCCTTACTGGGAGCTCAAGCAGAGTTTGAAATTCAAACTCCAACGACTTAAAAAAAAACTCCAATTGTCCCATAACGACTACTTCATTAATTGGAGGCTATAAATAGAGAAGATGACTTAATCTACAAGTGGGGGAAGCATGCATTACACAATCATATCATTAATTTCTTGAAGCTTCAAATCTAATCTGCATCCAGAACTTGAATCTCTAAGAATCCCTCATAGTTACTAGGACTTTTTTTTATCATATCATCTTGTAACTACATTTGCTAGTGCTTACAATTTCATATCCATTAGATTGATGAGTTAGTCACTCAACTAAATTATGCACTAGTCAAGTGTGAGTCCATCTAAGCTTGGAAAAGCTTAGGAAAGACTACTTAGAAGTGTGGAGAAGATCTGGAAAAGAATACTCAATTGATAAAAGCTTGAAGAGGCTTTGGGAAGAAGAATACTCACCTTGTAAAGAAGGAGAGGCCTGAGAAGAATACTCTTGTATCCTTAATTAGGAAATAGTTGAAAATCTCACTTGGAGAAGTGAGGACTGGATGTAGCCTTTGATGGGTGAACCAGGATAAAAATCATTGTGTTATTCTTCTCCCTTATTCTCCATTTTATTTTGCTTTAGATTTAGACTTTTAATTTACTTTATCAATCTAGCAAAATCTAAATTAATAATTTCTTTATTAGTGGGAACTAATCTTAGTCCGTGTTTCTCTTTCAAAGATCATATTTTCGAAATCAACTAAGATTTAGGATCTAGTTCTGTTTCATCAAATATGTTTTATAAACTAATACATTAGATTCCACATTATCAAGTTCAAATTTCATCTATAGCTTCTCATTCATACTTAGATATTCTCTCATCAATCAAGCAATTCTAAACTCATTATAAGTCCATCTATCTAGCAGAATTTGTCTTAGACTAGGCTTTTTGCATTCTAATATCTTTTCATATGAACTACTTGAAATTATTGCTGCTTTCTCTGATCTAGAAATTAAAAATGTAGTGTTTAGTTGTGGAAGTAACAAGAGCCTAGGCTCTGACGGCTACAACTTCAACTTTCTATTGAAGTTTTGGCCTGTGGTGAAGGAAGACATAATAGAGATGGTGCTGGAATTTCAACAGAATGCAAAGCTCCCGAAAGGGGTTCTATCCTATTTTCTAACTTTAATTTCGGAAATCAAATATCCGCCGAGATTTCAAGATTTCTGTCCAATTTCGCTGTTGGGTAATGCTTACAAAATGGGAAGTCCACAAGGTTTTGGGAAGATTCATGGTTGATTAATCAAACGTCTCTATTTTATGTTCCCATGACTATATCAACTGGCTCCAAAAAATAAGTACCAATTGCAAACATTTATCTTCTAATCCTTTCACCCCAAGCACCTTGGTCATGGTGCTTCTTTTGGAGAGGAACACTTTTCGTTTGGGAGATTGAACTGGTTTTGGTACTGCAGACTCTTCTCCATCCGATAACTTTACCATTAAAGCAGGAAGATTCTTGGGTGTGGATCAAGGATGGCACAACAGGTTTCTTTGTTAAATCTGCATATAAATTGGGGTTATTTTGCCTCAGGTACTTGCTCTGACCCCTTATCTCCCAATCTGCTTGCTATGTATAAAAGTTTCTGGTGTGTCTTAGTGCCATAAAAAAATATATTCCCCTTTACATGGGTTCTTTTCTGGTATAGAATTTCGAGTAAGGTTATCTTCAGAAAAAGAGGTGTTTGGAGGGATGGATTTAGAGTTGTCTTCTTCTTCATGTTCCTTGTGCAATATTACTAAAGAAAAATCAGTACACCTTTTTCTCTCGACTGCTATTTCACTCAGGTTGTGTGGAGAATGGTTTTGGATTGGTTGGGGTTTAATCGGCCTTGGTGTCATCTATTCATTGTTAGTACATACCAGTAATAGGATTCTTTCAGGGAAAACAACAAAAAGTAAGGGGGATGATTATTGTATGTATGACAGTTATATGGTCTATATGGATACACATAAATTAAGTTATTTTTAAAGGCGAGGATGCAGACGTCCTAATGTTGTTTGATCTCATCAAAACTAGATCATGGTCTTGGTTCATTGCTCCTAGCGGGAATCAGGTTCCTTTTGCTAGTTGGTGTGTGTCTCCTTCCTTGTATAGTAAGCTGAGCTAAGGACATACTCTATTGGTGTATAATAAAGTTTTTTCTATGCGAACGAGTCGTATCCAAACCCTATCAGCATGTTTAAAAAACTCATATATATACCTACTAACTGTTTTAAGCTTTCTTTCCACCTAATCTTCCTTTTACCTAAATCACATTTAACAACAGCATAAACATCTGAAACACACTCTGTTTGGTAACACTAGCTTATAGCTTGTAGCTTATAGCTTATGACTTGTGACTTATAATTGAGTAGATGTGTTTGGTAAAATTAGCTTATTAGGTAACTTATATTTGTTAAATGACTTAAAAGGACAAGTAATAATTACATGTCATAAATTATTTGATAGAGTAAACATGTAATAAATGACTAGAGGGTAAAATAAGAAAAAATTATTGAAAGCTACTTTTCATAAGCTATAAGATACTTGAAGTAACTTTTCATAAGCTAGCTTATAGCTTATAAAAGCTATAAGGTTCTTGTTGTCACCAAACATCTCTACTTACCCATAAACTATAAGCTCCTAAATAAACTATAAGCTAGCTGCGTCAAACACATCCAATAGCCAATTTGGGATGGCATGGTACACCGAGAAAAAGACTCTACCTGTTTGTTATGGACAATATTTTTTAGATTCTTGATAATGCCACTTAATACAAAATATATCTCTTTGGTAAAAGACACAAAATAAATTTTTTCACGTAAGTAAAATTCTTAAGAATCTTGAAATGTAAAAAATATTCATTTTTAACATTCACACTTAAATAAATAAATATCTTGAACTTTTTTAAAAAATTACTTACTAAAAAAATATTTTCAAAAAAATAACTAAAAAAATATATCAGGAACCAAGCATCTCCTGCCCTAGTAATAGGAACTGGGATTGTGATAAACTTTTAAGCTTTTTTTTTTTTTTTCTTTTTTCTATTTCGCATAGCGTAATAAAGATTTTCCCAACCAATTATTATTTTATGACTATTATTTTATGAATTTATTTAAAGTTTTGGTTGCCCAAACAAATGACTGCGTTTTGGATCATTGTCCACTTCACCTCTCTCCTCTCTCTTCTCTCTTCTCTCTTCTCTCTCTGTTCCCTAGCTTCTCCTTCTTCTCTTTCTCTTTTCTCCTTCCCTTTCCTTTCTCCGCACTCCAAGTCCATCCCCCGCCGCTCCTCTTTCTCTGCATATTATTATCTCTTTTTCAATCACTCTTCTTCCTTTTCCATCTACATCTTTTTCATTATTAATTATTTCCTATTTATCTATCTAATATAATCACACACATACACCATCACTTCCCCTCAAAAATTAAATAATTAACCATAAACAAAAGCAAGGGGGAAAACAACAGTTTTCTAACAGAATTTCCTCACAGTATTTATTAATATCAAAACCCCCCAAAAAAAATATATATATTATTTTTATGTATTTTATTTTAAATTCTTTGAATAAAATTTATATAGTTGTATGAGTATGGCTGGTTTGGATTTGGGCACAGCTTCACGCTTCGTTCAGAATCTACACAGACCAGACTTCAACCTTCAGCAACAGCAACAACCCGAATCCGAAGACGACGCTAACCAATCAGCACCAGACCCGTATTCCACGGAAGATGGGGCCCACCATGGTCCCGGAGACCTCGTCGGTCGTCGACCACGTGGACGCCCGCCGGGATCCAAGAACAAGCCGAAACCGCCGGTGATCATCACACGAGAAAGCGCCAACACGCTCCGAGCTCACATCCTCGAGGTCGCCAACGGCTGCGACGTGTTCGAGTGCGTCGCGACGTACGCGCGCCGCCGGCAGCGCGGGATCTGCATCCTGAGCGGCAGCGGCACGGTGACGAACGTGAGGCTGCGGCAGCCGGCGTCGGTGGGAGCGGTGGTTACGCTTCACGGAACGTTCGAGATATTGTCGCTAGCGGGATCGTTCCTGCCGCCGCCGGCACCGCCGGGGGCGACGAGCTTGACGGTGTATGTGGCGGGAGGGCAGGGGCAGGTCGTCGGAGGGAGTGTGGTCGGGGAGTTAGTTGCGGCGGGTCCGGTGATTGTGATCGCAGCATCGTTCACGAACGTTGCGTATGAACGATTACCGTTAGATGAAGAAGAAGAGGGTCAGGTACCGACGCAAGGAGGTTCGGGAGGTCAAGGAGGTTCGGGTGGTTTGGGTAACAATAATCTGTTTTCCGAACCTGGAGGTTCGGGATTACCGTTTTTCAATTTGCCGCTTACTATGCCTCCTCCGAATGTTCAGTTGCCTGTGGATGCTTGGGCGGGAAACTCAGCTTCTCGTTCGCAGTTTTGAGTTTCAGTTTGAAAGCGGAGCCAAACACTATCTTAATCTGAGGTCAATCGTTGTCCTAGGTGTAAGACTTTCTTGAGTATTGAGGTCAGGAAAATGAATTAATTATTTGTGGAGTTACTACTTTATACAACTATGCATGTTGAATGTTGAATGTGCTTAATTCTCTCTTCTTTCATCATCTATTGTTAATTCTCTATATGGATATCATTTTGTGCCTTTTGAGTTATGTAATTGTTTTTTTAGTTATGATTATTTCTTCTTTGAGATATACTATATATTATTTGTCTTCCATGAAAGTAGTACTTAAATTCAATCCCCTCTTTTGAGACAGTTGTTGGTTAGTTTATTGAATTAAAGATAATTAGTAGAAGTGTCAAATGGCAATTAATTAATTATAAAAACAAATCAAATAAGTGTGCTTTTATTTTTAATGTACAATAATTAATTAAGGAACATAATATATAAAACTAGGTAGGGATTTTAAAAGAAACCAAGGCTGGACCTTTTGGCATTAAATTAAGCTTCTCACAAGAAGAAAATTAAGCTTTTCTTCCCAGAAATTCTTTTATCTTATGCTCAACATTCATATATATATATATATAAGATAAAACATTTTACATCAATGAATTTGATGTAGTTTTTGTGATTGTCAAAACCTTAACATTGTGGTACAATGTCAATATTACTAAGTTGACCTAGATCTAAAATCTTATAAAGATTAATACTCTTTATAATATAAGCTCAAACCCCTAACTAGTTCTGGTTATAATGTCTGTTTATTATTATACATCCTGTCATTATTTCATGCCCGGATTTTTACATTGAAGCCTGTTAGATCAATCAAGGGATAGTGATGAACATGAATATTTGTTGGAAGCCCAGTTCTGATCTGCTGGCTACTAATTATAACTTATAATTTGGTTAATGTATTTGATCTGGACATCTGGTTTTGATTAAAGAGGACTTGTTTCTACATTATTGCATTTGCCCTAATTAACCTAAAACTTGGAGGATTTTTTTATGATGAAATTTCACACTCCTCCAAATGCCACCAATATGCTATTAGGCAAGTTTTGATGGGCAATGGAAGAGTTAATTGACCTGTCAATGCAAAAATTTAATGTTGGTTGGTTTTCATTTTTATTTCCATGTTTTGTTTTTGGTTTTTGATTTCATTTTGTTTGTTGTGTTTCTAAATTGTATAGAAAAAGTTAGAAATAACTTAAAACAAGATTTTTTTTAAAATTATGCTTTTAGTTTCTTATGTTGTAAGAAAGTTTTAATTCGATCCTTATGTTTATTTTAATTTGTTTTGGTTCTTTGTGTTGTAACTTTTATACCAATTTAGTCCTTTATGGTTATTTTGATTTATTTTTGTCCATTATGTTTATTTTGATTCATTTTTGTCCATTATGTTTATTTTTTTAATCACTTTAATTCCTCATGTTGTATATTTTTGTTTATCAATTTAGTCTCTTATGTTTTTGACCAATATAAAAAGACAACACAATGTTGTTTTGACCTCTCTAATAACTTAATTAGAGAAAGTTAATGGAAAGGACCTAATTGGCTCAAAAAATACAATATTGGAGAGACCAAAGTGAATCAAAATAATATAAGAGACCAAATTAAAATTTCGTTACAACGTAAGAGACCAAAAATTTAATTTAACTTTTTTTTATAAATTTCACAAAGTAAAAAACTGGAAATAGAAAACGTAAATCAAACAAATGGTTAGTTTGGCTTGTATTTTTATTTTTATTATCGATTATTATTATTTTTTGTTTTTATTTTATTTTTTGAAAGTTTACAAAAGAATGATTGAAAATACAGAATAACAGTCTTTCCTTTACAAATATTTAGGAAAAAAAAACTGAATAAAAACAAAAAATAATACTAGAAAATCAAAATGAAAACCAAACAAAAATCCTGAGGTATTAAATTTTGATTGTAGCTACTTCACATCATGTGATGTGATCTAACGTAGTCATTACATACTACTCTCTGGTCCTTTATACAAGGCACTATCTAAAAGGTTTTTATGGTTTTTTTTATAAGACATTTTATAGTTTTCATAATGTATTTATTGTTTCTTTTTTTTTTATTCCTATTAAATGTATTGACTATTTCTACTCCTTAATTGTAATTGGTTAACACATTATTCAATGAAGGGTAAAAATAATATTTCATCCACTTTTTGAGAAAATCAATAAAGTTAACTATACTCAACTACTTTTCTTGATATTTGTAATTCGGTTAAAAATGTCTTATAATTTAGTTCTGATGTGATTTTAATGAACGATAATAACTTTGTATTGCATTCTGATCCCCATAGTGAAACCCTCGTGCTCCTATTTAATTTGATTGGTTAATTAATCAGTCTAATTATGATTTCAAACGGTTAAAAATGCTTATGCTAGCAGCTAATGTATGAAAAAGACTTTAGTATTTAAAAGGAATATATTTATTTCAGTAACTCTGTCTCAAAAACATTAGCCTTATCAACTGGATTAGATGATACCCTTGATGTAAAATCACTTTGGTCTTTTTTTTTTTTTTGTATAACTATGATTTCTCCACTCTTAAGATGAGACTAATTTCGTTCATTACGTAGTTGACGCTTGATCCCGGGAATTTGACATAAATAAAATTCGAATACGGGTTCTCCCTCTGAATCATCGGTCTAATAAACTTTACGGGTTCTTACACCGCAAAGTCAATCATTAGAATTCAATCACTTTGGTCTTAAGTACGAGTCATGACCTCATTTTTTAAGTAGCTTGAGAGGTTAATTAATAAAAAGTCAGAGCTTATTATATTTATCTACAGATCAGCAACTGATAATTAAGCAAGTTATTAGGTTGGATAACAGGTATCTAGCTAGCTAGGTTTCCGGCGCGCCCATGACTTAAAATATTACAGAGATGTTATCCCAAAACTGTGCCAATCACTTTAATTATTCTCCACTTAACATGTTTTTATTATTATATTATAAATTATAAATAAATTATAAATATATTGCAAAGTGTGTTGCGTTTCTGATGGAGAAACTGCTGGCTTTGCACACACATTAGTGAAACCGTACCATGCTTTCTTCAACAAATTGTAATGGTGCTTCATTACCTTAATTCTTAGAGAATTGCATTTGATTCCATCAATCACTTCAATTGGAGTTGGAGGATATGCTTCCTATATACTCCGTACGGCTTTAAAATTTTTTTTTTCTTATTATATTCGTATTTATTTAATAATTTAAAGTCACGTCATTTTTAAGAAATATGGTAGTTTATAGTATTTAATTAAGGTTAAAATTATAATAGTAAAACAATTATTTTTTTTGGGTAAGTAAAAATTAAATTGATATGAAGTCTAGGAGGTATACTCCCAAGAAGAAGCTTGGAAATAAATAACACCAAGTTCTCCAACAAGAAACAGAATTAATTAGTCTTCAATTTTTCACTGCACCTAAAAATACTTAGGATCGAAGCAAGATCAAGTCTCGTTGGATACTTTTTTTTATCCATTTTTTTCCTTTATTTTTATTTTATATTTTTCTATTTTTAGGGTCATTTTTATTTTTAAAAGCTATAAAAATTAAAATTCGCACAATTTAACTTAGAGTGTTGTTCTTGATTTCTTATTCTTTAATAATTCCACAACTTAGGTTTCTTGAAGAGTTTCTTCAGTATTTTCCTTTCTGAAAAAAAAAAATTGATGACAACTCCACATTTTTCTCAACTCAATGTTAAGATTAAGTTCCACATCGACTAGAAAAATTGCTACCATAAAATATATAAGTGGTGTGACTGTTCACCTCCTATGAGCTATTTTAGCCCCAAATCACACTGTGATGACACCAGGATATAAAAGACTAATTTCTTAAACAGATAAATTACTCTACTAATTGATACTCTCTTCCAGTTTGAACAGTTGATTAAAACGACCTTTATCTAAGGTTTGCCCATATTAAAACCATTGAAAACGTTGGTTTTAAGTCCAATATAATTGATGAAACGAATACCATTTTTATCGATGTAATATATAATTTAATTAAATCATTGATTCCTTTTTCTAAATTATCCACATTAATGGCTGCTCAGTCTAAGAGATTTGTATTTTATGTTTGAAAGAAGTGAAAGAGAAGATTATTAATTATATCGTATAATAAGTACAAATTATTTTATTAGTCCAAGAACTAATCCCACAAAAATAATGGATTTATCTCTAGGGAACATATTCGATCGACTTGAATAATTAAAAATAAAATAAAATCTTAATTATTGAATACAGTAATAAAGGTAACGACAAAGCCGAGAATATATAAAATACATATACATATATACATAGTATACGACACCTGAAGGGTAGTTGAGAAAAAAATATTCCAGCTTCCTATAAATTGACATTAACATATATAATTAAATTAGCACAAGTGTGATTAATGATTAAGGAAGCAAATAATATAATAAGCTGGCTTGAATAAAAGAATCAAACTGACTAAGTCGTATGTACATTAGTATAATATCTTTTCAGTTATTCACACTAATGGTTACACCAGTTTGATTCTAAGCTGTCAACTTCTCTTTTATATTTTCATATATAATGCTGAATTATAAATTCCCAGAAGAAAACATAGTTTTGTGTTTTATTAAATTAATTTTATCCATGTGTCATGTATATATATATATATATATATATATTCATAGGAAATAAAGTAATATAACCGAAGATCGAAGTACGTATCTACACACGTGTTCTCATGCACTCATCAATTAAATTGCATGATTGGGATATATATAGAGAGAGAGACATAGAGGGATAAATATATAACTCAATCCTTTAAGTAAGTTGACATACATGAGTTTGAATTCAAGATAATTATGTCACAACAACAAAAAAATATTATTTACTAGCATTTTTGTTTTTTACTTTAAATAGATTAAATACTGACAAAAATATATGTGTGTGAGTGTATGGTACGAAGTTCAATTCTTGATTTAGTAATTTTTTAGTAAACAAAAAAAATGATTAATTATTGTTAGTATATATAGATATATAATATTTAAAGTAACAAATAAATATGTTAATAATAAAAGAAATTGATCTATACTATAAATTTACAAACCGTTAATAAAGATCTTTAATGACAATTTGTTTGCATTTGCATTGTAGACTATATGTGTATAGAGAAAATTTTATCATGAGAGACAACCATTACAAAATCATTAACCTTTAACTATACTTAAAAAATACTCTATCTAGTTCTTATTATAAGGCATAATTACCTAATTTGCATATACTAATAAAAGCCGTTGGTTGTATCATTTTTTCTCAAAATATTGTATGAGATGTCATACACTTCATTGTAATGTGTTTAGTAGTTGTGATAAAAGAATAGCAAATAGTCAAAACATTTACTAAGGACAAATAAGAAAAGTGGCGATGAAATGTTGCATATCACATTTGTAATATTTTTGTAAATATTGTACCAAAGCTATTTTGATAAAAAAATTAGCAACATTTAAAAAATATTGACAAATCCTTAAAAGAATTATCTGTGGCATTTACAAAATTCTTTAGAAATATTTTATAAAGGTCATGTCGCTAAAAGTGAATTGTGAAAATTCATTTTAATAATCTTTATGTATAAAAGAAATTAGTCTTTAGTTCTCAACTAAAAGCATATTTGGGTAATTTTGATTATAACATATGTTGGATTATTTTATTTTGCACTTACAAAAGCTTTTGATTCTTCTTTTAACAGAGAAAAAAGCTTTTGATTCTTCTTTTAACAGAGAAAAAAACTTTTGATCATTCAGCTTATAAATTTGACATTGTTTCAAAAAAGTTAAAAAACGTTTTTCACAGCAAATATACCCAAACAAAAATTGATTGTGTTTCAGGCAACTGATTTTTTCACCGTTAATTTTCACATCTAATCCTAACACGCCCTAAAACATACTTAGAGTGTGTTTAGATTAACAGTGAAAAATAAATTATTTCAACTAATAATCGATTATAATATAATCAATTTTTGTTTGAGTATATTTTTAAAAAATAATTTTGAAGATAATTTTTATATTTACATAATATAAAATTACTTTTTATAGTATAAATTTGAATTGTAAAAGAAAAAACTATATTAAAATAAAAAACTTCAATAAATACCTCCGATTTCTAACTTATTTAGAAAAAGCCTTTTATACTTATAAAAAAATAAAAAAAAATTAATCAATTTTCTCTTTTATTTCCAAACAACTTCTAACAACTTTTTGAATCCCAAACATACTTAATTAAAAAGAATATAGTGTGTCTGTGTGTTTTGTTAGTGTTGTGAGTTTCTGGTTATAATTCAGCATTATGTAGGGACCTTTTAGCAAATATTGTAAAGAGTGTACAACTTTTAAGTTTTGCACTTAAGTCCCTAGTTCAGGATTTCTGTTTTTGCTAACTGTCAAGTTAGTTAACTGTTTTGTATATAACAGTTTTATGAATAAAGATTCAGCGCGATTCTCCCTCATTTTTCTCTCTTCTTCCTCAATCAAACTCTAATAGTGGTATCAGTTACGCTTTGGTTCGATCATGGTAGGTAGCAACAATCTCTTGAATAATCTTCCCGTTCTCGATAGCAAGAACCTCGATGGCTATGACAGGTGGTGCGTTAAAATGCAAATGATCTTCGGGTTTCAGGAGATCTTGGATGTTGTCACCCATAGAGTTCCAGAATTGGCGGCGACCACAAGTGAAGCACAGCGTCTTGCATATCAAGAAGCTAAGAAGAAGGATTGCAAGGCTATGGTTTATCTGCATCAGTGTGTCGATGATGCCAATTTTAAGAAGATAGCTTCAGCTACCTCCTCGAAGGAGGCATGGGAGATTTTGCAGAGCAGTTACGCCGACATAGCACGGTTGAAGACGGTGAGGCTTCAAACCTTGAGGAGGTCGTATGAGCTTCTTCAGATGGATGAACAGGAGACTGTCGCAGCGTACTTCACCAGATTGCAGTCCTTAACGAATCTGATGAAGTCTTGTGGGGAGGAGATTAAGCCTCGTACCGTAGTGAGAAGGATTTGCGGACTGTTACTCCAAGATTTGATGTTATTGCAGTTGCAATTGAGGAGTCTAAAGACCTGGATCATGTGAAGCTTGAGGAACTGCAGGGGTCGTTGGAAGCTCATGAACAACGGTTGAAGGAACGGGATGTTGCTAGATCTGGTGGTGACCAGGTTCTGATGGCACAGGCTTTCAAGAAAAATGATCCCAATCGTGGTGGTTCCAAGAAGAGGGGAAGAGGTAGAGGATACAAAACAGGCTATGGTTCTGGGAGATGCTCAGACAGTTCAAGCAAATATGAGCAAGTCTCTAATGAGAATCACTCCAAGAACACTAGCAGTAGCTTAGGCTGGAAAGGCAAGAAAAAAGACAAGAGTCACATTCAGTGTTATTACTGCAAGCAGTATGGACATTATGTTAGTGAATGTCAACTTAAAGCTTCCAAGCAGCATGAGGAGGAGGCTAATGTGGCTCAAGATGAATCATCAGATGATGAGGAGGTGCTGTTGATGGTGACTATAGAGAAGGCTGCTGAACATTTCAATGGTTCTTGGTATTTGGACACAGGGTGTTCAAATCACATGACCTGTAACAAGAACTGGTTTGTAGAGCTCAATGAATCTGCAAAGAGCAAGGTGAGATTTGCAGATAACAGCACTATGATCTTTGAAGGAAAAGGGAAGGTTCAGATAAGAAGAAAGGATGGTAAGGTTGCTTTTATTTCAGATGTTTTGTATGTACCTGCTATGAGACACAACTTGTTGAGTATTGGCCAGTTGCTAGAGAAAGACTTCTCAATGGTCGTGAAGGAGGGAGCCATGAAGGTGTTTGACAAGCATGGTACTCTGGTTATAAAAGCACCTTTATCCAGTAATAGAACCTTCCAAGTAGACATGAAGGTCTTTGAATCCGTGTGCTTTAAGGCTGCAGTTTCAGATTTGAACTGGCTTTAGCATCTCAGATTTGGACACTTACACCTCAAAGGCTTGATTCAGTTGAAGGAGAAGGGCATGGTAACAGGATTGCCATTGGTAGAAGATCCTGAGCATCTATGTGAAAGTTGCTTGGCAGGCAAGCAGGCCAGGAATGTCTTCGAGTCATTTCTACCAACAACCACCAATGATCTGTTGCAGGTTGTATACTCTGATGTGTGTGGACCTTTTGAGGTTCTTTCCTTGGCAGGTAATCTCTATTTTGTCTCCTTCATTGATGATTTCAATAACAAGATGTGGATCTACTTGATTAAGAAAAAATCTGATGTCTTTGGAGTGTTTAAGAAGTTTAAGGCTGCTGTTGAGAAACAAAGTGGCAGGTCTCTGAAATTGTTGAGAACTGATGGTGGGGGTGAATACACCAGCAGAGACTTCTCTGATTTCTGTGAAAATGAAGACATAACTCATGAGGTTGTGGCTCCCTACACTCCTCAACACAATGGCACTGCTGAAAGGAGAAATAGAACCATGGTCAACATGGCTAGAAGTATGTTGAAGAGCAAGAAAATGCCTCACTGCTACTGGGGAGAGGCAGTAGCTGTTGCAGCCTATCTTCTCAACTTATGTCCCACAAAGAGGCTTAAATCCATCACTCCAGAAGAAGCTTGGACAGGGAAGAAGCCTAGTGTGAAACACTTGAGGGTGTTTGGCTCCTTATGCCATAGACATGTTCCAGATGAAAGGAGAAGGAAACTGGATGACAGGAGTGAGAGGCTGGTTCTGATTGGGTATCATCCCACAAGTGCGTACAAACTTTTTGATCCAATTAATAATAGGGTTTTTGTTAGCAGGGATGTAAAGTTTGAGGAGGAGCTGTCTTGGAACTGGGATGAATTGGCAGACAAGCCTTGTCAAAATGCTAGAATCAATATTGAAGATTTTGAAACTGACACAGAGAGCCAATTGGATCAGAATCAGGTGATCTCAGAAGTTCAGGTGGATCAAGGAAATGTCAGGCCAGTAAGAAATAGACAGCAATCCAGCAGACTCAAGGACTTTGAAGTGATTCCTGATGATATCATTACAGATGAAGGAGAGCTAATTCATTTGGCTCTATATGCTGAAGTTGAGCCTGTCCACTTCAGAGATGCCTTGAAGGATCAAAACTGGGTTGTAACAATGCAGGAAGAGCTGGGAGCCATTCAAAAGAATGAGACATGGGAATTGTGTCAACTACCACAGGGAAGAAGCCTATTACCTTGAAATGGGTTTACAAACTCAAAAAGAAGGCAGATGGCTCAATAGCAAAGTTCAAGGCCAGATTGGTGGCTGGAGGCTTCCTTCAGCAAGAGGGAGTGAATTTTCATGAATTTTATGCACCAGTAGCTTGCATGGAGACAATCAAAACAGTGGTTGCTCTAGCTAGCATGAAGGGGTGGGACATACATCAGATGGATGTGAAATCAGCCTTCTTGAATGGCCTTCTTGAAGAGGAGGTTTATGTGACTCAACCACTTGGTTTTGAGAAACAGGATTGCAGAGACAAGGTTCTGAGACTAAGAAAGGCTCTCTATGGCCTGAAGCAAGCACCAAGGGCCTGGAATAAGAGAATTGACAGGTTTCTGTTGAGACAAGGCTTCAAGAAGTGTTTAGTAGAACATGGAGTGTATTCCAGAATCAGGAAGGGAAGCATTTTGATCCTATGTCTATATGTTGATGATCTGTTGATTACTGGAAGTGATGCTGGTCTGTTGAAGACTTCAAGACTAGCATGAAGAATGAATTTGAGATGACAGACTTGGGTGAATTGTCATACTTCAGGTATGCAATTTACCAAGACTAGCAAAGGTCTGTTGCTGCATCAAAGCAGATATGCAGAGGAAATTTTGAAAAGATTTCGGATGGAAAACTGTAATCCTGCTGCCACACCATGTGAATCAAATCTGAAACTGACACTAGATCCAAAGGAGAAATCTGTTGATGCTACTGTGTACAAACAGATAGTGGGAAGTCTCAGGTATCTATGCTATACAAGGCCTGACATAAACTTCAGTGTGGGGTTAGTAAGTCGGTTCATGGAGGATCCTAAGGTATCTCACCTAGCAGCAGCAAAAAGGATCTTACGATATATCAAAGGTACAATTGACTATGGTGTGTTGATTCATAGTGCAGATCAGGGAAGCTGTGTTGAGATTCAAGGATATACTGCAGAGAAGCATGAGGAACCAGGAAAATCTGTAGAAACCAGAGGTTATGCAGATTCAGACTGGTGTGGAGATAAAGTGGAAAGGAAGTCTACTTCTAGCTATGTGTTTCTTCTTGGAAATGCACCAATCTCTTGGTGTTCTAAGAAGCAACCTGTTGTTGCATTGTCATCTTGTGAAGCAGAATACATCTCCGCTTGTGCTGCTGCTTGTCAAGCTGCTTGGCTTAGAAATCTGCTGAAGGAAATTCAGGTTAAGGAAGGAGACATTCCCATGACTCTGCTGATAGACAATAAATCAGCCATCAATCTAGTTAAGAATCCTATAGCTCATGGGAGATCTAAACACATTGAAACTCGGTTTCACTATATTCGGGAGCAAGTGAGCAAAGGGAAACTTGAACTTGCTTACTGTAACACCAAGGAACAGCTGGCCGATATCCTTACTAAACCTCTCAAGATCCAAAGGTTTGAAGAACTCAGGAAAGCTCTCAGCATCTTCTCGAATGCAGAATTATAGGGGGTGTGTTAGTGTTGTGAGTTTCTGGTTATAATTCAGCATTATGTAGGGACCTTTTAGCAAATATTGTAAAGAGTGTACAGCTTTTAAGTTTTGCACTTAAGTCCCTAGTTCATGATTTCTGTTTCTGCTAACTGTCAAGTTAGTTAACTGTTTTGTATATAACAATTCTATGAATAAAGATTCAGCGCGATTCTCCCTCATTTTTCTCTCTTCTTCCTCAATCAAACTCTAATATGTTTAATATTCAGTGGATTAAAAATGAAAATACTTTCATAAGAAATAAAAGTATGAAATTACTTTATTTATTAAATATTATTAAAATTTGTATCCAAATAAATTATTAACATAAATCACGATTTATCCAACAAATTGGTTGAAT
The DNA here is from genome assembly GCA_037177725.1 of Cyamopsis tetragonoloba. NCBI lineage: Eukaryota > Viridiplantae > Streptophyta > Magnoliopsida > Fabales > Fabaceae > Cyamopsis > Cyamopsis tetragonoloba. The sequence continues at coordinate 37,405,503 of CM074120.1, read as the reverse complement.
AATTGAAAAATGCTGCTTGCAGTAACATGGATTAAAGTGATGAAAGGTAATCACGTTTAATTAGGGCCGTTTGGTGTTGTCGTCTAGCGGCCATGATAGATGCCACATGGGGCCAAAATGATAATTATATGTCAAAAGTACTACGGAGTTGCTCTTGGAGTTCATTAATTAAACTTCAAATAAAAAAAAATGGCATAATTAATTAAATAGAATAATTAATTATTGTCATGATGATCACCAATCCATTTATGTTATTATTGCTCCATTTATCAAAATGGACATAAGACTTAGCTTCATCATAAGGTGTGTGTAATATTTTGCTGATGAAGTTGTGCTAACTCTAAAAGATATTAAACATTATTATTAACTTGTTTTATATAAAATTCCACCAAAAATAAAAAAAATTGTTAAAATTCATCAAAAGTGTATGATGCAGTAATAATAATATTATTATATAACACATAGTTTAGTTATAGGAATATCAGTAAACAAATGAAATAGTATATCCATAGAAAAAACCTAATCATGGGATTCGTCTCATGAGGATTGAGGACTCTTTTTTTTTTTTTTAATATTTGTCATGAGGTCGTTTTCTAATGGTTTATATCTATATCTACGTTAATTTTTTTTATCAGCCAAAAAAATATTATATTACATAGAATTGTAAAGAACATTACATCAGCGGCATCAGAAGTGCTATAAGTACTGAGAGAAACAAACAACTACACTACAAGTAAAGCACCTACATATCTGATTGAATTCCATACTCCAAACAGAAAAGAAGTATGAAATTAAATCAAAATGCATGAGAAAAATCTATTGATTGCTTAACAGAAAAGTATCTAACCATAATAACAAAAGACTACACTGATATCATCAAAAAAAAAAATCCAACCATGATCACAAAAACTACACTAATATCAACAAAAAAAAAAAGATCCCATATTTGATGGCTACAAATCCAAAACTTGTAAATGTTGGGACCTCCAAACAGAACACAGACTAGAAAACTCAAACCACATAAGGTTAACATAAAGAGGGATTATAACACTAGTCATAAAAAGAACAGAAATAGTTCTCTGTTTTTGCACTTGCCCAAAGCTATGCTCTTGGTTGCATAAGGTCAAAAGTCTCCTCCAAATTAGCATCACCATCTTTGGTATATTATTTGGTTCTCTGTATTTTGGAGTATTTAGAAACAGAGAACCAAATAATATAGCAAATATGTCTAGTTTTCTTACATTTCCAAGGAAGTGTGGTTTTGCTTCCATAGGGAGGCATCGCGAGATGTTGAGTCAATTATATGTTTTTCTCCAAAAGCTATATGCCACAGAACACTCAAAGAAAAGGTGAGGAATGGATTCCTCCTCCTCTTGACACAAAACACACAAGTTATTTTGAATCAAGTTTCCCATCCCTCTTCTTGTCAAAATGTCTTATGTTGGTAGACCGTTATGGAATAATTTCCATACAAATGCCATAATAAGGGTCAAAACTAGGTTGAATTCACTACAGAGAGAATAGTTTCATTACATCGAAAATGCTTCAGGACTTAAGACCCAAACTATGCCTTCGCAGCAACGAAAACTGCAAACCCTGAACACTTAACACTTCCTACTCTGATGATCGGTTATACAATTATAAACTCTAAGGAAACTTCAACATTGATTTGAATGTATGGTACCACACTTAGAAATACGATGAAGGTTACTTTCATGAAAGAAGTCTTGGCTATAGGTAACTAAGTCGTTTTTGTGAATTTCCTCTATGAGAAAAACATTCATCATATAGTAGTAAGGGTTAAAAGGGACTTTCACCTGATAATAAATTATGATGATTGAGTTTTGGCAATAGGGTTCATGGAGGGATGCTTCCATGTTTCAGAATAGGCTCAATCCTTCGGTGCTTTACTAGCACATTTGTGGTCGACCAACTCATGTCTAAAAACAACAGCATGAGCATTTTTAAACCCCATGATTGTGTTTGTAAATTGTGTGACCTATATGAATTGAATATATGTATTTACATGTGGTTGTCAACGTTTTCCACTTCGGTGGCTAAAACATTGTGAGTGTTCAATTCTAAGTGATTACTAGAATATAATTTATATATCTTACGGTTGCAATGTTTAAGTTGTGAGAATGCTATAAATATTTATCATATTGATTTGTCTGTGAACGCGAAGGAAGCTTGTCCCCTATTTTGTTTTTAGTGCATTTAACTGCCATAGGATAGGAACCTTTGTACTTGTATATGCAATATTTCAATTATATGTACGAGTGTATGGAGCACCTCACGCTATATAATTAGACCGTTGTTATATTTAGGGTTACCCATATGAGGTTGCACTTATGGCTAAATTTCTGTTTGTTCAAAATGTCAAAATGTCAATATATATATATCACCTATCTTACTATGCGCGCAATTAGCCTAAGTGGATATGGTGTTATAACCATAGATAGACGCACCCATATAGCTTTGGAACAAGGCATTGCACTTGGTTAAATTATTCGAAGGTTTTTGAAAAAAAAAATGTATTATTTTTTTTGAAGTTTTTGTTTCAATTTACATAATATTTTATCTTTTTAAAATTGCAACAATTTTGTTTAGATATCATGTACAATACACTTGAAGAATATGATATTTTTTAGAACAAAAACGAATATTGTTTTAAAATTATTAGAAGTTTTTTCAAAACAATGTATTATTCAATTTGAAGTTTCTAGTTCAATTTAAAAAAAAAAACTAATGTTAAAATTAGTTCAATTTGAAGAATAGGGTGTTTTTGGAAATAGAAATGAATAGGGTATTTTTTTTCAATTATCTAAATTATTGGAAGCTTTTAAAAAATAATATATTATTCACTTTTAAGTTTCAAGCATAATTTACATATTTTTTTTTTAAATTACAACCGTTTTTAGAGATCGTGTAGCATACGCTTGTAGAATAGTGTTTTTAAAATAACAAAATTATGAGAAGCTTTTTGAAAAAAATGTATTATTCAGTTTGAAGTTTCTATCTCAATTTATATAATTTTTTATATTTTTAAATTGCATTATTTTTTAAATATACACTATACAATTGAAGATTATGATGTTTTTGGTGGATTTTAGGGTGCACAATTTTTTTCTTGGACCACCATAGACCATTTTTAAAAGTGTAATCATATGTTTTTTGGACCATTTACATATATGCACATCTATCCTTCTGGACCGTAGATCAACATGTGTTATCATCTAATGGTTGAAATAAAATAGTGATAAATAAAGACTTAAATTTATAAATAAGTCCTTGAACTCTTTAGAAAACACATTCTAATCTAATGAAAAATCTGAAATGGAAATGAAGAGCGTAATGAAATCTTAATGAGTGATGAAATGGAAATGTAAATGAAAATGGAAATTGTAATTTCCATCTTTGGTGGTAAGTAGATTTTATTATGAGTCACAGAATAATTGTTGATGATGATTAGAGGCACAACTATTTTTTTTTTAAACAGAAAATTCACAAAATGTGTATATTAATACAAGATGGATCAACAAATCAGAACCAAAAAGATATGGATCAACAAATCAACATGATGAAATCCATGAAATGTATAAACTCAACTTGTTAGATTTGGAAAAACAAGCTGAACCAGTAAACCAAAAAAAATAGTGACTCTCATAAACAAACTGAACCTGAAAACGCGACTCATGGATCAACAAATCAGAACCAAAAAAAATGAAATGTATAAACTCAACAAAATTGAATCCATGAAATATAGATCTGGAAAAACAAGCTAATTAAAAATACCAATCTCCAAAAAAAAAAAAAGATACAACATTTTGCATCAAGAAATGCAAATTAATCCAGTTAAAGAACAACATCAACTAACAAAAAAAAAATATAGATCTACATTCAGATCTAGAAAACAAAAATATAGATCTAGATCAAGATCTAAAAAATTACAAATCAATATGTGTGAACCTTCAATCCTCAATTCGATCCCATCCAACAGCGAACATGAAGAACTTCTCCCGCCGTCTGAATAGCTCAGGAAAAAGAAAAGAGCGAAAAGATGAAAGTGAAGAAGAAAGGCCTTCGTTGAACTGAAGAAGAAAGACCTTTGCTAGTTCCTTTGTCGATGGTAGCCGTGAAGAGAGGAAAGAGTGGGGTGAGAGGGCTTGGAGGAAGAGGCACCTTGGGGAAAAAATATTTTTACACCCCAACAGCCTCCTCTCCAATTCAGATGCCGCCAACACCCTCTCACGTCTCCTCCACCGCCTACCACCTAACCTCTCTATCCCCACCTATCGATCCCCCTCCTTTGTTGCTGCCACGCATCTTCCCTCCCTCTCGTTTTCCTCACAAACCCCGAACCATATCCTTCTCTCAGAAGCTCTCACTCTCTTCGACATCACTCTGGATTTATCTAAATTTAGGGATTTAGGGATTTGCCTGTGTTTCAATTTAAGATGATGGGTAAATGAATTTTTTTTTAATAAATATCACTTTCTCTAACATATTATATGGGGTTGAGGTTACAATTAAATAAAAACAAATTTTTGAGGTTATATGTTAAAAGGATTATATAATAAATATATAAAACTTTACTCTTTTTTATCATGTGCCTTGATCACATTTTTTTAAATGGTCTATGGCGCACCATTGACAAAATGGTGCACCCTATCCACCTGATGTTTTTCGAAATAAAGATGAATATGATGTTTTAAAAAAAAAACTTAAATTATTTGAAGCTTTCCGTTAATAATGTATTATTCACTTCGAAATTTTCAGCTCAATTCACATAATTTTTTAAATTTTTATAATTGCAACAATTTTTTTAGAGATCGTGTACTACAGACTTGAAGAATATGGTGTTTTTCGAAATGAAAATGAATAGCATCTTTTTAAATTATCTAAATTATTTTAATCTTTTTAAAAATAATGTATTATTGACTTTGTAGTTTCTATCTCAATTTATATAATTTTTATATTTTTAAAATTACAACAATTTTTTTAGAGAACTCTTGAAGAATATGGAGCAGTATTTTTCAAAATAAGGTTGAAATCGCGATTTTTAAAGTATATAAATTATTTGAAGCTTTTTCTAAACAATGCTTTATTCACTTTGAAGTTTTTAGCTCAATATACATAATATTTTATATTTCTAAAATTGCAACAGTTTTTTTAGAGGTCGCATACTATACTCTTGAAGAATTGGATGTTTTTGAAAATAAAAATGAATATAGTGTTTTTAAATTACCTAAATTATTTGAAGCTTTCTGAAAATAATGTATTATTCACTTTAATGTTTCAACCTCAATTTATATACTTTTAAAATTGGAACATTTTTTTAGAGATCGTATACTACACACTTAAATGGTATGGTGTTTTTTGAAATAAAAATGAATAGGGTATTTCTAAATTACCTAAAATTTTTAAATCTTTCTTAAACTAATGTATTATTCACTTTGAAGTTTCTAGCTCAATTTACAAATTTTTTTATATTTTTAAAATTGCAACCTTTTTTTAGAATTTGTGTACTATACATCGGAAGAATAAGATATTTTTAAATTACCTAAATTCTTAGAAGCTTTTTGAAAATATTGTATGATTCACTTTGATGCTTCTAGCTCAATTTATATATATATATATATATATATATATATATATATTTATATTTTCCAAATTGCAACAATTAATTTAGATATGGTATACTATACACTTGAAGAATATGTTATTTTTTCGAAATAAAAGTGAATAGGGTGTTTTTAATAACTTAAATTATTTGAAACTTTCTGAAAACAATGTATTATTCACTTAGAAGTTTCTATCTCAATTTACATAATTTTTTATTATTTTAAAATTGCAACAGTTTTTTTTAGAGATCTTGTACTATACAATGGAAGAATAAGGTGTTTTTTAAATAAAAATAAAAACGCATTTTAAATTACCTAAATTATTTGATACTTTTTGAAAACAATGTATTATTCACTTTGAAGTTTCTAATTCAATTTACATAATTTTTTATATATTTAAAAATTGCAACAAGTTCTTAAGAGATCGTATATTATATACACTTGAAGAATATGGTATTTTTCAAAATAAAACTGAAAATGATATTCTTAAATTAACTAAATTATTTGAAAACTTTTGATAACAATGTCTTATTCAATTTGAAGTTTCAAGCTTAATTTACATAATTTTTTATATTTTTAAAATTGCAACAACTTTTTAAGAGATCGGGTACTATATATTTGAAGAATAAGGTGTTTTTAAATTACCTAAATTGTTTGAAGCTTTCTAAAAATAATGTTTTGATCACTTTGAAGTTTTTATCTCAATTTACATAATTTTTATATTTTTAAAATTGCAACGGTTTTTAGAGGCTGATATTAGTGTATTACTTTTACTCTAAATGCTTTATGCTCTATTTTATCCTAATATACTTAGATATACTTAGAAGCTTATGTTACTACTTTTACTCTAAATCTAAATACTTATGCTCTAAATGCTTTATGATTTTTTGCATTTTAGTTTTCTTCATAGCCAAAAAAAATTGCAAGGGTGTGTTGTGACATGCAAAAAAACAAAAACAAAAATGCAATCGGTTGACACATTAATTAATGAGAGTGGTGATCTATATCTAACCTAATAATAGAAGGGTTTTTCTAACCTGTGCAATATTGCACAGGTTAAGAAACCATAAAAGGAAATAAAACACAGTATTTCTTGTGTGTTATATATGATATTATTAAAGTTTTGATTTTTCCCATACAAAGCTTCCACCTTTAGTTTCTTAATCTGTGCAATGTTGCACAAATTAGAAAAATCCATATTAGAAAAGGGAAAACTCAAGGTCTTGAACACCAACCATTCATACTTTGTGACAAATATAAGTTGTATCCAACTCACTATCTTACCACCAATCAAATTGAAAAAAAAATAAAAATCTCCAACCCCAACTCTATACAATGCTAAGAGAGAGAATTCAAATATTACCATGTTTCTTCCTATAAATATGGGGTCAAATAGTAGTGGTTTTCAACCCAACTTATTAACCACATAAAGTTTCTCATCCACCTTCACCTTCATGGCATCAGACTCCTAACCCTCTAATTCCACCTATGCTCAAGACTTCTTCAAAATAATGGACGGTCCCTTCACTTCTCCAAGTGCCTTTTATTCAAACTTCTTTTTTTTCTCTCATCCTCCATTGTTCATTTCCTACTCTTATTCGTCCTTCAGCATAATTTTTTCATGACTATACAATATCTTTTTTTGCATTATATGAAAAAGTAACTAACGTTTACTAATTTATAACTTTTAATTTGTTATAATGTTGTAAAAGCCTCTTAATGCAAGAACGCACTGATATTTTCATTACTCTTTCCATTCCTTAAATTCTAATCTAACCTCACATTATGAATATATATATTTTAGATATGATTTCTTCCTTTCCTTAACCTCTTTGAAGAATTTTAATTTCAAATACATGTAGTGTCCATGCACTTATAACCGTTGAAAAATGTATAGTATTTTTTTCAGGTTTAAAACAATAGTATGTTGTTTTTTGTCACTAAATAGCCACAATCCAATGGTATGAGGGAATGAAAATGAGTTGCTTTTACCAAATTATTATTATTTTTTGAACAACGAAATTTATGATATGAGATAAATTATTATTTTAATTTTTATAACTGTATCACTTTAATAAAACTACTTAGACAATATTTTATTTAGAGGTAAATCATTTACTAAATTTTAAAATTATTTTATTATCTACCACACTCATTTGACGTTCTTATAGGAACAAGTTATTTTGAGAATCAGTAGCAATTCAGAAAATAACCACGGGTAAACTCGGATTTAGCCACGGTAGAGTGCTGGAGGGGATCCTTTTATTATATTAGAATTTTTTTTAGACCAAACAGAATTTTCTTTTTCTTGGTCAAACCATATTAGGTTTTTTTTTTTCGTCAACATATTATTAGATTTTTTTTTTTGGGACGACATATTATTAGAATTTTCAAGTTCTAAAATCTGTAGTAAGGGAAGATGGATGGAATTAGCATCATTTCTATTGGGAGTGGCACCATCCTTTTTAGTATATAAATTTATGATTCTTACATATAAAAAGGATGGTGTCACTCTCAATAAAAATGGTGCTAATCTCATCCTCCATGAGGGAAAAACAGGGTGCAGAGCCTAGTTACCCAAATATGATATAGTATATATTGGGCTATTCTGCTTTGAAGCCTTTTTCTTTACTTATTTTTGGTCATATCCTTTTTCTTTACTAATAAAAATTGTTTGGTTACCCGGATAGCTGCCCCAATTTAATGAGGATAATTTCTGTTTGCCCCACAAATTTTGTCTACATACACCATTTTAATTTCATTCCATTTTAATTTTGTCTACATACACCAAAAGCTAAATTTTAGTACCAATTTCATTTTGGTGAACCCCTTCTTTTTTTGTGAATCCCTTCTTTTTCAACTTTTAAGTCTCTATCTTGTTTAAAAAAAAACATGTAGGTCTCTAGCCTTGTTCTATTGACAAAAAAAAGGTACAAATACACTGGTTTCTATTGAAAAAAGAAGAAGAAGAAGAAGAAAAGAACACCAGTTTTTTTCAAGGCAAGAAAGTAGAAGCTAGTTTTGATATTGACTAGTGACCTACAATTTAAGATGTCTTTCAAGTGTCTTTTGGCACAATAGAAATTTTAGCTACTTAAAAAAGTGATGCAGACTCAAGTTGAAAATAATACAATAGATCTATTGGAAGTTTGGAAGTGTTATTGTTAAAAAGGCAAAAATTGCTCTAATTCGATGCAGAGCAAATCTCCTAAAAAGATAATAAGAGAAGAAAAATTTTCACTAAATTTATTGATCAAGTCATTCATTCAACTCACATTATATGTTATTCTAAAATATTTCTATTGGGCTAAACCCATTACAAATAATATAATAACTATTTATAAATTTTAGGATTTTACTGACTATCATCCTTAGAACAATTGTTAAATATCTTATGAGACATAAATATATAAAAATATTTTAATGGAAATCACAACAAATATACATGCATTCGTAACGTTAAATGATAAATACACTTTATAGATAACTTTTTATTTATAAGTTGATTAAGCAAAACCCTAAATTTTAATATCTCTTGATATCATATTATACTAATATGTAACCGTAGTTATAGACATGTATGGAGTAGTAAGGGTTTGATAATTTAAGTTTTGTATTAAAATAATGTTACTCTCTTCAGCTCTATTTATTTGTTCATTTGAGGTAAAAATGTACATATTAAGAAATGTATTCTTTTTGAACTCAAATATAAACAAAAAAAAAATAAAATTCACATACTTCTTAGATCAAAATATAAGTAATTTTTAACCACTTTTAAAATTATTTAATGCTATAATTTAATGTTATAATTTCTCAAATACCTATCTTGCAATATACCACTTAATTTTTACTAGAGAAAATTTTGCCTTACAATAAATATAATAGAAATTATTTTGATAAATACAATTTAACTTTAACATGAAACAAATAAAATTAAGGACAATCAACTAACTTTTTTAATTAGTGAAAAGTTTTTTTTATATATATGAGTAAGGAGTAATTATTATTTTTGTTTTCATCAAACTAATATTTGAACTCCTTATAATATTATTATTTATCTCTTATTATTTTATTAATTCAAACTTTAAATATTAATAAATTTAATATTAACTTAAAAATATAAATAAACGGATAAATAAAAATTAATTTTTTTAGTAGATGAACAGCTAAAATAGGGAAAGAATAAGTAATCCTTCGGAATTATTGAAGGTTTTTTTTTTCGTGATAGAATTATTATGAAGGTAGAAGTGAAAGTTTTTTCTTCCTATCATAATTATAATATTTGTTTCTACGGAGAAGTGAAACGTCACTTTTTAAAAAAGAAAATATATATATTTTTAGTCCTTATAAAATAAGGTATTTTTATTTTTAGTCTCTTAAAAATTATTTTCTATATTTTAGTTTTATAAAATAAAAAATATTACTTTTAGTACTTATAAAATTATTTTTTGCATTTTGATTCCTATAAAATAAAAATTTATTGTTTTTAGTTTTTATCTTTAAGAAATTTCTAATAAGTGCTGACTAGGATGACGGAATACCACGTGTCAACGAGTACTAAGTGAATCGAGCGAGATTGCACAACAAAAATGCAGAACTCGACTCTCTCTAAGAGATCGATAAGAATTTTGATAAGAAGATAGTACGCAATCTTCTTATTATTATTATTTTTATTATTAATAAAATAATTAATTAATATTAATATTAAATAAAAATTATTTAGATCTCGTATGACATTGACACGTGGTATTCTGTCATCATATTTAACACTTAGCAATATTTCTTCACAGTAAGGATTAAAAGCAACAAATTTTAATTTTATAGGGATCAAAATACAAAAAATAAGTTTACAGGAACTAAAAGTAATAATTTTTCATTTTATAGGGACCAAAATGCAAACAATAATTTTATAAAGACTTAAAAAAATATCTTATTTTATAAGGACTAAAAATATATTTTAATTTTTTTTATTCCTATGAGACAGTAATTGAAATTAAATAAGTTAACTAATATAGGCAATAGACTAGGTTATAAAAGATGCCAGCATATCCGGGAGGAGGATAGGCACGTTTCAACTGAGTAATCCACCTGTTTAAAGAAGGATTAGAAGCTAGGAAATTTGGAGGGACACCTACCCTAACCCATACCCCAAGTGAAAGTATTAACTCCTTTGATTTTGACATGCACAACTTCTGAAGTCCAAATCCCAACCACTTATGCGCATGTGAACTGGAAAATTAGTGGCGGTCAAGGTAAATTATAAATTTGGTGGGGGGTGGGGAACAATTAGGGCTCCATTAATTTTATTATAATAATTATATAATTATATAATATATAAGTGGAATTAATTTTGGATAAAATAAATATATTTTTTAATTTTTATCAGATTTGCATTAATTTTTAAATTATTGTGAGTAGAATTAATTTTGAGGAGTGAAGAATCTTAACCAAACAAATACTTAGTTGTCTATTTTTTTTTTTATTTGTAGATGGAGGACAATTAAAAATAACAAAAGACAAACCAAAACCTTGTATTACCAAAAAAAAACCAAAAGTCTCAAGAAAAAAAAAAAGCCTCTCTTCGGCATGAAGCTGCAACTTCAAGTAATTAAGAGTCGTTTGGATAGGATTAGGATGAAATTTTACCCCAAGGAAAGCTCTTTGTTTAGCCAAATTTCCGCACATCGATTGTCCTCTCAAAAAACATGACTAATATTAATCCTTTATTCTCTAGCTAGCAAATGTTGAACATCGACTAAGATAGCCCCGTACTTATGAAAGTGAGATACCTCAGTCATCTTAATAATTCTAATAACATCCAAAGAATCAGATTCAAAATAAATCTTAGTAAACCTGTGTTACCAAGCAATAAGAGTAGATAAGAAACCTAATATAATGAGAAAGCATCTTGCAAATTCCATTTATACTTTTCAAAGTTGAATCTTCAAAAGAAGCAAACCATAAATCCATAATTTTAGGAGTTAAAAGGGGGAGGGAGGATGTTGGTTAGGACTTGGTATGAAATAAAATTCGCATCGCATTCCTTGCACCCTTAAATTTGGTATGAAATAAAATTCAATCCAAATTCAGCTTTTTAAATGCTAATCCGAACACATACTTAAAAGTGCTATTTTTCTTTTACAATTATCAACAATAACACAACAACTATTTGTGATTGGCTAATGGATCTTTCATTGCACTTTCGTACTTACTATTATATTAAGATGGGCAATATTGTCACCTCGCCTGTTTCAAAGCTTACCACATTGCCTTTTTTTTGGGAAATAACCTTTAACTAGATTCTTAAATCTAGGTGAAACCGGATTTTAGAATTCGATAAGTCCTAAAACGTCACATGACACACCTCTAACCGCATTTAATGTTGTTTTGAGCCTAATAGGATTTTAGAATCTGGTTGCGCCCAAATTTGTGATTCCAGTTTAAGGTTCTACGTATGGTACTTGGGGACTAACTGAATTCTTAAATCGAATTTCGCCCAAATTTAGGAATCCAGTTAAAGGTTATTTTTGAAAAAAAAAATAGCATGTGTGGTGCGTTTTGAATGGCGTATGGTGACAATAATGCATACTTCTTACTATTTCCGGTCTTAAATATAAGCAAATTTGAATCACTTTTTTTTATCTCAAATATAAGCAAAACTCAATCATTTTTCTTTAAATTAATATTGATATTTCAAAATTGTCCTTGCACTTATTGAGTCTCTATTTCTAAGTTTGCACATTTATTTGGGTGTTTGAGAGGAGAGAGACTCTTTTATAGGAATTTAGGAAATGGTACTTTAGAAATTGTATTCATTTTATTTGTAAAATTCAAGAAATTAATTACAATTACCTACTTTTCTTAATAAGTATCATTTGGTCTCTTTTTGCTTATATTTGAGACTTGAGATAATACTAATTTGCAATGCTTTTAACTTAAAAGGGTTGGTTAAGTAGAGTGAGACATGGTTTCTAGTACGATAGATGGCAAATTTGAATCCTCAATTGTTCCATTATAGTGAAGTCAATATAAGAAATTCTAAAAAAAAAAAAAATTTAACCATGATACCTACTACTCTTTCCGATCGTCTTATATATAAGTCACTTTTAACTAAATCGTGAACATAAAAAAATTATTGTTAACTCATTAAATATATTCAAAAATAATAAAAAAAAAAAAAAACAACTATGCCCCAGTAAAATTACCTTGATAAATGCACAAAGTCAAGTAGTATTTCTCTCTTGGTTGTGTCACTACCTCTCACTCTATTATTAGTGTGTGATTGGTAACACTAGCTTATAGCTTATTTAGGAGTTTATAGCTTATAGCTTGTAGCTTATTGTCAAGTGGAGTTGTTTGGTGACAACAAGTTTATAGCTTATATAAGCTATAAGCTAGCTTTCATAAGCTAACTTATGAAAAGCTACTTCAAGTAGCTTATAGCTTATGAAAAGTAGCTTTCAATAATTCTTTCCTATTTTACCCTCTAGTCATTTATTATGTTTACTCTATCAAATAATTTATTACATGTAATTATTAGTTGTCCTTTTAAGTCATTTAACAAATATAAGCTACCTAATAAGTTAATTTTACCAAACACATCTACTCAATTATAAGTCATAAGCTATAAGCTACGAGCTATAAACTATAAGCTATAAACTATAAGCTATAAGATACAAGCTATAAGCTATAAGTCATAAGCTATAAGCTAGTTTTAACAAACAGAGCCTTAATTAAATAATTGAAAATTGTATAAAGATAAAAATGAAAAGTCTTCGTTAATAAGTTAATTATGACTTATATTAAGGATCATAAATTCTTTCTAAAAAATGACTTTTATAAAAAATCAGAGTTAATGAAACTAATTAACCTCGGTGTCAACTTGTTTATACTTTATACAACTTTTTAAAAATAAATTTATAGTATTACAACTTATAAAAAAGACAAATGATATCCTAGTATCATAAGGGGGTAAAAGCACTGTTTAAAGAATTAAATATAATAAAAAAATATAATTTTTTATATTTTTAAGAGACAAAATAATAAATATTTGTAATTATTTTTTTAAGTTAGTAATCTTAATAAATATTCTAAAGACATTTTTTATCCAAATCCTATATAAAATCATGAAATAAATCTAAGATACACCAACATATTTTCTAAGAACTGACTCTTTCCTAATTAAGAACTCCACCTCGCTCTATCTAGTGAAGTAACGTTGCTCAAGAGAAAAAGGGGATAAGCAACTCCCATTAAAGTTTATCTGTGTTCTTTAAACCAGACGACTTTTTATTATGAACAAAAAAGTTACTGATTACTCAGCCTAAATTTTTATAATAATAAAAATTAAATAAATAAAAATCAAGCTTTACATTTTACATTTTCTCTTGAAGATGTCAACAATGTAGGTATAGGAATAACAATCCTCTAAACCTAATATCATAAAAGATAAGGATTAAGTCAAGATTTAGGATGAAAAGAGAGGCAACAGAAATGAAATTGAATAAATGAGGTTTCCTTGTTAGAAAGGAAGATAAAAAAAATCACGCATGTATTTTAATTATATTACTATCCATTATTAGACACATAACAAAAGAAGCTAGATGTTCCTTCAGTGTCTCACATACCATAATTTGCAAAACAGAGTACTCTGTTTTTTCCGATAACTGCTTAATTACATATCCTGAGCATAGAACTCAATAATCTCCTTCAAATTGAGTTGAAACAAAGAAGAAGCATCATTATGCAAAAGCCACAACATGTGCTCAAACAAAATATGATCCACATCGACGAAAATGACTCTCCGGCGATCATTCCCCGGCGGATTATTCTTCTTCATAGAGATATCCATCAAGAGGCGAAACGGGTTTTCTTGTAAGATAAAAGGGTCCACCAGAAACACCTTCTTCTCTTTTCCGACGACCACCGTGACCGGGCCGTCGTCCTTCGTCAGCGGCACGTATCCCAGCCGCGAACCGGTGGATCGCCGCCGGATCAGGGAAACCGGCATCACCAAACAATCCATGAATAAGGGAAGAGATTGAAGTTGAAAAGGATGAGTTTTTGGAATGTTTGTAGATGTAGAAGGTGAGAAAGAAGAATTAATGGCTGTGATTTTAGGAGGAGGATTAGGGGGAAAGGGGTGTAAGAAAAAATTGATGGAAATGTGAATTAAGAAAATAATTTAATTTTATTTATTTATTTATATTGGGGTGACTTTAAAGAAGAAGAAAAGGTTACTTTGGAGAGATATGTTGGTGTTGCCTGCCTTGCATTCTGCGAATGGGAAATAGCCGTTGGAGAAGGGATCTCTTGGACTGCAAGAGAATGGTTACCATGCCCACGCTCTCCAGGAAGCGCGTGCAAGTGTGAGAGCATGTTTTTTTAATTTTGGTTAAATTAATTATTTAGTCCCTACCATTTTACTCATTTTTTGTTTAATCTCTTTACTTAAAAAATGTTCCTTTTAATCCCTTCATTCATTTTTTGTTAGTCCCTAAATATTTTTGTTTTAAAAGAAAAGGTAAATTGAAATAACCCCTTTAAGTTTAGGAAAATTGCACACCATTCTAAATTTCATGAAAATTAGCATTTCATTTCATTTTTTCAGTTAACTAGCATTTTTGGCCCGCTAATCTGTCACATAAGTATTAAAAATAATTTTTAATATTAATGAAGGGTAAAAAACTTGCATATGTGACAAACTGACATGATATAAACGTTAGCAATATACTCCCTCTAGTCCTTATTATAAGGCACATTTTAGAAGGATTTCGTGGTCCTTTTTATAAGGCATTGCACAAATCCCATAAAGTATTTATGGTTATTTTTCTTATTTGTCCCTATTAAATGCCTTAAATTTATTATAGCAACCACTCAACACAATATTTAAGAAAAGGGTAAAATTGATATATCATCTCACTTTTTAAGAAAATTGATGCAACTAACTATCTTTATTGGTATGCGTAATTTAGGTATTTATGCCTTATAATAAGGACCAGAGAGAGTAGCAGTTAATTAACGCTTTTGTCTCGTCAGTTTGCTACATCAGCTTTAAAAATAGTTTTTAAAGTTAACAAATAGACATCTTTGTAGATGTGACAGATGAGAACGACAGAAACATTAACTAGGTCAGCAATCAACAGTCAACGGTTAAAGAAATGGGGTAGAGTGCTAATTTTGGTGAAGTTTGGGGTGGAGTGAAATTTTTCCAAACCTGAAAAGGGGTTATTGCAATTTACCCGAAAAAAATTGAATTAAACAAATACTAATGTGACAAAGATAATAGAAAAAAACATAAGGACAAAAACGAAAAATCAATCCATATATAATGACAACAATGAAAACGTATGTACGTATAGGGACCGAATCGAAACAACATATAGTTAATATAAATATCATGATTAAAAAGAATAATATTAGCGGTCCATATGTGCACTATTGATTAACTCACTGAAATCTTATTAGCCATGTAAAATGATATTAATGTCGTTAGCATCTAAACTATCATTAAAGTCCAATAAAAAAAAATAATGAAATGTACAATGACAAATATAAAGATCAATAATCAATTTTTACCTTTAATTTTTTATATACAACTCCTATCAAGTGACAGGAGCTATTAGTTTAAGCTTCTCTCTTAATAACCAGAGCAGTCTAATCTACTGGAAGTGAATGTGAAGATTGTTAGCTAGTTCATGTGATATTCTTTACCTCCATTTTTGTTTTTTCTATTTGTATGTACTAAAAAAACTAATTCATACTTTACTAGTTTGAATTAAGAAAATTAATTAAAAATAATTAGTGGTCTTTAATTTATACTGCCTTTGTAATAAAATTAGTGTTATTTTAGTGAATTCATTTTGTTTCGAAAATGATTATTGCTTTATATTTTTTATTTCTTATTAAAAGCTATTTTTCTTATTTTACTCATAAAAATTTAATGCTTAACAAGTATTTATGTCATAATCAGTTAATGTTTAATTATTAATAGAGATGTTTAAGTAAAATTACTTTATTTATTATAATATTTATTGAATTTTTTAAATCTTTGTGAAATAATAACTTAAAATCACTATGTAAAAAATATTTTTTAAAAAATGAACTTTATATGAATATTTATGTGCTAATTAAATAAATTATACAATTCATTAAATTTTGTAAAAATGTTTGTTATAATGAAAAAGAGATTGAAATAAGGTGACCCTGTAACCCATTTCTCATATCTTATGATTGTTGAGGCCAGAAGACCTCTCATAATTGGTAAAGAATTCAATATCTTTAAGTATGATCATTGGTTTTTTGATCTAGAAAGTGGAAATGTCATTAAACAGTACATAGATGATACATCTTTTTGTGGCAGAGGCTTCTCCAAAGTCTCTTTGGTGATGGAAGGCCATCCTTCATAGCTTTGAGCTTGTTTCGGTGCTTTGGGTGAATTTCTCACAGAGTAACCTTTTTAATTGAGTTGTTTGAAGCATCCTCTGATCTATTTTCTTGAATTGTAGTTTAACTCATTGCCGTTTGTCTTTTTAGGTCTCCCCATTGGAGAGGATGCAAGGAGGGTTGATACATGGCAACCGGTGATCAATAAAATTGAGAACAAGATTTCTTCTTAAAAACACTCTTATGTTTACCTAGAGAACATAGAGGCCTAGGGGTAAGAGACATTTCATTGGTTAATAGGAGTTTGTTTGGTAAATGGTGTTGGAGGTGCTTAATAGGATCTTTAGAGGAATTATGGATTCAAATGATGTGAGCAAGATATGGTTCCCCAAATTTATGGCTATTTCAATGGTCTAAGTGTCATCTGTGGATTGTGTCCTTCTTAGTGGTGGAAGTGCATTAGGGAATGAGGTAATTGGTTTCGGGAAAATATTAGTAAGCATGTCGCGATAGTACTTTATTTTGGAAAGAGCAGTGGTTTAGTCCTAATTCCTTCCAAGATTTGTTTCCCCAATTATTTGCCGTGTTTGGGCGACATTTTATTAATCATATGGGTTTGGCAGAGCAAGGTGTATGGATTTGGGATTTGTGGTGGATTAGATCATTTGACAAATTTTCAACATAATCTGTTAAATCATTTTCTCTCGATCCTTCATACTGTTCTCGTGAATTTTGATGCGTTAGATTGCTGGTCTTTGTGGAGAGAATCTTCGGGCACGTAATCTTCAAAATATGTTTTCCCCATTCTACCGCAAGCAAGTATACAATAGTTGATTGGTGTTGATGAGATGCATGAGGTGTGAAAGTCGCTTTGGCATGGTTGTGCATCGCGTTAGGTGGTGGCTTTTACTTAACTTTGTGTACACAATAGACTTCCTTCTAGAGTCAACCTTGCAAAGAGGGGTACGATGTTGCCTTTGGACGTGGCTTTTTGTCCATTATGTGGGGTTGTTGAAGAGGCTTGACAACATTTGTTTTGCGATTACAGATTTGCGTTAAAGTTTGGAGAGCAAATTTTGTATGGTTACATATACCTTCACATTTCAGGAGCTCTATAATTAGTCATTCGTTGCACTTAAAGAATGGATAATTCTACATTAAAGAGGACCTTGACTGAATCTCTATGATTTGCTTGTTTATGATTAATTTGGCTTTTTTACTATGAGATTTTGTTTTTAGAGGGTTTGTGTGGAATGATATTTGTATTTTATAGCTCATATAAATTAGATTTTGTCATAAGTAACCATGCTCTTGTAATCTTTATTTTTTAGATTGGATGAATTTTTCATTGTGTTGTATCTTTGTTCTTTAGCACTCTTCCCGCAATCATTTTGAGTATATACTCTTTTTAATAAAATTATCTTCCTTAAAAAAAAATTACCACTTTTATAAAGTGATTTATATATTAACAACATGACAAGATATGAGTTTAAGTTCTTTCATTAACTTAATGATGAAGCATGAGAGATATAAGGATGGTAATTCTCTAAGCCATACCTATTCGGTGATATCCCTAAATTATTGTATTAACATATACTATAAGAAAAAAAACTCTTTCATGGACTCCAAATTACATTTCATGCTATGTGTCATTCTTACATGCATCCAATTTTTCTCCAATTTTTTTGTTTATTATTATTTTATTGTTGTCCCCTCTATTTTTTTTGGCCCCAAGTTATACACATGTCATTATAAGAATGATTCAATTTCCTTTTCAATTTTTGCTTACTTTGAGATGAAAAAAAATGAAAATTTAAAATTTTAATAATAAAATTAAATTATATTATTAAAATAATTTAAAATTTTAATAATAAAATTAAATTATATTATTAAACTCTTTTTCTCTAACTTCTTTTTTTTCCTCTTCACTTCCCTTCGTTTCACGTTTCATTCATTATCCTTTTTTATTTTTTTTCTCTATTTTTTATTCGTTCCTTTCTTTATGTTTACTATGCATCTTTCTTTTCCATTTTTTTTTACTTTGATTTTTGTTATTTGTTAAATTATAATTTTTTTTTATAACCACGGGTTTTTTTTACCCTTAGATTGAGACTAATCATGTTCGCGCTGTGTGACTGGCGCTGACCCTCTAGAATTTGGCATAGTTGAGATTCGAACACGGGACCTGTGAATCGTCCCTCCTATGAACTTAGCGGGGCCTTATACCGCTAAGCCAACCCTTGGGATTAATTTGTTAAATTATTTATGAATAAGATAACATATACTTTTTAATACATTAACAGGTTTTGTTAAGAATGAACTTATCATTTGTTTATTTTATAATTTTTAAAGCATGTTATATGTGATTCACAAATATAGGATCAAACTTCAATTAAATCTGTGTACTTAATATCACAATTTTTTTCTTATATGTTAATTATGTAAGTTTTCATAAAGTTATTATATAAGTCATTATATAAATTTGTTACTTGCATTTATTTTACTTTTTGCAAGTGTGTTATCATGTTTTAATAATATTGAAAGTTTAATTTATTGTGCAACAAGAGTCTCATAATAAACTGTGGAGGTCTTTTTCATATTTAATGGTTTTGTGCAATAGTTGAGGTGTAAAGAATATTTCATTGAAGAGATTGTGTCGATAAAAAGTAATTCTTCACGGGAAAGATTATGTCGATAAAAAGTTATAGATTAAAATATAATTAAGCTGAATGTTTTAAATGTAATGATTTTTAAGTTCAATTATATCTTTTATTTTAATCATTATATTGTAAAATAATTTATTAAATATTTTAATAATTTTAATTATGTTATTATATATTTATTATAAGACATTAATACACTCACAAATGCGTAATCGAAGACCCGTGCGAACGCACAGCTCACGTGCTAGTTTATATCTAAATCCTAGATATATGAACAAAGCTGGTGGTGGACTATTATTTCTATTAATAATGTGTTACACAACAAGTAAGTAGTTTAATTTCTCATAAAATTAATACCACAAGTATAATTTATAAAAAAATATGTTTGATTAGAGAGAAAATAACAATAAATAATAAATATTACGAAATCAATTAATGTCTCACAATTTCATTCGCCAAACTACTACTTAGTACTAGAAGTCTGTAGTCACCTCCGGTGAGAAGTTGAAAGAGGTTGCGAGTGGGGGCGCGTGGTTCAAATTTGCATTCTGCCGACTAACGTCTATTTTGCACTGTTGGGTTTGGGCTTTGGCTCCACACGGCTAACGCAGGCGGCTTCTGAGTTATTGCAACCGTAGATGTTAATAGTAGTATAATCTAACACTTGGTCAAAAAAAAAAAAGTCTAGCCCCACAAATATTATTATTATATTATTTATATTTTTATATTATAATAATAAAATAGTGCTACTACTGATATTAAAGAATCATATCACTTGACATCTGAAAGTGAATTTTCGATTTTGAACATTTAAAAATCCTAAATTAATAAGAAATGAAAAGGCACTGGTTGTCTTTTAATGCATCCGAATAACTATGTAGTTTTACTCCATGTTTAGATAATTAAGTAAATTCAATATCCTTTAAATTATCTTTATTTTCAAAAGGAAAAAGCTGTCCTATGCGTGCGATACATATATTTCAAAATTAAAAATATTTTCTAAATATAAAAAAATTAAAAAAATTATTAAAACAAAAAACATTTATTAAGTTGAAAAGATAAAACTCATTTATTACTTATTTTTTTTAATAAAAATTTTCTAATTTTAATCTTTGAGGGTTGGTTTGTTATTGCTTAACAATAATTAATTTTGAAAGTGGATAGAGAATTTATTATCTATTTTATTGGTTATCATGAAAATCAAAAACTATTTATATTTGGTTAAAATGAGAAGAGTTACTTTTTTAATTTTCTCTTTTACTACATTTGATTATTTTGATAAGCAATTTAAAGTAGTTTCTTAAAACAATAAAAAACTGATTATTTTATACTTTTGATTATTTTTAAAAGCACAGACAAATATTCTAACAACTTTAATAATTGATTTTTTAATTAAAAAATGATTATTTTACAAAATAAACAATAATAAATGGACTCTAAATCTAGCATGGATACATAAGATAGCAAACCCTTTAAAAAAGCATGCATGATATTCAAAGACATATGTACTCCGGCCATCTTGACATGTAAGACTCTCTCAAAAAAGTTATTTGTCCTTTTTTATAAAATTCTCTTTAAAATTTTATGTAAATTTAATTAATTCTTATTAAACTATCGTTATTTATTCAACCACTTTTGTATGGTTCAAAGTCAATAAATATAATAAAAGAATAAAAAAGAAATTCTCTCTTGTGATAATTGAAAAAGATTTATTAAGTGAAAAGAGAGTAAGATAATTTGAGAATAACTGAATGGTAACTTTAGAAATTAATTCAAATTATTAGACAAATTAAATGACTTTATCTAAATTAACAAACTTTCTTAATTTTTTTGTATCTTTTTTTTTTTTTATAAAGAGTCTTATATATAGGAACAAATTAGAGTATTTAACAAGAGGATAAGTTATTAAAATATACTCCTTTTCATATTATAGGATCCTATTTAAACAATTATACTTATTAAGAAAATATATAATAAACAATTAATATATTATTTTTTTTAAAATACACAATCTTCCAAATATACCCTTATTATCTCATTAAAACATTAAATACACTTCATTATCATTTCAAAAAGTTCAGGGGTAGACATAAAAAAATTATTAAATGCTCCTAAAAATTTGTAAAGAATCTTATATTATAAAACATTAACCATTTATAAAAAAATAATTTTTTAAACATGTATAATATTACACAGGTTAAGAAACTAAAAGTAGAAATCTATTGGTGAAAAAAAAAATTTAATATGATTGTGCTTGATAATATTTTTTTTTCTTTAATTTCTTAGCATGTACAATATTACAAGAATTAAAAAAATCTTATAAAATAAGTCTTATAATAGTAATATTAAAAAAGGTCTTTTAATAGTATGAAAAAACGAGTAAATCTTCAAATTGGTCCTTGAAATTGTATGTGCTATGAAGATTAGTCTCTAACATTTTTAAAACCTCAAAACAATCTCTAACTTTGCAAAACGACATGCATTTTAGTCCTTTTACCTATTAAACGACATTAAAAAACTAAATAGAAAATAATGACTAAAATGAATGATTTTTTGCAAAGTCAGCGATTAATTTGAGATTTTCATAATCTCATAAACTAATCTGCATGACACCTATAATCTCAAAGATCAATTTGACAGTTTACTCGTGAAAAAACGGAGTTAATATAGCAAATTTAAGGTAAGCAATTTTAATTACTTCAAATGAAAGCTAATAGCTTATAGCTCAAATGGCATAAGGGGAAGCTCTTGGAGCTTGAGGAGAGGGGTTCAATCCCCCATGGAAGATTTAGGAGTAGATTTAGGAATAGCGTAGAGTGAGAATGTGTGCGTTTGACTAATAAACAAAATATTACTTCAAATGAAAACACGTGTGTTGAATTTTAAGACATAACTCTTGTGGAGATATAGTACATACCATGAGTTTATAATAACAACAATAATAAAAAAGGGGTAAAAATATAATTTTGGTCTTTTAACTTTTACTCAAAGTTTATTTTGGTCTCATAACTTTTTTAAGATTTATTTTAGTCTTTTAATTTTTCTTTTTGGTTCAAAATGGTCTTGTCGTTACTCCTATTAGTAATTTAATGGATTTTTACAGCCCAAATTGTTATAAATAAATAGTCCAAATTGTTGTAAATCAAAAGTTCAAAATAAATAAATAACAAAATGTAATAACGTTAGTCAAAAATCCGTTAAATTAGTAACGAAAGTGATGATATAGACCATTTTAGACAAAAAAAAAAACTGAAGTAAGGGGACCTAAATGAACCTTAAAAAAGATTTATTAAGTGAAAAGAGAATAAGATAATTGGAGAATAATTGAATAGTAACTTTAGAAATTAATTCAAATTATTAAATAAATTGAATGACTTTATCTAAATTAACCAACTTTCTTAATTTTTTTTTGTATATTTTTTATAAAAAGTCTTATATATGGGGACGAATAAAGTATTTAACAAGAAGATAAGTTATTAAAATATACTCCCCTCCGTATTATAAGGTCCTATTTAAATAATTATGCTTATTAAAAGAATATATAATAAACTTAATTAATATATTAATTTTTTTAAAATACACAATCTTCCAAATATACCCTTATTCTCTCATCAAAACATTAAATACACTTCATTATCATTTCAAAAAGTTCAGGGGTAGGCATAAAAAAATTATTAAATGCTCCTAAAATTTTGTAAAGAATCTTATATTATAAAACACTAACCATTTATAAAAAAAATATTTTTTTAAACGTGTGCAATATTACACGGGTTAAAATACTAAAAGTAGAAATTTGTTGGTGGTGGAAAAAATAAAAATTTAATATGATTGTGCTTGATAATTTTTTATATCTTTAATTTATTAGCATGTACAATATTATACGAACTAGAAAAATCCTACTTTTGTTCCTTTTTATCTATCCCCATTTTGAAAAAAAAATTCCTTTTTATCTCTCCCAGAGCACATTTATTATTTTCTTCCTATTATACCCTTGCATTTGAAATGCATAATTAACTTCCACAAATTTTAAAAATTCAACGAATAATTACTCCCAGTCCTCTAATTTATGGTTCCCATGTATATTTTCAATGCTAATCCTATTTTATATTCTCGTGAATAACCATTATAATTAATACCAATCACCATTAATTCTCACATTATTGTGTAAATTAAAATAATTCAAAATTAATTTTGAAAATAGTACAAAAATAAATGAAAAAAGTGAATGTTAAAATGTTGTGATAAAAAAATATTAATTAATTTTCTTAATTTATATGATTTTATCTTAAATGACAGATAAAAAAAACAAAAGAAATATAAAATAAGTCTTATAATAGTAACATCAAAAAAAGTCTTCTAATAGTAGGAAAAAAGGGAGTTAATATAGCTGATTTAAGGTAAGCAGTTTTACTTACTTCAAATGAAAACACGTGTGGTTGAACTTTAAGATATAACTCTTGTGGAGATATAGTGCATACCATGAGTTTATAATAACAACAATAATAAAAATGAAGAAAAAATATAATTTTGGTATTTTAATTTAGGTTTATTTTAAATTTATAACGTTTTTTAAGATTTATTTTAGTCTTTTAATTTTTTTTTTGGTTCAAAATGGTCTTCTTGTTACTCCTATTAGTAATTTAATGAATTTTTTACGACCCAAATTATTATAAATAAATAGTCCAAATTGTTGTAAATCAAAAGTTTAAAATAAATAAATAACAGAATGTAATAACGTTAGTCAAAAATCCGCTTATTGAATTGGTAGCCTAATTAATGTTAATGTTTTTTTTCTTTTTTTATTTTTTTGATTTTAGTTAGTTAATGTCAAAATAAATTATGTGTTTACTGAATTTGTCGGTGATAAAATTTGTCAAAACTGAGTGTGTTTGATGTGCCAATTGCGCGTATTATATTAGAGTGTATCCATTCATGAACCATCAATTCATCAATAGGTAGTTCACCCTCCATTATCAATTATCACTATGTTTGATTAACCTAACCCTACTTTTTTTTGGTCAAGCAATTTTTTTTTTGGGTCAGCAGGTCAAGCAATTAAATCTACCTATTATTTGAAGCCATTCACACTGAATAGATGCCCATTTAGAAGTTTTTTTTTTTAAAAAAAACACATTGGAAAGTATTATATATTATATATTTTTCTCACTTCCAAATTATTTTTTCTGCAAAAGATCATTATGCTCACAGTTCTTTGTGATGTAGTGTGAAATCGGTTGTAATGAATCTTTGATTGTGACGCCAATGCTATGTTTGGATTTCACATGAGATAGTCAAAAGTATTTTTATAAATATGTAACGACATGTAAAATTATTTGTTTTTTATTTGTGCCTGTTTATTTAACTTGAGTTTAGTCAAAACTGACTTTCTCCTTTGTTTTAACAAAATGATATCTAAGTTACTTTTCAATTTGTCAAAAATACATTCAACAAATTTTTTATCTATAAAAATATTTTTATTCTCTTATTTAAATACTATTTAATTCATCAAATTTACTTTTAAATAAAAATTTTTAAATATAAATTCTGTTGAACTAAATTAACTTTTAATTTAATTTATTTTTAATCAAATTAAATTTTACTAACCGTACAGTCAAACACACACTTAATAACTGTATGGACTATGGAGGGTTGATATATTGGGTTGCAGGTGGAGGTGCAAATGGGTTATTAGGTGTCGTGTTAAGAGTATTGCATTTGGCAGTGTGAGAAGTTGTTCATTGTTCATATTTTTATATTTGAAAAGATAAAGAAATTTTTGGACTGCATTTATTTATTTTTTGAATTGTATATTCATTTAAGATAGTAGGCCCGTAAAGTTTGTAAATATCGAGTATAAACTCTCATCTTATTTATAAAGGGACAAAAATATTTTTTTTTAGTCCTAATTACAGGAAATTAAATATTATTTAGGTGTATTAATTGTTAAAAAATATAAGCTTCTTTTTTTATCTTCAATTTATTGTCAACAACTTCCTTATTAATCATGTTAGTAAATATATTAATTACATAAATATTTATAAATGAAATTTATTACTTTATTAATTTTAAATATATCATTAAATATCATATCATCATTTATTAATTTGTATAAAATTAGTAGAAGTATTATGTTTCTTATACTACCAATGTTCTTATTTATTTGTTCATCTTAGGAGAAAATATTTGTTCTTTTATAAATTTTACTCATTGTTTAAGAAACAACTTTTTTTTTGGTTACAAGTTTAAGAAGCACTTAAATACTATTATATGAAGTCAAAACATTATTTAAATTAAAACAAAATTAATAATTATATTTTTTTTATATGCATATTTTAGCTCCAGATAGATAGATAAAAAGAAAGATAACTGACTTCAAATTGCTACATAATTGATCTTTTACCCACCATATTAAATATTGAGAACCAATACCTACCCATTTTAGATAACAAACCCAGGAACTCCAACGAAAATTTGAGATATACTTTTAAACACCAGTAACTTTTAAGTAAAAAGAAATAATAATAATAACAGCTAAATGTGACACTTGGGAAAACATAATTTTAAAGAAATAATACTTTATTTTGCAAAAAACACTAAACCAGATATTTCTTCAAAATGAAATATAATTTAAACACATTAAAGTATTTGGAAGATTTTATCCACGACTTATAAAAATAACTTCAAATAAGAGCTTATTAAAATAAATTATTTTTAACTTATTCATGTAAGTGTTTTTTTACCAAAAAAATGTATAAGTATTTAATTATACTTTTGAGTCATTGCTACTTATTCTGTTTTTTTATATAGCAAAAATAAATTTTCATATGCTCGTAACAAAACTGATACCTGGCCTTTGGGTCTTTCAAAAAACAAAAAGGAATCCATGACCAGGGCCGATACAGCAAAAACAAATATTTAATAACTGCTTTCTAGTTGAAAGACTTTGTTTACTAACACGAGCTTATAGCTTTTTAAGGAGCTTATAGTTTTTTGTCAATAAGCTCTATTTACTATAACAAGCTTATAGCTTATGATAAGCTATAAATTAGGAGCTTTTGAAAAACTTATAGCTTTTAGCTTTCAATAATTTATTTTCATTTTATCTTTGTATTTTTTTTTTGTATAATTACATATTTTATCATCTCATAATATTAAATGTTAATATATTATATATCTTTTTTAGTCATTTTATATAATTTTAGCTTATCATAAACTAGTTTTATTAAATATTATTTTTTAACAATAAATTATAAATTAAAAACTATAAGTCATAAGTCATAAGTTATAAGCTAATTTTAATAAGTACGACTTAAAACCAACAAGGGCACCACAGCAAATCCTTGTAAAAAGCGTGGTTCTCAAGGTCTGAAACTCTATCATCGGATATATAGCGTATGTGCATTTTCTTGGGTATGGTCCAAAAAAAAAACAAATAATGTCCATGATCATGATAATAATGCCACGTTTGAGCTTAAGCAATTAAGCATCAAACATTAGCTGGATGAAGCGTTTCCTGCACCTGCATTAATCACATACAGGAAAAGCATCTGACAAGCAAACAATTGGCATCTAATTTCTTGGACCTTTTAGCAATATTCATAAATCGCAACCTCTTGTCGACTATTACTTTGCCCACCGCCCATCTTTTCTGGTTCACCGCACGAAACTTTGCTAGGAAATAACATAGATTAGCTTCTGTTTTACACACACCACTCCTCTTCTCTCTTCCCTTTCTCCATTAACATATAAAATTTGCCATCATCAGAAAAACAAATAACATAACTTATCAACAATAAAAAACTTCGACTCCACAAAAGTGATCCTAACTATTAGTTAGATATGAAGTATTGAATTTTGAGTATGTATGTAGAAAATTGACAAAGTTAAGTTTTCAAATCCTGATTCGAGCCAAACGAAAATTAATCCCTATTTTTCAGATTTTCGCTTGAATAGTATGAAAATACAATGTTTGAATTAAGTTCAAAACCGGATATTAAGTTTGTGAAAATTTTGAGTTTCAAGTGTGTTTAGAAAATCAGTGAAGTTTTTAAATCCACATTTGAGCCAAACGAAAATTAATCCCTGTTTTTCAAATTTTTGCTTGGATAGTATAAAAATACAATGTTTGAATTAAATTCAAATACGAATATTAATCCCTCATCGAAGTAAATTTTTCAAATACGAACATTAATCTCCATAAAAATATTTTTAAGTTGAAATACGGAGATTAATCTCTGAACGAACTTTGAAACGGAAATTAATCCCTATTTGTAAAACAGATAATAATTCTCGGGTGTGGGGCAAAATTGAAAAAAAAAAAAAAGAGAAGAGAAGCAACATCTGAAAAGAAAAAATGTTTGGGAAACACAACTCATATATATCTAAGAAGCACAAGCTGATTTGGAAAGTTGAATCCCTAGCAAGCTCAAAATAACCAAGATTTATCATCACTAGCAATATTTCAATCATGATCACAATAATACTAATCAATAGATAATAGAAACAAATCTAGACTTTAATACAGAGACTACCCCTAAAATCCATCCCCCAATGATTCATGTTAGATTTAAGAATTTGACTCTAGCAACTACTCTGAACAATTATCATCGAAGTACGAAGTACCCTGCTTCTGCATTGGTAAAAACCTATAACAGCATCCTCACTGATGAGCTTGGTTAGCCCACAGATGGTGGTACATTGGCATATTATGAAGGGGCTGGCTAACGTTATGGTAAAGTCCAGGTCCTTTACTAAAAGGGCCATTCTCATTGTCATCAGAAGAATCAGTTGAAGGCCCTTGAGAGGTTGGACTGGTTGGGGTCATAGGAGCACCAAAATTCAACATCTGGGATGACGGCGTCGTTGAAGGCCCAGATTTCAAGTTATTTGAGCTTGATTTTTTGCCGTCCGCAATGAAGCTACCCACAATGACCTGATAATGATTTTTCAAAAAGTCAACAAAAGTCACGCTGCACTCCGTGTGTGTTTAGTTTCACGTTTACATGAGATAAACATGGATCCATTTCAACATAATTAAAAGTAATGTTCACGTTTTTGGATTCACATTTAGCCTATTCTAACTGTAATCAAACACACACTCAGAACTCAGAACATCTATATAGGAAGTAGGCACATTCTATATAGGTCCATTTGTTTACAATTTGAAATAAATTTTATACTGTTTGAGAGAAATACCTGTACGGAAGAGGTCGCAGTAAGAGGCCCAGCAACTCCTCCACCCATTACACGTCCATCTGGCCCTGCTAGAGACACATTCAAGCCACTCATTCTGTTCTGACCACTACTATTTTCAAATTGTAAAGACCCTGAGAGAGATATGATCTCAAATCGACCCTGTAATGAAAAAGGGATCATGTAATGAAAATTAAACCAAAACATACATCTAATTAACATATTCAACCAACAATGTAAAAATAATGACATTTTCAAATCTAAATTATGTATAACCAAATACAGCAGAACTAAAGATACTGCCAAACTTGGTACTTCTGACTTCTCAGAGAAAATTTATAATCATTGAATTCTAAACCCTATTATTAAATAACACCCTCGCGAATTAGGAAAGCACATAGAAACATGAATTAAAAAAAGCATTTGTAAAAGGAGAGAAAAAGAAGGAAGATCACACTGTCACAGAAAAACACTTGTCCCATCGTCACCATCACTCAAATTATTCCAAGCCCTATCACTACTGATCTCTCATACAACCACTACCATATGAATGCTGTAAAGCAATAACACAATTATAGTTTCTCACTTGCTTCAGACTTTTATCTGCTTATGCCAACTGTTACCCTGGGCCAACACATTAAACAAAAAGAAACCCACATTTACCAGCATCAAATTCCTGTTCCAAGATTTCCAGATGTTTTCCTTGACTGCAATTCCAGTGACCAGATAACCCAGCATTGATCATTTTCAGAACCATGTCAAATATCATGTTACCTAGTTTTGGGACATGACCTACAAAACTACATATTCCCCATTTTTTTCATTATCTTAGCAGAGAAGACGTGAATAGAAGAATGTAAAATTCTGTTGCAGCTTACCAACTGATAATAAGATATTTTTCCTTTTCTTGGTCAAAAAGCCAGAATACAAGTTATTAAGCAACCATGAAAAATCATAATATAAAGTGAGAAGTATGCTACAATAATTCATAATTTGAGTGTTTCATTATCCTCAAACTTATAAAGAGAACCTTAATTGCTGGACCAAACTGCAACTGGCAGGAGAGGGGATGGAGTGGTTAAGGCACCAGAAGAGACAAACTTCTAATGTGAGAAATAATATTGTATGACAGGTATCTCAAACTCCACAAATTTTCTCCACAAGCCAAATTAACCATACCTGAAGAACCCCCTAATCCCCTATGAACTGTGCATGCTATCATAAGATCCAGTTTCTATCCACAAAAATACAAATACAATTTTCAAAGCAAAATTTTCCAGATCAAATTAAACACACAGATGTGCTCATGCATGAAGGAGAAGGGAAACAGTTCATTATGCACTCATCTCACAAAACAGATAGGCATCTATTTATGGTTTTTACATCGGCTCATACTGAATCAGGATTGTGAAGAAGAATTAAGCAATAAACGTGTGTACCCAAAATTTAGTTGACATTCCTTTCAATGACAATTCCGTAGATCTACCTAAATGGTTCCATTAATGGGAGTTGGAATTGTATGATCCTATTCCTATATCTCTCCAATGCTTAAGAAATAGTGCAAGCAAATTTTTATTTTAACCCAAAAACAAAAATGCAAGAAATGAAAATTTCAGATGTAAGACAAAAAGAAAATAAGGAAAGATAAAAAATATTACTAGCTGGCGACCCACAAAGTACACAGGCTTCTTTCTTGTTTGAGTAGAGAAACAAAAATAAGACAAGACAAATACTGTGAAGATTTCATCTTTAAAATCCCAACCTCAAGCATACACACAATACATCAGATTATTTCTAGTTAATATGTTACAAACAAAACTTCTATTCGATTCATAGATAGAAATTATATGAATTCTTAAACTAAAGGATTTGTAACAAGTACCTCATACGTCACAGAACCCCCATCTATTGCTGGCTGGCGAAGGGTGACATTGCTGACAGCACCATTAGCAGAAAGAATGCAAACTGTCCGAGGCCCTTGCTGACAAAAGGCCATAAGTTTTGCAGCAATGTCCTAGAAACAAGAAAAAGGTAAGGAAAATTCATGACAATAATAACCCCTACCAACCTACCAGCAGAGGTTTACAAATAAAATAAAACAACCCAAAAAAGGCAATAACATAAAGAATCACAATGTGGCAAATTTACAGCAAAATTTCAATTTATAAAGTAACCAAATTAATAAAATTGTGAAACCAAAGTTTACTATGCAAAAGGTGATGAAATAGCAAGGTGTTCTAAGTAGACGAGCTCTTCACATAATTACTAATAAGCATATACCAGATGTTAGGTTTCACATAGAATTCTAAACTTATCAGAACTCAGAAAATGCAACTACGCTGTCGTATATATGACTATGACTAATGGCTATGCAAAGTAATGCTTTTGAAGTCATTTCTGTCTGAGGTAGAAGACTTTCATTTTGTAATCCAAACATCACAGAGCATTGCCAGAAAAAGATTAAAAAAAAAAACAGAAATCAATGGAAATACAATCACACAATGTGTAATTTTTTAATCAGCAAAGAATAAATATTATTAAAAACTGAAAAGAAGCAAAACAACACTACTCAAGGAAAGAACACCCCTTTCCAACAAAGAATATAAACAGCAGACCACAAGAAATAGTATTCCAAAATAGTTCCCAGGAACAATTTTTTTAAAAAAATGATTTTCAATGCAAATTAGTATGCAAATTCGGATAACAGAAGACTAAAGACTAAAACAAGTTTTAGATATTTCCAGATTTTAGATTTTAAAAAACTGAAAAAACACATAAAATTGGTCCACCAAACAGATTTTTTAGTTTTCTGGAACAGTTATCAAACAAACCCTAATTTTCTGATTGTAAAAAAGTACAACCGTTTTAAAAGAAAAGTATCAAACAAGCCCTAAATATTGGAAAAATCAAATTTTTATACCCTTCACTAGAATGTAAAAGGTGATGAAACAGATTACCTCTTCACGTAATTTCTAATTACCACATACCAAAATGTTTGTAAGTTTCACAAAAAATTCAAAACTTATCAGAACTTAATAAATGCGGCTAGGCAATCTTATATATGACTATCACTATGTATCCAAAAAAAAATATAATTAAGAACAAATATTGAAAAATATTATTAAGAATAATTAGTCAGTATCCATTGACTGATCCTGGTGCATACCTCGCCAGAATCCACCAACACAACATGGGGAGTGAAACCAGTACCACCAATTCCTGAGAACCAAACAATCAAGATTAAAATAAAAAAAAAAAACACAACTGAACAAAGTAACGGCTAAAATAGCGGAAAATATACCAAGCGCATCCATCTGTTTCTTCCCAGAGCCAGGAGGACGACCCCTGTTCTTCTTCGGCATTGGTTCAGCGGAAGAAGAAGAAGGCGCGTGAGTAGGAGCCAAACCCAACGCAATGTTCCCATCCGGCGACGGCGAGTACTTCCTCGGCCGGCCTCTCTTCTTCTTGGCAGACTCGGAGGCGAAACCGCACGGTTTCAAGGAATCGGAGGGGCTGGTGACGGTGGCGGTGGTTATAGGCTCGGAAGGGTTGCTGTTGAAGGGGAATCGCGCGGTGGCGGGGGAGATCATGGAGGTAGGGTAAGAACCCGGCACCATCAACATGTTGGGCGGTTGCGGTGGCGGTTCCCGAGAATCCATCGCGACGGAGAAAGGGGGAAAACGAAAATGCAGATGGATTCGCGAAGTAGAGTTCGATGTTAGCGACGGGGAGAGAGAGAGAAAGAGAGAGCGCGATTTACAAAGTAACTGGTTGGGATTGAGGGTGGAAGAATAAAGAAAAACGGAGGCTTTTATAGAGAATCAGGGGCAGGGAGGGAACATGGGAAATTGCAAGGTTTGGGTTTATTAATTTAGGGTTTTACTTTAGATTTGATTTTAATTCCCCATGTTATCCTTCGATTTAATTATTCTTTATTCTTTACTAGTAGCATAAATTTGATATGATATGATTGTTGCCTGTTTGCCTCTTCCTATCTAGTCCTATCTAGTTCCATTCAAACGAAATCCTGTGATCTCAAAAACGATCTTTCTTGCCAGAAAGGTTTTTTTTTTTTTTTTGGTACAACTTGCCAGAGTTGTTTAAACGAGTAACTTAATTTTTAATTATTATTATTTTTTGTATAGGACTTAATTTTTAATTGAAATTGAAATTAAAAAAATATAATAGAATCAACTAAATTAAAAATGGGAAAAGAATAAATATATAAGTTAATTTATTTTTTTTGTGTAAACACCAAATTATTTTTTGCAAAATAGTTAATATAGTAAGTTTGTGTTTACCAAAATTAGCTTATGACTTATAGTTTTTAGCTTATTGTTGAGAAGTAGTGTTTAATAAAACAAGCTTATGATAAGCTAAAATTATATGAAATGACATAAAAGGACACTTAATATATTAATATTTAATATAATGAGATGACAAAAGATGTAATTATTCAAAAAAGATAAGGATAAAATTGAAATGAATTATTGAAAGCTAAAAGTTATAAACTATATGAAATAGCTTTTCAAAAGCTCCTAGCTTATAGCTTGTCATAGTAAATAGAACTTATTGACAAAAAAACTATAAGCTCTTTAAAAAGCTATAAACTCGTGTTAGTAAACACAGCCTAACTTTAGAATAAATATTTCATTATTCTAAGTTAATTCTTTAATAAATATAAAGTACTCCCTCCGGTCCTATTTATAAGACATTTTTAACCGAATTACACAGACCAAGAAAAGTAGTTGAGTATAGTTAACTTTATTGATTTTTTAAAAAAGTGGATGAGATACCATTTTTACCCTTTATTGAATAATGTGTTAGCCAATTATAATTAAGAAGTAGAAATAGTCAATACATTTAATAAAGGTAAAAAAGAAAAAAAACAATAAATACATTATGAAAACTATAAAATGTCTTATAAAAAGGATCATAAAAACCTTTTAAATAATGTCTTATAAAAAGGACTAGAGAGAGAACACAATTAACAAAATTATGCACGATTGATAAATAGTCGAATACTTTAAGTATGACAATCGTGAGCATAAAAAATATTTTTTTAGAAGAGACTATGGGTTCATTTGGTTTAGATTTTAGTAGAATAAAAAATGAAAAATATATAAATTAAGACAAAAATTAATTGTTAAGATTATTGATACATAAAAATCAAGACAATACAATAAAAATATTTTTAATTTAAATAAAAAATAATTTTGATTAAAGCTAAAGTTAAAACAAACAGGTCATATATCTACTTTTTTTTCTTCATTGTGAGCTGGAGCAACTTTAAAATAGTTAAATAAATAGTATCATCATTATCATTATATTATCATCATTATCATTGTATTATATAAAGTTAATTATTAATTATTATATTATATTATATTATATTATTATATAAAGTTGTTAAGTTTTGGAGGGAAAAATTTTCCCATTTTTTAACAACTCATGTCATATTTTATGTAGTAAATTAAATGTAAATATTTTCTCTTTCATTTTAGGGATATTTTGATCAATTTAATATAAAGATGGTCAAACATATTAATTACAAATTTTTTTCCAATTTTAATTTCATGTTTCTTAATGTTGCACATTAATGCAAAGTAAGTGCATTAATTAACAATTATACACCATTACTTTATAATTCTCCCCCCCTCCCCTTGATTTTTTTCTATTTTGAAAATATATTATTATATATGAATTTTGAATTTTCTATATTATATAGTAATAGTTTTTATTTTATACACTTGATAAGATTATTCTTTTAAAATGTGGATACCATGTGATTTTACATTACAACTTTATAATAAATTAATTATTAATTAATAATATTATATTTTGGAGGAAAAATTTTCTCCCATTTTTTAGCAATTCATGTCATATTTTATGAAGTAAATTGGATGTAAATACTTTTCCTTTCGTTTTAGAGATATTTTGATCAATTGATCAATTCAATAAAAAGATGGCCAAACATAATTAATTATAAATTTTATTCCTAATTTTGATTTCACGTTTTCTAATGTTGCACATTAATATAGAGTAAATGCATTAATTAACATTTATACACTATTACTTTATAATTCTTCCCCCTTTCTATTTTGAAAATACATTATTATATGTGAATTTTGAATTTTCTATATTATATAGTTTTTTTTTATTTTATGCGCTTGATAAGGTTTTTTTTAAATGTAGATACCATGTGATTTTACATTACAACTTTATAGAAATTTTTTTTTTTTTCTCAGCCAACTTTATAGTAAATTAATTATTAATTATTAATGTGATTTTACATTACAACTTTATAGTAAATTAATTATTAATTAATTGATTATATTATATAAAATTGATAAGTCTCGGAGGGAAAACTTCCCACCATTTTTTAGTAGTTCATGTCATATTTTATATTTTATACTCAATTGGATGCAAATATTTTCCTTTCATTTTAGAGATATTTTGGTCAATTTTTTTTTATTAGCCAAACACACACACCCTTACACTAGACCACTCCTAAATCTACTCCTAATTCTACCCCATCAGAATTGAATCCCTCTCATTCAGTTCAAAAAACTCCTCCTTATATCACTTGAGCTACAAGCTCTCGGCAATATTTTGGTCAAATTAATACAAAAATGGCCAAACATAATTAATTACAAATTTTGTTCCCAAATTTGATTTCATATTTCCTAATATTGTATATTAATTCAAAGTAAGTGCATTAATTAACCTTTATACATCATTACTTTATAATTTTCCCCCCTTCTCATTCTTTTCTGTTTTGAAAATATATTACTATATATAAATTTTGAATTTTTTATATTATATAGTTTTTTTTTTTGTTTTATGTACCTGATAAGTTTATTTTTTCTAAATGTAGATACCATGTGATTTTCCATGACAACTTTATAGTAAATTTATTTATTTATAAGTAAAAGTGTGTCTACGTGGGTTCGACCCCAGAACTACTATTCAAACTAGCTTTTTTTGTCCTTTGGAGTTTTCATCAAAGTGCAAAAGTTTACAACTAAGAAATAGTTGCAAATTACAATGTATATATGTAAACAAATTTATATAAAATCTAATTTTTTAAATTACATGATTCTTATATTTGAATTACAAATTTTTTTGTTTTACATATAAGTACTTTAGAAGGAACTCCTCATTTGAGAATAGTGACTTTAAATTGATGAGTCTTGGAGGAATACTTCTTCTTATTTTTTAGTAATTCATGTCATATTCTATGCAACCAATTGGATGCAAATATTTTTCCTCTCATTTTAGTGATATTTTGGTCAATTCAATACAAAAATGGTCAAATGTTAAGGAGATTTTCTAACAATAGGCTAAAAGCTACAAAACATTAAATAAAGGGAAAGAAAGAAAATAACTAAAAAGGCAATATTTTTCTTCTCTGATTAATTTTCATAATAGTGGCATACATATATAGGAAAGGTAGGAGGGAACCCTAATATTATTAGGCCAAGCCCATTACAAAATATTCTTGAAATTACTTAATTATAGAATAAATGCTGAAATATAAAATCTAATAAATCCTAAACATAAATTCTAAATATGATGTACTAATAATACTATTATTAACTATATTTTATTTCCTATCATTCCTATCCCCTTCACTTTGACCTTGTCCTCAAGGTCAGAGATTGGGATTTTTTTTCCCATTCATACATGAGAGGAAGTATTGGATCAATTGATAGATGTGAAGGCATATGCAAGACAATAGTGGGTTCAGTGATGCTCTTGTTTCTAACATCTAAGTGAAATGTGTATTGTGCCTTGACAGGATAAGTGAAGTCCATTACACCTTAGTCAATATAAAAAAAAATAGTTTCTCACATTTGGAGTTCTAAGAATGGACAAAATAGGAATTAAAAATTTCAAAGAGTTGCTCTTAGATTAGGAAAAAAGTAATGTGAGAGATAGAAGACAAAAGTTGAGATTTGTGAAAGTTGTATTTGTGTGGGGTCCATGTGAGAGAGAGAATGGTTGGAAAATTTAGGTGGGAATTGGTGAAGCAGAGGGCGCGTCACAGAAGTGTGTGTGGGGACCACAAAGAAGAGAGAAGACAACTTGAAGGGTGCATGTATCAGAATTTTGGGCAGAGAATTCATGGAAGAATGGACGATTCAGATTTTGCAATGTTAGAAATATGCATATTCAACGGTGCATGAGTGTGTGTGGGAGAAACCAACGGTGCACAAGATATGTCAATATGCAGCGAAGGAGACTATGTTGTAAACCACTTGAGAGCTGGTTTTGCTAATCCAGTGGAAGAAAACTGATGGTTTTTAAAAGCCAACCATTGTGCCAACTGGTTCCGACTGGCCTCAACAAACAGAGGAGCTGTTGCAGATACCATGTCAAATGCGTCGAAAACCGGGGGAGACTCTGATTCTACGAGAATGTTGGATCAATAGTAGAGATGATTTTGTCTAGTGAGATGAGGTCGCGCGGTGCGAAGCTAGAGTGTTGGACGAGCGGATTCGTTAGTAGTTTGTTTTCTGACGAAAACAGGGCGCCCTTGTTGGCAACGATGTCATCATCGCCAGCAGCATCATCAGCAGCGTCGTCAGCGACGTCGTCAATGGAATCCACGTAAATTGGAGGAGGAGGCTTAAGAGTCATTAAATCTAAAGCACAAGAGTTGTGCTTCTGTGGCACAATACCACGTAGAAGTTTAGATGAAATTGAGGGGAAAATGGGCAATGGGTTTTGGCTTAATTGGGGATTTGAAATTTGAGAGCTTATATGAGAAGTAGTAGAGTGCGAGAGGTTAGTGGTGGTAGAAGAAGAACAAGGGACTACTATGGGTGTAAAATTGGGATTAGTGGTGGTAATTAGATGAGAAATTGAAAACGTTGTAGTAAGGGATTGGAAGGTTGGGATAGTATTTTATGAAATAGAGAATGGAATGGTGTAAACATCAGGGGTTATGTGGGGTGAATGTTCATGTTAGATTTGAGTAGGTTGCTAGGAATTTAGTGCTGGTTGCGCATGAGTAGATGTTGCCATGGAATTGTGGATATGGAATGATTGATGGGTTTGGGAAAATGGTGTGGTTTGTGGATAGCCAAGAGGTTGAGAAAGAGAAAAATATGAGTAGTGGGAAGATGATTGTGGTTGCTGGTTTCGGATTTGAGAAATTGTGGAGGTTGTCGGGATGGGTAGTAGTGTTGGTGGTGGGCAAGGTGTTGATTTTTAATGGGTGGTTGCTTGGCATAGCTATAGTGGTGCCTGCCATAACCGTATGAAGCAGCATAACTTGGATATAATGAATAACCATAACCAAAATAGTAGATGGTAGTCATAGGAGACTCCATCCACTCTCAATAAAAGCACCAAATTGTTAGGGAGATTTCCTAACAACATGCTAAAAGCTACAAAACACTTAAGAAAGTGAAAGAAATGAAATAATTAAAAAGACAATATATTTTTTCTCTGACTAATTTCATAATAGTGGCATACATATATAGGAAATATAGGAGGGAACCCTAATACTATTGGGCCAAGCCCATTACAAAATATCCCTAAAATTACTTAATTATAGAATAAATACTAAAATATAAAATCTAATAAATTCTAAACATAAACTCTAAATATATACTAATAATACTATTATTAACCATACTTTATTTTTTACTTATTTTACTTCCTGTCAACAAACATATATATACCCAAATTAATTATCATAAGCTTAACATTACAACAATTAGTGTCAATCATCTAAACCTAATTCAATTTAATTTCTCACGTTATACTATATGATATAATTTTATTATAGCTCAATTTGTTTTTAATGAGATATTCCCTAATCTAGTTAATTTTACTCAATTCATATTCAATCATGGGATTAAATTTGGGGGTTAGGGTTCAGAAATTATGGGATTAAATTATGAAATTGAAACTAAACAATCAATTTGGGATTATTCGATTCTAATTTGGGATTTGGGTTTTGAAAGTTAGATATTATTTGATTTTAATTTTTCATTCTAATTGGTTTCTTTGAATATGATATTACCGGTTTGACAGTATTAGGATTGCTGGATCGTGAGTTCTTCTAAGCAACCACAATGAGAGGATCTAAATGTTCTTTGGCTTACTCATCTTGCTTGCAATTAGTTAGAAGGGCTGCTCTCTCATTTGAATATAGGTTCAGTGTTCTTCCTGTACCTTTCTCTTTAACCATGTTAATGGATCTGTGACTATTACCTTAGCTAGGTGTTGGTTGGTTCTGTTTTCATATGATTCTGTAGTTGCTCCTCTAAGATGAAGAAGACAAAAAGGAGATAGTGGTGGTGAATCTAAGGATGCAATGAAGAAGGTGGAGGAGTTGAAGAACATGAAGAACAATTAGAACAAGATGAACATGGTGATGAAGTTTTTTCTCTTTTTTTTAATAAAAAACATATCTCCAAATTTAATCTTGACCGCTGATCTGGAAAAATCTGAGCCGTTATATTAAAAAGTTAACGGAATACAACATCGTCCCTTTCATTCTGTTAAATTTACTAATGGAAGTAACGAAAAGGACCAAAATGAATCCAAAATAAAAGTTAAGGGACCAAAATGAACCTAAAAAAAGTTAAGGGACCAAAGTGAATCGACGCACAGAGTTAAGGGACCAAAAATATCATTTTGCCTAAATTTTAATTCAATTCTAATTCCATTAAATTTTAAAGAGATTCCCGAATCTAATCATTACTACTTAATTCATATTCAATTCTACTTAAAACATCCAACATTCTAATTCAATTTAAGTGTAATTAGATATTCCTGAATCTAGTCAATTATACTAAATTCTTATTCAATTCTACTTAAAATATTATAAATTCTAATTCAGTTCTAATGTTATTAAAATTTAACAAGGTATTCACAAATCTAGTCAATTCTACCTAAAACATCCTAAACTCTACTTCAATTTTACTTAAATTCATATTCCAATTATACCGAAAACCCCTTAAACAACCTAAATCCTGCTTCAATTCCAATTTTAATTCAACTTAAAGCATCCTAATTTCTAATTAAAAGTCATTTTCCAATTTTCAACTTATTGTGTTCATCAATTTTCTCTATATTTCTATATCTTAATCGTTTTCTTAAAAAGTTATAAAATTGTTCATTTTATTTTATAGCATAAAAAACCTGAAAAGTAATTAAAAATATAAAATTAGAAAATACTATTTGAATGAAAGATCTCAAAGTTGAGGAAGTGATTCCATTTCCTGAATTGACATTGTAGAATTATTTTTTAATTCCATTAAACAAATTAACTCGCCCGAGGAAACACATTAGTGTTATATATTGTCATTATAATTTTTTAAACAATCTTGAACAAATCTATATTTTAAGTCACGTTAATATCTATATCAAAATTAATATTTTCCACACTTAAAATTACTTTTTTTTTATTCTTGACAAGTTTATTCAACGTTCAAGGTTTACACTACTTTAACTAATATTTGAAACAGAAATTCAATATATGTTATAATGTATACATTCTGATATGGATTTGGGCATAAAGGTCACTGAAGGTAATAATAATTTGGCTTAATTGTATTTTTGTTTTTCATGTTTTTAATTTTCGCGAATTTAGTCTCCTAAGTTTTAATTTCGCGAATTGAATCCCTAATGTTACCAAAAGTTGTAAATGTTACCCTTTCATTCATCTTTGTTAATTATTTAACCGTCAAAGCAGTCAACTCATTTTAAAAAATCATTTAAGTTATTTTTTAAAAAATAAAAATATATTTTTTAAATTACTTAATTATTTGAAGTTTTTTTTTTAAATAATGTATTATTCATTTTTAAGTTTTTATTTGAACCATATGTAAAAATTATTTTTTTCTTTTTGATTTTTCTTTTGTTTCTTTTATCAAAAATAACTTAAATGATTTTTTAAATGATTTGATCGCTTTTACTGTTAAATAATTAAAGATGAAAGGGTAACATTTGCAATTTTTGGTAATATTGAGGATCCAATTCGCGAAATTGAAACTTGGAGGACTAAGGGCTTGTTTGAAATAGTTTTAGTTTTTAGTTTTTAAAAATTGTATTATAAAACCGTTTTCAGAAACCGTTTTTTAAAAAAGTAAGAGGATTTTTCAATACAAATTTGTGTGTAAATTCTGAAAACTAAAAACCAAAACATATTTTAGATGTTTTCATATTTTGGTTTTTAAATACTGAAAAATAAAAACGGTTCCCGAACTTATAATATTTTATTTTCAATAATAAATCAGAGAACCCTTCTCTATTCAGCCATTCAATTGCATATTAATTCTTTAGTACCACAACATTTGGTTCTTTCATTGTCCTCCCCATGGCTGAAAATACTAGAATGAAGGAAATTATGGCCGAACTGAAACGACTTCAAGAGAGTTCTTCGCGCGTAGACATTTTGAAACAAAAAATTTACTCTTTCATGCTTTCTAATGATCCTTCTCGCATGGATCGCTTGTAATTGTCTTCGGATACTCTTACACGCGCAATTGATGCGATCTCACATAATTTTGAGCGTGTCATTCGAACCGATTCCAGTCCAGTGATTCAAAACAACAACAAGCTCGTTCGTTCGATGAAATTGGATTTTCCCAAGTTTAATGGTACTGAACCCCTCAACTGGATATTCTGTGCTAAGCAATTATTTGCTCTTTATCAGACGCCGGAACCACAACGGTTAGCCATTGCGGCAATTCACATGGAAGGAGATGGGGGGCCTTGGTTTCAAATGCTTCAACGAGCCAATCTTATTCCTAATTGGCAGCAGGGGCAGTTTTGGGCCCATGCAAGGTGCCCAACCGCACAGGCCCCCAAAAACATGGGCCCAAATATTAAATGATGTATCTTACATGCCTTAAATATTAAATAATGTACTTTATAATTAGTATTATAAAGTAGAGTAAACGATAAGGAGTTTTGACTTTTAACATCACCTCTTGGGTTCGAGTCCTTGAATTAGCATTTTAGAGTTTTTTTTTTCTGACTTTCCAGTAAAATTCGAACTCGCACGCGTTAATATTTTTCTGGTTTTGATGACTTGATGTGATTATGTTTTAATACTTTCTCATTTATTCGATTTCTCAATCCTCATTTAATATTTTAGTTATTTGATTAGTAATTATTTGGTGTAATATACTGTTTTAATATTTTCCAGCATTCAATTTTCAGAATTGATGATTTTTCTGGCGAACTAGTGATTGACGATTTTTTTGGAAAATTTTAAGTGATTTGTTAGAATACTTTTTAATGTTTTAATTGATTTCAGAATGTAACTTAACCAGAAGTTTGTAAATAGAGGGCTCCGTTTTTTAAAAAAAAAATGGAATAATAAACCGGACCCCAAAAACCTCCTCTTCTTCGTTTCCCAGCCTCAACGCCTTTATCGGAAGACTCTAGGCCACCTTCAAAGACAATGAAGGCATGCTTGAGGCTATGAAGTCGACACATGAAAAATCATTTACAAAAAGAAGATTGCCCTTTCACCATTCTGATTTGAGTACAAAAGGTCATGCATGTGGCAAATCTACTCCTTCTGTCACACCAAATTGACATATTTGCTTGACCAAATTATTAGTTTGGTCCAGTAACTTATTTTTTTGTTTCGATTTTGTTCTGTAACTATTAAATGTTTCAACTTAGTCCTGTAACTTATTTTTCTGTTTCGATTTAATCCTGTAACTATTAAACGTTCCAACTTGGTCCTATAACATATTTTCCTGTTTCGATTTGATCCTGTAACTTATTTTTCATCCAACAAATCCATCCTTTCTATCGAGACCAAATTAAAACAAAAACAAAAAGTTACGGGACCAAATCAAAATAGAAAAATAAGTTACAGAACCAAATCGAAAAGTTTAATAGTTACATGACCAAATTGAAATAGAAAAATAAGTTACAAGACTAAGTTGAAACATTTAATAGTTACAGGACCAAATCGAAACAAAAAAAATAAGTTATAGGGACAAATTATCAATTTGGCCTATTTGCTTTCATCTTGTGTTTTCTTTTTTTTTTTGGATTTTGTTGTTTGATCTTCATTTTTGGGTACTTTTGAGATTTCCTTTTTATTTTAATAGAATTATTCTAGTAGTTTTTAGAATTTTCTATAATTTAATGAAATATATTTCTTTGTTTTTTTAACTATTTTCCTCTTCTTCAGCTAGATTTTACTGCCAAATTTTGTTGTCATAATTGTTTGGCCCTATTTTTCTCTCCAAGCAGTGAAAAAGAAAGAGATGAAGAGATAGGTGTGTATAAAGTTATGGCGAACAATACGTTAGGGATGTGTTGGAGAAAGAGAGAAAATGACAACGTTAGAAAAAGAAGGAAATAAGAATAGGGTAGAAAAATCAATTCACCTTATGAGCCGTGCACAACCGAAGTAAAAAGCATGGATGAACCTTCTAACATTTATATTAGTTATTGATGTCTTTATATTTATTGTGTGTACTAACTGATATGAGGGATTCTCCATGCACACGTTGATGGGTCATAATATCTATTCCATTATAGCATAGTTTGTGGGAAATGATCATTTTCCTTCAGTTTTATCTTACATAATGTTTGGTTGGGGGGCGGGGGGTTTGTAGGGGAGGGGAGAGATTATTAATTAGATAGCATGTTTGGTTCAAAAATAATTAACGGGGAGGAGAGGGTAGGAATTTTAGTTAAGTTTGGAATCTCTCCAAAAGTGGGGGGATTTGGAGGTGAGGGGAGGAAAAGGAAAAATTAACATATCAAATAACTTAAAATGCCTCCCCTCCCCTCTAACCAATGA
This sequence comes from Cyamopsis tetragonoloba, assembly GCA_037177725.1. Classification (NCBI taxonomy): domain Eukaryota; kingdom Viridiplantae; phylum Streptophyta; class Magnoliopsida; order Fabales; family Fabaceae; genus Cyamopsis; species Cyamopsis tetragonoloba. Next base: position 37,361,845 of record CM074120.1, on the reverse strand, counting down.
TAAAAACACTATTTTTCTTCCTCCCCTCTCCATTTGAACCAAACACACTCTCAGATTTTTTTATTTTCTTTCTCCTCCCCTCTATTAAAATCCTTCCCCTTCCCTTTCCTCATTTGAACCAAACACTTCGTTAAAGAAAACAAATTTCATTATATATTTGTAGATCAGTCATAAATAACATCAAATTGTAAAGTCGTGTTGTGTACTTACTTGCACGAAATTTATACCTTTACAAAACCTATTCTAATGACAAGTTGGCGTGGTTGCAGAGGTGAACCAACAAGTGGAAAACAAATGCTTACTGTATACTTTGGATAAAAAAACAAGTACCTACTGATACATTGTAGCTATGCCATAGCCCATATCCGCTAAAGTCATCCACTTTGATATTGGTTGAATCCCGATAATGAAATTAACAATGGTGATATCCATCATCTCTTGCAATCGATGAAGGCCCCAAAATATCTCATAATATAACTGTTTGCGCTCAATCATCTCCTAATATTACATGAGAACCAAACTCCAATTTTTCTGTTCCATGCCAAATTGTGGAGTAATAACACACTATCCATAGTTCCTGTTAGCTATAACGCCAGTCACCTCATCATTGTATTCTAGAAATTCAGGAGGAAGGTTGTCTTAAAAAAAGCAAAATCTTCTTGTGCTCGGCAACGAAAGGATTGTTCTTTTTACCATTTTGCCTTCAAGATGCTCCCACATACATAATGTCACGTTTGATTGACTTCTCCTTCTTCAAAGCCTTCCTTTTAACCCCTTTGTCTTGACTTTTGAAACACGAGACACCAATTACCATCAAAAATTCAATATCAATTATTTATTTGGTGGTAAAATTTTGACGACAATAAACTATTTGGTTGTAGGCAGGTCATCAATAATCAATTCATCATCAACACCCATCATATTTTTATCATGATCTCGATCCGGTTGCTTGAGCCAATAATCACAACAATATAGTATCCATCACAAATTCTACAATTTTCACCAACAAAAAGATAAATGGATCTCAGAATGAGTTCATAAACAAAATTGATAGTCAACATGAAAACATAACTTCAAATTCCTCCTCATTCGGATATTACAATTTGTGATAAAATCGATTATGACTTCCTTTTTTTTTATTTACAATTTAGGTATCTTTAGCGAAAATGACAACAAAAGAGAGCAATAGAAGCGACAGAGTACATACCATTAAGAGAGAATTTCAACTTCACAAATGCTTGCAAGTTAAGTTCACAAAATCTTCAATTACCCCAAGAAAACCAAGAATTTTGAGGGGAATGATTTAATGTATATGTATTTAGTGAAAATTAGGTTTACAAGATTGGTGTGGTGTGGTTGGATTAAAGTGGAGGATTTAGGGGTGAAGGTATATATCATGTCCCTCGTTGCACCAAATATGTATACTAATATTTTCTCAAACAATGGAATTTGTCAGGATTTTGTTTTTCTATGTTATGCATCTTCCCTTAGCATCCAAACGGTGTTGGTGACATGGATTGTGATATTCGTTTTAGTCTGGTGTGCTGGAAAAACAAATAGAATTCTGGTCAAACATTAATAAAACTGGAAAAAAATAAAGCATGTAGTCCCCTAAGGAGACGGCGTGACATGCAAAGTAAAAACCATATAATAAAGAGGGACTAAATGATTAATTTAGAGTATATTTAGTTTGTATTTTTATTTTTTGTGTTATGTTTTCTAAAATTTTACAAAAGAAAAAATTAGAAATATTAAAAATTATAGCATTTTTATTTCTTTTTTGTTTTTTCTTTTGTTTCTATTTTCTTACCTTCTACGGCTTCTAGAATAATTTTCAAACAAAAGATTTTGGGAAATAAACTCATTGAATAATTTGAACTGAAAAAAAAAATTCAACAATTCACCAAAAGTGCTCACGGGAGACGCACGTGCTTCAAAGTGCATTGCTGAACGGTGTTGGGTGTTAGTTGTGCCAAATACGCTGACTCGTAACGGCGTCTGGAACATTTCTCATTTTGTTGCGCTTCTTCGCTTCTCTTTTCTCCGTCGACTGCGTTTGGTCGCTGCTCATCCTTCAAGCCATAGATCTGCGGTGGAACCATCGTGTCTGATTGATCTTCTTCTTCCTGAAGCTCTTCCTCGGAGAATTTGGAAGTTCATACACTGGATCGGAGATGCCGGTGGCTGCTTCCGCTGTATATTTTTTGAACCTACGTGGGGACGTTCTCATCAATCGCCTCTACCGGGACGATGTCGGGTAACATATCTTCCTCATCTCTCTCTTTCTATTTGTTATCTCTTTGCTGTCGCATAGTGGAGATCTTTAGTGGTGAAATGATATGAACCTTCTCCGATGTTTGCACTCCCAAATGTGCCATAACCTAATTTTCATCAACTTGTATATAAATGATCTTAGATTCTAGAAAATTAGCTGTGCTTATTCGTGTTTTGTGCGCAAGGTTCGCCCTGGTTGCTTGTAGCTGCAGGAAAACAGTTTAGCATGTGTCAGTTTGAGCCTGTATGTGGTAACATCACGGTTTCAATTTTCACACAGTTTTTGGTCTTTTCCAGGATATTCCACTAATAATGCATCTAGCATTAGTGATAACGAGTATTTGCTTTTAGAGCGCCCTTTCATGAAACCCTGCAACTAGTTGATTGAGCTGTAAGAAGTTCATTTATGACTTTATGGTTTGCAATATTGTGTCTTCTAATTCATAGCTTTACAGGGGAAATATGGTTGATGCTTTTCGGACGCATATAATGCAAACGAAAGAACTTGGTACCTGTCCTGTGAGGCAGATTGGCGGCTGTTCTTTCTTTTACATGAGGATTAGCAATGTTTACATTGTGATTGTTGTCAGCAGCAATGCTAATGTTGCTTGTGCTTTCAAGTTCGTTGTTGAGGTATTTATTCTCCGTCTGCCATTGCCTCTTTTTCGATGTCTGAATTTTTCCATTAAATTATGATTCAATACGTGGGCTTTAATTCTCCTCTATTTCACCCTTCCTTAGCTCTCTGAAGTTAAGGCTTTGTTGTCTTTGTTGCTTATGCTAGACTTTTTGATTATACATTGAAATGTGTTTATATTAATGACTGTGTTTGATAATTCCGTTTTATTTTAGGCTGTTGCACTATTCAAATCATATTTTGGCGGTGCCTTTGATGAGGATGCTATTCGCAATAATTTTGTACTCATTTATGAGCTTCTAGATGGTATGTAATTTACTTGGCGATGAATTGAAATACTTCCTTGTTAAATTTTAATATTATTCTGATTCTGAAATGCATTCTAATGGTGAAAGTCAATCCAAGGGTTTTAGTCATGTATAATTCAAAGATAAGTTAGTCAAAATAATATTTTCTAGTTTAGTTCATATGCCTACTGATGTTTCTTTAAGTGAGGAGTTAAACATGTGAAAGTGGCTTCATACTCTGAAGAGGTTGATGAAAGAGCATAACTGTGCACCTTAAGGAATATTAATGTGATTTGAATTTGCTGGAAATATGGGATACGACATATATGAGTCATGATGTAATTTATGAAACTTGGATTTTAGCTGGGAACAACAATAACAATAGCAGCAACAAGCCTTATCCCACTAGGTGAGGTCGACTACATGATCACACGAGGCCATTGTGCACAACCAAAAACCAAATTTTCATGTTGACTGGGAGAATATAAAAATAAAATATTTAAACTAATGCATTTCTAATAGTGAAAAAAATCTCCAGTCTTTTGCATTTGTCGCAATTTTCTTGTCTCTTGCTCATTATATTTTTTGGGTAATAATAGCTTGATCAAAATGATAGTCATAATTCTGTCTGTTGTCTGCTCTTCAGAATTTGATAGAAACTACCATTCTAGGAGGCATACTTCTGCCTCTTGCTCGATAACTATAAAGGTGTTTTGCATTGTGCATGTATCTATTCTGTTAACTGGTTGACTAAGATGGTTTGCCAAGCCAAACTTCACTTAATAATAAAACACCAAGTATTGTACTTGTTACAGAAATTATTTATCTTTTGAAAATATTTGCAGAAATCATGGACTTCGGTTATCCTCAAAACCTTTCACCAGAGATCTTAAAGCTTTATATCACTCAGGAAGGAGTGCGTTCCCCATTTTCATCCAAGGTTAGTCTACACCTGCTATTGTAAATACCATAATGCAAGAACATGGAGAGACTTGATAAGATACAAACATGGGCAGACTGACATGAAAATAGTTATAAAAAGGAAACTTGTTGAATAGAATATATATAAATGCATGATTATATGAAAATAAACCTGGATTACTTTCTTGAGGGGGAAGGGAAGGCTGGGGCGGGGAGGATACACAGACCTGTGCCAAATGTGACTTTGCAAGTTGCTGGCTTTGTCTGTGCATGTATTGTGTCTGTTCATTTTGATTTTGTTTGAATGTTTACATTTTTTATGTATTTTGTTTGTTGAATATTCCTCTAAATTCTATAATTCATCTTATAATATATAAACTGGTTTGGGAGGACAGCCCACTGACAGGCCTGTTCCGAATGCAACTTTACAAGTTACCGGTGCTGTTGGTTGGCGGAGAGAAGGCCTTGTGTACAAAAAGAATGAAGTAAGATTTGTACTCTCCTGCATCCACTTTTTATCATTATTGTTATACTATTGCAAGTTTACAACATTGACCATTTGCAGGTCTTCCTGGATATTGTAGAGAGCGTGAATCTTCTCATGTCTTCTAAAGGTGGGTACATTGATGGTCTCCATGATCAAGTTTGCCAGACTGCCTGCTAATTGTTTTTGGTTTTAGGTGTTGTTCTGCGCTGTGATGTAACGGGGAAGATTCTCATGAAATGCTTTCTTTCTGGAATGCCTGATTTGAAGTTGGGTTTGAATGACAAAATTGGCCTCGAGAAAGAGTCACAACTTAAATCCCGTCCGACTAAAAGGTAGTTTTCTTCTGGACATGGTTTGCCTACACTTTTCCTTTGATATTGACGTTTAAAAGCTACGTCTGTGTTCTGTTACATTGTCATAGAAAATGTTATGTTTGCCGTTTTCATTATCTTGTTTTGCCAATTCAATCCTTTTTGTGTGCTTTACTGAATTACTGGAAGGATAATTCATCCTCCTGTTTTATTCGCTATGCTATTGTAATAATTTTGTTTTTTTATTTTTGCCAAATCTGTTTTGCAGTGGTAAAACCATTGAGCTTGATGATGTCACTTTCCATCAATGTGTAAATTTGACGAGGTTCAACTCAGAGAAGACTGTCAGTTTTGTGCCACCTGATGGTGAATTTGAACTGATGAAGTAAGCTCTTGCCATTGATTTTGTGAACATACATTAGACATATTACATGCATGCTTTGGTTGGAAAGTGGGCAGTTGGGTAGAAGGGTTTGTGATTCCCTCTGCCCTGTGAGCCATTCTTAAGTGATTATTTCTAAATCATTCCTTGTTGGTTTTTGTACTAGACAGTTGATAATGGTTTATCTAATCCATCAAACTTTGATAAGTAAAATGTATTATTGACTCTCTATGTTTTGCTTTAAGTTTAAGCCTTCTATGAAAACGATTTATTCCCTCTAAGACACCCCGACAGGTGACAAGCAACCCAAAACAACATTGGAAACTAACCTTGTTTTGAATGAAGACAAATCTAAGAAAGAAAATTTATGAGTGTAAAATACTAAATTGGTCATTTGATTATACAAGAGACTGAAAATGTAAGGGGGGTACTTTTGGATCGTAAAAGCTTTCTCGATTTTCGAGAAACATTCTCTTCACTCGAGAAACATTCTCTTCACTCGAGAAACATTCTCTTCACTCTGTTTCCACTTTTCTTTACTCTACCAAACAAGAGAAAATTCCATTTTCCACTCTCTTTCTGCTACCCTTTTTTCTTTTTTCCCACTTTCACCCCGACCAATGAAAGGGCATGGTTCGTGATACGATTTGGTATGTGGTATGAGTATAGGTAGTACATAACTATTCTAGGTACATGGAATGGGAGGGTATACTTATTTGGTTCGCTTTTTTGGATTGGAATTCTCTTAGCATTGATTCACTAAGGTTAATTTTAAAGTATGCAATAAGGTAGCATATAGCATATTACAAATAACTTTCATAAATTTATAGAATAAGAAAACCGCATAAAAATTTCATATTTCAGAACAGCAAAGTATACTATTAATGCTAAGGCTAATTGTTTTATTGCTAATTTGCTGCAAATGACCATGGGAAAATTATTCTACTAATTTACTGCCTATCCTTGTCTTGTCCAACTCCAGCATGTCATCTTCGTATTCTCTGATAAATCACCGTGGGCTACTATGAGCATTTTTGGTCACAAATAATCCACGTTTCAGAATGAAAGGTTCCAAAACGCGAGATAAATCACCTTCCCATGTAACACTCCAGCTTTAGATAATTTTGCCTACAAGTTTTAATTGCCTTACTTTCATAAATCCAGTTCTATGTAATATCAAGGACCACAGTCAACGAGAGCATCTCAAGTCCTCCTTATGGGCATCTATTTCTTCAGTTTATTGAGTTGCAATCTTTCTTATGAGCATCGATTTCTTCATATTATTGTCATGAAAATCTACATTTTGTTTATGCCATTTGCAGCTTCCTGTAATTGAGGAGAGCCGATAGTATGATAGTTTGTTCAATAAAATGGGGTTGAGGTAGACCTAAAAGGACTCTAGGTGAACTTATTAAACAAGATCTTCTAATTAATGACATCTCAAATAGATATGGTTTTTGATAGATCACAATGACGTTGTGTGATCCATGTAGTCGACCCCACATAGTGGGATAAAGGCTTGTTGTTGTTGCTGCTGCAGTTTCCTGTAATCTTTGTTTCACTTATTTAGGAAGGTTGTTATCTTCCCTCTACTGTTAGATTAATTTCTTACTTTCTTAATGTTACCTGCTTCTGCACAGTGTTTGTTCATTATAAAATCAAAGCTTATATTGTAGTTCCAAGAAGTCTACCTTTCCATAATGCATTATTTGGCATTACGTAGTATTCTTAATGGCACCAGAATGGCCGTTGGTTGCCTAATATCTGCTAAAATTATTTTATATTGGTAGATATCGTATCACTGAGGGTGTTAATCTTCCTTTCAAAGTATTGCCAACCATCAAGGAACTCGGTCGAACGCGGATGGAAGTAAATGTTAAGGTTTGAAGATTTTCACGTTGAAGATCAATTCTAAAGGTCATCTATAATCTGCTCGTCTGTTTATTTATTTTTTTACATGTTTTTTCAGGTAAAGAGTGTCTTCGGTGCTAAAATGTTTGCACTAGGCGTTGTTGTCAAAATTCCCGTGCCGAAACAAACTGCCAAAACAAGTTTCACTGTGACATCTGGCAGAGCAAAATATAATGCATCTATTGATTGTTTAGTTTGGAAGTAAGTGTCTCTCTTCATTATGATTTCTATCTGCAATAAAAGGTTATTTAAAGTGGTTTTTACTTTTTGACATTCACTGAAAAAGGAACCATGTGTGAAATATGTTATTTACATTGATATTGCATATTAAGATTCCTATTTTTCTGTTGTCAAGGTGCCATTTTATGAGTTACAATGACTCGTTTCATTTTTAGCGTTAGAATCTTTCTGTTATCTTTAATTGACATTTGTTCCTACTTATTTATCAGGTGTTCCTCCCCTCTTTTCGTGCAATTAGTAGTTGTCCTTTCCACCCCCCTTTGATCCTTCTCTGCCCTGGCATTTAGTATTTCTCGTTTTAGAATATAGCTGTTTTAATATCCAATTCTGCCCTTAATTTGCAGGATAAGAAAATTTCCTGGGCAAACCGAGCCAACCTTGAGTGCAGAAGTTGAACTTATTTCCACAATGACAGAAAAAAAATCTTGGACTAGACCGCCAATTCAGATGGAGTTCCAGGTTTGTCATCAACTTATCAGTTTCTTTATCAAATTTTCATGCAAATGGACTGGATTGTCTCAAAAGTGTGTAAAAGCTTTTTCTTGGAAAATGTTGGATTTGTAATTAATCTGGCTTAGTTTACTGTCCAGGTTTTGTTCTATGTATGCTAATATGCTAATTAAGGAAATTAGGAATTGGGACCTTTGAATTCATTATTAGATTCAGCCCACCTTTCATACATAACTCATGACAACATATGCTTTTCTTTTCGGCCCCTCAACAAGAATCATTATTTTCAATTTCCCTTTTTCTTATTGGATAGCTTCAGTGAACATTAGCTTCCCGCTATTGGCAAAACTTCTGAAGTGATATCTTTCTCTTCAAACTTCTGCTTCCTTTTCTTATTCAGTAGGTTGATTGACTAGTCTTGTATTCTCAATGCAGGTTCCCATGTTTACGGCATCTGGTTTACGTGTCCGTTTTCTGAAGGTACGTATCCTGACTTATCAGGCCCTTATTCTACATTTTCCTAGAACTCAATGGCTTTATGTATTTACTCTTTGAAGGTTTGGGAGAAGAGTGGGTACAATACTGTAGAGTGGGTTCGTTACATTACCAAAGCAGGATCATACGAGATAAGGTGCTAGACACATTGGGATTGCAGGTTTTAGACGTGTATTCATGGGTGGAGATTGAAGCAATCCCCAAATAGTTCGAGGTGCAGTTTAATCTAGTTATCCAGTTATTGCAGAGTTTCTTGTTAAGGCTTCTCTAATCATATAGAATGCTGTCAAAATGATTGTGCGCGTGAAAAATCAGTTTGATATTTTTGTTTCCAAGGCCATTTCGTGAACGGAAACTGAGATTGATTCTATCTCCTTTGTACACACTGTATTTTTTTATTTTATTTTAATGATAATGTTTATTGAGTGATGCGTTCTGTAATTTATGTTACACTTCATGTTGGGGGTTGATTTATACTGGGGTTCTCCTCCATGAAAAGATAAATTTGGAATTGGGAGACTACTATTTATATGGCAGCTCATAAAATACAACAATCTTAGGTGCACCTTTGATAAGGTTGATGGGTTCGTTGCTTCTTGGAAGAAGTCCTCTCACCAGAAAGACACCCAAAGCAAATATATATATATATATATATATAAAAGTGAAAACACTAAACATGTAAGAACATGAGAATTATAAATCTTGACCATACAATTATGCATTTATGGATAAGAGAGAAGATTTTAATGCATAGTTGTATGATTAAGATTCATGGTTTTTATGTTCTCACATTTTTAGAGTTCTAACGATATATATATATATATATATATATATATATATATATATATATATATATATATATATAGCAACCTATAAATGGAAATTTTGCATTTAAAATAAAAAGAAAATAATTTCTTAACATTAAATACTTTACACTTTTCAATACTTAAATTTTCATTTATGGGTTGCTTAACCATTGGATAGCTATATGAATAGCAAAACCTTGTTTGAAGTTTTTACATATATTAAGAAAAAAAATAGTTATGTACTAATTTTATTTTATCATGTTATTTACTAAAATATCTTCATTTTATTGGAAACCCTAAAATATCTTCATTTATATATTTGATCACACTTGTTGCTGTATTTTCTAACATTAGACTAAACATTTATAATAAATGAAAAGGCATAATTAATTTAGCCTTGAACATATAGAACAATACTTTTGGAACAAAATTAAAATGTTAAAGTCTTGTTTGGGGTGATTGCGAGTTTGTGATTTTTTGTTTTCAAATGCAATTTTAGAAACAGAATGTGTTTGGTAAAATGAGGTTAAAATGATTTTTATCTCAATTTTGAAATCATTTTAATTTATTTTTCAAAAAAAAAATTCCTATTTCAAGGTTTTAGTTTCAAACACATGCATTAACCTTGTATTACTATTATTATAATATAAAATAATAAAATAATCAATAATAATAAAATTAGGGGTTTGTTAATGTACATTTTTTAGAATGAATATTTTAGTAAGCTATGTCTAATGAGAATATTTTAAAAAGTTATAACTTGTTAACGTACTCCTAAAAGATAAGTGGGAGTATATTAACAAACTCCACAAAATTATTATTATTGTTATTGTTTGGTGACTCGTATTACACTTAGGTTAAATATAGAATCTTTAAGAAAAAAATAAATTTATATAATTCAAATATAAAAAAATTTATAAAATTATTATTATTATTATTATCTTCATCATTACAAACTACTGTTTCTTGTATTTTTTTTATAATTTTTATAATTATTTTTGTCATTATTAGTTTTTTTTGGGTCTCTTTAGAATATTTACCATTAGAAAAAATGACAACAAAGAGAATAACTAACTTTACCTTCCTATATAATAATCTTTCCCGGTGGATTCTAAGGTAAGTGATTTTTCTTACTTACCATACATCACTAAATGTTACCTACAAATGTTAGTTTCAAAAAAAGCTTCCGGTAACTGGTTCAATGACAGCACATTCACGCGATATTGCCTTCAGTAGAACCACCGTGCACCGGTGATCGGAGCCATCGCAAGGGTTGTACGACAATGGACCAACTTGAACCCCTTATCCCATGCCTGCTATTATTTTCCTTATGAAGAAAGAACACGGGGGAGAACAACCAGAGAAATGAGACGAAGATAGAGGTGATGGCAACCATGGATGAGATGATGAGCAATTGAGATTAGAGAAAGATATATTCACGTTTGATAATTGAAATTTTCTGTTGAACTCAACCCATATTTTTTTTTTTCAATCCCTAACCCTAAATTCTCCCCCAATTTCAATTCCATACTCGCAGAACCACCTCCATGAGCAACCAACATTGTGATTTCTCTCTCCTTCGCACACATTAGTTCCCCTAAATGTACTACCTTAACGGCAAAGTACAACAACAAGATCAGAAAGCAACCTACTTGAGCACCCCAGATCTTGCAATTGTCGAAATAATCACATCCATGAAAGCCCTGATACCCATATTTTCTTGTTTTGGTGGCGGTGGTACCTTCAGCTAACACAAGCAGCCCCTCGTCGTTGCTTTCGTCGAGTTTGGCAGCAGCGGTGACAACGACTTTTTCCAGTTCCATGTCACAAGAACAAAGGGAAAAGAAGACAACCAGTATTACCGGGAGTGCTTAAAATTCGCAATCATCAAATATTAAATTAATAAATCTAATGGTCAATATTTTTCTGTGTACCATACATCACATGAACATTTACTTATGTTAGATGAAACTATCCTTCTCATGTTTAAAACATTCTTTTGTTTTATTATTATCCCCTCTCCATTACGAAGGTAAAAAACTATTAAATACTATCATATTGATAAACTTGACCTCTCGACCACCAGTTTTTTGATAAGTTTGCCCTCTCACTATTATAGTAATTTTTGTAACCATGATTTTTTTCATAAGATCGTAATTAACGTGCGTGACTTTTCTAACTACTTTTTGGGATCACTCTAAGGGGTGTTTGGCATGAAGAGTGAATTTAATTACCTTTTTATAAAATGTTTTTTGGGTGTGATATTCATGTTTTAAGATAGAAATGAAAAAACATTCCCACGAAAGTCACTTAAATCTTACATCAAATATGAATAAGCTATAATTTAATTATTTTGAGTGATTTCCTCCAAGTGTAAGCGGAAATAATACGTAGTTAGTCTCTTTGCCATATAACTGAAATATGGAAGAGATTATTGTTGATACTTCATTTTTGTCTATTGTTACTCCTAATTAATTTTTTTAAATTAAAAATATTTATTTTAATCAATAAAATAAAAATAAAAAAAATAAATACTATTGAAATAATTTATTTAGAGTGACAATAAACAAAAATAGAGTGACAATAAACACTTCCTTTAAATATGAATGTGTTTTTTTTTAAAAAAAAATTCCCTAATGGTGATTACTATGATTCCCTTTCTAAATTAAAAGAGAGGCGGTGGTTCATGTCATGTCATTATTATTAGGTGAAAAGGATTAGTATTATTCCTATTAGGAATGACACCATTTTATGATTTTTATATATGATGAAATGGTGGGACTTTCAAAATTGGGTGATCTCAATCCCTCCTACCTTATTATTATCATTGTCATCTAATTAAAAATGATAAGTTTGTAGTGTCACGGGTTTATAGAAGCCATAATTGGGAGAATAAAAAAAAGAAAAAAATAGTGACGGAATTAACAAAATAGTTGGTTGTTAAATATGGTGTTGTTAGTCATTTTTTTCACTAATTCTGTTGTTGACAAACTACGTTTGTGTTATATTAAGTGTTGTTTCAGAGAAAAAATTGTCTCACATTTTTTTTGGTCTTTCACTATTTTTTTTGTCTTTACTTTATTTGTCACTTTATAGTTTCAATAAAACATTAATTATATTTTATCAAATACTCCCTCCGTTCAGAAATATTAGTAACTTTACTAAAAAAAATTGTTCCAAAATATTTGTCACATTTATATTACCAATGCTATATTTATTAACTTTTTTCATTTTTATTATTTTTATAACCAATAGCTATTGAGTAAACCTCAAAGTCAATGATTAATTTAGTTTACCTATGTACTTTTTGTTAGATTCTATAGAAATCAATTGTTCTTATCCATGTGAAATTTCCTAGAGTGACAAATATTTTTGAACGGATGGAGTATACTATTGAGTAGTTGAGTTTTAAATAAATGTTTTGAGAGATATGCGCCACTAATTAATAGGAGTAATAAGGGGTATAATAAGAAATTAGACATCTATTAAAATAAAAAAATTAATGATATTTCTTATGTGTAACAACCTTAAACAACACTTAATATAGGACAGAGAGCGTATTTAGCAACCGAATTAGCATATTTAGTAACCAATTTTGTTGGTTACTAAATGAACATTTTATTGTAGTATATAACATACTATATATATGCATGGCAATCACCACCTAGCTTTGGCAATTTCCGCAGGGACGGCCCCATTTGATGCCTTGTGATCGAAGAATTTTGTTCTGTGGAGACGAGGATGGGACCAAAGTTCCCCCTCTACAGATTCGGGGATGGGGACGAGAACCATGCTCCCAGTCTCGCAGGATCCCTGCATCCCCGAGTGTGTATATAAAATTATATAAATACTCTCAGTTAATATAATAAATGTACATAAAGTTAATAGAGCTAATGCAGTCATTTGTATATGAAAAAAATAATATGGTTAACTTTTATCTATTATCACCTCTACTCTTAGTTCCTACCTCCGCATCATCAACTGTTGTGTTTATTGCTCGTTAATTCCTGTATGTCGTTCTTGCTCGTCGTGCTTATTTTTGCTATTACATCATTCCTACTCTTGTATTGTTTGGTCTAGCTTTTACATTGATTTCTTCTTTTTCTACTTGTGTTTTAGATTTTTATACTTTTTAAGAATTTTTTACATTTTTTAATATCCGTGGAATTCCCACTGTCCCCATGGGGAAGCAAGGAATATTGAAGATGAGGAGGAAAACATCCCCGCCACATAGAACATGGATGAGGACGGAAAGAAAACTAAGGAGCGGAAGAGTACTCCCCGCCCCATTACCACCCCTAACTATATATTGATTTTACGTCTTCAAACATCAATATTGGGTTGTGAATCTAAGAATACTTAATGCATACAAAAAATGTTAAATTTAACCAACAGTTGAACTTCAATCCGTTTCAAGACATATATAATCATGAAAGTATATTTTATTTCTTCTAATAATAAGTGTGTGTCTAAATTGATATTGAGTGAACGTAGATCTATTGGATCCATAACTTAAAAGAAGTTGCATTCATGTTTGACCTGGTTTGAACGTGAAAAATTGTCTTCAAACATAATTTTAATTTCTAGGCAAACATGTTTCAATGTGATTTAATTTTTCAATTTGAACATAATTTTGAGACTGAAATCATGTTAAAAATGTCAAAACAAACACACCCTAAAACTCTCTTCACATGCGACGTGACAAAATTTATCATTTTAAATCATATGACAACAATGGAACAACGAACTGAGAAAATACAAGTCTTATATCTCTCTATCTTAATCTTGAAATTTCTCCCTTTAATGACCGACCCGACCATGGTGTCGTAGCCTCTCTCCTAGTGTCTCACTACTATCGTCGCTGGTAGACAATTACGGACACCATACCTCTATGTTCGCCTCACCACCGTATTCGCTTCACCACTGTGTTCTTTTTCGTCTTCCACCGTCTCTCTCTATCCGAGCTTGTTGCTGGAAGGGGAGTGAGAAGTTTTTGTAGATTTTTTTAATTTTTTTTTTTGGATTTTTTTATTAATCAAGTAGACTTGAGCACTCAACCCAATCCAATCCAATCGAGTTCATGTTGAAGGATAAAAAATGTGAAAAGCGAACTCACCAACCAATCCAATCAAAATAGTTTAGGTTGAACTTCAAAACTACCTAAACCTAACCCACTCCAAACCCTCCTATAATAGGAAAATCTACAATACTACTCTAGTACGTACAATATAACACCCTTTTATATGATGACACGTGTCACATTTTTTTAAATTATAAAACCTTCTTAATCTCTACCACCCAACATCTTTTTGAGCCAACCATTCTTTATATATAGTTGATGGGAGCATGTATTATTGAAATACCGAAAACTTACTCTCGTAATAGAATGATTTAAAGGGAAGAGTTATGGTATTTGACCATTCACAAGAACTAGATCCCAAGACTAATTTTGCGCACAAATCCACAATTTCATGGAAGTACCCCATCCGTTTCAAAATGACAGTCGTTTAAAGTTATTTCACGAAGATTAAGAAATGTAATAAATATCATAATGAGTAAAGCAACTTTACTAAAATAACCCTATTAATGATTAACACAATAATTATCCCACCATATTTCTAATTGACGTTAATTATTTTATAAGGATAAAATGGAGAAAAGAACGTTTAATAATGCATTAAAAATGTAAAATGACTATCATTTTGAAAAAAATTCCTTTAAAATGATACTCATTATGAAACGGAGGGAATAATTTTGATGCTACTGATAGTGCCTGATGCTTGAAAAGCAAAATTATTGTGCGTGGAATGGGCGCTCCAATCATTGGTGAATGACTTCCAAACGACAACTTATGTTTGTGATAGATACTAAAAATAAATTATCATTTATTAACGTTTTTTTTCCGATAGTATAATCACCACTAATATAGACTTTGACTAACAGAATTTTCCATTAATATAGTCAGACCCAGAGTAGTAAAGGCAAAAAGTCTCCCCAAGAGCACTATCTCATAATTTGAACTTGCGATCTGGGAGTTCAAATAACCATTTTTAACCATGGTGACTGACACTTATTGAGCACAAAAAAAGTGTTTACTAACAATATACAAAGTAATAGAATATATCAAATATTTATGCTAATGAATTTATTCATTAGTAATTGTATATTTATTGATTAGTATGAATATTATATATCTATACTAACATATTAATTCTTTTAGGTAAAGTGTATACTAAGAGTGATGTACCATTTCGATCCCTAACTTTGTGAGGATAAGTCACTTAGTCCCGACTTTGTGCAGATAAGTTACTTTAGTCCCCGACAAAATTTATACTAATGATGACTATTCTAACGGAAGTCACAAAAATCACACGTTAATAAATGAAAATTTGTTTATAGTGAGAAAAAGAGGGTAAGGTACCCTCTATTTTGGAGAAGGCATCAAAGCACCCAATGAGTATTTTGTTTTTTTTATGTGTGTGTAAACTATATGTATCTTTTATAGGAGATAATCTTGTTTGACCCGAGTACATTAAAAGCCAAAAGTCTCCTAAAAGTGTGCTCCTATAATTTGAATTTCGACTTAAGGGTTTAAAGAGTTATTTTTAACCACTAGGACGAACATCCATTGAGTAGATTTGCATGAGTTAAACTTCAAGGACTTATTTTTTAAAAAAAAAAAATTAAAAAAATCAAGGACTCATCAGTTTCTATTTTCACTGTAAGATTGATGAGTCTGATCAAATAATCCTTTGCATTATTATGCATGTGAAGACTCGATGAAACTTTGGTTTTTGGTTGGTGACTCATTTTTGCTTTTTGTTTTTGTTGTTTTTCTTTTTAAGAAAGTATTTTGGGTATCATGTTATGTTACCGTGATCGAAAAATAATCCATTAAGGTGTTTGGATTAATTATGAAAATAAATTGTGAAAAAGTATCGATTATCTGAGATATAATTAATTTTTGTTTCAATATATTTATTATCAGAAACAATTTTTAACATAATTTTAAAGTATTAAAAACTATTTTAAAGTGTTTTTGAAACCATATTTAATTTTTAGCTAAAGGAAAAAAACTTTTTTTTTATTAAAAGAATAATAAATTTTTTTTATAAGTATAAAAATATAACTAAGATACGTTGAAAAAAAATTCAATCTAAAGACACTCTAAATTAAATAATTAACTGTGTATGTACCTTCGTATCTAATAGTAGTCTTTCCCATGTTTAAAACATTGTTTTATTATATTATATTGATTATTAATTATTGATAAATTTGTCCTCTCCTCCACAACTTTTGCCATACGTCTGCCCTCTCAATACTATAGTATTTTTCTGTAACCATGATTTTTTTCATAAGATCCTAATTAACGTGCGTAACTAATCGTAACCACGTTTTTAATCACTTCTTTAGCTATTATTTGGTACAAGACTGAATTTTAACTACTTTTTAAAAAATATTTTTTGAATAAATAATATTTACCTTTAAAATTGAAAATAAAAAATATTTTAACAAAAATCACTTAAATCTCCTATCAAACTTAGACAAATCATAATTTTAAATGAGTTTTCTAAGAACGAAAATGACTGTGAATACCAAAAATACCCCCAAGAATTTGTATACCAGTAGATCACTATAAGCCAAAAAAAAAGTTATCCTTAAACAAGACGTGATCATTTATTTCTATAGATTCGCTGCCACCAACTCATCATTTACTTCTTATCTAAATATCTAAATGTATGTTCTCTGCTATAAATATCTCTTCGTATATACCTTATCGATCAGCCCTTGTTTTTGAAATTAGTTATCTAAATTAAATTCAGGGTCCTAGAGTTTTGAGGGACATGGATTTAGAAACTTACCTTTCTCAATTTCCTGTACCAAAAATCTATGGCTCTTTCTTGTTTCTATTTTCTCTTTGGTGGTTACTGAAGAGACACCAAAGCCACAGTGGTAAAGCAAAAAAACCACCACCAGAAGCTGGTGGTGGTTGGCCTATAATAGGGCACCTCCACCTCTTCTCACGTGGGTCCCAGCTCCCTCACGTGACATTGAGCAACCTAGCCGACAAATACGGCCCCATTTTCACGTTGCGTTTCGGCGTTCACAAAACTCTGGTTGTCAGCAACGCTGAAATGGCCAAACAGTGCTTTACGGTAAACGACAGAGCGTTTGCGACCCGTCCTAAGTTTGTAGCCTTTGAAATACTCTGCTACAATTACATGATGGTTGGGTTCAGTCCCTACGGTTCCTATTGGCGTCAAATGCGGAAAATAACCGCACTGCATATTCTTTCCTCGCAACAAATCGAGGCGCTGAAGCACGTGATGGAATCGGAGGTGAATACCGCTATGAAAGACAGTTACGAGTTCTGGCGAAAGGGTGGTTCCGGAACGGCGGTGGCAGTTACGGAAATGAAGAAATGGTTTGGAGAGATAACGCTGAACGTTGTGTTTAGAATGGTTGCGGGGAAACGTTTTAACGGTACGGATTACGATGAGGAGAACGAACGGTTACGGAAGGCGACGAGGGAGTTTTTCGATCTGGCCGGGACGTTGATTTTATCCGATGCGGTGCCGTTTTTGAGATGGTTGGATGTTGATGGAGGTGAGAGGAAAATGAAGAGAGTGGGGAAGGAGTTAGATGGGTTTCTTCAAGTTTGGCTGGAACAACACAAACGTGATCGGTTATTGGAGAAGGGGAGAAAGCAGGACTTTATGGACGTGCTTCTTTCTGTTATTGGAGATGGAGATGAATTTGACGGTTATGATGTTGATACCATAATCAAAGCTACATGCCAGGTATGTTTTCGAAAATTGACTGTTTTTAGAAGAGTTTATGTACAGTTTATGACTTTGTATGTTTTGCAGACATTGATTGTAGCTAGCACAGATACATCACAAGCGACATTGACATGGGCTTTATCACTACTTATCAACAACCGTGAAGTCCTAAACAAGGTGAAGGATGAAATAGACGCACAAATTGGGAGGGAAAGAACAGTGCAGATGTCAGACTTACATAAACTTGAGTACCTCCAAGCCGTGGTAAAAGAAACATTGCGCTTATACCCACCGGCACCACTTAATGTACCACACGAGGCAATTGAAGATTGCATAGTGGGTGGGTATCATGTCCCTGCTGGCACGCGTCTCTTAGCTAACGTTTCGAAACTTCAACGAGATCCTTTGATATATCCTGATCCCTTGGAGTTTCGTCCAGAGAGATTCCTCACAACCCACAAGGACGTGGATTTTAGGGGTCAACATTTTGAGTTGATTCCATTCGGTGCTGGGAGAAGAATGTGCCCTGGAACCTCATTTGCTCTTCAAATGATGCACCTAACACTCGCTACTCTGCTTCATGGGTTTGATGTTGCAACTCTTAATGACCAACCGGTAGATATGCGTGAACAGGCTGGTCTAACCACCATCAAAGCCTCTCCACTAGAAGTCATTCTCACACCACGTTTATCTCCTCAACTTTATGGCTAAAATTAAAACCGCCGTAGTGTGCCACCTAACCTGGCCTCTTATGAAAGAAAAAGATAATCAAATCGCTACTTTTGGCTGCATTGTGGTTTATGGAATCAACCAATAACTCTGAGTTATCTTTAAAACTTTATTTTCATAACTTTTTTAAATAAACTTATTAGAATAAGGTGTTATTATCTTATTTAAGTTAATTTCGTAAAATTACTTATAAATAAATTCTCATTTAATAAAAATGTATTATATAAGTACTTTATTAAACCATGTATCCGAACGCAATCCATGTATGTGATTCTACTCACCTTCTGTGAACCGTGATCCTCTTCTTTGAGTGGGAGATAAAGTAGTCATCATATGCTTAGCTGTCCCTCTCAATCTATCGATGTATTGTATTTCCTGCTATGTGTATCTTATGCTTATTTCGGCATCTATTTTCTTGTTTTGCTAGTCTAGAGCATGTCTTCTGTTCTTAATTGGAATCCTTATTTTCTGCATTGTATTCATAAGCTCTTATGTATCATAGCAAACCTGGTGCTTACCTTCTTTTAATACTATTTTTCAATTGCTGATAAAGAATGTGATCATATTATTCAGTACTTTACTCCAGCACTCAATGAGTAAGACTGATCAGGAAAAAATGTTTTGAAATCAAACCGACCATCAAATCGATCAAGGCACTGAATTACAATTCATTGACCAAACTGATATTAGTTAAATAGTATTTCTAGACCTTTGTACAGTCTCGCAATAACCCTATATATTTCATAAATTATGCCCTGTAAATTGGATTGTTAGACATGCCAAACCAGTCAAATATATCTCAAATCTCAATTGGGGAAGGGGATACGCCTCTTTTAAGGTTATTTTTCTTTGAAGTATTTATAGTCCGTGAAATTTAAATATAATTGAAAGCGAGTTCTATCATTTCAAATTTCAAATTAAACAATGAAAAATACGACAATAGCACTTAGTTGCTCAAATTTATCGAATGAGATAATAACAACTGCCATGACATCGAATGAGATATTTTGAGGGTGAATATAAAAAAAGTAATAGGTGTAGGTAGTAGAAATTTCTATGGCCCAGCCATAAAAAAGTACATAGTCATATAAAGACTAAATGAAAATTGAGTTTCATAACATGATTCTATCAAACAATTATTATCTAATAACTTAATAAAAATTGAGTTTCAATCATTACCTTAAGGACTAAATGAAAATTGAGTTTCATAGCATTATTTTACCAAACAATTATTACTGAAAATCACCTTTAATATTATTATTTTCGTAAACAACAACACATTTTCTATTTTTGAATTCAATTTAAACATTTTACAAGTTGTTTTGTTAAGAGAGTTGTGCAAATTTCTCAAGTTTAGTTGATACAGAATAGGTTAAAGAACCCATTACAACTCATCAACACCATCTCCAACAACTCTTACCCATGGCCACCACCATTATGTTTTGCTTTTCCTTTACAACCAATTCCACTACCATACTCACTCATGGTTTCCACTCAACATTATGTAAGCTTTATAACTCAATGTGCTTTGTTTCATTGTGTATTTGATTTTCTATAAATAGCTCTTATTGTAACAATTGAAGGATAGATTTGAAATATGAATTGAGTACTCTTTTGGGTGTTTCTTTGAGACTTTAAATCATTGGCTATTCTGAGCTATTTTGGTAATCAAAGCAAAGTTCCTAGCATCCTACAACCTTGGAAATGAGCATAAAATAGCGAGAAGGCATTTTCCGTCGCCGGAAAAAGCTTAAGCCGTAACTAGAACTCACACTTCTATGCATTTTATCAATCAACAAACACCGTAGACGTGTTCAGGAGGTCCTAAAACCTTAAGACACAAAATTTAGTCGCCGAAGACCACCGCACGCGGCTCTATGCGCCGATCAATGGAAGGTTGAAGATGACCACGTCAGCGCCACGTGTCATCCTCCCTCCAATCCAAACACGCCACGTGTCAATTGTTCACCAAAGTCTAACGAGCCAGCCTAACCAACCAGGTGAAGCCATGTGTCACTCGCTTATTGACAGCGAACCAGAATCTGGGGTGGTACTTTGCCCACCACATGTCTTACCTGCACACCACACAATTTTTTTTCCTTTTTTAACCTTCACCCGGAACTTAAGTTCCGTTTTTTTTTACTAAAAATGACCTCTATGCAACGTGATTTTGAATGGAACATAAGTTTCGTTTTTTCATTCGCCCGAAACATAAGTTCCGTTTTTTGGTCCAAAATACGAAGGATAAGTTCTGTTTTTTTTTTTTAAATTTTGAATTTATAAACTACCCGAAAGTTATCTTCTGTATGATACAGAACATAAGTTCCATTTTTTCACTTTTCTTTGATTTACATGGTAAATGGCTCGAATTTGTTCTCAATCAAAAGTAAAAAAAATGAAACTTATGTTTCGTATGACACGGAACTTATCTTCTGTATGATATGGAACATAAGTTCTATTTCGTATGCATTCACGTTTTACAAGGGTTTTTTAGTCAAAAAAACGGAACTTATGTTCTGGGCAAAGGTTAAAAAAGGGAAAAAAATTGTGTGGTGAACAAAGAAATGTGTGTGGTGGACAAAGTACTATCCCAGAATTTGCCACGTGTGCAGTTGACTTCCATAGTCAGCATTGACCCATAATTTCCAAAAATTTCAGATAAGTCCCTTAAGTTTTTGTAAACTTTAGTTTGACCTTGACACTTTCTGAAATTACATTTTTCTCCCCAAATTCTGTAAAAATTCTATTTTAACCCCAAATTTTGAAAATTTCCATTCTAGACCCCAAAATTTGCTAAAATTCCATTTCAACCCCCAATTTTTGACAAAATTCCATTTTAGCCCCAACAATTCCAATTTATCCCACAAAATTCTATTTTGCCCTAAAAAAAAAAATTGTCCAAAATTCCATTTTTAGTCCAAACGTGTCAAACTTCATTTTTGGCCTAAAAATTTCCAAAAAAAATAAATAAATTTTAAATTTCTAAATTTTTCAAATCATGTCTTCCAGAAAAGCCATTCAAAGAATCAAACTTGATTTGATCAAACAACAACTGCATCTACTGCAAGAGTTAGTTGAGATTAAACAAGCTCGATTAAATCAACATGAAAACAGAGATTTTGAAAATGATGAAAATAATTCTTCTTATCAAGATATTTTTCAAGATCTTCTAGAAGAAACTAAATTTATTCAATATGATTTTGATAGTCCATCTATTCTTGATGAAGAACTTGAATAGCATGAATTGGAATTTGGAAGTCCTCCCATATTCGATGAAGAAATTTTATCAGAGAAAGAAGAAATCTTGCTACCTAAAGGTGAATCTAATAATCAAGACATTGTAGCCCAATTTGAGCAATATGGTGTAACTAATATGCCACCAAAAATTCTTCAATTACTTTCAAATATGTCAAATGTTGCTCTAGAAATTGTTTATCCAAACTTGTCACTCGTTGAAAGTAATGTTCAGTCACTCTTGACTTCAAACTTGCCAACAACAAAATACTTTCAACAAACATTTGACATTGATGAAGGAATTGAGGAGATCAGTTACCTTATTCAAAAAATCCAAAACCAATGAGTCCTTACAAATCAAAGTACTTCCAAGAATGTTTTTAAGGATTTCTAACTGAAGATAATTTTCTCTGTATTCCTCAATATGCAATAATTTGGAAGCCACATGATAGAGGAATTATTTTAGACTTGAGGACGAGTCTTCTCCAACCTGAAGAGAATGATATAGAATGGGTTAAAGGACCCATTACAACTCATCACTACCATCTCGAACAACTCTTACTCATGGCCACAACCATTATGTTTACTTTTCCTTTACAACCAATTTCACTACCATACCCACTTGCACGACCTCCATAACCACCATACCCACTCATGATTTCCACTCAACATTATGCAAGCTTTACAACCGAATGTGTTTTGTTTCATTGTGTATTTGATTTTCTATAAATAGCTCCTATTGTAACAATTGAAGGATATATTTGAATTATGAATTGAGCACTCTTTTGAGTGTGTCTCTTTGAGACTTTAAATCCCTGGCTATTCTGAGCCATTAATATTATAGTTCTTATATGTTGGGAGATGAAGTCTCACATTGCCTAGGATAAGAGCTATGATAGCCTTTATAAGGCTTTAGGCAACCCTCTTATTGTGAACTAGTTTTTGAAGAGAATTAAGCCTATGTCATTTCTAAGATTATATTTTCTGAGTTTTTTTGTAAAATAAAAAAATTGCATATGTAATAATTATGTAGCTTTTGGGGAACTCATTTCCATCATGTTGTTTACGTCATGAGAACACAATAATTCACAAAACTCAGTCCTGGACATCGCACTAGTGTAAATACTAGTTGATATCATGATCACCTAAGAATGAAGTAGAAAAATGAAACATGCATTTTACATTTTACATTTATATTTATATATTTAGTGCATGTTTCGATTAGTTTATTTTGAAGAAATAATCGTTTATTTTTATAAGTTATATGAGAGTGCCTTTAAAAAATAAGCGAATATTTCAAAAATAATTGTTTCCAAACATGCACATATACTAGTAGTAGATAAATTTTCTCTAACTATATATGTCTCAGTTATTTAAGTATTGACATTACAAAAAATTTACTTTAGTTTTTCAGAAGTATTAGGGTATCCATCAACCGAAAATGAAAGATTAGTTTATTTAAACATAATGATCCTTAGCTTCTATTTGTTTCAATTAAGAACTTTTTATATACATAGTAAGAATTTAAACTCATGTTAAGATCTAATTATCTATGAATTATATACGTGGAGATTTGTTGGTATTTCACTTCATATTTATATTTTTGTAAAAATTTTGACTTTTACATTTTATAAAAAATGTATGTATGTTACTCCTAAAAACAATATTTAAAAAATACTAATATGAATTATATTTATAAAATAAAAAAATATAATAAAATTTGTACATTTACTAAAGATTAATAAATGGATCATGGACTAAAAAAAGCTGAGATATAAAACTTTAGGAAAGATACGTAACACCCTAATAAAATAACTTTCCTTTTAGAGGAAGTATGCATGCTATTCACCTAATTAAGCGGTCTTGACAATAAAATCATGTAAACCACCATGTTTAAATCCATCACACATAATTACAAACCATTACTAGTAAGAGTCATACATAAACTATTTGGCTAGCATTTTAATATATAAGTCCAAAACACATCAATGGAAGGAACTTAATCATTACAACTTGGTTACAATTTAGCTTTACAAAATATAAAGAGGAAAAAATATAAACGTGATTCTTCAATCCTTTGTTCCATCATTTCTCGCCACGGGATTATCTGCAATACTATAACCGTGAGATATATGAAATTGCATATATCTCAGTAACCCCCTGGTTTAAGAAAATATTTTCGGTGTTACAGGCAAAAAGTTACAAAACTATCCCCTCTTAAAGCTAACACAAACATCATCAACATACACATCAAGTTCCATCAACGGTCAATCAATCACAATTACGAAACCTAAACAACGCATGGATTATCATGTTCCTTTTTATTAGTTTTGTGTCAACAGCCTGTAGTGCTGGGTATAGGGACTCAGGCCCGCGGATCGTTCCACGAGTAAACAGGTTGGGCGGATTTGGGCCTGAAAAAATGAGGATCATTTAAAACGCGGGCTTAGGCGGATATCCACATTCCTTTTTGGTCAGAACAAAATCAGAAATAGGTTTTAGAATTTTTTAAAAAAAGGTCCAATAAAAACAAAAGTGATCTAAAACCATCCCTGTTCTTGGCCAAAAATAAATAAATAAAACAATCCCTTTTGTCAAAAAAAAAGGAGAGAAGAAAATGCTAAAGTTATTTTAGAAAACCATCCCTAATGTACTTTTTTTAAAACATTTTTATGAAAGATTCCAAACCTGTAATGCCAAAAAAATAGTTAAAAAAATCTGTAAAAAAAGTAATTTTTTTGTTGTCTGTAAAAAAAAAATTATGCAGATGTTTCCCGGACTTTGCGGGCGGACGTGGCCTCGTTTTTCCAAGTCCATTTAGAACATTGCTTAAGCGGATGGCCTGTTAAGTCCGCAGACTTTTGCGTGGCGGGGCCAGCAGTCCGTATACCCAACTCTAACGACTTGCACCCTATTTGGAGATCTCCAATGTCGAAGGAAGTGTCCCTCCTTGAACCCTCAACCTGTCCGGTCTTACACCTGATGGTGTATTATGTAGTCTTTTCAGTCATAAATGAGAATGCTTAGTTCAATACAGTTCATTCTTCAATCAAACAATACATATACTAGGGCAATTCAATCAAATCCTTTAATGGACTTTGGCAAAGCCATCCATATTCATAACATAACACAATTCTATGGCCTTTGTACATGTTTTCAAAGTCATATAGACCAATTACTATCCATTCCAACCCTAGGAATAGGCCCCTTAGGTTTACATTGCATTTTGAAAACTAAAATAAGTCAAACAGGTACAGGTCTCTGGCGCTTAAGCGCCCATCCTAGCGCTCACAAATTTGTTGCCGCCAGGATTTTGGCTCTGGCACTTAACCGCTAGTCACTAACAACCAAATTCGTGTTTTCACTCAAATTGCAACCTCTTGCCCAACAACTACATTCTTTGACCCAATTTTAACTTCCAAACCACTAAACCCATCAATGTACACTAATCCATCACACATGCAAGCAAAAATTCATCAAGCATCAAGTTTACATTCAAATGACCCAAACATGAAACTTCACAATTGCAAATACACAATGGAAATTCCCATCATTTTACACACCCAATTTCTCAATCAAGGTCCAAAACCTAACATTACTAGCCTTCTACCTTCTAGCTAGCTATCCTTTTGAGTTTATTGGGGTTACCTTAGAAACTTGCTCTTGCCTTCAAGCTTGATACTCCAACCACTAAGGTTTAGTGCTCAAGTCCACAACCTCTTTAGCTTTCTCCTTTGCTTGGCCCTTGGATTGTTGTCTTTAAGCACCATTCAACCACACTTGCCCAAAATGAGAGAATGGAAGGGAAACAATAAATGGAGAAGAGCATGAGGAGATTACTTACCCAAAACTTGAATTAGGGATGAATTAGGCTTAGAAAGGCTAAGGAACACTCATGCAGGCTGTGGGATGGAGATTAAGTGAATGATTCTTAGTGAGAAGGAGGAGAATTAGAACTTCTAGAGAGAGAAGGGGAAATTGGCGCATGAAATGAAGGAAGGAAAGGAGATTTGTGTTTTTGTTTCCGGGACTAATTAGCAATTTTAGAAAATTGCAAGTTAGTCATTCTTTTTATTTTTAGTCCCTTTCCATTAATTCTTAATTGTTGGTGTTTAGAATTTAAACTAAGCATATATTACAATTAAACAATCTTAAACATCACTAGTAAATTGGGAGATGTTACAAGATACCCTTTGGCAACGGTCCATCAACACCACAATAGCGAAGTCTCTTTGATTCGCCATCATTCCATTCCACCTAAGTGCAGATACTGCTCCACCCTAGCGCTACCAGAATCAAATAAAGGTTGTGGACATCGTCTCCATTTTCCATGTATTGGAACGTTACCTCACGTCTTCCAATGCATATTACTCCTAGATCTCATATCTTACTTCTATTCAGCTTATTAGAACCAAATTAAAAACTTTACTAATTATTATTGCACTAGGATTGCAATTCATTTGTCTCTGCGTTCTAAGTGATCAATCTATATTTGCATATTGCATTGTTATTAATGTTGATTAGTATTATATTTTTCTCTTTTGTTCAAGTGTCATTATTTTATATTCTTGTTATGTTTTTTTAGATTTTAAGTTTGGCGATAAGAGTTGATTGTCTAAAATTTTGTATTTTTGTTATGCTCCTCTGTTGTTGAACCTGTGATTAGGCCCGTTCCTACAATAGAGTATCTGCCAGATTGCATGTTTTGTTTGTGTGTGTTGATGTTGCTTTTTTGGGAGGCTTTAGTTGTAATATTACTGTCTCAAATTACCACTTAGTTTGCATACCCAAATGATTGTTGTGTTTGTGTGTAGTTTCAATGGGGATAAATAGTTGATCATGCAAAAGTAGTTATGGTTTGCAAGGGTAAGGTTCTAGAACGATTAAAGATCACTTGTGACTTCATACCTGCTTTTTACTTACATTTCTCATGGGTTTTCAAATTTATTGTTTTAAATATTGCGTTTATATGTAGATTCTAAATTGAAGGCTGAGATTGGTGAAGCTTCCAAAAACCCTCAAGACTTGCTTTTGGAAGCAGTTCATTCTGCTAGTTATTCTGGGGCCTTGGCTAATCTTTTTTGGCTTCAGAATCAGCATTAAATAGACTAAATGGTACAATTCTAGAGGAATTTGTTGCTGTAAGTTTCAAAGTTGATATTAAAATTTGATTTTTTCTTGTTACTGGTTCGTTACCATTCTTATGAAACTTCAAATTGTATAAAACACCAGGAAAACTATACTGCACCTCGCTTGGTGCTTGCAGCTTCTGGTGTTGAGCATGATGAGTGGTTATCTATGGTTGAACCTCTTTTGTTTAACTTACCTAGTGTATGCACACGCCCGCGCACACACGAACTCATAAATTTTGAATAAATGACCAAAATAATCCTTTAGTTAGTAACCATCATTCAAAATGTTCCCTTGCTTGTAAGAATAGACAAAATGGTCCCCAACTTTATCATGCGTCATTCAAAATGGTTCCTAACTTACAAGAATAATCAAAATAGTCTATAACTTTGTCCTCTATAATTTTAAATGGTTCCTGCATTTTGGTCTATCGGTGACAGATCCGACAATGTTGTGAACAAATTTCACTCATACTCAAATGTCAGATTTGTCACCGATCGACCAAAATTCTTTATTTTTGTTTACTTATTGAAATGACATGGACTATTTTGAATAACGGAGAACAAAGTCATGAGTCATTTGTTTATTCTTATAAGTCAGTGACCATTTTGATTGATGGATTCCAAACATTGGGGACAATTTTGTTTATTCTTATAAGTCAAGAACCATTTTACATATTCTTATAAGTCATGAACCATTTTAATTGATGATTATAAATTTAAGACTATTTTGATCATTTAATTCATAAATATTTTAAGCAACCATTGCTTATATAAGCAATAATTACTTGAATAAGGATGGTACCTGACATCCTCTAGTGATGAAATAAAGGTAAGCAACGATGCTTATAGTTAGCAACCTCATGAGCAACCCTCGATAAAGTTGCTCTTAGATACTAAATGTTTAACCTACACAAAAATTACACTTTTGGAGACAGATCCAAGTGTTAGAAAAGAATGAAGTGACATTTAATGTGAATTTTTCTTTTCTTTTTTTTAAATAACAAAACGAATGACTATAAGATTATTTGTGTATCGATGCAAAAACTTTTACGTGTGCATCTAAAT
This sequence comes from Cyamopsis tetragonoloba, assembly GCA_037177725.1. NCBI lineage: Eukaryota > Viridiplantae > Streptophyta > Magnoliopsida > Fabales > Fabaceae > Cyamopsis > Cyamopsis tetragonoloba. The sequence continues at coordinate 37,333,701 of CM074120.1, read as the reverse complement.
GAAGAGTATTCTCAAAGTTAGTTGGATAATAAATCGAGCACAAAAACTTTGATTGCGGGAGAGAGTGATCAAATTAAGTATATTGGTTCATGGGTCACTATAGCTACCTAGTAATCATCAGTTGCTGAATCGTATTGAAAACCAAACAGGAAAGGATCATCTTCGGGATAGGGGTCGGAATAAACAAGAGGTGAAGGTAGCTGTTTGTGGAACCCCGTGATTGGATTGTAGAGGTAGAGATTAGGGTAATAATCCAAAAGAATAAACCCATGGAAGGACCTTAAAATTTTAGGCTTAAATTTAATTTTGGTCTTCTAATTTATTTTTAGGTTTTGGTTTGATCCTCCAACTAACAAACGTGCGAGTTTGATACTTTAACTCCAGTGTTTCATTTTCGTTCTTTTTGGACGGAAACGGCTAACGGCATTAACGTGCAATGACATGGCACCTTACCTAACAAAAAAAAAATGGACGGCCAGATTAAATCTGAAAAAAAATTAAAATGAACAACCCAAGTTAAATATGAAAAAACTTAAAATATTTTTTTAGGGTAAATTGCAATAACTCTCATTAGCATTTCACCTCATTTCTTTAACCGTTGACTATTGATTGCTGACCTAGCTAATGTTTCTATCGTTCCTATCTGTCACATCTACAAAGATGTCAATTTGTTAACTTTAAAAATTATTTTTAAAGCTGATGTAGCAAACTAGCGAGACAAAAACGTTAGTTAATTGTTATAAAAAACATTAGTTAATTGTTATACTGCAAACGTTTCTGTCATGTCAGTTTGTCACATATGCAAGTTTTGGACCCTCCATTAACATTAAAAATTATTTTTAATACTTATGTGATAGATTGACGGGCCAAAAATGCTAGTTAACTAACCAAAATAGATTGAGTGCTAATCTTGATGAAGTTTGGGGTGGAGTACAATTTTTCCAAACCTCGAGAGTTATTGCAATTTTCCCTATTTTTAATTAAAAAACAAACAAAAATATTAAGGGCTCGTTTGATATCTCTTTTTGAAAAGAGTTTTCTGTTTTTAAAAACAGAAAACTAAAAAACTCGTTTGACAGTCAGAGTCGAGTTTTCAAAAACAGTTTTTGAGAACAGTTTTTGTTTTTCAATATTTAAAAACTAAAATACCAAAACATCTAAAACATATTAGGCTTGTTTGAAATAGTTTTGGTTTTTAGTTTTTAAAAATTGTATCATAAAACAGTTTTCAGAAACCGTTTTTAAAAAAGTGAGAGAAGTTTTCAATACAAATTTGTGTGTAAATTCATAAAATTGAAAACTGAAAACCAAAACATGTTTGAGATGTTTTCATATTTTGGTTTTTAAATACTGAAAAACAAAAATTGTTCTCGAAAATTGTTTTTGAAAACTCGACTACCAAACGGATTTTTTAGTTTTCTGTTTTTTAATTCAGAAAACTGTTTTCAAAAAGAGAAATCAAACGAGTTAATCTGAAAACTCCTCTCACTTTTTTTAAAAAGTGTTTCTGAAAACCGTTTTTTATAATACAATTTTTAAAAACTAAAAATTAAGGGCTTGTAACTGGTTTTTAGTTTTTAAAAATTGTATTATAAAACAGTTGTCAGAAACAATTTTCAAAAAAAGTAAGAGCAATTTTCAATATAAATTTGTGTGTAAATTCATAAAACTGAAAACTGAAAACCAAAACAAGTTTGAGATGTTTTCAAATTTTAGTTTTTAAATACTGAAAAACAAAAACAGTTTTCGAAAACTGTTTTTGAAAACTCGTCTGCCAAACAGATTTTTTAGTTTTCTGTTTTTAAAAACAGAAAACTGTTTTCAAAAACAGAAATCAAACAAGCCCTAAGCCTTCTTTTTCTTCCTCGACCCACGACCACCGCCGGGACTCCTCCGACCTTCGGCAACTGTGAACCAAATCAGAAATCATTCCCAAATCTTCATCCAAACAGTATCTGGAAATTAAAACGAGGGAAATCGATCCTCTTTTCGGTTAAATGCAGATGTCAATGCGAAAGTAGAAGCCAAACAATGTAGAAAGCAGAAGTGAAATCGATATAGAAACACAAAAACTAAAGATTAGAACAGATTGTACCAGAACACATGTGAAGCCGATTTTGGAAATGAAGAATATGAGTTGTATCGTGCATAGGAGGATTAGGAACATGAAACTAAAGCGAATAGGGTTCGTGAATAGTGTTTTTCATTTAGAATTTTAGATCGACTAGAACAGGATAAGCCTCAACTCTCAAATTTAGGAATGATTTTTGATTTGGTTCACCTCCCCGAAAGTCGAAGGGGTTGCCGGCGATGGTGGTGGGCTTAGGAAGAAAAAGAAGACGTGCTTGATTCCTGCTTTTAAAAATAGAAAAATAAAAAACTCGTTGGACATGAGTTTTCAAAATCAGTTTTTAAGAATAGTTTTCATTTTTTAGTATTTAAAAACTAATATTTGAAAACATGTAAAACTTATTTCAGTTCTCAGTTTTCTGAATTTACATAGAAACTAGTATTGAAAACTCCTATAACTTTTTTCAAAATTGTTTATGAAAATTGTTTTATAATAAAATTTAAAAAAAAATTGTTCAATCTTTCTACTAATCTTCTTACTCACTTAATTTTAACAAGTATATTCTATATTCCACTAAACATTTATTTTTGAAATATAGATAACACTTGTTAAAATTAAGTGAGTAGCAGAATTTATAGGAGGTTTTAATGGGATGATTTAGCATTACTAAGTGTTTTTTGTTTTTTAATAAAAATTATTTTAAGTTTTTTCACCTTTAATCTAGGCTGTTCATTTTAAGTTTTTATTTCCAAATTTAATCTCAACTGTCTATTTTTTTTGTCAGGTAAGTGCCACGTCATCCCACGTTAATCTCATTAGCGGTTTTCATCCAAAATGGACCATAGTGAAAGAGTTAGAAGACCAAACCGACACATAAATTAATTAGAGGACTAAATTTGCATTTAAGCCAAATTTTTAAAAACAAATTTAATGGATTAACTACAATTTTTTATTCGGGTTATTTTGCTTGAAGTGATTTATACATTAGAATGGAAGGAGTAGATTCGTAACTTTTTAAAATTGACAACCATGAAAATTAAAATCAAAATTTGAAAATTTTTAAAAATTTCAAAACTAAGATCCAAAATTTAGTATAATAGTAATACTAATACAATATTATTATTATTTTTTTTGCAATTTTTTAAAGCTTGTTTAGTTTTATTTATTGGGTCTTGATATACAGTGTCCTTAAGACATTAGTTAAGGTTACTGGAAGTAGAAAAATAATTATAAGAGTACATTGTTCTGACTCTCGAGAATACAAAAAAACTACACATTCCAATATCTTTTTACTACATTTGGATTCTTAAATATGTCCTTAGGACACTAAACATCATTGACCTTATTTATTTTATGGGTTTGCTATCCATTGCCTTTAGGGTAATGATTAAGCAAATCATGAATAAAAAATTTACATTTAAAAATAATTTTCTAGCATTAAATACTATTTGTTTCCCAACACCAAGTTTCCTTTCATGGTTGCTTAACCATAGGGAAGACAATCGGACCCAGACCCATAGGGTACCCGCATAAATTACCCATCGCGAAGAGGGTATTTACCCAGTAAAATGGGAAAGGGTCCGGGTAATTACCCGCACTTTTTAGTGGGAATGAGTGCGGGTACGAGTAACTTAGTACAAACCCCGCCCCATAACCACATACTTAAGTATTATATAAAAATTATTATTATTTACGATTATGTCACGTGAAGAATTAAACTACGGGAATAACTTTTGTGTTTCTTCACTTCTTTTTTAAACCTCAATTACATTGTGCTTATATACTTTCGTAATCCTATTATCCTTTCACTTTATTGCTATTTTTTTTAAAAATTGATTAGGTCACTAAGTTGCTCATCAACTCTATCTAATCTCATTCTTTCATTCGACAATTTCAACTTCAAAACCTATGACTAAATTATACTAATATATTTTTTTTTAGAAAAGTCTTTGAGAGCTCCACGTAATACTTACGTGAGTATTATTATGTTAGATTTAAAATTATATTATGTTTCATAACTATTTACTTCATAACTTTAAATTTTAAACTATATAATGTTTTATAGCTAATTACATTATGTTTTTATCTATTGAATTTGAAATTAAATAAATGATTATCAATAGAATTTTAGATAGTTTGTTCATTAATTTATATATTTCTAATTTTTAAAAATACATTTTATTTTTTGAATATTTAAATTTTAATATTAATTAAATTTAAATATTAAAAAGAACTCTTGGTTTAGTAGTTTATAGAAAAATAGAAGAAAAATGTATTTTATTTAATTAAAGCGTGGGTATTGAGTCAGGTATGGCCATGGGTATATAGGTACCTAGAGGGTATGGGGACGGGTATTAAAATCCCTACCCACACGAAAATGAGGCTGGGTACGAGAATTTTTTTAAAACGCAGGTATAGGGATGGGTACTTAGGTACCATATTCAGACCTACCCATTGTCATCCCTACTTAACCATTGTCCTAAGAAAAATGGATAACAAAACCTTTATTTTATTAGTATTATTTTTATTTCTTATAATTTTTTTTGGGTATAAAAAAAAATTATTTCTTGCATTTGTGGTAACCAAACAGACAAAAGCGAGGGAGGCAATGGGAACGTCGAAATCTAGCGCTCCACGATACTGAGAGTGGATTGGTTGGTTATATATACGCCTCCCTTCATTTCCTTACTGAGTTTCCGTGCAACAACTGCAGCAGCAGCAGCAGCAGCAGCAGCAGCATGCAAAAGAGGTGATCCTTGACCTTGACCTGTTTGCCGCTGCGACGTCGTTTTCTATTTCCCTCTTTATTCATGGGACTGTTCAAAAAGTTAGCTGGATTTCTAGGGTTTGTAAAGGACGACGTCCACGATTCCGATTCCAAGGATGACGCCGATGAGGATCCCGACGGTCAACCTCGTACGGTGCCGTTCCGCGTCAAAGAAACCGGTCTTCCTCGTAAAGGGTTTAGTGTCCGTGCGGAGGTTGTCGTCGATCGCCCTCACCACGGTCCCATTCTCGCTCCTTCTACTTCTGGCGATGGAGGTGTTCAGGTCCTTCCCTTCCTTTTCGATTCAATTTTCATGAGCAATTGCTGCATCCCACTTTTTCCACATGAGAAATAGTTAGGGGATTCGTTATCGTCGAATCTAATTGGGGAAACCTAAAACAGCAACAAAATTATGAGTACTTGGATATTTTCGAGCGTAATTCATTAAAATATTCTCTGTCCTGTAGCATTAGCATGTGTGATTATTAGATACAGGAGTAGTAATTTACTGATTTACTTATTTAAAGTGCATTTGCACGCACTCTTCTATGAGTTCTCTTGTCGGATCTTACATTCCATCTGTGATTTTAGTGTTTCTTCTCCTTTTATGATTTAACTTTATTTAGGAAATAAAATGAATCTTATCCACTGATATGACAAAGGAATTCGTTACATCAAGGCCACTCTGGATGGTTGGTAAGCAAAGGCTAATTGAGTCTTTTATGGCAGTTTCTCCAAGTATTCTCAATGTTCATAAACTACGTTGTAAACATTTTTGTTTTGGAACTGCCACCAGCATTTGACAGTATCTTCATCTTCTACTGTTGCTATTATCCAGGATCTGCTGTTGGAGTTCCTACATATTGAGTTGAAACATGCTTTGACTACTGGATGTTAAGTTGTGTTATTTCTCTTGGTTATCGTGAAATGTTATTGTTCTAGGATATTACATTCCATCATGAAAATAGTAAGTAGGTGTGACATGCTGTAATGTTGCAAGGTCCTATACGGATAACCTTTTTCGTCCTTATTTTGTTGCTATATTCAGCTCAAGTAACTGAACTGCTTTTTGTTTCTAGCTGGTTGATGATGGTTTAGTAAACTTTTTGTAAGCACATGAATTGTTTAACCAGATTTGGCTTTATTTGTATTGACTTGGATGGTTCATGGTGCAAGTATAATGCCATCTGGAGTGAGTGAATGCTTATCATATTTTAAAGGGTTTAGTTCATCTGCATATAATGTCAAGCTTAATTTGAGCCTAATTTTCTCACTTGGAGCACATGAATGGATGAACTTAACTTTTCTAAGCCATAAAGCAATGAAGTGTATGAGAAGGGAATTATTTAATATCTGAAATTCTGGATTGGTAATGGTAAACTTTTTGACAGCTTGCCTT